>QLOH01000527.1:0-600000 GCA_026901365.1 Sesbania bispinosa
TCACTCAAAGAGTGTATACAAATCAGTACATAACAAGAGCTAAACCTACAATAAGATATTGGCTAAGATAGCATATGTAGGTAGGTTGAGATTCACTTGAGACTTGGATTTTTCTGGTTGTGCAGCAGCATCTCTGCTGAGTCTCACTGTGTCTCACCACTGTCTCATCAGAATGAGACTTCCTTTTATAGTCTTCAGAAAAACTAGCTGTTAACTAGCCGTTGGAAGAGAGAGAAGCTGACTTTTACTTTTCTGTCATGTGCACAGTACTTTTCTGGTGCAGTCTCTGCTGTGACAGTGTACTTGCATTGACTAGCTTTTGCTTGCTGAGTCTCTGATGAGCTGAGTCTGATCTCTGCATCTCATCTCTGTGTCTCAAGTCTGATTCTCATGTCTGCATCTCAAGTCTGAGTCTCTGATGAGCCGAGTCTGATCTCTGCATCTCGTCTCTGTGTCTCAAGTCTGATTCTCATGTCTGCATCTCAAGTCTGAGTCTCATGTTTGCATCTGATCTCTGCGTCTGATCTTGAGACTGCATCTGATCTTGAGACTGCATCTGATCTTGAGACTGTCTCATGTCTGCATCTGCATCTCTGCATCTGAACTTGAGACTGCATCTGATCTGAGACCATCCCATGTCTGATTCTGCATCTCAAGTTGAGTCTACATCTCAAGTCTGATTCTGCATCTCTGTTGAGATTGCATCTCAAGTCTGATTCTGTATCTCTGTTGAGATCTCATCTGGATGCGTCTGTTCTTGAGATGACGTCTCAAGCTGTCCTTGCATCTCAAGCTGAACTAGCATCTGTTCATTGCTTGCATATCAAGCTGAACTATCATCTGTTCATTGCTTGCATCTCAAGCTGAGCTTGAGTCTCTTTAGGCTTTATGCTGAGATCTCTTTTGAGCATTGGTCTTAAGCTGATTTTTAGACTAAGCTTGCATCTGAACATGGGATAGCATCTTATGCTTGAGTCTGCGTCTCATCTTGAGTTCCAAACATTGGTCTTCTTGATGCAACTTAATTCATTGTTTGAGCTCATCTTGTCTTGACTTGATGATTGGCATTTCTAGTAGAGATCCTTTCTGATTGTAGCTGAGACTTAACTCTAATGTGCACCTCTCTCAACTTAGGCTAACTTCATATTAAACCATTCTAAGTTTCTTGAAGACTTTCTGATAAAGGATATGTATTGAGGCCTTCTTCTAAAATTACCTTCAGCATATAGTACTTCTAAGCTCTACCTATACTCCATAAATGATTCTGAAGTCCGATGCTTCTTAACAATAGGATTCTGATCTTTCTGAATCTCAGGAAGGGCTTTCATTAATTACTCAATCTCAGGCTGATCTTTATCTTCATCATAAGTCTGAGGCTTACTATCAGACTCAATCTGTGCTAGCCTCTCAATCTCAGTCTGAGCTTGTGGTTCTTCTGATCTTTCTGAGTTCTTTGCTAAGCGTATGAATCCTGTCTTTCTAAGATCTCACACAAAACATCAATAACTTCAAGAACAGAAAACATTAATTTTGATCAACAGGTTTGTTGTCATTAAAACAAAATCTCAGAGGGTTTTTTGCGCCAACATTTATAACCCTCAACAGACTCAGGAGTTTGAGATTCTGCAGGCTCAGAATTCTCGAATTTATCTTTGAAAATGGCATTTAGCCAAAGTTGGAGGAACCAAAAAGGACCACATAAATTTCGAACAGGATCTTTCGATTTTAAAGAAGCAACGGCTTCAGAAAGCATGTCATATACATGGGCAAGAAGACACCTGTTTAGATCTATCTTAAATCCTTTGGCCAACATTTGAGCCATAGGAAGAAAATACTTTGTGATTTGATTGGACCTAGAGCAGAAAACGAAAGCAGACAACCAATAGAGTAGAAAAGCAACATGCTCTACTTCAGAAACTTTGCCAGTCTTGGCATTATTTTGAATGAAAAAGGAGTAAGTGAGTTTTTCGAAATTAGGTTCAACAAGTGGTTCAGGAACCTTCATATAAGGGAAAATCAAATGGCCTTCAGGTCGAAGGCCAGTGATTGCAGCAACATCAAAAAGGGTTGGACTGAGCATTCCATAAGGAACATGGAAAGCATTAGAAGTTCTCTCCCAAAAAAAGAAAAGAGGCAGAAATCAGAGTATGATCGAAGCTAAGATCATACTTACTCAACAAAATAAGGTCATGGATACCTAGTTGTTTCCATACAGGATGCATGGTATGCTCAACTCTATTTAACCAAAGACCATAGGCATCTTTTCGAGAAGGAGGGGTTGCTTTGAAAACCTCATGGGTATTTTCGAGATGTTCAGTTCGAATTTTACTAGAGAAAATTCGAATTTTTTCAGTTGAAAGACTTGGAAAAAAGTCATCAAAAGCTTTGAGGGAAGAAGGTAAGGAGTATGGTCCAAGAAAAGCAAATTGCTTTTTTCTAATGGAAAAAGGAATAAGTACCTGGGAGTTCCAAATGGCAATTTTTTCTTCTGAATCTTCAGGTTCAGGAACATAAACTTTGTCTTCCCGAGCCAAGAAGTCTCCTTTTGCAATTGCCAATGGAACAGGGGAAGAGTTCTTGGAAGCCATTAATGGAGGTTTTATGAAGCTTTGAGAAGAGAGAAAAAGAATGCAAGATTCTTGAAAGAACTGCAAATGCATCAAAAAAGCTAAAATCAGATACTTTGAAGAATTTAATCGGTGAAAAATAAGTTCAAATCAGCAAAATGTGATTGAAAAACAATAAAAATCATACCTTGAGCAAGAAGAAAAAACGCCGTGAAGAGAGAGAACAGAGAAAATTGATTAAGGCTTGAAGATGAATAGTGAAAGTGGAAAGTCTTTTCCTTCAAAATCAGTATTTATATGAGAAAGGAAAGACATGGTTACATAGTTTTAGTACGTGAACCAGTAACCCAAAAACGTGGGAAAGTTAGTTAACTTTAAAAGGTAACTGCAATATTTAAAACAATTGGAAAATAAAAGATTTTATCTGAAATTGATATTTAATTTTCCATTTAAATTTTGAATAACTGTTGCAACAAGGAATGCCAAAGGTTTGTTCCAAAAATATCTCTTTTTACAACAAAAAGAATTTTTTATTCAAAAGAGACTATTTTTGGGGGGGCATCTGTTAGGATTCGATTTTCAATTATCTCGAATTCCTTAATTGATGACATTTCAATTATTTCGAATTCCTTAAGTCATGGCATTCTAAAGCCATTTCGAATTTTTAGAAGAAGAACAATATTATCTTATTTTAAATTCTGAGTGAAAATCTTGTTAACTTAAAAATACTTGAAGCAAAGTTAATATAGAAACTTTGGAAATTCGGAAGAGAAGATATATTGTGAATTCGAAATGTAAAGAGATGTAAATGAAAGGTATTCCAAATCAGGTAAAGGACAATTCTTTTATTTAAGTCCAAAATTCGAATTACATGTTGTTCGAATACATTGGAAATACACTTAGATAGGAAACTGTCCTAAACACCTAGAATATTAGAAAAGAAACTATCCTAAGGTATACTAAATACTTCATTCTTGTCTTCCATGCCTTTTTTTCTTCTTTCATCCAGCACAGGTCTGATAAAACCTGCATTCTTTCGAATCTCTTTGCACCTGAGGAGGAAGATCGAAGTCAGCATGGAGAATAAAAATGAATCTATTTTGGCTATTACGTTCAATCCAGTATAAAACTTTCAAGGAGAAAGATTAAAAAAGCCAATAACTTTGGCTATTACGTCAATCTTATCAAAAATGAAGTCATTCCAGATTAGATTGAACGTAACAGCCAAAGAAATTAACTTCTTCATATTCTTTGAAGAAATTCTATGAAGAGATTTCGAAAAGATGAAGAGAAGAGAAAAAGAGAAGAATGAAGAAGTTTGAATGAATGAAGTGTGAAATGAACTCCCATTTATAGGAGTTAAAAGAGCAAAGAGCCGTTAATGTGCCACTGTAACGTCCAATAAGAAAAAGCACATGTAAAATGAGAGGACAGTGGCCGGTGGTCTTCACAACCTTTGGAATGACTAATGGAAATATGCCACATAGCATAAAAGAAATAGAAATTCAAAATTCGAATCAACATCTTTGAATTCGAAAAGCTTGAAAGGTACAGAGTCAAGATAAAGAATATTTTCGAAAATAAAGCAGCAGAATTCAAGAAATTAGAAGATAGAAATTCCAAAAGAGGAATTCAAAACAGTCAGAAAGCAGAAATTCGAAGACACATCTTTGAAGACTTAGAAGAATTTTGAAGAAAACAGAAGACTCATTTTCGAAAAGACAGAAGGCTCATTTTTCGTAAAGATAGAAGATATTGAGAAAACAGTTATTGGAAGTTATGAAGATCAATACAAGTGTCACCTAGTTAGTGGTTGATTTTCAAAATTTGTAATTAGTTTTCTGGATAGCAGAAACGTGGCAAGCATCTACGCTGCCAACACATAGGGTTGCTGATGTGTCAAGCATGCATTAGTTAGCCGTTAGGATTGGAATCTATAAATACTAGAACTCACAATGTAATAAGGGTTGGAAAAATCACTTACTCAAATTCTCTGAAACACCTTAACGTCCGAACTCACAGCGACAAACAGGTTACAAAGAGAAGAACAGTACGTGATAAACCCATCCAAATTTATCTTAATGCAATTGTTCTTACAATTCAATTTTTCTTTTCTTTTGTTTACATTCTGCAATTCATTTCTTGTACAATTTCTTACTTAAAACTTTTACTGAAGTTTCTCAAAAATCAGTTTCTGAAAACTCATGTTTTAAACTTGATAGAATTCTGAATCAAGCAATTTTATGAAACTTTAGTGCTTTGATGAAATTCTGAATCAAATCTTTTTTAGAACTTATTGTTTCTGGATTTCTAACTTTTAGAAAATTACTTGGTGAAATTCCGAACCATTTAATCTAAGTTCCCAGAAAATTCATTCTTTTTGATCATTTGAACACATAAACCTACTTTTTTAAAAGAGTCCCGTAAGAGGATTTGATTCTAATCCCCAGATTGCTCGTAGAATCAAAGTGATAAATTCAATTCTTCGAATTTGTATTTTATCACCACAAACAAATTTTAAAAAAAAATATTTTACACGTGATATTATATTTTTTTACCGTAATTTATTTTATATTTTCTATTTTTACACTAATGTATTTCTTTACACTAAATCTTATATTTTATACTCATTTTTATTATGTTTTATTTTAAAACCATGCTAATCATATTTGTTTTTTTATTATTTTCCGGACGTAATTTATTTTATACTTTTTTATTATTCATTTATGCATCACCTAACCAATATTATAAATTTTTACGACATATAATTTGTTTATATTGTTACATTATTTTTTATAATAATTTATTTCATTATTTATATTTTTTTCTCTCCTTCAAAATCAAATGTCACATGGAACGCACAGGTCAACACGCTAGTATAATTATATATGTAAGGAAACATAAAGCTTTTCTTATCAAAAGTACAATTTCTATGGCTTGTATAAGGTGAATCAATAGCAAATCTTTTAAATTGTTTTATTGAGTAATTTTTATTCAATCTCCTTGAGTTCTAAGGAGAATACATACTAAAAGTAGTTCCCTTGATCAAGCTATCTTTGTGGGTTGATTCCAATAATAGCATTGTCGATTATCCTTCCAAACCAGACATGGTCCTGATTCCACGATTTCCCAATAACAATAAGAGCAATGATCTCGAGTTTGGACATAGATGTTGAAGTAGTAACCTCCGGTAGTCCAACTAAAGAAGCAAAAGTATAATGTATTACGAATGAAAGGATCAACAATAAATCGGAAGCTGTAGCTCCCTCCGACGGGCAAAACTTGAAAGCCAAGATCATGATGCTTGTCTTTGCAATGAACACCCAACTGAGAATCATTTAACTTGTTGGCTATTGCAACCGTTCTTTTAGGTATTATTCCTGCGTTACCACCATTGAACTGCAAAGCAACCAGTATAGTTACCATTACCAACATATAGAGAGATAAAACAATTTTCGAAAGAAAAACCATCACTGCAAAATAACTTGACACACTTATTTCTATGCACACAATCTTTGTTTTTTGCTTTGATTGATTGGTTGTATTGTACCCAATAAGCACACATATGTTATTTTTTATATAAAACATGTAGGTTCAAATTCGACATTTCCTCAATTACTCCATTATATGCTTCAATTTTTTTATTCAAATTGACATACGTTACAGTTTGATTGTCAAACTTGAATACACAAAACCAATCATAAATATTACAATTGAAAAGCTAGATGCGCAACTGATTCTCCTTGTTTTCCCATCTGTGTATACTTATATTACAATTAGAAAATTCTTTTAAACTTATTGATATGTTTTTATTGAAGGTGTTACGTTTATCTGTTAATTGATTTGTTACTGTATTTAATTTTAGTTTATTTGTTTAAATTTTTATCTTTATTTAATTATAATCAAATCATATTAATTGATCGATATGCTTCAAATTTGTATTCAAATTGACATAAGTTACAATTTGATTGTCAAACTTGAATAGACAAAACCAATCAAAAATATTACAATTTAAAATCTAGATGTGCGGCTGATTCTTCTTATTTTCCTATCCGTGTACACTTAAATTATGCTTGGTTAATTGATTGATATGCTTCAATTTTTTATTCAAATTGACATACATTACAATTTGATTGTCAAAAATAGACAACCAATCTTTAATATTACAATTAAAAAGCTAGACGTGCGACTGATTCTCTTTATTTTCCCATCCTTTTACAATTATATTACACTTGGAAAAATCTTTTAAATTGATTGATATGTTTTTATTTAAGGTGTTACGTTTCTCTATTAATTTATATGCTACTATATTTAATTTCAGTTTATTTGTTTCAACTTTTATCTTTATTTAGTTATAATCAATTCATATTAATTGATTGATATGCTTCAATTTTTTATTCAAATTGACATACGTTTACAATTTGATTACCAAACTTGAATACAAAAAACCAATCATAAATATTATAATTAAAAAGCTAGATACGCGATTGATTCTCCTTATTTTCCCATCCGTGTATACTTGTATTACACTTAGAAAATTCTTTTAAATTGATTGATATGTTTTTATTCAAAGTGTTACATTTCTCTATTAATTGATTTGTTACTATATTTAATTTCGGGTTATTTGTTTAAATTTTTATCTTTATTTAATTATAATCAATTCATATTAATTGATTGATATGCTTCAATTTTTTTATTCAAATTGACATACATTATAATCTGATTGTCAAATTTGAATATAATTGAATATTTTATATTTTTTAAAATTTTAATATAAGTTATATATGTTTTTTTATACATTTTTAATCAATTCTTTCCTTCTATAAATATATGTGTTTGTCAAAATATTTTCTTTCTTAATAACCAAAGGTTCTTTAGGAGAGGGAAAAAGATCTAGAATAAATTAATAACATATAAAATATTAAAATTTATAAATAAATGTATAACAATTTTTACATAGCATTATAGGAAAAAAAACACACAAAATAAAAAAAATGGGTATTAAAAAAATAAGATGACTAAAATATATCAGAAGTAACTCTAAAAGTTGAGATTCGAAATTCAAACAAAACATTAAAATAATATAAAAAACAGATTTGAAATTCAAAACAATTAAAAAAACTAGATACACATCTGATTCTCATTATTTTTCCATCCGTATAATACACAGAGAAAATTAAATGGCCAATCTCTACCTTTAAAAATTGAATTACAACAAAAAAAAAGCCACATGGCATAATTTAATTGGTTATGCATCTAAACCCTAAGCCCTTTGTGTTTCTTATCAACGACCAAAATGATTCAAGCATTCTAATTTACTGTTCAGATTCGTTCCCCCCCCCCCTAATTTTCATTTTTCAACACTCCCATCCCCCACTATGGGTGGGCAAAGATCCGAGACCCAACCCGCAACTGACTAAACCGTGAGACAAAAACAGTTTGCAGGCGGGTCATACCGGGTTTAGGGTTTGAAAATTCAAAAAATTGAGTTAAACACGGGTATCTTTGGTTGGTCTCGGGTGGGGAAAATTTTCTTCATCCATACCCGAACCGACCGCACATCATAGGCCCATAATATAAATTCCACATTTCATAAGTGTCATCTCATAACCTAGCCGCATAGCCACACAGACTTCTTCTCTTCTCTCATTTTTTCAGTTTCTCACTTCACACCGCAGAGAGAAATCATTGTATCCTCTCACTCCCTCACTCTCTCTGAGATCCGACCATCTCCTTCCTCCCTATCCTTCTCTGGCACGACATACTTTATTTTCTTATTTGTGTTAGTGAGCACTACAGAGATGGTTGGAACAGGGAAAAAGAAGAAGAAATTGATTTTATTTCAGGGCTGAAGGGTGACAGGAGAGGGAAAATGTTATGAAATCATGAAGAAGGGGAATGCAAAGCTATGTGTAACACCCACAATTTTCCCTACCGGTATATAAATAAAATAGAGAAAGTTTTAAAATAATAATAATAAATTAAATATGAGGTATTTAGGAACTGTTAATAAACAATCAAATTCATATTTTTGAAATTATCCAACCATAATGATAAATAAAATTTTTCTAGAAAGGTGTTTGAGAAAATAACCTAAGATACCCTTAGTAATTATACTGTTAAGGAAAATATAGATTTAGCTAAAACTTAAAGGGATCTATATTTTTAGTCAAGATAAGTCTTAATATAATTAATAATGAATTTTAGAAATTTATTTAGAATTTTCTGGCACTTTTGGGCAAAAAGACCAAAATGCCCCTGGTTAGCAGTATAACCCTAACCAACATATGAAAATTTGCGGAATAATATGGACAATATACTTTGAACCTTAAAAGTGGATTTGAAAATGATATTTATAACTTTATAGAATTTTTGTAAGTAAAACCATAATTTTCTATCCGCTTACTCTTATTAAAAATTAACAGTTGTGTGTGAAGACTGGGAAAATTGGGAAAAAAAGAAAGTTTAAGTGAAAATTAAGTTCTAATCACATTTTTAGGCTTAAAATAGGTTAGAGCAATTATAGAAATTTTTCTAGAATTTTTGGGAAATTTTGATGTGAAATTACCATTTTACTCCTACTTTTCTTGGAACCGGGCCCGAATACTCTTGATCCGGGCCAGAAAAAATTGCACCATCCTTCCTTTTCCTTTCCCTAGAAGCCGTGCATGTGTGTGAAGTGTGCATGTAGGACACTTGTTATTTTCTCATCCATTCTCAAGAACAAGTGTCATAAAAGAAGCTTAATGTCATGAAAACCTAAACACTTGTCCATTTCTTCTTTTCTCCTACATGCAAAAAGGGAAGAACACAATTCATTTCTCATTTTTCTCCTTCCAAGAGCCGTGAGACCCTCTCCCTTCCTCTCCGTCTTCCATTTTCTCCCAAACACTTCTAAGCTCAAGGTCCCATTTTTGAACCTTAAGCTTCAAAAATCTAGCCTCCAACCTTGTAGATTCTTGCTTTGGTGATCAAAGGAGCTCAAAGGAGGGGCTGTTTTGAAGTTGTGGCTGCACCTATCTCTTGGAGAATTTCCTTAGGTAAAGGGGGGAGAACCTTGAACTCTAGTAGGATTGGTGACTAGAGTTAAGGATTACCCTTGATCCTTGTCCCTATCCCTTTTTCTTTTGTAATAATGCAATTTTGGAACCTATTTCCTTGAGGAAATGGTTCGGCTATTTGCATGTGGTTTGTATGTGTGTTTTAGAAATTTTTATGATGCTTGAAATGTTCTTGTTTGGTGATTTTGGATGCATGCAAGTTATGAAATTGGTTGGAAAGAAATTTTTCCTGTTTTTACATAGACCTGCGACTGCAAAATAGCGACTGCAGATTCGTTCACCGTTGGATCAGGCTGAACTTTTGACAGCGGGTTCGGGATATCTGGTTCTTCATTTTGAATGGTTGGATTGTTGATACGAAGTCTGGATTGGGAGATATTTGGTTCGCACAGTAGCTGTATATTTAGGGTTTTATTGATGAAATTGCTTGATTAATGTGCTTGTGGATGATCATGCTTGAATTTGGTGAATTTTAGAAATTGTTGGATTTTGGTGTTCTTGATGAACACTCATAGTGTTCATCCTTGTTCTTCATGTTCTTGAGCAAGTTCATGAGAAACTCATGAAATAATTTGATTTATCTTGATTTTTTTTTTGGTCAAGAGAAAAATGTTAAAGTGTTTATGGGCCCTAGTGGCCCAATAGGCTAAAAAGCATAACCATTTAAAGTGGTAACTAAATTAATTGGAAACAAATTTTTTGTAATTCCTACAAACTAAATTCAGATACAAAAATAAACATAATTAAAAGTCACCCTAAAATCCATAATATTGGATGGTAATGTGAAAAATTGGACTCCTATGAGTTACCTAACTATTGGACCTTTAGTTTAGGCCCAATGCCTTCAAAAAAGAGTCAAAAGACTCATCAAAAGTCAACCGAAAATATTTTGTGGACTTGGGCTTAGACTAGAGTTGGGCTTCAACTCTAATCCAACCCATCAAGACTAAAACTTAGGAGTTTATTAGTGGGCTTAACTAAGCCAATCTACCTAAGTTAATCAAGTCAAGGATAAATTAATTAAGGTTAAAGTTAATTAACCCTAATTAAGATTATCCTTAATCTTAATCACTAGTTACTAATGAGGTATTAATCAAGTAATTAAGACTTAATGGCAATTAAGAATTAATTAATTGTGATTAACATTAATCAAGTATAATTAAAAGGCTTGATCCAAGATTAAGGAAGAGATTAAGGAATAATTAAGAATTAATTAGGATCTTAAGTAAAGATTAAGACTCAATTAAGGAGAATTAGGTATAATTATAATCTAATTAAGGAAGATTAATCATCATTGAGGGTTAAACATAATCCTAATTAAACATACAAGATGAATTAAGATAGGTAATACTATTCATAAGACACACCCATAAGTCTTAGTAAACTATAGGACTTAAGTGAAAGCGGTCATTGACTTTAAGAAAAATATTAGTACAAACTACCTTAAAAGTTTATAACTAACACACTCTTCTTGCATAAGACTTGAGAAACTTAGTGAGAGAGTGCGGCTTTAACCCGAGATGGGGTTTGGTTTTCCTTGCGAAGGAAAGACATTGAATCGGGCCATACCATGAGGAAAGTGGTGACGTAGAATGATTCAATGGGCTTTGCCTGTAAGGACTGTGTATGCTGAGAAAGCATTGTTTGGTTTTCCTTGTGAAGGAAAGACATTGAATCAGGCCGTACCACGGGGAAAAGTGGTGACATAGAATGATTCAATGGGCTTTGCCTGTAAGGATGTGTATGCTGCGAAGCATTGTTTGTGTGACATGCATCATGAAGCATTGATGATAATCAAGGTGAAAAACCTTATGACCTAATATGGCAGTGACACTTGGTATAGTGGGAAACTGGTTAGGACGGGTGCACTGGGTTTTGCAAAGAACTCCAGCGGGTCCTCAAAAGGGACGCCAGCCCTGAGGATAGTCAAGTTCCAGAAAGGCTCAGGTGACGTAGGCTCGCACCCTACTGTCGAGTACGAAGGGGATTAGGCTTGACTATCCTATCGCTCTCAAGGTTTCGGGGTCAGTAGAGATTGTCTAGAAGACGGATAAAATGATTGGCCAAAAAAAATATGAGCAATTCTCTTTGTACCGGCGCTAGTATAGACTCTAACTTTTGATACGTTGTGCATATATGGTCGGGCAGTTGCTGTGCGCATTGTGGTGGTGATTTTCTCTGGGCCCTCATGCATTGCATGGTACATAGTAGTTGCTTGAGATTCCTTTGTGAATGACGTGGTTATTTGCATTGCATGAGCATATCACATCATGTTGTGACGTTGTGACCTTCTATGTGAATGATTGGATTTATTGTTGTGTGAATTATGTGAATTCCCGTGTCTGTCTACTTTAGTTATCATATCCTGCGTTAAGTGAGTTCATGTAAAGTGTTGTCACCCCTTTGTCTTTCTGTTGTTGTCCGTTATCATTTTGGCACCTAAAAGGGCATGGACTCTGGAAGGATGCACGTTGTTCCGAAGACAAACGTGGTGTTCAGGTCGAACCAGATCTTGTTTAAGTCAAATGGTAGTGTTTAGAGGTGTGCTTGAGCAGCAATACCCTGTATAGATAGAGTGTGGTCAAATAGAGGATTCACTTCTTCTGTAGTGTAGCATGTTCAAACTCCGATTTAATGTGTATTATTTCGATTGTAATTTGGAATAGCAGTGAAATTATGATTGTTGTATTGATATGTTCTTATAGTCCCATCTCAATTATAATTTACTAATATGTTTTTAAAAAAAAATCACCGATTTTCTTCACTTCTTTAAAAAAGAGAATTTAACAAATTGCAACCGAGTTAGTCGAGTAATACCCGTCATGGGATGGGGGTGTTACATTTAGTGGTATCAGAGCAATTCGGTCCAACCGGACTGTGAAGTTTGGGTCTGATGGTCGTATCGATTCTAGTTTGATCTGGTTTAGGTGTTTTGAAGTCTGGCATGGCTGACGTGCTTCTAACTACTCTGGTACAGGACAGAGAGACTGGCCACCCCAATGGCCTATTCGGGTTAGGAGGAAGTGTTACAACTTGCAGATGTGAAGGCTGATAATCTCAGCTTGAGTAGTTGTGGAGGTGAGAAAGGATGTCTTGGTCATCTGTATGATGAACGTGAGTAATTAAAGAGATGGAGTCATGTCGACTATTAGGTTTTTTCTTTTTGTTGATGTCTTGAGTAGAGCCCCATGTGTTTAAATTAAGATTATCCTTTTCATGATTTTGTTTGGATTGGTGAACTGGTGTGCAAGTGATTGCTTCATGTTGTTTTGTGTGACTTTGGCATGATAAGCTTTACTTCCTACTTGTATGCATTAGTTTACAACATGCTTATTGTTTGGAATTGAATTGAGTTTGAGTTTGAGAAAGAATATAGAAGTTGTATTTGAGTGTTAATTATTTAAAAATCTTAAATGGATTGTTATGTATATGTAAGGCACTTAGATATTCCTGTGTTTCTTCCTTGTGAGTTGAATTATCCTAATCCTTATCCTAAGATCTCTCCTCTTTCCCTCATGGGAGTTCTACCATTAAAAGTTAGTTGAATTGAAGAATGAACCAAGTAGTCAACCTTCTAAAATGGGTTTGCTAAGACCTCTAGGTCCTGAGGTTGTACACTAGTGTAGCCAATAGTTGATTTGACTTGTGATTTGAGGTGATGAGTGAGATATCAAAAGTTAGAGTAGGATGATCACTAAGGATAGGTTTCCATTCCTTTAGATGAATGACCTAAGGGATCGATGATGAATTCGAGGTTTTTTTTTTGTTACAGAATTCGAGGTTTTTTTTGTTACAGAATTCGAGGTTGTTAACTCAAGGTTTAAGATGATTGATCATTGAGGTTTAATCATTAAGGTTTTGATATTGGGGATTAATATTAATAGCTCTTGAGGATTCGATTATTGAAAAAAAAATTGATTAGTTAAAGTGAATTAGATGTGATTGATGACTTGGGGTATACTCAGGATAAAATAGTGGTGAGTTAAGGGATAGGAATGACAAATGTACGGTTTGAGATTGGATCTTAGCAGTTAAGGCATACTTGGATACCTTGTTGGTTGACTTGACGTCTGAAAGGGTTTGACTGTTGAATAGGTGCCATGCTTGAAGTTTAATAGATACAATAGAGTATGATTGCTATCTCTAATGGATTGATAACATAAGGGTTTATAGAAATAAGTGGAAAACATGATTTAAGATGAAGGAAGTCGAAGTGTTGAGACCAATAGCACCAGATGTGATTCTTAAGAAATTTTAGTCGGATAATAGGATATGACTAAGCAAATGATCTGTTAGTATCAAGATTGTGCAGAGGAGATTGAAGAAAGAAATCATGTGATGGGGAATTAGATGTATGAGTAAGCACTACAAGAACTATATTTTTATGAATTAAGTAAGGATAAGACTTTCATGAGGATAGTAGAAATAATAGATGTGAAGAACAATGAGGAGTTGTGGTATGTGTTAACTTTGACGATTAAGATCGGATTTGGTAAAAGTTATGGGTGTGTTGATTGAGTATGATCTTGCTAAATTTTATACGATTAGTTTATGCATTGATCTTGATGGACTTAGAATCTCAAAGAAGAGTATATAAATCGGCAAATATTTAGGCAGGGTTTTGAAGATTGGAATAGTACTACACATAAGTAGGTGATGTTTTCGCGTAAGGATGCCCTAGGGGACAAATGCAATCCGTGGAAGTAGAATGACCATAAGGAATAAAATAATAATTATAATAATATTCTCTAAGATAGGTTTAAAGATAGATTACCTCTATCTATATATCGAGACTATAGGTGATCTTACAATCTGCTTTGGACCTTACTGTGAATGTTATAGGTCTCTAGTAATTCCATCTGGATCAGTTATCATTGATGTTCCTTTCCCTCCTCACTGAACCCAATATTCTAGCATCATTCAATCCAATTTCTCTTCATGCAATGTTCCCGCCCATTTCTAGGATCCAACGGAAGGTATAGATGTAACATCCCGCAAAAATTAGAAGTTTTAATAACTCATTAGGCTTAAAAATAAGATAATTGTGTATTGGTAATTAAGGGAAAGTGAGTTGAGAAATTAAAAGTTGAAAGAGGATTATAGAAACTAAGTTAAAATTCCATTCAGGTTAAAATGTAGAGTTTTGGTTGCTGGTAATCGATTACAGAGGGTCTGTAATCGATTACCTGAGAGCAAGTTTTTAGGTAATCGATTACTCACAGGGTTGTAATCGATTACCTGAGGGCTGGGTTTTTGGTAATCGATTACCAAGGGTTGTAATCTATAACCAGATTCCCAGAAACGCTTTTTAGAGTAATTTTTTACCTCTGGTAATCGATTACAGCATTACTGTAATTGATTACCAATTGTCCAGTATAAATACTCAGACATGCAAAATCAGATTATTTTCTATTTCTTCCTTCTTCTTTCTTGCGCCCTAGAGAGAGAGAGAGAGTGAGCTTAGAGAGAGAACGTGATTTTGGAGCTTTGGAAGGAAATTGAAACAAGGATCATCATTTGGATCACTTCAATTCCTCATTCTCCTCTTGAATTCCTAGATTTGGTGAGTATAACTCACACACCCACTTTCTCCTTTGATTTTGATTTCTCCCTAATGTATGAACCCCACTCTCTAATTCCTCTTCTATATGATTATTGTGGTTAGATTAGTAATGTATGCATGAGATCGAGTAGTTTAGTTAGTATTTTCATTGAAAACCTTAGGGTAGTGAGATTTACGAAAGTAGCGAGATTACGAAATTGACGAAATGCTCAATGTATGAACCCTACCTCTTCGATTCCCTTTCTATTTGGTTAAATTGATTGGATTTATGATGTTTGTGCTTGAGTTGAGTAATTGATGTTAGGGTTGCTTGGAAAGTCTTTGAATGTCGAAGTTACGAACTTACGATAGTTACGAAGCTTTCTAAATGTTTGAAATCTCAGTTCTCATTATCGATTCATGTGTGCTGGTTCGATCATGAGTTAATTAAGTCGGCCTTGTGTTGTGAGTTAAGAATCAAGTTCAGTTGAGGGCGTGCGCGCCAAGTTCAGTTGAGGGCGTGTGCGCCGAGATCAGTCGAGGGCGTATGCGCCGAGTCATGTATCATTTGAGGGCGTATGCGCCACAGCCCGTCGGCTGGGTTATGCCGATTATATGCCTTTATGTTTAAGATGTTTAGTTAGTATGTATATCTTACTTGATGATGATTGTTGCATTTCATTTTCTATTTCTCCCACATGACATGTTTGCATGGTTATACTTCACTGAGACATTAGTCTCACCACGCGTTTTGTGGACACAATCTAGGTGTGCAGGTATCTCCTGGAAGGGACCAGTGATTTGAAGGCAGAAGTTTGATATATGTTGGAATTTAGCATCTTTTAGATTGTGTAGGAGTACTTATGTATATTTTGTTTTATGTTAGAGATGCTTAGTTTGTAGCCTTCGGGCCTTTTGTGCACTTTTACAGATTATGTATATGTATATAAGTTTGAGTTCTTCACAAATTGCATAAGTTGTCGTTGGTTTCTTATCGAATTGTGATGTATGATATTCGAAATGACGCGATTTAAATTTCGAAAATTTAGGATTTAGTCTCCAACGGACTAAGTCTTGAATTTTGAAATTAGGGCGTTACAATAGAGTTCTTTGGAATAACCTTGGGGTTATTAAGCAGAAGTAGGTTAGAAGTGGAATTGTCTAATTATAAGTCTTAATTAGATGGAAATAAAATTCTGGAGGCATATTTTGTTTAGGAAAAAAGAAATAAGGTGGTGATGGATGGTGAGACCTTCTTGGGAGTAACATCTTATGGAGTTAAGCCTTGGTTATAAGTGGTGATTGATATTTTAGGTAGGAAGACCCTACAACAGTATGCAGTGATAGATAAAGCAAAAACAAACTGATACAGGAATCAAAGGATTTCATCTTATTGGGATAGGAATGAATTTAAGATTCTTGAGAAAGAAAGAACTTAGAATCTTTATACAAGGAAGTGATGGAAGATTAACTAGATCAGTAAGGGTGTTGATATTAAGACCAAGGGAACTAATATAGTCGTAGGTATATTAAACAACACTTGTGACTATTGTGGAATTGGATATTCATACATAGTGAAGGAAAATGAACATTTTAATATAATTTTGAGTTGATTATAAATATTTTACTTTTGTTTAAATGTTTTAGTTGTATAAACATTAAAAATATAATTGATAAAAACCAATGACTTATAAACTTGAGTTGTGTTTTTATCCAAAAATTTCATTTTAAATTTTTTCTTATAATAACTTTTATACATCACAAGGGAATAAATCCTTGTATCATGTTTATTAATATTAAATTATTAATTTAATATATAGATTATTATCATGCACAATATTGCACATGTTAGAAAATCCGTTAATTTAATATTATAATTTTTTTAAAAAAAATATTTTACACGTGATATTATATTTTTTTACCGTAATTTATTTTATATTTTCTATTTTTACACTAATGTATTTCTTTACACTAAATCTTATATTTTATACTCATTTTTATTATGTTTTATTTTAAAACCATGCTAATCATATTTGTTTTTTTATTATTTTCCGGACGTTGAACGAGTATACTTTTTGTGTATTATTCATTTATGCATCACGTAACCAATATTATAAATTTTTACGACATATATTTTGTTTATTACATTATTTTTTATAATAAGTTATTTTATTATTTATATTTTTTCTCTCCTTCAAAATCAAATGTCACGTGGAACGCACAGGTCAACACGCTAGTATAATTATATATGTAAGGAAACAGAAAGCTTTTCTTATCAAAAGTACAATTTCTATGGCTTGTATAAGGTGAATCAATAGCAAATCTTATAAATTGTTTTATTGAGTAATTTTTATTCAATCTCCTTGAGTTCTAAGGAGAATACATACTAAAAGTAGTTCCCTTGATCAAGCTATCTTTGTGGGTTGATTCCAATAATAGCATTGTCGATTATCCTTCCAAACCAGACATGGTCCTGATTCCACGATTTCCCAATAACAATAAGAGCAATGATCTCGAGTTTGGACATAGATGTTGAAGTAGTAACCTCCGGTAGTCCAACTAAAGAAGCAAAAGTACCAATAAATTTGAAGTTGTAGCTCCCTCCGACGGGCAAAACTTGAAAGCCAAGATCATGATGCTTGTCTTTGCAATGAACACCCAACTGAGAATCATTTAACTTGTTGGATATTGCAACCGTTCTTTTAGGTATTATTCCTGCGTTACCACCATTGAACTGCAAAGCAACCGGTATAGTTACCATTACCAACATATAGAGAGATAAAACAATTTTTGAAAGAAAAACCATCACTGCAAAATAACTTGACACATTTATTTCTATGCACACAATCTTTGTTTTTTGCTTTGATTTATTGGTTGTATTGTACCCAATAAGCACACATATGTTATTTTTTATATAAAACATGTAGGGTCAAATTTGACATTTCCTCAATTACTCCATTAGATAGTAATTGATGATCCATTACTATATATAGATCATTTTTCGCAACCAATGCAATATTTAAATGTTCTTAAATATTATGGATATAGCATTAAATTCATCTTATAATTTGTTAACAAAATTGTCCAGCAAAATATGGTATTTATTGCATTTGCAACAATAAATCACTACTAAAAAAATATGATTTTAGAGGGGGATTATTATCCTTCTCTATATACGAGGAATTTTGTGACGGATTCCCAAATCCGTCACTAAAGTTGGGCAGGTGAACTTTTGCCATGGACTTAGAGAGGGAAAAAAAACTTTCTCTCTAAATTTCGTCACTAATTCTCTCACTAATTTTCCATAAAAAATGTAGACAGGGACTTGTGACAAATTTAATCATTCTCTAAAAAATCCATCACAACTTTCCTCACTAATTGATTGATATATTTACTAAATAAAGATATCTTTGTTACTATATTTAATTTCAGTTTATTTGTTTAAATTTTTATCTTTATTTAATTATAATCATTTCATAATAATTGATTGATATGCTTCAATTTTTTAGTCAAATTGACATACGTTACAGTTTGATTGTCAAACTTGAATACACAAAACCAATCATAAATATTACAATTAAAAAGCTAGATGCGCAACTGATTCTCCTTATTTTCCCATCTGTGTATACTTATATTACACTTAGAAAATTCTTTTAAACATATTGATATGTTTTTATTCAAGGTGTTACGTTTATCTGTTAATTGATTTGTTACTATATTTAATTTTAGTTTATTTGTTTAAATTTTTATCTTTATTTAATTATAATCAATTCATATTAATTGATCGATATGCTTCAAATTTGTATTCAAATTGACATACGTTACAATTTGATTGTCAAACTTGAATAGACAAAACCAATCATAAATATTACAATTTAAAATCTAGATGTGCGACTGGTTCTTCTTATTTTCCTATCCTTGTACACTTATATTACGCTTGGTTAATTGATTGATATGCTTCAATTTTTTATTCAAATTTACATACATTACAATTTGATTGTAAAAAATAGACAAAACCAATCTTTAATATTACAATTAAAAAGCTAGACGTGCGACTGATTCTCTTTATTTTCCCATCCTTTTACACTTATATTACACTTGGAAAAATCTTTTAAACTGATTGATATGTTTTTATTCAAGGTGTTACGTTTCTCTATTAATTTATTTGCTACTATATTTAATTTCAGTTTATTTATTTAAACTTTTATCTTTATTTAGTTATAATCAATTCATATTAATTGATTGATATGTTTCAATTTTTTATTCAAATTGACATACGTTAGAATTTGATTGCCAAACTTGAATACACAAAACCAATCATAAATATTATAATTAAAAAGCTAGATACGCGATTGATTCTCCTTATTTTCCCATCCGTGTATACTTGTATTACACTTAGAAAATTCTTTTAAACTTATTGATATGTTTTTATTCAAAGTGTTACGTTTCTTTATTAATTGATTTGTTACTATATTTAATTTCAGGTTATTTGTTTAAATTTTTATCTTTATTTAATTATAATCAATTCATATTAATTGATTGATATGCTTCAATTTTTTTATTCAAATTGACATACATTATAATCTGTTAGAACCACAGGAAACACTAGAAGGGGGGTTGAATAGTGTTGTAATCTTTTTGAATAATTTTGGAAATCCTGAAATAAACCAAGACGTTAACTAAAAAGGTTCAAAACAAATCTTAAGTTCAGAGTTGATTAAAACGTGCGGAAGCTAAACACAGTAAAGATTGATAATCTTTTTACTGAAAGTTTAAGATCGTTTTGATTAAAAAACTTCTCAAAGTATCTTTTGAAGGTTATTATACAGAAGCTTTTCAGAACCTTTTTTGGATTTCTTCAAATGAATGAAGATCGTTTGAAGTTGATTAATAACTTCCGAACTGAGTTCTTTTCATACTCACCTCAGAAAGTTATTTAAAGGTTCTTCAAAGTGCATTCTTTATAATGCTTCAAATGATATGAGAGATACTTGATGTTATCGTTTCTTTGAAAGCTCATTTTTTTGAAATTGTTTTACTTAGAGTTTATTATGAAAAATATTTTTCAATTCCCTTAATAAATACGAAAACTGAAAGTAAAAGAGTTAAGGGAAAGAAGACTTAGACAAGAATTTATCCTGGTTCACCCACTAATCCCGTGAGCCACATCCAGTCCCAGGGCAAACCACCACTGGATTTTCCACTATCTGAATCCACAGATACAAGTATTATTTACAGCCTCTTCAGGCCAACACAAGTATTACTTTGTTTTCAACTGCCTCTCCAGGAAACTCATGCAGTATTCTTTTACAGACAAGCCTCTCCAGGCTCAACAAGTATTCTTTCTTACCAAGCCTCTCTAGGCTCTAAACCAAGTATTCTTTTCTATCAAGCCTCTCCAGGCTCTACCACGAGTATTCTTTCTTCCACCAAGCCTCTCTAGGCTCTCAGACACTTATCCAAGTGTAGAGTATTCTTTCTTCCACCAAGCCTCTCCAGGCTCTCAGACACTTATCAAGTGTAGAGTATTCTTTCTTCCACCAAGCCTCTCCAGGCTCTCAGACACATAGAGTGTTTACAATTTAAACTAAGTTTAAGTTTCCATGAAACATAAACTTAATCTCTTCCTGTGCTAGAGGTTAACTGAGTAATACTCAGGATACAATGAATAAGTCTAAGTACCAGGGTAAGATAGTGATACAAGTGTATGAGTTTAAGTACAATCATGTCTCTACTATGAGGAATAACGTCCTCTGAGAATTGGCTAAGTGAATACTGAATTTAAGCTTCAGCCTTGTTCTCTAACCATTGGTTTCCTTGGGTTACATTCTCACCTATTTTGAGGAATGACCAAGGTATGTTCATGGTTTCCAACCATTCATAATTGATCAACACTGGGTTGGTTGTCTTTCGACCAACATGGTTGGTTTTTCCTTTTTTTCAACCAGCATCTTCAAATTCAATCTTGAGGCTATTTATATTGTTCTTATGAAATATAGCCGTTTGAAGATGATTCATAATATCGTTGAGATGTTGATGATGTGGCTCATATAGCCGTTATGTAATAGCTTCTCAAACGGTTGCTTCTTCTTAAGCAAAATAAGTGTTCAGACGATCCTGTTCTGACACTTCTTTAGATGAGCTCCTATGAGAGATTTTCTTGATATTGTTATGATAATTCTCTCTTTTGAATTTCTTCTGCTTTCCACAATTGTCTTCTGCTTTCTTCTGATTTCCTTGGGAGTGTATATGAGGAGATGTTCGTTGAATTTGTCCTTTTGCTTATTTGGTATATACTCCTTTTTCATTTGTTCCTGACACTGTTTCTTCTTTCTTCTTTGAGTGGGGTGTCTTGTTCAATAGTTGTTGTTGCAGTTTCCTCTTTGAATAAGGACATATGATATTATAGTCGTTGAATCATATAGTCTTAGCTTCTGTATTAATTTCTTTTATGTTGAAATCTGTTCCATGCATTCAGAGAGTTTTATATGTTCAGACAATTGATTTCTTCAATCTTCACATATACTCAGATGCTTGCTTTTATCTCGTTGTAATTTCATCAGCTTCAACATGTGCTCATCTTTTAATTGCTTCAAGCTTATTTCAATTCTCCAACTTTGAAATACTTTCAATAAGCTCTTTTCTTCTGATAAGATATTTCTTCTTTTCTTCAGACGATTGCAACTCCATTCTCCTTTACATCTTCTTCTTCTTCTGATATTTAGATGAATAAAGATATTGAATTAAATGTATTTTATTCAAACATCTTTCTAGTTACTTTTACTTAGTCTTCTGATACATTCTGGGCAGCAGCAGGTGCAGGTGCAGTAGGTCTGCGCACGCAAATCCTTTTGTAGTAGGTGCAGCAGGCGTTGCAGAAAGTCTTTGCAGAGTTTCCTTATTTGGACAAGACTATGGTCGAGGTAGAAAAGCATGTCTAGCTTTTATACTGAAATAAGTGTAGTACATTTGGTAGAGTGTTCTCTACACTTAGCAACGTCTCCAAGAAATCAATTCTTGATTCTGTTCGTAGACTGCTTCAGATTATCTTCATATCTTTAGATGATAACTGCTCTCCAGATTTAGTTAAGTCTTCAGACGGTATAAATGCTTCAGATAGACGAGCTTTCTCATTTCTTCTCTTCATACTATATTCTTCAGACGATAGTTGAGTCTTCACTACTGTCTTCAAGTCTTCAGATAGTCTTCATGTCTTACTGTCTTCAGATAATCTTCAGATCTTCAGATGGTCTTCATGTCTTCAGATAGTAGGCTTTGCTTTGTAGATTTCTTCTTTTTAGATTCTGTATTTGTTCTTCTGATCCTGGTCTTCTGATTCTGATTCTCTGATAATGATTTCGTTCTTCTACTCTTTTGTTCTTCTTCTTCTTCTTCTTCTTCTTCTTCTAATAAATATTCCAACCTGAAACACTATTGAACAAACCAATACCTTTCTCAGTAGAACCTGTTTACATAATCTTATAATCTTATTTGTTCTTATATGTTCTTATATAGTCTTATTTGTTAACCATTATATTCTTATATAATCTTATTTGTTAATCATTAAAACTTAAGGATGTTAAGTCTTTGAGTCAAGTTTGAATGCTCAAACTGATTTGTAGACTTCACATAATCTGATTGTCAAATTTGAATATAAATTCTTATCATTTTTAATTGAATATTTATATTTTTTAAAATTTTAATATAAGTTATATATGATTTTTTATACATTTTTAATCAATTCTTTCCTTCTATAAATATATGTGTTTGTCAAAATATTTTCTTTCTTAATAATCAAAGGTTCTTTAGGAGTGGGAAAAAGATCTAGAATAAATGAATAACATATAAAATATTAAAATTTATAAATAAATGTATAACAATTTTTACATAGCATTATAGGAAAAAAAACATACAAAATAAAAAAATGGGTAGTAAAAAAATAAGATGACTAAAATATATCAGAAGTAACTCTAAAAGATGACATTCGAAATTCAAACAAAACATTAAAATAATATAAAAAAAACAGATTTGAAATTCAAAACAATTAAAAAAACTAGATACACATCTGATTCTCCTTATTTTTCCATCCGTATAATACACATAGAAAATTAAATGGCCAATCTCTACCTTTAAAAATTGAATTAAAACAAAAAAAATCCACATGGCATAATTTAATTGGTTATGCATCTAAACCCTAAGCCCTTTGTGTTTCTTATCAACGACCAAAATGATTCAAGCATTCTAATTTACTGTCCAGATTCGTTCCCCCGCCCCACTAATTTTCATTTTTCAACACTCCCATTCCCCACTATGGGTGGGCAAAGATCCGAGACCCAACCCGCAACCGACTAAACCGTGAGACAAAAACAGGTTGTAGGCGGGTCATACCGGGTTTAGGGTTTGAAAATTCAAAAAACTGAGTTAAACACGGGTACCTTTGGTTGGTCTCGGGTGGGGAAAATTTTCTCCATCCATACCCGAACCGACCGCACATCATAGGCCCATAATATAAATTCCACATTTCATAAGTGTCATCTCATAACCTAGCCGCATAGCCACACAAACTTCTTCTCTTCTCTCATTTTTTCAGTTTCTCACTTCACACCGCAGAGACGAATCTTTGTATCCTCTCACTCCTTCACTCTCTCTGAGATTCGACCATCTCTTTCCTCCTTATCCTTCTCTGGCACGACATACTTTGTTTTCTTATCTGTTGATGACACACTGCTATAAGCTTGGACCTGCAAGACCTACATTAGAGGAAATGCACCAACTTTTGGCCTGAGCTTCAAGCAAGGAAGAGTTAGAGAAATTAGTGTCCTAAAAATAAAGGGTCACTACCCTACAAAATAAAGGTCACTACCCTACAAAAGGACACCTTGACCCTGGATAGGACCCTTGTCCTATGGACCACCCTTAATTAGGACTCTCTTATATTTTCTTTTTATTTGATTGTATTTTTCTTTTAATTCATCCTACTTGGGTGATAATTGTATGGGTTTATTGGTTAGTAGGTTGCCTTGCTATAAGGCTTAGGAGGTCATGGGTTCTACTCCCACATAGGATAGAAATTTGACTCATCTTGTATTTTCCTACTTGTTTGGGCGCCTTTTTGGAGGTTTAATGGCTTAAGGCTTAGCTTAGCCATAAGCCTTTAGGGGAATGGGTTCAAACCCCATGTAGGATGGGTTTTCACCCATCTTTTATTTTCTCCCCCTTTTATTTTCCTTTTTGGCCGCCCCCTCCCTCTCATTTTCCTATAAATAGGAGCCTCCCCTCATGTAATTCATAACTTTGATGAATAGTAAAGGCATTATGCCAAATTTTCTCCTCTTTGTGAGTTGAGTGAGGCTTGGTGGTTGTTGCTTAAACCATGGTGAGACTTATCTAATTCCCCCGGAATTAGTGGCGTCTGGCATTGGACTTATCAGCTGCAGGAGGATTCTTGCTTCAGTGGCGTCCCTCCCATTTCTTCCTCTCCACTTTTTCTTTCATTTTCTCTCATTTTCTATCACTTTCTCACGTGAATATAGCTGCTGCCCAGCACCTATATTTCGTGATTTTATTGCTCGATTGTGGTTCTAATTGGTTTGTTTTGCTCAATTCTAGATCCTGTGCAATTCCTGTCATCATTTGGTATCAAGAGCTTGTTGAATTTGAGCAAATTGGAGCAAATTTGGTGGCTGTTTGGGGCGTGCAACCTGCACCTCTTTAGTGCAGAATTCTTCTCTTTTTAGTGTAATTCCATCCCCTTTTTCAATTGTAATTTGGACTTGGACTGTTTCCCGGGCCCGAGGTGCCTTTCTGCTACTATTTGCACTTGTCTGTCTTGATTGAATTGGGTGATTTCTTGCTAGTTTGGGGGCTATTTTGGGCCGCTAATTCCCACCCCCTAGGTGTTTGATAAATTGCCTCTTAATTGCTCATACTTGTTCTTGAGTGATTTCTACAATTAATTGCTATAAACTGCTTGTTTGTTGGTGAAGTGTGGTAAGAGGAGGCATTGTTGTCTTCATTTTTCCAAAGATCGTTCACCTACATTTTCTCCCCTTCACCATTAATTGTTCATCCCCCATATTCATCTCTTTACTTTCCGCTTTTAATTTCCGCCATTTAATTTCCGCTTCTCCCATCCCTTTAATTTCAGCTCTCCCCTTTACATTCTGCTATTTACTTTTTAGTTCTCCCCATCCTTTTAATTTCCGCTTCCCCCTTTACTTTCAGTCATTTAAATTCAGTCCTCCCCATCCTTTTAATTTCCGCTTCCCCCTTTACTTTCTGCCATTTACATTTCTGTCCTCCCCATCCTTTTAATTTCAGTTTCCCCCTTTACTTTCTTGTCATTTAATTTTGCGCAATTCCTCTTCTTATTTTTTGCCATTTATGCTCATTTTTTTGGGCTTATGTTTTGTTCATATTCTACTCTTGTTATGCCTGTTTGATTGGCATTCTGATTGCAAAACGCTCACCTATAGGATCTTTTTTGGTTCATAGTGTTGGAAGAAGATCAACAAATCCTAATTGTTGATTTTCCTTCAAATTTAATTCCAAACTTAAAATTGAACCAAGCGCGTTTCTGTGACCACACTGGTCTTATATAATCAACAAGGAAGTGCTAAGCAAATTTTTTGGCCATTTTTGAAATCAAGTTGCCATCACGTTTTAACAGTTTTTTTTTTAGAAATCAGTTTATTCATTATTTTGCTTTTCTGGCCCACTTGGACCAGTTTACTGTCAGAAAATTCCAAAAATATTACAGTAGGTTCAGTATATTTTCTTTTCATTGTGTACAAATTTCTATAATTTTCTGTTGGGGAAAAAGCCAAAAAAAGAAAGAAAAGGCAAGAAAAATATAAAGAGTACGTACGTGCCAAAAATAGAAAAAGAGGTGTAAAAAGCAAAAAAAAAAGGGTGCAAACGAAGAAAAAGACAAAAGACACCCAAAAAGAATCAAAATTCAAAAAAAATTCAGAAAAATAGAAAATTCAAAACAAAGAAGTATCCCAACAATACAGTGACAATTTTATTGTAATTTTTCTGTTTTCATTTCCCTGTATACTGTAATTGAGTTGTATTTGCTGTTTTTCTTAAAAACGACAATTTTGGCAACTTTTTTTTCAAAAATCACCAAAAACAATTCTCTTTGCAATTTCTTCCGTCTTGTCTGTTTTGATGTCTGCTCTTGTGTATAAGCTTGTTTGAGTGCCAGCTTTTCTTTTTTGTCATATCAACTCTTTTGTTTTGTCTTAGGATTTTTCTATTCTCTTCCGGTAGATCTTTTCTTTGTTAGCGCGCTTCTATTTTGGGTAAGGGTTAAGACTTAGACTCAATCTGGTCTTTGCAACTTCAATCAACCTCCAACCGAGTAGAAGAGGCTAGAGAGTATCATTATAGAAAAAGCCTAAAAAGAGTGACATACACGAGTGATACATTCCATTGAGTGTAAACACTTAGTGAGTGGTGAGGTCCCTTAAAATAAAATCAATTTAAGATGTCATATAGAATGTGGAGAAAGGAGCTAGATGAAGATAGGAGAGAATTTAGAAGAGAAAAAGAAGTGAGAAGACACTCTTCTCATGACAAAGTTGATGAAAGGTATGGGAAAGAAAGGAGAGAAATAAATAGGTATCATTTTGAAGATAAGGAAAGGAGTTATGATAACTCTAACCATGAAAGGAGAAGATATGAAGAAGAGAGAAAACTTAGGAGAAATTATGAGAGTGAGATTAGAAGAAAAGATCATGAAAAAGAGGAAAGGAGAAGAAGAGAAAGTAGGGAAGTTACAAAAGATTCTTTTGAAGATAGAATTGGGAGAAAGTTAGAAAAATTTTCAAATAAAATCGAAGATAAAATTTCAAAATTCTTTTCAAAATCCTTAATTGAGATAGAAGAGATAAGAAAATTAGAAAAAGAAGAAGAAGAAAGATTGAAGAGAGAAGAAGAAAAAGAGATAAAAAGAGTTCAAATGGATGAAAAGAAAGACAAAGAAAACTTAGGGAAGCAACCAATTCCATTGAATCGACAAGTAAATGCTAACCCTTTGTGTGAAAACATGAATAGGTTGATGGCAAGCACTTCTAGTGTTGCAAGGAGGATAACTCAAGTGATTGACAGGGAGTTTCCTAGACTAACTTTCTTTATGCATGAAATGCCTTCTTCTATGCACGATTATATGCCTCAAAGCATTACATGTTTAAATGAAATAAGAAATGTTGATGATGCTTTGAATTCTATTGCATGTTTAGAAGAGCCAACTAAGTTTAAGAGTACCATGAAACTTACTAGAGATGCATGTTTAGTTAATTCCTTTGATCAATTTAGATTGGATGATAGCAAAGTTGGATTGAATATGCATGCACCTTTGGTTTGTGTTTATAATTTGAATGCACATTTTGGGCCTCAAATAATTATTTCATATAAAGATGTGTATTATGCTCTTGAACTAGTTAGTAAAAAGGATAAAAATTTGGATGAAGCTATCACATATGAGAAAACTTGTTTACATGATGATATGCTTCATAGTGTGCTTGTTCAAAGTGATTCTTTTAATGTTTCACCTTACATGAATACATATGATAATATGCAAAAGGTGTCATATTACTTGAAAAAGTGCACTAGAATGGATATGCCTCGTGAACAAACTTCCATGAATACTTCATGGCATGAACATATGCACTATGATTTTTACAATAATACTCAAGATGTGTGTCTTATGTTCAATGAGCATGATGTGATCTCACTTCCAAGAAATAGGACATTCATACTACATAGTTTTAATTGTGCTTTCATTTGGCAATATATTGTGGATTATTTTGTTGGTTTAAAACATGAATATCACTTGTTTAAATTTCGTTTTAACCAACTAACCCCTTTGCTTGAAAAGAAGGACTTCAAGAGAATGGTCTTTGATCCAGGATCTCCTTCTATAGCGTACATGGACAAGATGGTTCATTCTTCATTTAGGGAGTTTTCTAACCCTTATCTCAAACACCTCTTGTTCATCTCCTATGAATTTCTTTTGCTAATCTTTATGATTCCCAAGTATTCTGTTATGAGCCTTCACTTTGCTTGCTTGGGAATAATACTTATGGGTCTTCTTCTTGATGTCTAGGCTCAAGGAAGATGTTCAACTTGAGGACCTCTAACTCTACTCTCCAAGGGCTAAGGGAAGTATCTTCTTACTTTCTTGTTGTCATCCATCCCCTTCTTCTAGCCAGTTCATTATTCTTATGGCTTCTTTTTTGAATTTTCAGATTTGAGGTCAAATCCTTTTCAAGGGGGAGGGGATGATGACACACTGCTAGAAGCTTGGACCTGCAAAACCTACATTAGAGGAAATGCACCAACTTTTGGCCTGAGCTTCAAGCAAGGAAGAGTTAGAGAAATTAGTGTCCTACAAATAAAGGGTCACTACCCTACAAAATAAAGGTCACTACCCTACAGAAGGACACCTTGACCCTGGATAGGACCCTTGTCCTATGGACCACCCTTAATTAGGACTCTCTTATATTTTCTTTTTATTTGATTGTATTTTTCTTTTAATTCATCCTACTTGGGTGATAATTGTATGGGTTTATTGGTTAGTAGGTTGCCTTGCTATAAGGCTTAGGAGGTCATGGGTTCTACTCCCACATAGGATAGAAATTTGACTCATCTTGTATTTTCCTACTTGTTTGGGCGTCTTTTTGGAGGTTTAATGGCTTAAGGCTTAGCTTAGCCATAAGCCTTTAGGGGCATGGGTTCAAATCCCATGTAGGATGGGTTTTCACCCATCTTTTATTTTCTCCCCCTTTTATTTTCATTTTTGGCCGCCCCCTCCCTCTCATTTTCCTATAAATAGGAGCCTCCCCTCATGTAATTCATAACTTTGATGAATAGTAAAGGCATTATGCCAAATTTTCTCCTCTTTGTGAGTTGAGTGAGGCTTGGTGGTTGTTGCTTAAACTATGGTGAGACTTATCTAATTCCCCCGGAATTAGTGGCGTCTGGCATTGGACTTATCTGCTGCAGGAGGATTCTTGCTTCAGTGGCGTCCCTCCCATTTCTTCCTCTCCACTTTTTCTTTCATTTTCTCTCATTTTCTATCACTTTCTCACGTGAATATAGCTGCTGCCCAGCACCTATATTTCGTGATTTTATTGCTTGATTGTGGTTCTAATTGGTTTGTTTTGCTCAATTCTAGATCCTGTGCAATTCCTGTCAT
Source organism: Sesbania bispinosa (assembly GCA_026901365.1). Taxonomy (NCBI): domain Eukaryota; kingdom Viridiplantae; phylum Streptophyta; class Magnoliopsida; order Fabales; family Fabaceae; genus Sesbania; species Sesbania bispinosa. The sequence goes on from QLOH01000527.1 coordinate 29,374, forward strand.
CATCTGTGTTAGTGAGCACTACAGAGATGGTTGGAACAGGGAAAAAAGAAGAAGGAATTGATTTTATTTCGGGCTGAAGGGTGACAGGAGAGGGAAAATGTTATGAAATCATGAAGAAGGGGAATGTAAAGCTATGTGTAACACCCACAATTTCCCCTACCGGTATATAATTAAAATAGAGAAAGTTTAAAAATAATAATAATAAATTAAATATGAGGTATTTAGGAACTGTTAATAAACAATCAAATTCATATTTTTGAAATTATCCAACCATAATGATAAATAAAATTTTTCTAGAGAGGTGTTTGAGAAAATGACCTAAGATACCCTTATTAATTATATTGTTAAGGAAAATATAGATTTAGTTAAAACTTAAAGGGATCTATATTTTTAATCAAGATAAGTCTTAATATAATTAATAATGAATTTTAGAAATTTATTTAGAATTTTCTGGCACTTTTGGGCAAAAAGACCAAAATGCCCCTGGTTAGCAGTATAACCCTAACCAACATATGAAAATTTGCAGAATAATATGGACAATATACTTTGAACCTTAAAAGTGGATTTGAAAATGATATTTATAACTTTATAGAATTTTTGTATGTAAAACCATAATTTTCTATCCGCTTACTCTTATTAAAAATTAACTGTTGTGTGTGAAGACTGGGGAAATTTGGAAATAAGAAAGTTTAAGTGAAAATTAAGTTCTAATCACATTTTTAGGCTTAAAATAGGTTAGAGCAATTATAGGAATTTTTCTAGAATTTTTGGGAAATTTTGATGTGAAATTACCATTTTACTCCTACTTTTCTTGGAACCGGGCCTGAATACTCTTGATCCGGGCCAGAAAAATTTGCATCATCCTTCCTTTTCCTTTCCCTAGAAGCCGTGCATGTGTGTGAAGTGTGCATGTAGGACACTTGTTATTTTCTCATCCTTTCTCAAGAACAAGTGTCATAAAAGAAGCTTAATGTCATGAAAACCTAAACACTTGTCCATTTCTTCTTTTCTCCTACATGCAAAAAGGGAAGAACAGAATTCATTTCTCATTGTTCTCCTTCCAAGAGCCGTGAGACCCTCTCCCTTCCTCTCCATCTTCCATTTTCTTCCAAACACTTCTAAGCTCAAGGTTCCATTTTTGAACCTTAAGCTTAAAAAACCTAGCCTCCATCCTTGTAGATTCTTGCTTTGGTGATCAAAGGAGCTCAAAGGAGGGGCTGTTTTGAAGTTGTGGCTACACCTATCTTTTGGAGAATTTCCTTAGGTAAAGGGGGGGAGAACCTTGAACTCTAGTAGGATTGGTGACTTGAGTTAAGGATTACCCTTGATCCTTGTCCCTATCCCTTTTTCTTTTGTAAAAATGAAATTTTGGAACCTATTTGCTTGAGGAAATGGTTCGGCTGTTTGCATGTGGTTTGTATGTGTGTTTTAGAAATTTTTATGATGCTTGAAATGTTCTTGTTTGGTGATTTTGGATGCATGCAAGTTATGAAATTGGTTGGAAAGAAATTTTTCCCGTTTTTACATAGAGCTGCGACTGTAAAATAGCGACTGCAGATTCGTTCACTGTTGGATAGGGCTGACATTTTGACAGCGGGTTCGGGACATCTGGTTCTTCATTTTGAACGGTGGGATCTTTGATACGAAGTCTGGATTGGGAGATATTTGGTTCGCACAATAGCTGTATATTTAGGGTTTTATTGATGAAATTGCTTGATTAATGTGCTTGTGGATGATCATGCTTGAATTTGGTGAATTTTAGAAATTGTTGGATTTTGGTGTTCTTGATGAACACTCATAGTGTTCATCCTTGTTCTTGATGAACACTCATAGTGAGCACCCTTTAGTTTAGGCCCAATGCCTTCAAAAAAGAGTCAAAAGACTCATCAAAAGTCAACCGAAAATATTTTGTGGACTTGGGCTTAGACTAGAGTTGGGCTTCAATTCTAATCCAACCCATCAAGACTAAAACTTAGGAGTTTATTAGTGGGCTTAACTAAGCCAATCTACCTAAGTAATCAAGTCAAGGATAAATTAATTAAGGTTAAAGTTAATTAACCCTAATGAAGATTAACCTTAATCTTAATTACTAGTTACTAATGAGGTATTAATCAAGTAATTAAGGCTTAATGGTAATTAAGAATTAATTAATTGTGATTAACATTAATCAAGTATAATTAAAAGGCTTGATCCAAGATTAAGGAAGAGACTACGGAATAATTAAGAATTAATTAGGATCTTAAGTAAAGATTAAGACTTAATTAAGGAGAATTAGGTTTAATTATAGTCTAATTAAGGAAGATTAATCATAATTGAGGGTTAAACATAATCCTAATTAAACATACAAGATGAATTAAGATAGGTAATACTATTCATAAGACACACCCAAAAGTCTTAGTAAACTATAGGACTTAAGTGAAAGCGGTCATTGACTTTAAGAAAAACATTAGTACAAACTACCTTAAAAGTTTATAACTAACACACTCTTCTTGCATAAGACTTGAGAAACATAGTGAGAGAGTGCAGCTTTAACCCGAGATGGGGTTTAGTTTTCCTTGCGAAGGAAAGACATTGAATCGGGTCGTACCATGAGGAAAGTGGTGACGTAGAATGTTTCGATGGGCTTTGCCTGTAAGGACTGTGTATGTTGAGAAAGCATTGTTTGGTTTTCCTTGTGAAGGAAAGACATTGAATAGGGCCGTACCACGGGGAAAAGTGGTGACGTACAATGATTCAATGGGCTTTGCCTGAAAGGATGTGTATGCTGCGAAGCATTGTTTGTGTGACATGCATCATGAAGCATTGATGATATTCAAGGTGAAAAACTTTATGACCTAATATGGCAGTGACACTTGGTACAGTGGGAAACTGGTTGGGACGGGTGCACTGGGTTTTGCAAAGAACTCCAGCGAGTCCTCAAAAGGGACGCCAGCCCTGAGGATAGTCAAGTTCCAGAAAGGCTCAGGTGACGTAGGCTCGCACCCTATTGTCGAGTACGAAGGGGATCAGGCTTGACTATCCTGTCGCTCTCAAGGTTTCGGGGTCAGTAGAGATTGTCTGGAAGACGGATAAAATGATTGGCCAAAAAAAAATATAAGCAATGCTCTTTGTACCGGCGCTAGTACAAACTCTAACTCCTGATACGTTGTGCATATATGGTCGGGCAGTTGCTGTGTGCACTGTGGTGGTGATTTTCCCTGGGCCCTCATGCATTGCATGGTACATAGTAGTTTCTTGAGATTCCTTTGTGAATGACATGGTTATTTGCATTGCATGAGCATATCACATCATGTTGTGACATTGTGACCTTCTATGTGAATGATTGGATTTATTGTTGTGTGAATTGTGTGAATTCCTGTGTCTGTCTACTTTAGTTATCATATCTCGCGTTAAGTGAGTTCATGTAATGTGTTCTCATCCCCTTGTCTTTCTTTTGTTGTCCGTTATCATTTTGGAACCTAAAAGGGATGGACTCTGGAAGGATGCACGTTGTTCCGAAAACAAGCCTGGTGTTCAGGTCGAACCGGATCTTGTTTAAGTCAAATGGTAGTGTTTAGAGGTGTGCTTGAGCAGCAATACCCTATATAGATAGAGTGTGGTCAAATAGAGGATTCACTTCTTCTATAGTGTAGCATGTTCAAACTCCGATTTAATGTGTATTATTTCGATTATAATTTGGAATAGCAGTGAAATTATGATTGTTGTATTGATATGTTCTTATAGTCCCATCTCAAATATAATTTACTAATATGTTTTAAAAAAAATCACCGATTTTCTTCACTTCTATAAAAAAGAGAAATTAACAAATCGCAGCCGAGTTAGTCGAGTAATAACCATCATGGGATGAGGGTGTTACACTATGTACTGGAATCGCATACTGGCTGACAGTAACAGATTTGTGACGATGGCGGCGGCGAATCTGTGATTTTGGAAAATCGCTCTCTCTCCCCTTCGATCTCTTCTCACTCTTCCTCTTTTCTTCTCTTTTGCTGATGCGCGTTTAGATCAAAAGAATTATTAAAGCTTGTTTTTTTCTTTGATTGTATATCAATGGCGATCCATCTTCAACATTCCATTCTAATGTTTTGGTTTATGGTTACGTTTCATGTGTAAATATTTGATTTTTTTATTTTGAATTGAAATCTCCGGGAGCTGTAGATCAGAATCACTGAATGCGATTATAATTTTTCAAAAAAATAAAAAATATGACTACACCCACACCCCGAATGAATCCAACCACCACACTCGATTTACCGTCAACCCTCTGCCTCTTTCCCATTTCCCACTTCTTGAGACCCATTTTTCCTCTTCCACTCTCAACCCTCTTCCTCTTTCTCTCCTCGTATTTCTCATCTCTCAGAGCAGAAACCATGTCATTGAGATGAGATAGGCAGGGCGCCACTGCGAATCTCAGATCTTCTCCCTCAGTTCCTATCTCTATCTCATCTCAACGGCGCCCTACCTTCCCTCGGTCCCTCAGTTGCTCTTCTCATCCCTCTGTGTAACATCCCGGAAAAATAGGACCTAAGACCAACTAAAGGTAAGTTAGAAAGGGAGTGAGAAAGTTGAGGAAAGAGGAAGGATTTTGAGTAAGATTATGATGATAATGAGAATTTATGGGCATTAAGGGTATATTTAAGAGAGTAATTAAGTTAGGGATGTGTTTTGGCAAAGGAAACTAGGAATGTCGGAGTAGGTGAGAGTTAGGAGGAGCACATCCTCATGAACAATTAGGATCCTTAGTCTTAGCTTTATTGAAGTGAATTGATGAGATACATCATGGTTCTTGTGGAGTGTGCCCCGTTGGGCTTCAACCAAGGTTGTTGCTCATTTTTTAGTTTTAAGCCCTATGACCTTTGCTCACTAATTTGAGAATATCTAGAGTTGTAGATGTCCAATTAAGGTGATTCTACTTGGGATAGAAAGCTAAGATCCGGGGCTTCAATTTGATAGGTTATATGATAGGGTTATGATCTATTTTGCACCTTCAAACAAGCATATTCTCGCTCAAGCGACAATATCTCGCTTGAGCGAATTATGCAGCAAAAAGGGAAGAAATCGAGTTTTTGCATATCTTGCTTGAGCGAGCCAGCTCGCTTGAGCGAGAATTGTCTAGAGAGAGGGCTTTTTCTGGGTCATTCTCGCTTGAGCGAGACAGTTCGCTTGAGCGAGAATGTGAAGAAAAATCATGCAACCGACACGCTCGCCCAAGCGAGAATATCTCGCTTGAGCGAGAATTCATTTATAGGCTCAAAACCCTTCATTTAGTTCTGTTTTTCTTCACTTCTCCTTCTTCTTCTTCTTCCGTTCTTTTAGAGAGAAGTTAGAGAGTTTAGAGAGAGGAAGGGAATTTCTTGTAAGAATGGGTGTTTTGGAGCTTGAAGGCTTGGAAGGGGATTTGGATCTTCACTTCAAGCTTCTCTTCTACTTCAATTTCTTCTCTTTGAGTACCCTTTAGGTAAGTATAACTCACCCACTTTCACATTAATTGGTTCAATGCCCTAGCATGATCCCTATTCTTAAATCCTCTCCTTTATATTGTAAATTTGTATGCTTTGTAGTTATAAAAGGTTCTTATAAGATTTAGGTTAGGGAAACTTATTAGGATTTAGGGTTTTGTATCCATATTGTTGTTAATTGTATGATTTAGGAGCTTGAACATAGGAATTATGTTTGAATAGGTGTTTAAAGTTGAATTATTATGGAATATATGTGTTAGGGCTTTGATATTAAGTATAATTTATATGCATGAAATATGAATGTTTAGCTATTAGTTTACATAACTCATTAATTAAGCATTAATAGCATCTTAAGCCGGTTTTGACTGTGAGTAATTCAAGTCGACCTTCGCGCTATGAGTTAAAAATAAAGTAATTAAGTAAAACATGACTTCGGTCCAGTATGAGTGGGAATAGTCCCCGGGAAAGACGTTTTCCGTAGTCTGAGCTCAGGTCTAACTCCAGAAAGTGATAAGATCATACTTGCTGGGCACAACAGTGAGTGCATCATGAGCATCATGATTTGCATCATTCATCAGTTCATGTTAATTAAGCCACATATTGCTTTTAGTTTGATGTTAACTAATGGTAAATACGTCTTAAGTAATTAGTTTGTTATTATCTATCTGTGAATATGTCACATGTGAAATTTGATAACTGTTGTTTGATTCCCCACACTTTATATATGTTTAGTTGTACTTGCAGAGACTGTAGTCTCACCCCATGTTTCGGGGATATTCTTTAGTTGTGCAGGAAACCTTAGGTGTTGTTAAAGCAGGAATCAAGAATCCTAGAGCCGAGTTCTTCTTCAGTTGGAGTTTTTTTTATTAGAAGTATTTCAAGATGTAATTTATGTTTGATTAATCACTGATGTATTTTGTATATGTACAATTGTTTCCGGATTGGCCATTGAGGCTTAATTCTGATGTTATGGTATTTATGTTATTGAACTGTATTGGTTTTACTCAGTTTCAGGTTGATCTTGGAAATCGGTGACACCCAGTTTTTAGGGGAGACTCTGCCGGATTTCCGGTATGAGTTCATTGAATCACACTTCTCTAAGTGTGGATTCTTCCCTAAGTTTAAGTAAGATTTATACTTATTTAGGGATTTTGATGCTTGTATTGTAATTGCATAAGCTAATCATTGGGAAGTTTAAGCGATTGTATGACGATATCGTAAATTTAACGAAATGATTTTAAGAAATTCAGGAATAGTGTCTCTAACGGGCATTATTTCTGAGTTTAGAAATTAGGGCGTTACACTCTGCCTCTTTGTGCCACCGCCTTTCTCAGATCCATGTCGTTGCATCAGTGAGGTCGTGAGAGAGAAGAGCGTGCGAATCTCCACGCACAGAGCAGAAGCCGAGAAGGGAACGTGAATCTCTCAGATCTATCTCTTGGCACAGAGGATAAGTTGCACGGTGGCAGTGGTGCCTTCCTTCTCTGTCTCAATGCATGGCTGATGGGTTAAATAGGTCTTTAAAGCTATTCACGTCATGAATTTTTGGTCTCCTCACAGAATAGCTTGAAGACCTATTTAGTTGTTATTGTTTCTGTGTTGAACCTGAAATACTGAACCAACTCTATCTCTTTTCTTCTATTTTTATTTTGTTAGGTTTTCCTTTTCATTATGTTTTCATTTTCTTCCTGGAGGTGGTCAGAGGAATTGATGGAGGTGGCACAGTGAAGGTCGTGATCTCAATAGCAGCAAGTAGGCCATGTAGTTGCGGCGACGACGTGGTCCCTCCTGGCTAGGGTTTCTAGATTGATTGAATTATGAAACATATGTATTTATGATTATTTTAGTTAATGTTGATGAATGCAATTTATATTTAATTTATTGTAGTTTAATGTATTTTTTCTATTCTAATTAAATTTAGTTTAAATTTAATGTATTTAAATTATTTTGCATTTAAATTAAAAGTTTATTGCAGTAGCGCAATACTGATGACGATCCCTTTGCAAATTTAAATTTAAAAAATTAACTAAAATAAAAAACTCACAAAATTGATCTGGCCCTTCCGATGCTCACCCTAGGGGTAAATGCTCTAAAAATTGTTGTACACATTGCAATTCAAATTTCAAATTCCAACAAAACCAAGGGGTCATGTTGAGGTTGATGGGGTTGAGGAAGAAGTTCCTTATCAGGCTGATGACACTTCAACTGTTTTACCAGTTGTAGACATTGAACAGTTGTCAGGCTTAGCTGGGAATCGATATGAACCAGTTATTCAACCTAAGACTATAGTTGAAGATGATGAATCTGAGGATGATGATGGAGATCAAGAAGATGAAAATGATGATGAAGATGAGTGGGATGACAATGAAGATGAAGATGATGAAGAAGATCAATAAGATGAAAATGATGTATAATTAGATTAATATTAATATTGTGTACTTTTCCATGAAGTTAATATTAAAATTGATGTACTTTTCCGTGAACTTAATATTAATGTGTACTTGGATTAACACTAATGTGTACAATGTTATTTAATTTTTACCATGATTTTTAATTAAATTTTATTATTAACACTAATTTAATTTTACGATTAGCGACGGCCTGGCCGTCGCTAAAAACGCGACACGCTAAATGGTATAAGTTTAGCGATGGGCAAGCTACTATCATCGACGCTAAACGCGACACTACAATATGCTCGTCGCTAACTTGCGACGGCTGCTGTCATCGATACGTTGTGACGCTGTCACTTTAGCGACGCCCGGTAGCTACGGCTATCCGTCGCCAACTAGCAACAACTTACATATAGTCGTCGCTATTGCATTAACAACCACTATGCCAAAAAACATCTTTTACCGCGGTTAAAATAGGCTTTTTACCGCGGGTAGAACCGCGGTGTAGCGCAGTGGGATAAAAGCCTTTTACCGCGGTTGATTTTCAGGAACCGCGGTAATTGGTGTTGATTTTTTACCGCGGTTCCGAAAATCAACCGCGGTAAAAGGCTGTCAAACGTGTCAATTTTTGGACCACTTTTTTACCGCGGTTGGCCTTCATAACCGCGGTAAAAAGTAATTTTTTTTTTAAAATAATCGAAAACACATAGCAAATTAGTTTAGTAACTGAATTTTTTTCCATTTGAAATTAACTGTGATTTACCACTACCCTTTAACCTATAACATATCACAATGAATTATTTGATATTATCATTAAATTAGCTAGAAAAGTCAGTACATATAACATACTACAATCATGCACACCTTATTCCAATGTGGACATAAACCCTCAATGTGGACATAAGCACCATATTAACCTATTCCAATGTGGACATAAACCCTCAATGTGGACATAAACCCTCAATGTGGACATAAGCATAGTAAGCACACTATAAAACCATATTCACCTCTAGGCAAGACAATAATTGATTAGTGGCAAAATTCCCAAATTCTAAAGAAAATTGGACAGAGTTTCCCCTGTAATTTAAGCTTCCCAAAATAGCTAAATTCCTGTCAAAGCTCAATTGCAACCATTCCAATCCAGCAAACAGAGTTCAAGCACATCAATCAATACATAGCAACATTAATCCATACATTCATGTAGACAATTTATGTTCATTATCTGTTATTAGCAACATCAATCCATACATGCATGTAAGCAACATATACAAGTATATTTTTACTTATTGGTTATAATAGTCTCGAGCACATATCGGCACCATTCTTGCTTGACTTCATCTATGAGTTCAGTAGAGTATTTCTCCAATCTGTAGGTAGAGAAGTACTGCATAAGAAACCATGAAAGTAAACAGTAGTTAATATATAATTTTCTTTCTTATGCAAGAAACTATGACAGAATTTTATCACTATGAAAATAAAACCGTACTTCATGTGGGATTACTCCTTCTTGACTGCAGAGTAATATTTCCTTCATATATCTTAACACATAATACCCACAGTCTGAACCATTATCCTGGGTAGGACACTGCAAAGTAAAAAAGAAATAGTTGTAATCAAGTATCATTTCTCCATTGTATAATTGATTTAAGTCCTTATGAACAAACCTTTATCATCGTCCACTTTATGTTGCTAAATTTGACTTTAGACACCTTAGTGCCTTTGTTAGCACGGTAAATCTTAATAGCACTAACAAATGAGAGAAATATCATGCAAGTTAGTAAGTTAACAAATGGTATTTCCACAACTAAAAAAGTGTGTAAACAAAGACATTCTTACTTATCAAACATTCTCCTCAATTGTTGACGTTGTCCAATATTGACACCCAATGAATCCAAGTAATAAACAATTTCAGTTGTGGGATTGACAACAACCAACATCCAATGATCCCTACAAATTAAATTGATTAATGATGTACAAGTTAGAAATATTTGTAACTGACAAAGAAACCAAAAAACAAAACATTACTAACCCTGTGTTGTATGGTGATAGAAACAACGTGTTGGGTTGGTCTCTTTCAATGAAGGTCTGACCAATATACTGACTTTGTTGTGTGTATTCTGGACCTATCTTTGTAGGATTTATAAAACAGAATCTACTCACCCACATATTTGGTACCAAGAGCAGATTGTACAACAACCTGAGGGATGAAAAAGAAATAGGCTTTTTATACATATGATCTAATCTTAATTAAAAATAAGGCCAAGTACATAGAGTTAATAGTCATATGAAATACCTGACATACACACATATGGTGCAACTGCCTAGCCATTCATGGTTAATAATCTCATAAATGTCAGAATGGCTTAACAGCTCCGTATATTCCTCATTGAAGATCTCCTTCGGCATTGGAACATCCCATTGACGAGTTAAGGAATCTTTCACATAAGTATGTAGAAAGGTAAGATATGGAACTTTGTCACTGGAACCATAAAGGTTTACAGGCTTTTGCACAGATATCTCATTTCCCGATGCCACAGACTCCTTTGTGGGGATTGTGTCTTTGTCATGTTCATTTGGTTGTTGGAATTGCTAGGTAAAAAGCATGAATAAATATTTCCATTAATATTTAAGAAGCATATAGATGCAATATTTAAAAACAAAATCACACATATTTGAACAAACCTTAATCTTCAAATCAATTAGACCTATTGGCCAAGCCACGTGAGCACCCAATGCGTCATCCAATAGAAGCAATCCTGCATCCTCATTAGGTACAGGCAATGGTGCATTTCCGTCTAGAACGATCTCAACACCGACTCTAACATGTTCAGGTGGTAGTGGGCGATTGTGCAAGGTGTCACCCAGTTGGTTATACACACTACCCCTACCAACCAGGTGATATGTTGGGTTATTTGTATATAAGTCACATGGAGTGACGCCCTGTGATACATTAAGCATTAAAGAATTAGAATCAACACATGTGATAACTACTCTACTTCCCATGAACCAATAGGTTTCATCATTAATTAGAGCATTGTAGGAATATTTTACCTCAGGGATGATTGGTGGACAACTATCTTTGTCACTTTTTGAAGCATCTCCCCTTTTTTCCCCTCTCAATGACTCGCAATATTGGTTGTTTTTTTCCACCATACTACGTAGGTGGACGAGCTCTTTTTTCATTGCCTCAAACTCATCTGTGGGCACTCTTGCCTCTTTTTTTCGCGGGAGACGTGGGAAGTATTCGCCTTTGGTCACACCATAACCTACAGCCCTAACACGTCCAGGATGTTCTGCAGACTTCAAGGCCTTTAGTAAAATGTCCTGGTCAGGTGGAAGATGTTCCCCTTGTGTCACTGATTCTGACACTGATACCTGTCAATAAGTGTGACCATAAATATTAATACTTGACATAACTTATATGCTATTGTGAAATAATTTGCATTCATACTTACACACTCATCCCAAACTTGTTGGACATTTTCATCCATAATGTCACCAGTGGCATGTAGGCGGGCAGCCATCCACAGTTCGTGACGGGGAACGTAAGTCGCATCGGTACCCATCTCCCGCAACTGTTCACAATTAACTTAGATGATTAAGAGAACATTTGAATATCCAACTAAAATCTTTAATATGCTTACCATATTCTGCTCAAGTTGAGCATAACCTAAACGGGATTTTCTATACTTATGAGTATAGCCAGATGCTCTTGCCCGATTTTCATCACTCAATCTCTAATAAAAGAAAGACAAACATAGGTTAACAAGTGATGTGTAATTATTTTAAAACAGATTTCATTTCACAAGTGTGTATTTTTATTTACCTGGAATTCTTCAGATGTACGCATAGATACAAACTCTGTCCATTCATCCAATGATATAATAGATGCATACTTTGGTGGTGGTTGATCATTTATATTCCCTTCTTCGTCATGGACAAGTTTTCCCAACTGTTTTCTAAAACTCCTTGCCAGTTCACCAACTTTTCCCAGGACGTACTTCATTCGACTCTCATCAATTTCAAAAGCTTGCTATAAAATAATACACATAGAGGACTTTGAGTGAAGTTAGGATTATTTCCTCCTACCTTTTAAATTAACAATTGAGATTGAAAATATTACCGTTACATCAGTCCAGACGCTATCTTTTATATGCTGGGGAGTTGTCTTCCAATCATCAATAGTAATAGGCACCATAGTCTTGGCAACAAGCCCAAGATAACTTGAAAATTTTGTCTTATTAGGATCAATGGGTTGATCCCTGTTATTCCATCCAACCTAATTAGAATAAAGAAACAACAAAGTAAATGAAGAATGAATTAACACACAACTATATTCATTAAATTGTTACATGTTTGTACTGTTACCTCAAATTTCCTATTTTCTTTTCTAGCCTTAGCTACATCCTTCAAAATGCTCCGACCACGCCTATTCTCCTTATTCTTGGAGGTGGATTCATCATCCTTGTTTTGAGAAGTCATTTCAATACCTGTTCAAAAGTTAAAACATCAGTACATAAACAAAATCAATACATATGCATGCCATAAGGCTATAAATCAAAAGTTAAAACATCAATACATAAACAAAATCAGTACATATGCATGCCATAAGGCTATAAATCAAAGAGTAAAGAATCTTACATCTGTAGGTTAATCGTTTCTCTTTCTTTTTGTTTTTCTCTTTACGTTGAGAATTGTTTGTCCATCATGCGCTAGGGCAACCCAAATTCCTTCATCATGATCATTCCTGACATACAATCCATCATCTCCAGTGGAGTCCACTTCGGATGGATGTGTTATCCCCAAAAAAGGATCATCCTCATCATCAATGTCTTGTTGGTTATAATCCTCAAAGCCATTGACATTTATTTTGTTTGACAATAGAACAATAGACCATTTGTCATCCACTGGGTCAGTGACATAGAACACCTGTTGAGCTTGTGATGCTAATATAAAAGGCTCATCTTTGTAGCCAACCCTATTAAGATCAACACGCACAAATCCTAAATCATCAACCCGAACGCCGTTATTGTTGTCCACCCATTTACATCTAAACACGGGCAATCGAAACATACAGTAATCCAACTCCCATATCTGTTCAATTACACCAAAGTATGACATATTTGCATATATGGGATTTTTATCTCTGGAGCTTGATATGTGCACAGATTCAGCTACAAGGGTAACACCACTATTTTGCATTGTACTCCGATCATCTTGCTCTTTGGAGTAGAATGTGTACCCATTGATTAGGTAACCATTGAATGAAAATGCAACTGCATTCGGACCTTTTGATAACCACTTCAATTTTTCTGTAACCAAAGTAGGAGTTTCAGCTAACCCTGAAATCATGCTTTTTTTAAACCATGATGTAAAGGTTCGGTTATGTTCTTTTGATATCCAATTTTCACTCCTAGTAGGGTACATTTCTTTAAGCATTTCTTTGTGTTTTGCAACAAATGGCTGAACATCAGTGTCATTGTGAAGAACATACAAGTGTGCCTGCTCCCGTTCTTTGAAGGGTACCGTGAATATATTCTCTCCAATGATCCCTTCCCCTAATGTTCTTCCCGTGTGACGAGACTTCGGAATTCCAATGGAATGGACATTGGATAAATATTCAGTACAAAACTCAACAGCTTCTTCGACTATGTAACGTTCAGCAATACAACCCTCTGGTCGTCTTCGAGATTTCACATACCCTTTTAAAATCTTCATGTAACGTTCAACAGGGTACATCCATCTCATATAAGCTGGCCCACACATCTGTGTTTCTTTCACCAAATGAACAGTTAAGTGAACCATGATGTCAAAGAAAGAAGGTGGGAAATACATTTCAAGCTCACATAAAGTCACAACAATCTCTCTTTGCAAACCGGGCAATTTCCTCGGATCAATCACCTTGCTACAGATGGCCTTGAAAAAGAAACATAGCTTCGTTATGCTCTCTCGGACCTTTTTAGGTAGAATGGACCGTATAGCAACAGGCACCAAATTCTCAATCAGAATATGACAATCATGAGACTTTAGACCCTTCAACTTCAGCTCTTTTACTGACACCAGATTCTTTACATTGGAAGAGTATCCCTCGGGAACTTTGACCCCATCAAGAAACCCACAGAAAGCGATTTTTTCTGATCTGGATAAAGTATGAGCTGCAGGAGGTAGGTACGTTCGATTACCCTCAACCCTCGGCTTGAGCTCACTTCTTAGTCCCATATCAAACAAGTCTAGTCTCGCATTCACACTATCCTTAGTCTTCCCTGGCAAATTGAGTAACGTGCCAATGAGACTCTCACAAACATTCTTTTCAATGTGCATGACATCAAGAAAATGTCTAACATACAACGATTTCCAATATGGCAATTCAAAGAATATAGACATCTTCTTCCAGCCGCCTGTAGGGAGTTCTTTCGCAAAAGGTTTCCCGAATTTGCAAGCCAAGTCATTAACTTTGGAAAACAACTGATCACCAGTCAATGGCGAAGGAGCTCTACCAAACTCTTGTTTCCCATTGAATGCCTGTCTTAGATGACGATAATGATGTTTTGGAGGCAAAAATTTGCGATGCCCAAGGAAAACATTTTTCCTACAATGAGCCAATCGCAATGAATCTGTCTCATCTTCACAAATAGGGCATGCACACTTTCCTTTGACACTGTACCCTGACAAATTACCATATGCGGGAAAATCATTAATTGTGCCAAATAACATAGCCCTTAACAAGAAATTGTCTCCTCTACACCCATCAAAGACCTCTATTCCGATTTCCCACATCTGCTTCAAATCTTCTATTAAAGGAGCCAGGAAGATATCTATGTCATTCCCCGGTTGTTTGGGCCCTGAAATTAATACTGATAACATCATATACTTTCTCTTCATGCAAAGCCATGGAGGTAGGTTATATATCACCAAAATCACCGGCCATGTGCTATGTGTGCTACTCTGCATACCATGTGGGATTCATACCATCTGTAGCCAATGCAAGACGTAGGTTCCTTGGTTCATTACCGAAATTAGGGTAATCATGATCAACTTTCTTCCATTGAGGAGAATCTGCTGGGTGACGAAGCTTGCCATCTTTAATCCTCCCATCCGCGTGCCATGTCAATAACTTGGAATCATCAGCACTGCGATACATACGCCTAAATCGTGGTATTATAGGAAAGTACCACATCACCTTCACCGGAGCCGAATTCTCCTTTTTATATCGTATTGCATTACATTTAGGACAATTTTTTAAGGAAGCATATTCATTCCGAAAAAGAATGCAATCATTAGGGCATGCGTGTATCTTCTCATAAGTCATGCCAATGGAACATAGCATTTGCTTGGCCTCATAAGTTCTACTAGGAAGCACGTTATCTTCTGGTAGCATATCCTTCAGAAGTTCCAGTAAGTCTGTGAAGCTCTTATCAGTCCAACCATTAGCCGCTTTTAAGTTATACAACTTTAAAACAGCGGACAACCTTGTGAATTTAGTGCATCCGTCATACAATGGCGTCTCGGAATCATTAATCAACCTCTCAAACATCTCAGGACAATCTCGGATATCATCTTCAATAATATTCGGAATGTCTTCAACATGATCAAAATCATTTGTGATTGACTCGGCATCAACAGACTTATATCTATCACTTTCCCGAACACCACTAGACTCGGCTATTTTCTCTCCATGTTTCGTCCAACATTTATAAGTTTCATCAATTCCATTGCATATTAAATGATCTACCAAGTCGGAGTCACTAACTCTCCTAGCATTTAAACAATCCAAACAAGGACAAAATATACTTCTACGGTCTTTCGTATTTTCAACAGCGAACTTAACAAACTCTTTGACCCCGTCCATATATTCTTGCGACATACGATCGGCGACCATCCACCTTCGATCCATACTCATTCAATCTATTAACAATATTTTTATAATAAACATCTAACCACTTTACATATTTCATATTATCATGTGCATTATGCACTACTCAAGCCTCACAAATTTGGTATGGCCCTATCCCATTCGAGAAGAAACTTTGTGATTTTATTGCTTACTAGTTTGTCCTCAAATCTTACATGTAATATTTGCTGAAATTTCGGCAGCATTTCCCTTTAGTCTCTGAGTATATAACCTAATCATGGCAATAACAACCATGATCAAGTATACACCCAGAGAACCAAAGAAATGATGCAAACTCTAATTTCACCAAATGTAACATGTAAGAGGTGAGAATAAACTAAATACAATAAAGAATCACAAAGTTTTTTCCCAAACTGTCCCACTTGGACAATTCAAGATTCAATACAATGAACTTTACCTAATAAAGGCACACTAGCTCATTAATATTGAATCTCAAACGGGAAACTATGGGTTCTCTCAAACACTATATACATTAATCATATAAAAGGACACAACAATATAGTAAAGCAATCTTATTAGTACAAGTAAAAATTAATTAAAGTTATGGAGCACTAACCTCGATCAAGAACACTTTGTGGTTTCTTGAAAATGTGTCAAACTACCTCAATCAAGCCCAACCTTTAAGTGAACTGTAAAATTAAAATTCTATGATTAATATTCTATAAAATACAACACACGTCTTCATATTGTTTATTACAATATTATCATTTAAACCCGTTGATATATAGTTCATAACACTCTACCGAAATTTCGGCAGAGTCTCCCCTATAAATTGGACAAAACCAAATTTTTCTTGTCAACCTGAAACCCAGAAAAACCAACCAATACAGTGTATGACTTCAGTTCTAGCTTATGCCAGAAAACCCTTTTCATTAAACCAACCTACAACCATTTTTTCAACTCAACAATAATAATACAAATACCAAAAAAGCAAATAACCTAAACAATGCATTAAATCAAAGTAATTTAAGTCACTAACAAAACACTAAATTTAAGTCAATAGACCAATAGAAAACAAGAGAACTATGTTCTAATATAGGGTTTGGGATACTCATACTCACTCAACCTTATTCTAAACATCAACTATGTTCTAATATAGGGTTTGGGATTGAAAACAAGAGAACTAAATAAACTCACCTACTGTGGCGCGACGGCAACGGCGACGGCGCGGGGGCGGCTGCACGACGACGCGGCTTGGCGACGGAAACTGTTCACAGCGGACACGAACGGCAACGGCGGGAGCTGCTGCGGCCAGACGAGTGCGATGGGGAGGAGGAGCTTCAACGGCGGCGCAGCGGAAGCTGTTCACGGCGACGGCAATGGGGGCGACGGCGACTGTGAGGGAAGAGGAAGAAGAAAAGAGGAAGGAGACGGGGGGAAGCAGGGACGCGCGGGGGGGGGGGGAGAAAGGGTTCAGGGTTTTTTTAAACCCATTTACCACGGTTCCGTTAAACGGCCACGGTAAATACTCAATTTAGTAAAAAAAAAAAAAAAAAATTGGCCATGCTATTTACCGCGGTTCCTTTTCGGAACCGCGGTAATTGAGTTTAATTTTTTTTTTTTACATAATTCCATTTACCACGGTTGTTTTACGGAACCGTGGTAAATGCCTGTTATATGGAATTTTACCCCGGTTCCTTAAAACAACCGTGGTAAATGGGGCGCGGTAAAAGGGGTTTTGTGGCATAGTGGACAGTGTCAATAGCGACAGCCGATTAGCCGTTGCTAAAGCATGTATAGCAACGATTTTCGCGTTATTAGATAGGCCGTCGCTAATCAACTATTTTCTTGTAGTGTATATTGGTAACAAAAGGTATTTGTAAATATGGTACGTAATATATTTGTAATAATTTTTATTTAAAAAGATAACCTTGACCCGCAAGAGTTTAATTTTTTAGAGAAATAACACTGAAATGAACTAAGAAATTTAAAAGGCTTATTTTTCTATTTTCTCCTAAATTGAGTGTGTTTACTAAGGCATTTCAGCATTCATCAGCTAGATGAAAGCTAAAATTAGTAGTTAAAATCATTTCATCGGTGTTTGGTAAATTTAGGTAGCTACTAGCTTTTCTTGAGAAGCTACTTGAGGTAGTTTTTTTAAAAAGACTCTCTTTTTCAACTATTAGCTGAAAATTTATTACTAGTTAATTTATCCCTCAACAACCCCACTCACCATTATTTAATAATCAATGATATCCTTATATGTCATTTTACCATCTTCAACTAGTTTTACCAAATACATCCAATCAAATCAGCCAACTTTTTCAACTTTCGACTAGTTTTTCAACTTTTATCTATCTTTTTAGCTTTCTGCTAGTTTGATAAAAACACTCTTAGACAATAATATATTTCTTCGATGATGTAGTTATTCAATTTTGCAAGAAAATTTTACCTCTAATTTTCTGGGAGAGTGTTTAGTTACCTATGAGAACATCTTTCAAAAAATTAATGCTTATCTTCCTATCCTAATTTTTTTTTCCATTTTTAACAATGAATTGTTGTAAAATTAATATTTTAAACTAATTATTATTTAAAAGAATAAAATAAAAAAGTGTGTGTGGCACTGGAAATTGATTTTACTATGTAAACTTTATTAATTTTAATGCCTGATCTAGCCTGGTCACACCAGACAAATGGAAATAGGTTAGGTCACTCGACAGGAGCCTACAATTTAGCCTACATCAGGACCATGCTAGACCAGGCTGATTTACTAAATAGATCAGGATAATACTTTTTTAAAAGCTTATTTAGAAAAATAAGTCACACTTCGAGTCGTTCAAAAAGTCTTTTAAATCTACCAGACCGGCCCTTTTAAGCAAAAAGATTTTTATTATAATGTTTAATAATTATATGCCTATCAATCTATTTAAATGAGTATGTTGTCTTAGCTAAAGGACTATAACCTATAAGTATAGACTATTAAAATATATGTTCATGACATATTTAAATACCTTATTTTAAAACAAAGCTTTAAACAGTCTTGGCCAAGTTCTAAAATAAAGTCTAGATAAGATAAATATGTCAAAAAGTCATAGTTTGAAGAGGTAGGTCATACTTAGAACTTAAAAAACTAGCTCAAACCTCTTTCCACCTTTAGATGATTATATATAAACATGCATGGGTTAACTTTTTGGCTTCTATATTGTGCTCCACTAAAGTGTCTTACTCTTCCTCTTAAGTGAGAAGTTATAACTTGGAGTACTAGTGGACTTGCTTTTGTAATGTTACATGTGCCTTCTTTTGGTGTGGGTATTTCCCACTACTTGCTTTGTGGGTCTTCTTAAGTTTACTGGGGTTATGATTTTGGTTTTAATTATTTCCCCATTGTCATTTTATATTTGTATATACTTGGAGTACTTCTTTTACTCCCTTTTATTTAATCATTCATGTGCTTAGAAAAAAAGTAAGATGTTATAACTTTGTGTTTGATATTTAACAATAATCTTCTTAAAATAATAGTTAAATTTAATTATTTGATTAAACAAATTTTGGGACTATTGCTGCATATTGAATTTTAATAAAAGGATGTCTATTATAATATTACATTGATTATGAATGTCGACGTAGTGTTCATTTTAGAATACAATTGGTCATTGGTATTGTTAAGAAAAGAAAATAGACGTGAGAGCACTTAGATAAATCAATTTTAAATAAGATTTTACAAAAAAATAATGTTACCTCAACATTTTTACACACATTTACTCTTGGTAATTAGAATATATTAGAAACATGAGTTGGTTCAAATTGTACACATAAGAATTTTCAAAATAAAATAATACAAATTTCCACATAAGAAAAAACTTTAATGTTTGACGCATTAATTAGTTTTTGTAGTTTCAATTAAATTGATAACTTTGAGTAATTGTATTACTTTTCATTTTTTAAATTTAATACTTTTTGTATGTGAAAAGTTTGGATATACAGATGAATCGTGGGCAGCAACTGTGTCAGAGGAGTACTCATCTACTGATGATGACATTGAAAAGGAGGACCCAGAAAGTGAGCAAAAGGATCCTTTGTGTCCAGAGGTGCGTGTGTCTCAAAAGGAATATCACCAAGCATGTAATGTAAGCCATGAAAAAATGCGGTGATTGACAAGTTATTGGGTAAAAAAGTGGGTCTGAAATTCCTGCAGCTGCGCCTTTTGAAAATGTGGAATCCCTTAAGAGGATATGGAGATTATTGATCTAAAGTATTTCTTAGTCAGATTCTAAAATCCAAGTGATTTTGAGATGGTGTTTTAAGGAGGTCGTCGAATGATAATGGGCCACTATCTTGTCATACAGAAATAGCAACCACAGTTTTTTCCATTAGAGGATGAATTAAGGAGAGTTGTTGTCTGGTTAAGGATCCTTGGTCTGCCCATGGAATTCTATGATCGATTAATTCTTTGGCGTATTGGTGATATCTTGGGGAAAACTGATTAATTGACGCAAATACTCTAAAGCCAAAGGATGGTTATTGTCTCTGTAACAAATGTAAATAGGAGAGGGGCAAATAAGGAAATTGAGTATCACTATGCCAAAAAAGGTTTTTTACCGCGGTTCTGAAAGTCTTTTTACCGCGGTTACGACCGCGGTCTACCACAGTGAGATAAAAGGAATTTACCGCGGTTAATTTTCGGAACCGCGGTAATTGAGCTAGCCTTTTTACCGCAGTTCCGAAAAGTAACCGCGGTAAAAAACCTGGAAGCGTGAAAATTCTGGCACACTTTTTACCGTGGTTGGATTTAGTATCGTAGCTATTCTGTAGTTAATGTCTAGTTATTTTTTTTAAAAATACTAACAAAAAGCAAAATTTTAGGATACTCTCTCCCGCTATACATAAATTATCATAACATGAAATAATAATAAGGAGGAGGAGTAAATTCTAAAATTATTGGCACCAAAATAATATTATTAAGTAAAACAAGATTATAACAAAACCATAAACATTTAGCACTTGGAACCAAATTTATATATTTAATGCATTTAAGCAAGGAACTATAATCTATAACAAAGCAACTGGATAACTCAATCTGTCAATCAAGGAAAAAAGGGAAAGTAAAACAAGATTATAACAAAACCATAAACCAATCTGTCAGTGTTAGCAACCTATTTCCATAGTGCTTGGCATAAAAGGAGCGCCTCAATTTCTAAAATGATAAAAGCAATGAGTAAAATAAATGAATTGCTCATGGTACAATGATACAACTGCACAAGAATAAACACAATGCTCGGGATCACTTATGCTCTCTAGAAAATTCAAGGATATATTCTAGAATGCCAAGATGAAACAAAGTTGGCTATTCAAATTTAGGAAACAAATAAAGAAGCACCAAACTTACCTCAAGAAGAGTAGTGAGTCCAACTAATTTGCATATCTGTATCATGTATTTGATGTCAAGGTAAGGCAAAACAGTAGTAATTCACCAAAGTATTTCACCCTTATTTTTATATTATAATAATGCAATGAATAATTCACCAAAGCATGGTAGGAGAATCAATTCTAAAATTTTCATTTTGTCATTTTTAAGAAAAGCTAAATAAACCAAACGTAATTATTTCTTGACAAAAAATAAACTTGAATGAGTTTAGGGTTTCTAAATCTTATTTTATTTTTTAACCAAATCAAACTCTCATTATTTTCATTTATTTTCTCTTTATAATTTTAACTTATTTGACTAATTCTATTTTTGGTCATCATTTGGTTCTATATTCTCTCTACCCGTGGGACTTGAACAAATTCACTACCATCATATGCTTGGTTATTTGTGCTCATCAAAACCATTGACAAAAATAATAAAGAACAAATGTAAAAACTACAATCAAACTAATAAACAATGAAGAAAGAAAGAGGCAAGTTCAGCATCAATCTTATTATACTTTATAAATCATCATATCAACTGTGACCCAAATACAAGACACCTCATTAAAAAGTGCTAGAACTAGGCAGGGCCATCAGTCCCTTCAAAAACACATGGTTACTTACAATCCTCCAAAGCAGTATGAAAAATAGGAAACATTTCATATATATTATATGGAAACTTAATAACTATAAACCTCTTTAAACTCAAAGACTTACCACAAGTCAACCCCACAACAAACCAAAGCCATTTACTATTCACTAACAAGTAATAAGCAAAGCAGTCAATTGCATATTCTTAACATACCAACACCAAGGTTGTAAATGCGGTGAGTCACTCCATTAAGCACACCAGGTCCTACATTCTGTAAGAAGCTATCAAACCATTCCTTATCATAGAAACCACCAGGACCCATCATCTTTCTTTGTATTAGTAGGCCATTCCTTTTGTTTCCCAAAATGGTAAATAATTTGATCTTGTAGTGAACCGCCTAATCTAATTCTCAGGGAATGATTAAATGCTGCCAAACAAGTTAAATAAGAAAGTTTTTTAGATAAATTTTCTAATCTTCCAAACAGCCTAGAAAGCTAATAACCTTAGGAAAAAGAGAACATACCCATGATAGCATTTGATAAAATTTGGTTACCCAAGTCCTGCATAAAACATAAGATGGGATAGTTATCTTTTTTATAGAAGTTTTATTTGAAGATGAAAATATGCATGACACTTTATGGTAATATATACCAGATTGAGAAAGCCTGCTTGTCCCCAGGGCATAGCTTTCGCATTATCCACTTCCACCACCACTCTCCCGACTTCAAATCCAGAAGTTGTTATGCTACATTGAGAGGCCAAGTTGAGCCAAATAAAGTTCAAACTAACAAAAACCAAATTTCGCATTAACACTTAGTTTCCATTCCTCCTCAAAATGAGCTATAGAGAGAATAAGTTATATATCATAGGAATAATAAACTAGTCAACTTCAACAACTAAATAGTTGAAAACAAATCTATTATGGTCTCATTACATATTTCCAGTATTGATGCCTAGAAATATTTAAATATTTCAGTTTCCATTTGTAATTGTGACAACTATATGAAAAATCTTGAAGCTATGAAATTAAATGGGGTGTGATTTAATTATACCTTTAGGTCACTAAGATATACAAATTTCCATCCTTTTTGCTCAGACAGCCAGGTCCATATATCTTCCACTGTTGCAAGGTCCTTCCATCCACCAGCTTTATTTAGTCCTGACATTCTCCAAAGAAATTAAAAAGAGGGTTCACATTGGAAATTAAACAAATTAATCTGGTATTGAATCCCTTGAAAAATAACAATAAACACTCCAATATTTGAGTATCCAAATAGAAGGTAATACTTTCCCTCCCCTATAAAACAAATTCAATCCAAATGAAAAATTTAAGGATAAGTTACTTTAACTCATGAGATGGACAGATAATAAATCCACAACAACAGATTTAAAAAATGCACATCTTTAGGTGTTTAAGGGAAATTCTGATCTTGGTCTTAGTTATCGCTCATCAAGGACTATCTTAGTAATTGAGTCTGATGTTGAGCCTTCCCAATCAATACTAGTTCGGTAGTTCCATATCATCCAATTCTAGGTCAATGCCATCCACCCTGATTGGTGTATCTGTAAAGATATACTTAAAGTGCAAGAAACAGTATATCACTCTGATATATCTAGTTCATAGCTCTAGAAAGTATTTCCAATTTCTAATAATGCATAAAACAACAATTGCAACACTAAATTTGAAATTATAGGAAGGAGAAAGTTCTCTGTTAACATTCAAAAACTCCAAATCTATATGCATAACTCCCTGTCAATCTACTTGAATGTACAAAAAGGTATAGGATCCTATTCAGCATAACCAAAGCATTTTCACAAACAATTTCAACTAGAGGAGACACCATACTTGCCCTGCAACCATGGCAATCTCTTTTCAGCCTTGAGGGAGATGAAAACTCATGGGCACTAGTGTTATTCTCAAACAAATCCAAAGCAAGAAAATGGGAAAAAGAAGAATAACAATGAATTTCCTGAAATTAAAACTAGCATAAAATAAGTCTCTCTTACAGAAAAGCCCCTTGCATTTGAGATTGAAATTTTCCATAACAGAGTGCACAATAACACAAAAACAAGCACCACAAAACAGTAAATATGAGCACAAGTGTTCCTTCCCAAAGCATCTATCCAACAGAGTTAACAAGCAATCGATATGTGTTATGCAATGAAACCCTATAACGAAGGCAAAATCTATGTATAATCTCAAAAGCTCACTCGTACATACACACACTCATAGCCACAATGCAATTGTAATGCTCATCTTTGAAAGGCAATCTTTCCACAGAGAAATCAGTTTAAACCCACAATTTAGAAGGAAAATCGGCTTCCGAGACGAGACTGGGAACGACAATGGCAGCGAAGAGCAGGATGATGCACCACGCCCGCGCAATGGACACAGGACGACGAAGAGCAGGACGACGTACCACGCAAGTGCAATGGACACTGGACGAGGAGGCTGCGGTGGCTAAAAGGGAAACTTGACCGAGGCGGAGGAGGAACACGTGAGGGCAGAGGAGAGAACGATGAGGTGACACAAAGGGAAAACAAAAATGGAAAAAAAATTGTGACCTAAGAGGGAGGAGACGGAGGCGAGTGAGGGGGAGGAGATCGTGACGGAGGAGGACCGAGGCGGAGAGAAGAGAACGATGAGGGGGTGAAGGGAATCTGAAAAAAAACTTGTAACCCTAATTTTTCCCCATCCCCAAAGAACGCGGTTCCGGAAAGGAACCGGGCTAATGGTCAGCATCGACTTATTCATCGCGGTTAAATTTCGGAACCGCGTTAATTGCTTGTAAAATTTTATAAAAATAATTATAAAAATCATGATTTTAAAAAGATTACCGCGGTTCAATTTCGGAACCGCGGTAATTAACTATATTTCTCTCTTTTATCCCGGTTCTTTATTGTAACCGAGATAAATTTGGCGTGGTAAAAACTCTCTTTTGGCATAGTGTATGCTGAAAAAGGGGGACACGTGGCAGCAGATACTAATGATCAAGAAAGAAGGAAGAGTGCAAGGACCAAAATAACAAACTCACGGTTGAAGGATTATGTGTGGGAAAAGAAACAATATATATATCCTTTCTGTTATGGAAAGAGGCATGCATGGATTGATTCAGATTCAGCTCTCTCTCATTTTCTCTGGCTATTTTCCAATTTCTCTGTTATTCCTTTGTTCTCTGTATAGCTATCTGATATGGTAGCTGATGAACACATTTTTATTCACACTTTGCATAATTAATCTTAGCTTGCTTGGACTATAATTGTTATTAAATCCACTGTTTTAATTGGAATTTACCAAATTGGGCTTAATTGGGCTTTAATTGTGAATGTTGTTTAAATTCGGATTTTTAAGCCTACTGACCTACCTGTCTTGTTTTGATGATATCTGGAGATACAGGTGTCCGATTTGAGAGATTCTAGTGGCATTGGAAAGCTAACTTCCGGGGCTTTAATTTAATATCCAATATGATTATATTACCATGAAGCAATTAGGAGCAGTTGCTGTTTGAAAATCGCCTACTGTTGCTGTCTGACACAAGTCCGAATTTGATTAGTTTTGTAATTAGTTTGTGGGCCTGTTTTAATTAACTTCACATTCATTTTTCAGATTTTAGAAAAAAGACTCTCCACTTTCGCTCTCTTTTCTCTCTTCTTGCAATTTTCGAATTTGGTTCCTCTTCTTCATCTTCTTCAATTTTCGAGTTTCTCCTCCATGGAAATGGAAGGCTAAGCTTCAAGGATTGTTTCTCTACTAAATTCACAAAGGAAATTGAGGTTATAATTTCGTTTTTCATGTCTTGAATTCTTGGACAGATTCTTCACTTTCCTTCTCCTAGTTTCTTGATGTTTAGGTTTGAATTTGAAATTGAGTTACATGCTTTATGGAATTCGAATTCTAATCTGAATCTAACTCACATTTTAGGTTGCTTAATCTGAAATGAATTCTAGGTTTGCTTAATTCCAAGGATTAGAAATTAGGATTCATGCTAGTTTGCTTTATTCTAGTGTGAAAATTAATGAGGATGCTTAATCCGAATTTGAATCTGTCAAGGAATTGAGGAATTTTGTATAAACCAATGATTGATCCAATTTGTGAATGAGGTAGAGAACCAATTCGTTTTTCTGAAATTGTTTTCTGCAAATTTAAATTCTGTTTTGGAAATTAGGAAATTAGTATGAACAACAATCAAAATCCTCTTGTGTGTGTGAGTTGCTATGGGATTGAAATTCTGAATTTGTAATTGGATTCCTTGAGAGAGACGACTTTGGGTTAATCAACCTACTGCACTTTAATTCATTTTATTTGGTTGAGTACGGCCTCGACCAAATTTGGCGCCGTTGCCGGGGAATTCAATTCAAATTCTGTTTCAATTCCAATTCTGTTTTGTGTAAAATTCTGTTTTGTTTTCAATTCTGTTTTGTAAATTCGTGTACTGTTCTGTGTTTAGGAAGTAGATTCATAATTCATATTGTGTTTTGGTATACTAACCTTGGTTGTGCAGATTTAGTTTGATCAATTTTGGTTCACAGCTTTGAGGTAAGTAGCCTAATTTGTCATAGTTACTGTTACAGTGCTTTTAGTGAGGTTCAATTTGTGTTTTGAGTTGTGTGATGTGTTGAGTCATTGTAATTAGTGTGTTTAGTCATGTTTTGATGTTTAGAAATTGTTTAGATGAAATTAGGATTGATTTGGATTGAATTGCATAAGTTGATCAAGTTGTTGCTGACTTTTCTGCTGTTGACTTTTGCAGTTGAATCTGATCTTTTTGTTTAACATAGTTAGAGGTTGAATTTTTGTGCCAATTTTTGTGTCCACATTTCTTTAGGTTAATAATGAATTTAGATACCCCAGCTGCTGTTAGATTAGTCCTGATTGTGAGATTACACTTTGCACTGGCTTATTTTGACCTGTTGACTTCAATTGAACATAACTTGAGCTAGGAGTATCAGAATTTCACAAATTTTATACGCTTTTGGGGTAGAAAAAGCTAGTTAGAGCAGCCCTTCCCAGCTTGCGCTAGGAGATCGGCTGTAAATTTGCCAAAAAAGGTCGTTTTCTATTTTTAAAGGATTTTTAAGTTTTTTTTTTGTGTATTTTCCCTTTCTTACCTTAGGTAGTTTTGGTACTTAGGCTTTGAATTTTGTTCTAAAATTTTTTGTGGTTGTTTCCTATGTTAATATAGTGTTTTCCATGTATCCATTTCATTGGTTTCTGCTCATTTGATATAGGCTGCCTTTATAAGCTGACATGCTGTTGTATGCTTCATTTTGTGCATTTCTGTGTGCATTTGGTGTATGACTAGAGCAAACCCAGGTACCCTACATTCATTTGATCCATAAATTGATAAGACATATCATAGGTTAGTTAGAGAGTCTAGGATTCCATTTGTGCATAATTCTGTTAGTGATAGTGAGTTGTCTGATAGTGTGTATTCTACTGTTAGTGTAAGTGAAAGTGAGTCTGTTTCTGTGTTTTCTTCTTCTTCTTTCCTTGAGTCTGATTTTAATTGTGATACCATGGCTGAGAGAACTTTGAGAGAGCTTGCAGCACCTGATGTTAATATTCAGACTTTATGCATTCAATATCCTGATATAGATGTGCCTTGTGAGCTTAAGTCTGGATTGATTCATTTGTTGCCCAAGTTCCATGGTCTTGCAGGTGAGGATCCACATAAACACCTCAAGGAATTCCATATTGTCTGCACCACTATGAGACCACCTGGAGTTCCTGAGGATCATATTAAGCTGAAGGCATTTCCATTCTCCCTGCAAGATACAACAAAAGACTGGTTGTACTATCTTCCACCTGGATCCATTACTGGCTGGGATGATTTGAAGAGGATGTTTCTGGAAAAATTCTTCCCAGCATCTAGAGTGACTTCAATCAGGAAGGAGATCTGTGGTATAAGGCAGATGGATGGAGAGAGTTTGTATGAGTACTGGGAGAGATTTAAGAGGCTTTGTGCAAGCTGTCCACATCATCAGATTCATGAGCAGTTACTCATCCAGTATTTCTATGAGGGCCTATTGAACAATGACAGACAAATGATAGATGCAGCCAGTGGAGGAGCTCTTGTAGATAAAACTCTAGTTGCAGCAAGGCAGTTAATTGAGAATATGGCTTCTAATAACCAACAGTTCAGTACCAGAAGCAATTCAGTAGCCTTGACCAGAGGAGTTCATGAGATGGAGACCACTTATGCTGCTGATCATAGGAAGCTGGAGAGCAAGCTAGATGATTTGGCTTCCTTGGTTAAGCAGATGGCAGTGTCTCAACAAGTTGCTAAGCTATGTGGGATTTGTACTTCTGCAGATCATCCCACTGATGCATGTCCCACCTTACATGAGCCTGCAGGAGATGGTGCTTTTCCTCCTCAGGCTTATGCAGCAAATATCTATGGTTCTGGCAGACCCCCTCAGCAGCAACAGTATAATCAGGATCTTTCTTCCAACAGGTACAATCCGGGTTGGAGGAATCATCCAAATTTGAGATGGGGGAATTCTCAGCAGCAGCCTCAGCAGCAGCCACAGCAGCCTTATGTGCCTTATCAGTCTCATGCTGCTGGGCCTAGTAGACCTTACCAGCCTCCACATGTACAGCAGCAAAAACAGCCTACACCGCCTGCTGCTGCACCTTCCAAGAGTGAGCCTTCCTTGGAAGAATTAATGAGGCAGATGGCGGTCAATAATATGAATTTTCAGCAGAGGACAGAGGCAACTATTCAGAGCCTAGAGAATCAGATAGGCCAGATGGCTACCACTCTTAATCAGTTGCAGTCTCAGGGTTCAGATAAGCTTCCTGCTCAAACAGTTGTCAACCCGAAGAATGTTAGTGCAATCACTTTGAGGTCGGGTAAGAGTGTGCAAGCACTTGATAGGCAACAGTCTGAGCAAGAAGATGAGATTCATACAGTTGTAGACCCTGTGCAGGAGAGAGCTAGTCCTAGTCCTTTGAGTAGCCCCAGTTCTTCAAGCAGTGAGCAGCCTTCTATTCCTCTTCCATTCCCTCAGAGAGTTGTGCAGAAGAGTAAAAAAATGGAAGAGGCTGACAAGGAGATCTTGGAGACTTTCAGGAAAGTAGAGGTGAATATACCTCTACTTGAGGCCATAAAGCAAATTCCGAGATATGCCAAGTTCTTGAAGGATCTGTGCACCCATAGGAGGCGGCTGAAGGGCAATGAGAGGATTAGTATGGGAAGGAATGTCTCTGCACTCATTGAGAGACCTATGACTCCCATTCCAGAAAAATGCAAAGACCCAGGGACATTTACTATTCCTTGTGTTATAGGCAGTAACCAGTTTGATAATGCTATACTTGATTTAGGAGCATCTATTAATGTTATGCCTTTATCTGTTTTCACCTCTTTGTCTCTTGGTCCTTTGCAGGCTACAGGTGTTGTCATTCAGTTGGCAAACAGGAGCACTGCCCATCCTGCGGGCCTTATTGAGAATGTGTTGGTTCGAGTGAATGACCTCATCTTCCCTGCTGACTTCTACATATTGGATATGGAGGGAGGAGATTCACTCACTGGTGCAGCCCCCATCATCTTGGGCAGGCCCTTCCTGAAGACAGCTCGGACTAAGATTGATGTTCATGCAGGCACACTTACCATGGAGTTTGGAGACAGTGTGGTTCAGTTTAATATTTTAGGTGCCATGAGGCATCCTGTTGAGGATCATTCTGTATTCCATATTGATATGCTTGCTGAACTTGTAGATGATAGTTTGTCTGAGTTTGTAGGACATTTGGACTTTCCGGACTTTTCTGATTTCATTGATGTCTACACTTGTGATTTATGTTCTGATTCATCTGTGTGTAGTATGTGTGCTGAGATAGATGAGTTCATATCTGTTGATTGTGTTGATTGTTCTGATTGTCCTACAGGTTCTGGTATTGATGCACCAGTTGTGTCAATTGAGTCAGAATGCAGTGGCTTGATTACAGCAATTATAGATACATCTGACTTGATTGATTTGCAGGTTGTAGAGGTTTCTACCAGTACCAGATTGTTACCTTCTATTGTTCAGCCCCCATCACTGGAGCTGAAGCCACTTCCCACTCACCTCAAGTATGCATATTTGGAGGATGAGCAGAAGCTTCCAGTGATCATCTCTACTGCTCTCTCAGCTGATCAGGAGCAGAGGTTGTTGCACGTGATTAGAGAGCACAGGAGAGCTCTAGGTTGGACTTTGGCAGATATTCCGGGAATTAGCCCCTCCTTGTGTATGCATCGGATTCTGTTGGAGGATGGGGTTTAACCTGTGAGGCAGCCTCAGAGAAGGCTGAATCCCCAGATTCTTGACGTGGTCAAGAAGGAGGTCACCAAGCTGCTACAGGCGGGTATCATATATCCCATATCAGATAGCACTTGGGTGAGCCCGGTACAGGTGGTACCGAAGAAATCTGGGATTACAGTTGTGAAGAATGAGAAGGATGAGCTGATTCCTACTAGGGTGCAGAACAGCTGGAGAGTCTGCATCGACTACAGGAGGCTCAACCAGGCGACCAGGAAGGATCACTTCCCATTTCCTTTCATTGATCAGATGCTGGAGCGCCTGGCAGGTAAATCCCATTACTATTTCTTAGATGGTTTCTCTGGTTATTTTCATATTTGTATTGCACCAGAGGACCAGCATAAGACTACATTTACCTGTCCTTTTGGTACCTTTGCATATAGGAGGATGCCTTTTGGTCTATGCAATGCTCCTGGTACTTTCCAGAGATGCATGATGAGTATATTTGCTAATTTACTTGAGCATTGCATAGAGGTTTTCATGGATGATTTTAGTGTATATGGCTCCTCATTTGATGCATGTTTGGATAGCTTGACTAGAGTGCTTGATAGGTGCATAGAGACTAACCTTGTTCTTAATTATGAAAAGTGTCATTTTATGGTAGAGCATGGTACAGTCTTAGGCCATATTATCTCTAGGAAGGGTATAGAGGTAGATCCTGCAAAATTAGATGTTATTTCACACTTGCCTTACCCCTCTTGCGTGCGAGAGGTTCGATCTTTTCTTGGACATGCAGGTTTCTATCGCAGGTTCATTCAGGACTTCAGTCGGATAGCCCTTCCGCTGTCCAACTTGCTATAGAAGGATGTCAGCTTTGAGTTTGGAGAGCGGTGCAGAGAGGCATTTGATCGCCTCAAGAGAGCTCTCACCACCACTCCCATTATTCAGCCACCGGATTGGATGCTTCCGTTCGAGTTGATGTGTGATGCATCAAACTACGCCTTGGGAGCTGTTTTGGCACAGAGGGTTGGTAAGCTGTCTCATGTGATATATTATGCATCTAGGACTTTGGATGCAACACAGGTAAATTACACTACCACTGAGAAAGAGCTGTTAGCAATTGTTTTTGCATTGGATAAGTTTAGATCATATTTGCTAGGCTCTAGGGTAGT
Organism: Sesbania bispinosa; assembly: GCA_026901365.1. NCBI lineage: Eukaryota > Viridiplantae > Streptophyta > Magnoliopsida > Fabales > Fabaceae > Sesbania > Sesbania bispinosa. The sequence continues at coordinate 60,480 of QLOH01000527.1, forward strand.
GGTTTTTACTGATCATGCTGCTCTTAAGTTCCTTTTGAAAAAGACAGATTCCAAACCCAGGTTGATCAGGTGGATGCTACTGCTTCAGGAGTTTGATTTGGACATCCAGGATAGGAGTGGTGCGCATAATCTGGTAGCAGACCATTTGAGCCGCATTGAGAGAGCGGAGGATGTGTTTCCTATTCGGGATGACTTCCCGGATGAGCAGCTTATGACTTTGCTTGATTCCCATTCCCCTCCCCTTACCCCTTGGTTTGCTGATATTGTTAATTATCTTGTTGCATCTTTTTTTCCACCCTTGGCATCTAAGGCTCAGAGAGATAGACTTAAGAGTGATACCAAGTATTATGTATGGGATGACCCTTATTTATGGCGTTTTTGCAGTGACCAGGTTATCCGTAGGTGCATTCCAGATCAGGAGATCCAGTCTGTACTTCAGTTCTGTCATTCCTCACCTGTTGGAGGACATCTTGGACCCCAGACTAATGGACAGGCTGAGATCTCCAACAGAGAGATCAAGAGGATTCTGGAGAAGATGGTGCAGCCTAACAGGAAGGATTGGAGCTGCCGCCTTCATGATGCTCTCTGGGCTTATAGGACCGCCTACAAAGCACCTCTTGGGATGTCTCCCTTTAGAGTTGTTTTTGGTAAGGCGTGCCACTTACCTGTGGAGATTGAGCATCGGGCATACTGGGCAGTTAGGGCTTGCAATTTGGATTGTGACCAGGCAGGAGAGCAGAGGAAGCTTCAGCTGCAGGAGCTTGATGAGATCCGCCTGGAGGCCTATGAGAACTCTAAGTTTTACAAGGAGAAGACTAAGAAATTTCATGATCAATGTATTGCTAGAAAAGAGTTTGTAGTAGGCCAAAAGGTGTTGTTGTTTAATTATAGACTTAAGCTCATGCCTGGTAAGCTTCGTTCTCGTTGGATTGGACCTTTTATTGTCACTCATGTTTATCCTTATGGTGTTGTAGAGTTGAAGAGTGAGTCCACCAACAAGACCTTCAAGGTCAATGGCCACCGTCTCAAGCTATTTCATGAGAGTCCCGCTTTGGTTGAGGAGACGGTTGAGGAGATGAGCTTGGAGCTTCCCACATTCCCTCAAGTGCAAATTTTTCCACCTTGATGAGGGAGTCTCTTTCCCCACTATTTTATTGCATTATGTCCTTTTTTCTATAATTTGATTATTTTTACATTGAGGACAATATGTGATTTAAGTGTGGGGGAGGAGATTTGTAGTTTTAGGGCTTTAGGATTGATTTTAGGAATTAGTATGTGGTTAGGATTATAGTGTTTGTGTGTTAGTAATTTTTAGGATTGTTAAAAAAAAATTGTTTGCTGTTTTACTGTTCAAAAAAAGAAAAAAAATATTGTTTTACTATATTTTTGGTGTTTTCCATAGGAAATTTGCTGTTTTTGAGTTGCTGTCAGCATTTTCATAGCTATTCTGTAGCTACTGCTGTTACTGTTTTGCTGTCTGAAATTATTGTAATCTGTCTGTTTTGTTGTGTTGCTATTGCTGTTTTTGCATTACTGTAGCTGTTGTACGTTTTTATTGATGCTGTTTACAGCAGAATATTTTTTACAACAGTTTTGTTACAGCAGAATTTCATTTTACAGCAGAATTTTGACAGTTATCTGAATTTTACAGCAAAAATAGAATTTTCGACAGTAGGAAAAATAATACATTTGGCATGTTTTTCATTGGATTTTTAGGATTTGTGTTGGTAGTGGCATTTTCATAATATTTGGACAATTGGTTTCTTGATTTATGTTGTTTGGATTCCTTATAATTTAGTGAATAAGTTGGTTTTGATGATTATTGGGTTGAATATTTTGTGATAGAGTTGTCCTTGGTGAGATTTTGAGCCTTATTGATGGATGGACCATTCTATGCCATTCTCTCTTTTTCTTGTGTGATTTCACTCTTGTTTGCTTGTGCTCTAGAACTTGGCTTGACTCTTTGATTTTCAACTTTGTTCACATGCATGTATTGAGATGATTGAGGCATTTTTGTTGATAATTGAGCTACTAGCCATATTAGCTTACCTTGATGATTTTCCACTTGCTAGCCCCTTTGAGCCTATGGATCCCATTTCTTATTTTTGAAAGCTCATTACAAGCCTTGAAAGTGAAAAACCATGATTGTCCTAGCCTTAGAGGATAAAGGAGCTTTGGAATTGTTTTGGGAATAGGCTCTTGAATGAGTGTGGGGGTGTGCTTGAATTTCTTATCTTATCTCCTCTTGTGGATATCATATTGTTGACCTTTGGCTAGTTACAAAGAAAAAAAAATGAAAAAGGAAAAGATAGAAAAGTAAAAAAAAAAATAAAGAATAAAAAAAAAGCTCAAAAGAAAAGTGTTAAAAAAAAAAGAGCAAAGAAATAAAGTGTTCTTGAAATAGCAAAAATGGGTCAAAAGGTAGAAAAAAGGAGTTTAATTGTATTCTTGAGATGTATGCTACTTGCATTTCTTCTTGGATTTATTCCCCATTGCTCCTCTATTCTCTTTGGTTTTTAACTTCTTATCCTTCATTTTCCCTACCTTTACCTTGGCCCCATTACATCCTATTTGAAGTCCTCTTGATCTTTGCTTGCATGTGTTTCAATTGTTGTGGATATTAGAGTCTTGCCAAGCCTATGGTAGTGCTTGCTTTCATGAGTGCTTTGAGTGTATATACACAAGCCTAAACACTTGAGAGTTGGAGAGTTTGTCTTGTGAGGATTCTATCACTTTTGATTCACCCCTTTGATTTGATTCACCTCCTTGTTTGCTAAATTGTAGGGAATTCCATTCATAATTTTCTTGACTCCATGACTCCTTTGATGATGTATTATGCCTACTCCTATGCATTCCTTGGATCTCTTGTTAATAATGCCACTTGTATTTGCATTGTGCTCCCTAATTGATTTTTAGCTTCATGTGGTGTTTTGCCCGGAGTGCAAAAGGGCAAGTGTGGGGGAATTTGATGAACACATTTTTATTCACACTTTGCATAATTAATCTTAGCTTGCTTGGACTATAATTGTTATTAAATCCACTGTTTTAATTGGAATTTACCAAATTGGGCTTAATTGGGCTTTAATTGTGAATGTTGTTTAAATTCGGATTTTTAAGCCTACTGACCTACCTGTCTTGTTTTGATGATATCTGGAGCTATAGGTGTCCGATTTGAGAGATTCTAGTGGCATTGGAAAGCTAACTTCCGGGGCTTTAATTTGATATCCAATATGACCATATTACCATGAAGCAATTAGGAGCAGTTGCTGTTTGAAAATCGCCTACTGTTGCTGTCTGACACAAGTCCGAATTTGATTAGTTTTGTAATTAGTTTGTGGGCCTGTTTTAATTAATTTCGGCCCAATTAAGGCCTAATCAGATTGTTAGTGATTTAGGCTCTATAAATAGGTGTGTTGCTGAGTAGTTTGAACACTTTACATTCATTTTTCAGATTTTAGAAAAAAGACTCTCCACTTTCCCTCTCTTTTCTCTCTTCTTGCAATTTTCGAATTTGGTTCCTCTTCTTCATCTTCTTCAATTTTCGAGTTTCTCCTCCATGGAAATGGAAGGCTAAGCTTCAAGGATTGTTTCTCTACTGAATTCACAAAGGAAATTGAGGTTATAATTTCGTTTTTCATGTCTTGAATTCTTGGACAGATTCTTCACTTTCCTTCTCCTAGTTTCTTGATGTTTAGGTTTGAATTTGAAATTGAGTTACATGGTTTATGGAATTCGAATTCTAATCTGAATCTAACTCACATTTTAGGTTGCTTAATCTGAAATGAATTCTAGGTTTGCTTAATTCCAAGGATTAGAAATTAGGATTCATGCTAGTTTGCTTTATTCTAGTGTGAAAATTAATGAGGATGCTTAATCCGAATTTGAATCTGTCAAGGAATTGAGGAATTTTGTATAAACCAATGATTGATCCAATTTGTGAATGAGGTAGAGAACCAATTCGTTTTTCTGAAATTGTTTTCTGCAAATTTAAATTCTGTTTTGGAAATTAGGAAATTAGTATGAACAACAATCAAAATCCTCTTGTGTGTGTGAGTTGCTATGGGATTGAAATTCTGAATTTGTAATTGGATTCCTTGAGAGAGACGACTTTGGGTTAATCAACCTACTGCACTTTAATTCATTTTATTTGGTTGAGTACGGCCTCGACCAGTAGCCTTCACTTCCTTGTAAGAAACCCATAGTCAATTGACATAATACAAATACAGAGATTTAATTCCATCCTTTGTTACTGTTCGAATTTTTACTCATAACAAATTGGTGCTTTCATCGATTTCATGGCGGAAAATACACGCATGAAGGAACTCACTGCTGATGTGAAACGTATTTTGGAGTTGATGGAAACTTGTGACAAGGAGTTGTTTGTTGTGAAAATTTTCAATTAAAATCGAAAACTCTCTTGATTCTAAAAGTACAATCTGGGACTAGAATCTAAATCCTCTAAAGTTCTTTTTAAAATCAGGTTTATTTAGAAAAACGCATTCAAAGAGTAACGGAATTTTGAATCAATTACTTCTTCAAGAAAAAATGTATCTTCGAAAATCAGTTTTGAAAGATAAGCAGAATTTCAAAGAAATGAAAGTTTAAAGTGCAAGAATTGAAATTGCAGAATTTAAATAAAAGAAAGAAAAGTTTGCTGAAAAGTAAATGCAGAATTTAAACAAATCAAAGAAAAAGATGCAGAAATGTAAAGGAAAGAATATAAATCAAAGAAAAGAAAATGACTGAATTGTAAATGACATTAATTGAAAGATGGTATGGATACACATACTGGGCACTCTCTTTATTAACCTCTTAGTCGTTTGAAATGTTAGACGTTTGGGTGTTTTCAGAGAAGTTTCAGTAAATGAGAATCCAACCTTTGTTACATCGTATTTTGACCTATTTATAGACTTATATTCTAACAGACACTTAACCAGATTTTGACACATTTACAAGCCTAGATTACGTGTCAAGTTTCTAAGTATGCCACGCGTTCAAATCAGCAGCATTCTTCAACCTTCAAATAACTGACTGCTTGATATTTTGACACCTGTCTTCAAACAGCAACGTTCACTAACTGCTTGTTTGAAATTTGAACGCTCTCTGAACAATCTTCCAATAACTGCTCCATTTGAAATTTGAATATTTTCTGAATGATCTTTCAGTAACCGTCTTGTTTGAAATTCAAATTTCCTTCGAAGTGACTTTCAGTAACCGCTTTTGTTTTCATGAATTCTTCTAAGTTATTGGATTCCTTTCAAAATCGAACCAACTTTCGATTTTGATTAACTGTAAACCCATATCAGGAAATTTAACCAAACATTGACTGATTAATTTTCCTTAATTTTCATGTGTTTAAAATCTTAATTGGTCAATTCAATGTTGAACTTGACCGCCGACCACACGTGGGTTTGACTCCCAAACTGATTGGATCATCCTGTAGGCACATTAATGGCACCGTCCAGTCCTATCAGTATAAATACTCCATTGGCTTTGACGTTCTTCATTCGGTCTTCTTCTTCAACCATTTCTCTGTTTACAATGAAGAAGTTTCTTTCTTTGGCTATTACGAGCAACCTGTTTTGAGTCTCAAAAATATCATAAAATGGTTTATGATGTTTTAAGACAGAAATATTTCCAAGTTTTAATGGTTAACAAATTTGACTTAAAATATTTATCATAAGACACACATATAATTCAATCTGTTATATATCATTTCAGCAAGAGCCATCAAGAGCCTATTTAAAAAAAGACTAAGTGTTGAAACTGTCTGAAGAAGCAGAAGCTGTCTGAAGAAGTTCAACTGGTCTGAAGCATCAAGCCTGTCTGAAGACTCTTGATGACGTGGCACCTCTTGTCTGACGTTGTGAAGATCTGTCTGAATCTCTTTTTGAATCACGCACGATCTCTGCTACAACAGCTGGCACTCCTTGTTGCATTTCAAGCACGTTCTCTGCCACAACGCGTCCTCTGCTACGCAGCAATTGCAGCAACAACAAAAAGCAACTTTTTGGCAGGAGCAAAACCTTGCAACGTATCAGAATATGTCAGAGAATATTCTGTACTGCAGCAGGCTGTCTCACAACGATTAACATGTATTTCACAAGCAATGATTTTCTTCAACGGACCAATCATTTGGGTATAAATACCCCCATCTTTGAAGATTATTAAAGGAGAGAAGAATTGAAAAAGAACAGAAACTTTGCAAATTTTTCTGCTGCAACACTCTGATTATTTTATCATCTTTGTACACACAAATTATTTTATTCTGAGCATACCTCAGTAATTTCTGTACAATCTGTAACTGTTTAAGTCTCAAAACTGATATAGTTTGTGAGCTTAAGCATTTCTCTCATTTGTATTTGCTTTTGAGCCTGGAGAGGCTTGTCTGAAAAAGAATACTTGGTTGTTGAGCCTGGAGAGGCTTGTCTGAAAAAGAATACTTGGGTTGTAGAGCCTGAAGAGGCTTGTTTGTAAAAGAATACTTGTAATCTTGAAAGATTAAGAGAAAATCCAATTGCTAGTTGGCATTGGGACTGGACGTAGCTCACAAGTGGTAGTGAGTGAACCAGGATAAATTCTGTGGCTAAGTTTTCTTACCCTTGTCTCTTGTAAATTCAGTTTAAACTAATCAAGGGGTCTGAGTAATTAATTTAATATTTTAAAAGGCACAAAACATCTTTTAAAAGTATTTTACAAGCCGTCTGAAAAACTTCAGACAACCCTTCAACAGTCTGTCTGAAACTTCTGTTTGAGAACCTGTTTGCGAAAAGCTTTCTAAAATATTTAGAAACACTATTCAACCCCCCTTCTAGTGTTTCCCTGTGTTCCTACAGTTGGTATCAGAGCTTGACTCAGGGTTGAAGCACCTAACAAGTGTTTGAGGACTAAAAGATCCTTATGGAAGCTTCAAACAGCAACAGGCAATACATCACAGAAGGAGCCTCTATCACAAGACCCCCAGCTTTCAATGGTGAGGATTATCACTACTGGAGAGATAGAATGAAGTTGTTCATTGAAAGCACCAACATTGATGTTTGGGATGTGGTCACTGATGGAGACTATGTGCCTATGCAAAATGATGTGCCTATACCTAAGACTGAATGGTCTTTGGAGCAGAAGGCTAGAGTCCAGATGAATGCTAAAGCCAAACTCTATCTGATATGTTCCTTGAACAAATCAGAATATGAGAAGGTTCATGGATGCACCTCTGCCAAGGAGATCTGGGATACTCTTGCAGCAGCCCATGAAGGAACTGAAACTGTCAAGCAATAAAAAATAAGTATGCTCATACATCAGTATGAGATGTTCAAGATGGAAGAATCTGAAACCATTGACCAGATGTTTGGAAGGTTTCAGACCATAACAAATGGACTCAGGTCCTTAGGCAGAACTTATAATTCTGGAGACAACAACAGAAAAATTCTAAGGAGTTTGCCTAAGTCTTGGAGACCCAAAGTTACTGCCATTCAAGATGCAAGAGATTTGAATTCTCTTAGAGTGGAAGAACTGTTGGGATCTCTTAAGGTCCATGAGCTTGAGCTTGGAGAAGATGACAACAAGAAGAAGTCTTTAGCCCTAAACTCTAAGGCCAAACAGTCTAGGCATGGCAACATCAAGGCTATGCAAGCTGAATCAGCTTCAGAGGTAGATGAAGACTCTGAAGATAGCTCAGAAGATGATGATGATCTTGCTCTTCTAAGCAGAACGATCAAAAGAATGTTGCAGAACAGAGGAAAGTTCAAAAAGAACCAACCCTCATCATCCAGATCAGGAAAGACAAGTAAAGAGTCTAACACTGATAAAATCATTTGTTTTGAATGTAAACAACCAGGGCATATGAAGGCTGAATGCCCAAAACTGAAGAAAACAACTTTAAGAAGAAAAAGTTTTCCAAGAAAAAGAAAGGTCTTATGGCAAATTGGGAAGATCTTGATGAGACAACCTCAGAAGAGGAGGAAGATACTTCAGAAGAGGCAAATCTGTGTCTCATGGCCAGTCTACCATCTTCAGACAGCTCTGAAGTTGAGGTATTCCCTTTTACCTTACAAGAGATGTATGATGATCTGGTGGAAAGTTCCAAGGAACTTTTCCAAGAGTATAAGAATCTATCCAAAGCTCACACAGAAATGTGTAATAAGTTTGAGGCTCTTGAGATAGAACATATTATGCTCAAGGAAAAGGCCCTTGAGACTGAAAACTGCAGTCTGCAAGCTGTGTCTGAAGAAAATGAAAAACTTCAGAAACAAGTTGCAGAACTGACAAAAGATCTAGCCAAATTTGTCAAAGGAACAAAAACTTTGAATATGATGCTTAGAAATCAAAGGCATTCTCTTGACAAAAGTGGACTAGGCTTTTGGGATTATAACATGTCTGAACCTCCTACTGTCTTAAATTTTTCTGAAGGAAAAAAGAAGGTTACTGGGTGTTCTCACTGTGGTAGGCCTGGACACAATGTGACTCAGTGCAAACACAAGAGAAAAGCAAGACCCAAAGCTAACAAAACAGGACCCAAAAGAACATGGGTACCTAAAAACTTAATTTTTCCTGTTGCAGATGTGTTTAACAGGACAAAGGAGACCCGACAAATGGTACCTGGACAGTGGGTGCTCGCGACACATGACAGGAGAAAGGTTTTTGTTCCAAAACCTTAGACCTAAAGAAGGAGGAGTAGTCACCTTTGGTGGAAACCAACAAGGGAAGATCATTGGCATAGGGACTGTAGGTATAATTCCTTCATCCCTTATTAAGAATGTGCTTCTTGTGGAAGGACTTCAACATAATTTACTGAGCATAAGTCAATTATGTGACAGTGGTTATGTAGTATCCTTTACCAAGGAAGGATGCATAGTCAAAGACACCTCTGATCAAACCCTCTTTACTGCTAAGAGACACAACAATGTGTATAAAATTGATCTAGAGGATCTAGCAAGTCAAAATGTAAAATGCTTCATTTCTGTTGAAGATGAAAAACAGATTTGGCATCAAAGACTTGGGCATTCTATCTTGAGATTAATCTCAAGATTAGCAAAACACAACCTTGTTAAAGGATTGCCCAAGCTTTCATACAAATCTGACATTTTATGTGATAGTTGTCTGAAAGGGAAACAAACAAGACACTCTTTCAAGAGTAAAGATGTTGTTTCAACTAGCAGACCACTAGAACTTTTACACATTGACTTGTTTGGTCCTATTAGAACAGAAAGTCTTAGTGGCAATAAATATGGTTTGGTGATTGTTGATGACTATTCTAGATTCACATGGGTGATATTCCTTAGAAACAAGGATGAGACTTTTAAGAATTTCACAGTATTCTGTAAGAAGGTACAAAATGAAAAAGGATTCTGTATTTCTGTCATAAGAAGTGATCATGGTGGAGAGTTTGAGAATGCAAACTTTCAAATGTTCTGTGATGAGAATGGGATCTCACACAATTTCTCTGTGGCTAGAACACCTCAACAGAATGGGGTTGTTGAGAGAAAGAACCGAAGTTTGCAAGAGATGGCAAGAACCATGCTCAACTCAAGCAGTTTACCAAGAACCTTCTGGGAAGAATCTGTTAGCACAACTTGTTACCTTCAAAACAGAATATTGGTAAGACCAATTCTGAAAAAGACTCCATATGAATTGTGGAAAGGAAGAAAACCCAACATATCATATTTCCACACCTTTGGATGTGAGTGTTTTATACTCAACACCAAGGATGATCTTGGAAAGTTTGATGCAAAGTCAGACAATGGATTTTTCATTGGATATTCTGAAACATCTAAAGCCTATAGAGTGTATAATTCTAGAACTTTAACTGTGGAGGAAACTATTCATGTAAAATTCAATGATAACAAAGAGACTGATAGAGAACTATCAGATCTAGAGGATGATTTTGCAGGAATGGAGCTGAATGATCACAGCAGTTTGAAGGATGAGCAGCCGTCTGAAGTTCCTACTATTACTGAACCTCTTCAGACAAATGTTGAGTCTCAGACAGATTTGATACCTCCTCAGAGACATGAATGGAGATACAAATCACATCATCCTAAAGAGCAAATCATTGGCAACACTTCAGAAGGAGTAAAGACAAGATCAAAATTCAAGAATCTGAATTCACTTGCTCTCCTGTCTGAAATTGAGCCAAAGAACATTGATGAAGCTCTGCATGATGAAGGGTGGATCCTAGCCATGCAAGAAGAGCTGAATCAGTTTGCTAGGAGTGATGTCTGGACCCTTGTTCCTAAACCCCATGGGAAAACAATTATTGGAACCAAATGGGTGTTCAGAAACAAGCTGTCTGAAGAAGGCAAGGTAGTCAGAAACAAGGCAAGATTAGTTGCTCAAGGATACAACCAGCAAGAAGGTATTGACTTCACTGAAACCTTTGCCACAGTGGCCAAGTTAGAAGCAATTAGAATTCTTTTATCTTATGCTGTAAATAATGGCATCAAGTTATATCAAATGGATGTTAAAAGTGCCTTCCTCAATGGTCTCATTGAAGAAGAGGTTTTTGTTAGACGACCTCCTGGTTTTGAAGATGTAGCTTTTCCTGAACATGTTTTTAAACTTAAGAAAGCTCTTTATGGTCTGAAACAAGCCCCAAAAGCTTGGTATGACAGATTGAGCAGTTTTCTTATAACTAATGGTTTTGAAAGGGGAAAAGTAGACACAACCCTTTTTAGAAAATAGTCTAACAAAGATCTTATTCTTGTCCAGATATATGTTGATGACATTATCTTTGGTTCAACTGATTCTTCACTATGCAAATAGTTTTCTAAGTTAATGCAATCTGAGTTTGAAATGAGTTTAATGGGTGAACTAAAATTTTTCTTAGGACTTCAGATTAAGAAAGATTCTGATTGTATATGGATCCATCAAGAAAAATATACAAAGGAAATGCTTAAGAAGTTCAACTTAAGTGATTGCAAACCCATGACAACTCCAATGCACCCTTCTGCATCTTTAAATAAAGATGAGAATGAAGAACCAGTAAATCAAACTTTGTATAGAGGAATGATTGGTTCATTATTGTATCTAACAACAAGCAGGCCTGACATTATGTTCAGTGTATGCCTCTGTGCTAGATTCCAATCTGATCCAAGAATTACTCACTACAAAGCTGTAAAAAGAATTTTCAGATATCTTAAAGGTACTACTAATCTTGGTTTGTGCTATAAGAAAAGTAAGGATTGCAGGCTAGTAGGTTACTGTGATGCTGATTTTGCTGGAGACAGAGTTGAAAGAAAAAGCACCAGTGGTGGATGTCATTTCTTTGGAGAGAATATGATTAGCTGGTCAAGCAAAAGGCAGAGCACAATTGCATTATCAACAGCTGAAGCAGAATACATCTCAGCAGCCAGTTGTTGTTCACAACTGCTATGGGTGAAGTATCAGCTTAAGGATTTTAATATTTCAGTATCTGTTATACCTGTGTTGTGTGATAATACTAGTGCTATTCATCTGTCTAAGAATCCCATTCAACATTCTAGGGCTAAACATATAGAAATCAAACATCATTTCATTAGAGACTATGTTCAGAAAGGTGTTTTTGATATTCAGTTTATTGATACAGAGCATCAATGGGCTGATATATTCACAAAACCTCTAACTGAAGATAGATTTAAGTTCGTTAGAGATAATTTGAACATACATGCATTTTGATTGTATGAAAATTGATGTGTCTGAAATTTCAGCTTGTCTGAAACAAGTGACTTGTCTGAAATTTTGGGTCGTCTGAAATTAATATGGATGTCTGAAATCTATCACTTGTCTGAAACAAACAAATGACGTGGCAATAAGGGACAATTTAATTTCCTTTATTTTTGTCTCTTCCACTTCGCACGTTACCCTATGTCTGCGCAGCCAGTACATGCCATTATTGCTTCAAAGGTCTATAAATACAGAAGGCAGTGGGTCAGAGTAACTTTACCACTTACTCTATTCTCAGAACTCTTGCTATTCTTCGTCTTCAAGAAATCTATCTCTCTCTCAAGTTTCTTCAAACCCTCATCAATGGCACCTAAGAAGTCAGCTGGAGGAAACATAGTGAAGACTAAGGGTGTGTATCTTGATGACCTTGAAGCTCTGGGAATGGATCTTTATGCAGAATTTAAAGCAGCCGGATGGGTTGAATACTTCCACAACAACCGTACACAATGGCACGAGCAAAGTGTCTTGGATTTCTGGAGTACAGCTAGAGGTATTCCAAACCCTCAAGGGATTTATACAAGCATCAGAGCTATTGTGCTTGGTATTCCCATTTTTGTTGATGAAGACATCTTGGCTATTGTGTGTGGTGTCAAGACTGAAGGAGCTGTGTTCTCACCGGGCTGGGAAGCTAGAAATGGTGGTCAGAAGCGTTTCACTGAGCTTCTCTATGGAACATCAACACCTGGAAGTATGGATGCAAAACACATGTCAGACAAGGCTAGGGTTCTGCATGCCATTTTAGGGAACTCCGTAATCCCTAAGAATGGAAGCAGGAATCATGTGTCTGAGTTGGAAAGGTTCTGCCTCATCCATCTGTTGCAGAAGCAGAAGATCAACCTTCCCAACATTATTATGTTTCACATGCAGAAGAGACTCAGAGACTCTGCAGGAAGCTTTCCCCACAACACCATCATCACCAAGGTGTTGAGGCATTTCAAAGTTCCCATTGAAAGGCTGTTTGATCACCTTTCACTCCCTGTGTTTGGTGAATCAAACCTCAAGAGCATGGGAGTAAAGCTTACTCCAAAACCTCCCCCACCTACCATAAAGGAGAGCCTGCTGATGGAGAAAGCTGAGAGAAGAAATACAACAATGCAGATTTTGGAGAATGAGCTCAGAGGTGATATCAGAAGACATGAGTTCAAGCCCTCCAAGCCCTCTCCTCAATCCAAACTGAAAAAGCTACCTGTAAGGAGTTCTGCTAAGGTGGCAACTGCATCTGTGCAGAATCAGATTTCTGAACCTGTTCAGAAGGCTTCTCATAGGTCGTCTGAAATTGTGGGTCAGCTTTCTGAACCTACACAGACTTCACAGCCTACTTCTGAAATGGAAGGACAAGATGAAGAGTCAGATTCAGCTGATGTTGTTGGTACTGAGCCTTTGGCTGCCTGCCCATCTGATCCTGTACTCATTCAGGTGGCAGCCTTGGCTACTACCCTGGACCAGGAGGAGTTGGAGAAGAAAGAAGAGCAAGAGAGGACTGATAGAGCTCTTGCTATTGCATCTCAGCTAGCTTATGTTGAAGCTGATAAAGAAGAAATCAGGGCTGAAAATTCAAAGAAAAGGAAGAGGTCCAGTGCACCTCAGAGGAGAAGAACCAAGAGTAGGTTGCTTGCACCTGTCATTGAGCCAAGGATGACAAGGAGTATTGCATCTCAGCTTGAAGAAGAAGATACAGCAGGGAAATATCAAAACTTTGTCAAGGCCCATGAATACTTTAAAAGAAGAAAGGCAGAAAAACAAGCTGAAAGAGAGCAAGCTGAAAAGGCAGCTAAAGAGAAGGAAACCTTTGTAGCTGAGACACCAAAATCTCCCTACAAGAGGATCAAAGTAAGGTTTGATAATGTTACACCTTCACCTCCTTCCTCACCAGAAAAGCAACCATCCCCTCAACCTTCACCTAAACCAGAAAAACAACTATCACCATCTTTACAAACAGAAACCATACCATCTGAACCATCCATCCCTTTTGATCCATCTGAACCAACACAAACCACACCTTTAGAAATTCAACCATTTGAACTTTCTGAACCTACCTCACCAAAACCCTCTGAAAACCAACTATTTGTTCCCCCATCACCTCAAATAGTCCAACCTTCTGAACCCTCACCCCCTCAACCTCAACCATCAACACCATCATCTATACCCTCACCTTCTTCATCACCACCTCATACACTTTCATCTCTTCATCTCTCACTCCAAGAAGAGGTACTTGTTGAAGAAGAGCAATCGCTTGCTGAGGCTATGCAGCTATCTCTTTTTCCCTTTGATCCTTGCTCATTGCCTAAGTTTGGCAACCTTTCTGAAGAACTGCAATACTTCAGAGCAGCACCTGCTATATCTCTACACCATGGCCTCACCAGAAGAACTGTTGCTGAAGAGAGAGCCAAATACAGTGCTGAATCAGGTTGCTTAGAAAAGATCAGAAAGGGTGTTGTCCCTCCAGCACATACATGGGCACCTATCAACCCTTTTTCTGAAGATTCATGGAAGCTGAGCAATGAAGAATGGTTCCTTGTAAGACAGCTCAACACAGAGTGTGAACTGTTTCAGAGAGAGCTACACAGGGGAGTTGGGATGATAGGCTATAGGCCACCTAGAACATGTTCCATCAGGCCAACCACTGCAATCTTGGTGAAGCCTGACAGAATTGTTCCTAGGTATCCCTTAAAGGAAGGCCAGGATGAGAAGTTCAAAGCACATAAAGTTTACTCAGTATCTGCACCCCTGTCTGAAATAATGAGTACAACAGAGTGGGATGTTTTACCAGAATTTATCAGCAGTCAGGGAGGAGGCTTAGATCAGTTGCTGCAAGACTGGATGTGGGCTTCTTATTGGAAGATCAGAGAAGATGTTGGATCTTCTTCTGGATCAACTGGTCCTGATGCTGAATCTGAAGTGGGACTTGGCAAGACTACAAATGTCCAATACCACTATCTGAAGGATTACTTTCCCCCACCTGCTGACTCCTTCAATAAGACTGGGTTTTGCTGAAATTCATTGGCACTTTCTTTTGGCCAGTGTTCAGGCCATCTGTTTACAATTTGAAACCAAACTTCGGGGTCCTGAGATTTGTGTGTCCTTACATCCAAATCATTCTATATGAATCTGAGCAAGACTTGTCTGAAGAGAACTTAAAGCTAAAATCCAAAGTCAAGAAGCTTGAGAAGAAATTTGCTGAACAAGAGAAGAAGTCTAAGCATCTGATTGCTAATCAAGAGCAAATTCTTCATGAACAGCAGCTTATCAAGTCTGGGCAACAAGAGCTGAAGACATCAGTAGAAGCAGCAATAAACAAGGCCAAGGAAGAATTAATTTCATTTCTGACTGAAGCCTTGCTGAAGAAAAAGGATTAAACTGCTTTGCCATTGTCTGATGTTTATCTCTTTTATGACAAGTGACTGATTGTCTGTTTTAATTAATTCTACATCTATGAAATACAATAAGTGTTTTATCTCATATTTGGAGTTCATGCTCTTTGCTCTGATATCTGCTTATATCTTAAGTTCATGATATTTGTTGCTTATATCTGATATCTGTATTGCTCTGTTACTGTTTCTATTCTGATTTTCCCTTTTGATTGATGACAAAAGGGGGAGTATTAAAACTAACAAAATCTGGAGTGATTACAGGATTCAGGGGGAGTACAGTACATAAGCTCTAAGCTTTCTGAGCAAATACCTTAAACAAACCTGCTAAAGGATAAGGATATATGTATCTCAGGGGGAGTTATTTTTTATTTTTTTATTTATTACAGATTTGTATATTTTAAGAAAATTTGTCATCATTAAAAAGGGGGAGAATGTTGAGTCTCAAAAATATCATAAAATGGTTTATGATGTTTTAAGACAGAAATATTTCCAAGTTTTAATGGTTAACAAATTTGACTTAAAATATTTATCATAAGACACACATATAATTCAATCTCTTATATATGATTTCAGCAAGAGCCATCAAGAGCCTATTTAAAAAAAGACTAAGTGTTGAAACTGTCTGAAGAAGCAGAAGCTGTCTGAAGAAGTTCAACCTGTCTGAAGCATCAAGGCTGTCTGAAGACTCTTGATGACGTGGCACCTCTTGTCTGAAGTTGTGAAGATCTGTCTGAATCTCTTTTGAATCACGCACGATCTCTGCTACAACAGCTGGCACTCCTTGTTGCATTTCAAGCACGTTCTCTGCCACAACGCGTCCTCTGCTACGCAGCGATTGCAGCAACAACAAAAAGCAGCTGTTTGGCAGGAGCAAAACCTTGCAACGTATCAGAATATGTCAGAGAATATTTTGTACTGCAGCAGGCTGTCTCACAACGGTTAACATGTATTTCACAAGCAATGATTTTCTTCAACGGACCAATCATTTGGGTATAAATACCCCCATCTTTGAAGATTATTAAAGGAGAGAAGAACTGAAAAAGAACAGAAACTCTGCAAATTTTTCTGCTGCAACACTCTGATTATTTTATCATCTTTGTACACACAAATTATTTTATTCTGAGCATACCTCAATAATTTCTGTACAATCTGTAACTGTTTAAGTCTCAAAGCTGATATAGTTTGTGAGCTTAAGCATTTCTCTCATTTGTATTTTCTTTTGAGCCTGGAGAGGCTTGTCTGAAAAAGAATACTTGGTTGTTGAGCCTGGAGAGGCTTGACTGAAAAAGAATACTTGGGTTGTAG
Source organism: Sesbania bispinosa (assembly GCA_026901365.1). Taxonomy (NCBI): domain Eukaryota; kingdom Viridiplantae; phylum Streptophyta; class Magnoliopsida; order Fabales; family Fabaceae; genus Sesbania; species Sesbania bispinosa. Next base: position 76,853 of record QLOH01000527.1, read on the forward strand.
AGCCTGAAGAGGCTTGTCTGTAAAAGAATACTTGTAATCTTGAAAGATTAAGAGAAAATCCAATTGCTAGTTGGCATTGGGACTGGACGTAGCTCACAAGTGGTAGTGAGTGAACCAGGATAAATTCTGTGGCTAAGTCTTCTTACCCTTATCTCTTGTAAATTCAGTTTAAACTAATCAAGGGGTCTGAGTAATTAATCTAATATTTTAAAAGGCACACAACATCTTTTAAAAGTATTTTACAAGCCGTCTGAAAAACTTCAGACATCCCTTCAACAGCCTATCTGAAACTTCTGTTTGAGAATTTGTTTGCGAAAAGCTTTCTAAATATTTAGAAACACTATTCAACCCCTCTTCTAGTGTTTCCCTGTGTTCCTACAACCTGATCTTTCTTGATTTCATCTTTGATGAGGTTGTCGGAATAGCCAAAGCTATAAGCTTCTTCAATCCTTATTAAGGATTGATTTAGGTTAATCGTAATAGCCAATTAGCATCTCAATTCGTCTTCACCCCATCTTTCTTACTTTTGATTTGAACTGCAGGGTCATACAATCAAAGTTGCATAATGCCCTTTCTCTGTTGGTTCAATCAAAGCTTGTGGGAGAAGAGGAGGAAGAAATGGGTCAAATGAATGACAGATAAGCAGAGTCAAATTCTCTGAAGATCCGGGAAGACATGAGTCAAGTTCTCTAAAGATTTAAAATAGCTTTTATTTTCATGTACTTTATCTTTCTTTATGTATTTTTCTATTCGAATATGTAATGTTATTCGAACACCATTTGTACATGAATAAAAGGCTTGTACTTTTTTAATCTCTTTTATTCTTCAGATCTTTTTGATATAGAACTCCTTTCTTTTTCACATTTAAAATACTTTTCGAATTCGAATAGGCAAATAATCAGAAACTTGTATCCCTTTCGAATACATATGACAAAATCCCTTACTATTTCGAATTCAAAATATTATGAATTCCAAAATTCACTAAGTTATAACCTTTCTATTCTGAATAAGCTTTTCGAATCTTCGAGCGTATACTTCGAATTCGAAGATACTAATATTGTAATAACTTAGTAAATTTGTAAGTTTTCTCCCCAACAGGAGTATTCAACCCGGTTCGAGCTCGTGGAATCAGCCATTGATGCTCTGGTCCATAAACGTTCCGTCGGAGAGTCCGGCTCAGCTGTGCATACACCCCCGTTTCAGGTACGGAATATCAAATTAGATTTTCCTCGTTTTGATGGCACCGATGTTCTGCAATGGATTTTCAAGGCCGAGCAATTTTTCGACTATTACAAGACTCTCGATGATCAACTCCTTACAATAGCTGCTATACATTTGGACAAGGACGTTGTTCCCTGGTTCCAAATGATGTCCCGCAATAATCCGTTTCATACTTGGATCGGATTCACCAGGGCTCTAGAATCAGAATTTGGGACGTCCCCCTATGAGTGTCCTAGAGCAAATTTGTTTAAACTGTCACAAGTGGGTATAGTACATGATTATTATGCTAAGTTCACTGCCTTGTCTAACCGTGTTTATGGTGTTAGTACAGATGCATTGTTGGATTGTTTCATCAGTGGCCTTAAACCAGAAATTCGTAGGGATGTCATTGCTCAAACCCCTACATCCTTGCTCAGAAGTGTGTCTTTAGCCAAATTGTATGAAGAAAAATATACCTCTAAACCAAAACCTTACCATCCCATCTATTTTCCCAAACCACCAACTACAACCAGCAACTTCCCCATGTCCCAAACTCACAAATCGACCAATTTCCCTCCCCTGTTACCTACCCCACATCCTCACCCGGGCCAAAATATTCCTAAACCCTCTAATCTGAAGAGAATGTCCCCAGTTGAGATGCAACTACAAAGGGAAAAAGGATTGTGTTATACATGTGATGAAAAGTTTTCCCCCTCTCATAAATTTCCAAATAAACAATACTTGTTGTTACAAGTAGAGGCGAGTGATAATGAGGAGCCTGAACCTGATCCTCCGGACCATATTGGCCAGTCTGAGTGCCACAGAATCCAAGAACATCATTTATCCTATAATGCTTTGAATGGTTCCTCCGGTTTGGGCTCAATGCAATTCTAGGGGTACATTCATGGTATATTGGTGCAGGTTTTATTAGATGGTGGCAGTTCTGATAATTTCTTACAGCCAAGGTTGGCTCACTGTCTTAAATTACCTATCGAGCCTGTCCCTAATACTAACGTTGTGGTTGGTAATGGACATACTTTAGTAGCTGAAGGATTGATACTGGATTTGGAAGTCAAGATACAAGGGCATTCCATAAAACTCCCTGTGTACCTTTTACCTGTGGCAGGAGCTGATTTAGTTTGGGGGCTTCATGGTTGGCCACCTTGGGCCCTTATATTTCGGACTACAGCACCCTCACGATCAAGTTCTATGTTGGTGATCATTTTATCACATGGTATGGTGACCGACCTCAATTACCTCGCCCAACTCAGTTTCACCATCTGAAAAGGATGACTAATACCCAAACCTTACCGAGTAGTCTTTTCTATCAAGCCTCTCCAAGCTCTACCGAGTATTCTTTCTTCCACCAAGCCTCTCCAGGATCTCAAACACTTATCCAAGTGTAGAGTATTTTACTACTCAACCTAAGCTAGAAGTTCGCTAGAACCTCTCAACTCAGATTCTTCTTGTACATAGGGATTACTGAGTACACACTCAGGATACAGACATTACAAGCTAAGTACAAGGATAGACAGTGATACAAGTGTTTGAAATTAACTACAATCCCTATATTTTCTATGAGGAATACCATCCTCTGAGAGTAGGCTAACTAAGATATGAATTTAAGCTCCAGCCTCATTCTCCAACCATTGGTTTCCATGGGCTACATTCTCACCCGTATCATTGGAACACCAAGGTATGTTCAGGGCTTCAAACCATTCCAGGTTTGATAGTCAGTTTGCTCAGCATGGTTGTCTTCAGACCAACAACCAACTTGATTGATCTAACAGATCAACTGACAAACATGACTAACTGATCAACAAGTCAGTAGCCTGATTGATCTCACCGACCAACATGGTAGGTTGTTCAACCGAACAACTACCACAGCCAATGTCTCTTTCACTCTGGTTGTGTTATTAACAACAACAACAACTTCAATCTTGAGGCTATTTATATGTTCTGCTTGAATATAGCCGTTGAAGATGATTCATAATACCGTTGAGTTGATGATGATGTGGCTCATATAGCCGTTGTGAAATAGCTCCTCAAACGGTTGCTTCTTCATAAGCGAATAGGTGTTCAGACGATCCCGTTCTGACACTCGTTATGTGCTTCTTTATGAGAGATATTCTGATATGTTTATGCTTGCTTTCTCTCTCTTGATCTGCTTTTGCTTTCTTCTGCTTTCTTCTGCTTGCATCTGATTTCTTCTGCTTTCTTAAGATTTCTTCTGATTTTCTTCGGAGTGTATATTAGGAAATATCCGTAGGAATTGTCCCTTTGCATATTCTGCGTATACTCCTTTTTCAACATGCTTCTTGACACCATTTCTTCTTTCCTCTTTGAGTGAGGTGACTAGTCCAAAAGTTGTTGTTTTCGTTTCTTCTTTGGATAAAGATATATGATATTATAAGCATTTAATCATATAGTCTTTTCTCCTGTGTTGAGAGTTGTTTTATGCATTCAGAGAGTTGATACGTTCAGATGATTGATCTCTTCAATCTTCACATATACTCTGATATTGTTAGTTCGTCAGCTTCAACAAGTGCTCATAATTATTTCAAGCTCATTTCAATTCTCCAGCTTGAAGTGCTTTCAATTCTTTGATATCAGCTTCATTCCTCTTCTTCTTCTTATGAGATATGCCTTCTGATCTTCAGATGACTGCAGCTTCATTCTTCTTCTTCTTCTTATGATATATGCCTTCTGATCTTCAGATGATTGCAACTTCATTCTTCTTCTTCTGATATAAATAAAGATGTTGAATTATATGTATTTTATTCAAACATCTTTCTTGTTGTTTTTACTTGGTCTTCTGTCCCGTTCTGATCGATGGCAGGCACTGGTGCAGTAAGTCTGCGCTTGCAGATACCTTTTGTTGCAGGAGCGGCAGCATTGCAGAAAGTCTTTGCAGTGTTTCCTTATTTGTGCAAGACTTTGGTCGAGGTCGAAAAGCATGTCTGACTTTTGTATATAATTCATCTGATGGAGTGAGCCATACTCTTTGTAACGTCTCCAAGAAATTATTTCTGGATTCTGATACGTTCAGTCTTCAGATACATAAACTGCTTCATATTGTCTTTATTTCTTCAGATGATAGTTGTTCTTCAGATAGTTGCGTCTTCAGATGATAGCTAAACTTTCATTGTTGTCTTTAAGTCTTCAGATGGTCTTCAGATCTTCCGAGTCTTCAAAATCTTCAATTCTTCAGACGAAGTCTGTCTTCAGTTGATTGCTTCTTCGATTGCTTCAACCTTGTTGAGAATTACTCTTCTTCAGATTCTGCACTTCGTTCTTCTGATTCTGATCTTCTGATGCTATTCTTCTTATTCCGATCTTCTGATTTTGATTCTTCTGATTCTGATCTTCTGGTTTTGATTCTTCTTTATTCTTCTTGATTCTGATACTCTGGTTTTGATTCTTCTGATTCCGATTCTGTTCTTCTTCTATTGTGATCTTCTACTCTTCTTCTTCAAATAAATATTCTAACCTGAAACACAATCAACAAACAAATACGTTTCTCAGTAGAACCTGTTTACTTAATCTTATAAAGTTCTTATATAAACTTATTTGTCCTTAATATAATCTTATTTGTTAATCATTAAAACTTAAGGATGTTTAATCTTATAGTCATGTTTAAATACTTAAACTGATTTATAGACTTCACAACTATCCTAAACTAGAATGAGTACTTGACTCATGCTTATCATGCCTCTTCATCCTCATCCTCCCCCACAAGCTTTAATAGAGCCAAGGCAAAAAGAATGTTTTATTCAATTTGTTGAACCACCTTTCGACTTGGGGAAGAAATCAAGGTCAGCATGGGAAGACAATAATAGATTCATTTATTATATAAATGAACCTACATTTGGCTATTACGTACAATCCAAAGAAAATCTTCAAAACGAAAGGTTGAAAAAGCCAATAGCTTTAGCTATTTCGTCAATCCCATAAAAAATGAAATCATTCCAGATTGGACTGAACGCAATAGCCAAAGGGATTAACTTCTTCATATTCTTTGAAGAGTTTCTTTAGAGAATTTAGAAAAGAGAATAAGAGAGAATGAAGAGTTATGAAAAGAACGTATAAAAGTACTCCTATTTATAGGAGTAAAAAGAGTTAAGGTTCATTAATAAGCCTATTTTAACATCCAATGAGGAGAACTCTCATAAAGAAGTTAAATGGACGGTGGCCGATGGTATTCATGACTTTTAGTTTGGCCAAATGGAGTTTGACATATGGCAAAAGGAAGAGTGAAGTCAAGTCTCGAAATGAGAAAAGATTTATCAAGTTCAGATATCAAGAAAAGACTAAGTGTCAAAGTTGAAGATATTTTCGAATATTTGAAGTCAAAATTCCAGAAAGAAGATTTCGAGAAATCAGAAAGCAGGAATTCGAGAAGCAGAAACAAAGAATTCGAAAACAAGATATTTGAAGACTTAGAAGATTTCTGAAGGAAGAAGGGAAAGTTTCGAAAGTCAGAAGACAAAAGAAGACAGTTATTAAAGATCAGAAGCAGTTTTCTGTTTAACAGAAGACGTGGCAAGCATGCACGCTGCCAACACATAGGGCTAGATGATGTGTCAAGTGTACATTAGTTAGCCGTTAGAATTAGGAATCTATAAATAGATAAACTCTTAATGTAATAAAGGTTGTCAAATCACTCATACTCAAATTCTCTGAAACACCTTATACGTCCGAACTCACTGCGACAAACAGGTTACAAGGAGAAGAAAGTGTGTGATGAACCCATCCATTTACTTTAATGCAATTGTTCTTACAATTCATTTTTCTTTTCTTTGTTTACATTCCGCAATTTACATTCTTCAATTTATACTTGCATTGTTTGAAACTTTCAGTGATTTCTGTGAAAGTTGATTTCTGAAAATAAAGTTTGAAACTTGATAAAATTCTGAATCAAGTAATTCTAATTCTTTGTGAAAGATAAGTTCTTTGATAGAATTCTGAATCAAACCATTTGAAACTTATCATTTCTAGATTTCTTAAACATTGAAATTGACTTGGTGGAATTCTGTACCAATCAACATAATTTTTCCAAAAAACTTGAACTTTTGAAAATCTTTTCACAAATAAGAAACACCATAAATCTACTTTTTAAAACAAGTCCCGTAAGAGGATCTGATTATAATCCCCAGATTATTCTTAGAATCAAAGTGAAAAAATTAATTTTCAAATTTGTATTTTATCACCACAAACACAAACCTTTTTTCAACTTTTTCTTATTCCATTCAAAATTTCACACAAACAGTAATTATGTATCGCAAAATTATTCACAATATGAAAATATTTGATTGATCCTAAGTTTGTTTTTCAACAAGCAAATAAGGACTTGACCAAAATTACCTGAAAAAATTTATTAATATATTATTTTGATGATTTAATCCTTTCTTTCATGGTGAAAAGACTCCTCTCTAGCGTGATTGTAGAAAAGCTAAATCTTGAGGCTTCACTGCAGAGTGCAGACAATATGATTATTATTTTAATCCATAATACTCCAAATCCAAATGAGGATTGAGCTATATATGCATAGAAGCACAAGGCTACGACTTGTAGTGATTATTTTATCTATGTGGATATTTTGGGATTCCATACTTTCTTAAGATCGAGTCAATAAAGTACATACTTATCTAGCGATTAAAATTAAATTATTAATAAAGCACTACCCGTGTGAGTTCTTTTTAAAGTGGTATGGTATATAATTAAATTTGATCAGTTATGTTTGAGCTTTGAAAACATACAGAGATCATGGTTTCATGTTTTTAACCTCACGTCTCAATAGAAGTTGCTTAGGTTGGTATGCATTTATTTTGCTATTAGTTAAGTTCAACTATATATTCCTCTTAACTCTTGGTCCAGCTTGCTATATATAATACTTGAATAGATTTCAAAGATAGACGATCATCATAAGAAAATAACCAATAAGCAAGAGAAAATAACCAATAAGCAATAAAAATTAGTTGAAGATATTAATGTATTAATATCTTTATATATTAAAAGTAAGGTAGTCTTGAGATTGTCTTGGCAATAATTTTTCCCTCATAAATTAAGGGTAAAAATGTCACTTTGTTTAAAAGCTTTTATTTTAGAATTTTTTAACCTTTATTAAATACATATTGACATAAATCATATTAATGTATTTTTTAATAATGGTGATTGTTTTCAAAAAACACATTTTCAACTTTCAGTGTTGAATTATATCACTTCCATAGAATTTTACAAATTGAGTGGAGTTTCATTATACTAACTATTTCAATTTGAGTGGGGTTTCATCTTTTATTATTACTTTGAGTGTTTTTACACATTTTTTTATTTGCTAACAATTTATACCTTCACATTGTCATTTCTTCTTTTGCAATTTTTTCTTTTATGTAATTAATAAATAAAAATATTAAATGAATCAATATATTTTTAAAAAATTGGAAAGACAAGATATATTTTATTTGAAATATTTAAATATATTAATATATTTACTTTAATATAATTAAGACATTTAGATAATCCTATGTTTGTTTCATTATGTTGCTTTTCAATCGTTTTTTTCATTATGTTGTCATTTTTATATCTTTTGTTTTTTATGAGTATTGATTTCAGTGCGATATATGTGAGTATTTTGAGACATTTTCTGATGAGCAATGGGTAAGGGAAAATATCAATATTTTTTCAAGTTCTCTTTTAAATAATTTAAAATCTAGGCCACATAATAATTCCATTAATTCAGGTCAGACACATTAGCCATGTCATCAGTTTCTATTAACAATTGGATGATCACTTAACGAAGGGATTGCATTTGTCACAATTAAAAAATAGAAGGACTAAATTCGAGCAATAAAAAATTGAGGGACCAAAATCGTTCCAACACTAAATTTAGGGGGCCAAAAGTGTAATAAAGCCTTTAATTTTTTTCAAAGACACTTTTTCTACTTCATTTGTTGAGATGATTATATTACTTCCATAGAATTTGGCATCCCTTAATGTTGGGGCTTTTCATATTCATTATTATAGTTACTATTCCAATTTGAGTGAGATTTCATCTTTTATCATTCCTTTGAGTGCTTTTTCACATTTTTTTCATTTGCTAACAATTTATATCTTCACATTATCGATTCTTCTTTTGCACTCTTTCTTTTATATAATTAATAAATTAAAATATTAAATGAATTAATATATTTTTAAAAATTTAGAAAGACAAGATATATTTTATTTAAAATATTTAAATATATTTACTTTAATAAAATAAAAACATTTAGATAAAAATTTATTTTTATCTATATTCAGAAGACAAAAGTCTTTATATGATTTGAAAAGTTAATATCTTCGAACAAGGTATTGATAGGTTGAGAGCAGAAATATTACAAAGTTATGATAAAACTAATATCTTCGAGTTTGAGGAACAAAGAAGAAATTCGAATAACTTATTGGTTAATAATCAAATTAACTTAGTGAGATTTAAAAAGCTTATTTAGTTTCGAGAGAAACTTTGACACATTAAAATATAAGCTTAAAATACTTCTGCCAATCAGAAAAGATAAGGATGAGTCTTTTATTCATATGCAAAGATAATTCGAATTACATAAAGTTCGAATGGAATACATAGAAACATGTAGAAATACATATAATGAAAGACTATCCTAAATCTTTAGAAAATTAGACACCTGCCTTCGTGTTCTTCATTTGACCCGCCTCTTCTCCATCCATTTCCACAAGCTTTGATTGAACCACCAGGAGAGAAGCTTTGTGCAAGTAAAAATGAAAATCCTTGTGGATCAACAAAGGAGTAAGAAAGATGGAGTGAAGACAAAGCAAGTAGATATTTAGCTACAACGTTTGACCCATAGGAAAATCCTTAAAAAGGTTTGAAAGAAGCTCATAGCTTTGGCTACATTGTTGACCTTATCAAAAATGAAATCATTAATGATTAGGTCGAATGCAGTAGCCAAAGGAAGAAGCTTTTCCATTTTGAACTAAGGGAAAGTAAAGAAGAATGAAGGAGAATGAAGAACTCGTTTAATATGAACTCCTATTTATAGGAGTAGAGAAAGAAAGGTTAATAAATGCGTCCCTAGAATGACCCAATCAATGGAGCCTTCATAAATAAGAAACATGTAGAAATACATATAATGAAAGACTATCCTAAATCTTTAGAAAATTAGACTCCTACCTTCCTGTTCTTCATTTGACCAGCCTCTTTTTCATCCATTTCCACAAGCTTTGGTTGAACCACCAGGAGAGAAGCTTTGTGCAAGTAAAAATGAAAATCCCTGTGGATCAACAAAGGAGTAAGAAAGATGGAGTGAAGACAAAGCAAGTAGATATTTAGCTACAACGTTTGACCCAAAGGAAAATCGTTAAAAAGGTTTGAAAAAAAGCTCATAACTTTGGCTACCTTGTTGACCTTATCAAAAATGAAATCATTAAAGATTAGGTCGAATGCAGTAGCCAAAGGAAGAAGATTTTCCATTTTGAACTAAGGGAAAAGTAAAGAAGAATGAAGGAGAATGAAGAACTAGTTTAATATGAACTCCTATTTATAGGAGTAGAGAAGAAAGGTTAATAAATGCGCCCCTAGAATAACCCAATCAATGGAGCTTTCATAAATAAGGCTGAGTGGACGGTGGATGGTGGAAGGTAGTTAAATGTCACCTTGGAATTGACCAAAGAAGAATTGACACGTGTCAAACTGTAATGATAAATGGTCAATGAAGAGTTGTGACTTTCGAGTAAGTTGAAGTGTCAGAATAGTTCTAGGTATATGGAGGGTGCAAAATCGAAAAGACATTCGATTTCATGGATCTTAGAAATTGAAAAGACAAGTCAATTGGATTGAAAGTAGATCAATTAAAAAGACTTAGAAGATATTTTGAAGAGGAAAAGTTCGTTCGAGAAGGGCCAAGACTTGAAGAAATAGTTAGCAGCAGTTATTGGAAATTTATTGTCCAAGACAGATGTTAAAATTCTAGTGGAGTCTCGTAAAATTTCAAAAAAGAATGAAGTGGTTTATGTCTATTAGAAGACGTGTCAGCCATGTATTGTGCCAACACATATGAAGATTGCTGATGTGTCTTATGTATATTAGTTAGCTGTTAGGATTAGAAATCTACAAATAGGAAAACTTATTATGTACTCAGCGTTGGATTCATTTATTCTGAAAACTCTCTAAAAACCAAACGTCCATTTTGTAAGTGACTGACTGGTTTCAAAGAGAAGATCAAGTATATATGTGATTCCACCCACATTTCCATTAATGCCATTACTTTTCTACACAATTTTATGGTTTTCTTTGTTTAATCTTCATTTCACGCACTTCAATTTAATTATTTGTTAATTGTTCATTTTTATTTGTTAAATGTTCTTCTTTCATTTCTTTATTCTTTTCTTTCTTGTTCTCCGCGCATAACTTTCAATTTTCTTACTGGGTAAAACACCAAGTGAAGTTTGTTACAAATTTCAGAATTAATACACTTTGGTTTTCAAAAGTTAAAACTCTGTAAATCTACTTCTTAAAGAGTCCCTTTTGAGGACTGGATTCTAAGTCCCAGATTACTCTTGGAATCAAAAGGTTTAAAATTGATCTTATTTTTCAAGATCAACTTTTACCACACAAACAACTTATCAACTTAATTGGCATTTGGAATCTGAGAAGCATTGGAGAGTTATGTTATATCCTCAACAGTAGCAATCTTCTTGTAACATCCCAAGAATTCAAATTCATTTTTGATAATTAAGGGTATAAAATAAGAATTTGATAAAAGAGGTAAGACTTAGGTGGAAAGGAATTGGGTTAATATTAAAGAGAAGAGAAAATCAGAAAATGGAATTCTGGTATTCTCGCTCAAGCGAGAATGGCTCACTTGAGCGAGTATATCAGTAGAAACTTGCAAGGCGAGAAGGGTCTCGCTCAAGCGAGAAACAGGGGAGAATTTGGAGTGCTTTCTAGAATAATTTCGCTTGAGCGAGAATGGCCTCGCTCAAGCGAAATTCAACCAGAATTGGCGGGGGGGGGGTTTCGCTTAAGCGAGCTGGCTCTCACTCAAGCAAAATTTTTCCAGAGAGGGGGATACTCTCTGGAGTATTCTCGCTCAAGCGAGAAGATTCTCACTTGAGCAAGAATACGAAAGAGGGGAAATCCCATCCCTCTTGCTCAAGCGAGAATATCTCGCTTGAGCGAGAACACTAATAAGTGAAAATTAGTTGATAAATTAGAGCACTTTTTATTTCACTTATCAAGGATAAAATGATAATTTTACCCAAATTTAATCCTTTTTTATTAAATATTAGATAAATTGTATTTATTAATCTAAGATTTGAATTTGATGCTATTTTGATGGAAATATTGCTGAATTTTGCAGGATATTGCAAAGATTTGATTGAAGGATAGATAGCATTAAATGAGGGAGATGTCTGCAAGATTTGAGATTGATTGAAGATATTTAATGAAGATTTAAAGAAGATTTGAAGCCATTAATGAGGAGATCACTGCCAATCAATCAAGGATTCTGCAGACAAGTTTCCCAATTAAATCAAAGATTGCTCAACAAATACAAAGATATCATCAAGAAAAGGGAAATAAGGAAAGACAAATCTGCTAAACCAGTCTTGGGGAGAGATCAAGATTAAAAGAGAAAGTTGGAGCTGCAGGACGCTACCTGCGCTTCACCCCGCGCTATAGCGCAGGTGAAGCGCAGACTCTCTGGAAGTTGCGCCTCATCCTGCGCTGTAGCGTAGCCTGGAGCGCAGGTTACGCTGATTTGGTCCCTGTTGCCGTTTTTAGATAGATCTCTTCCCAAATTGTTGTCTTTCCTTAGTCTATAAATAGGAATCTCTTGCACCAATCCCAGTGTGCACGATCATTGTAATCCAGTCTATATTTCAGTGATAATGTACCAAACCTAAGTTTAGAGTAGGAGAGGAGGAGTGCTTCACAAGGATTGAAGATGGTGACAGCAACTTCAGTGGTTGTATGGCTACCTCGTTTAGTTAACTCTCCATTAGGATTGAATGTAATTGATTCTATCCCCAAGTGTATGTAAACTCTATATTATTATTTATGTGTTCTCTGTCTATAATATTGGTAATCTTATTTTGTACTTAATTCCTAATTCCCGCGCTTGCGCCTGGAGTTATAGGCTAGTCCTCAACTAACTAGGTTAGTTTTGATTAGGACTGAGAGTAGGGGAGTGGCTTCTAAAGAGACTCACTCTCTGATTGAATAAGAATACTCGGTTAACCCACTGACCGAAAAGGGGTGTTTTACTAATTATTGATGGGTAGTGTGAGTACCATAACGAAGGGCATCTGACCATTAGGCTTGGTATTGATAAACCAATAGCAAGGAGTTAGTTGATTGTAAATCCAGGATTCGAACATAGGCATATCCTGATGAGTGAGGGTAGTGACAGTACTTAAGCGAAGGTGCGTCTACAGCTATAGGCCTCGTTTATCAACTAAGTTCCTTTACAAACTGACTAAAAAAAGAGCAAAATAAGTCGAGGGTAAGTCTGTCGCCTGGGAGAGCCCGCATGGATTATCTTGAGTGTGTGAGGCCGCTGGTAACTCGGGGTCTTAGCAATAAAGTTTGTCTAGGATATTATAGAGTAAACCTAAAATAATAAATAGTTTTTACATGCACAAAGGGTGTGATGATATGAGGTCCAATCCTAATCCAAGTAAAGCGTCTCTAACTCTTCCTTTCTAATTCTATTTATATTAATCTGTTATTTACAATTCCGCAACAATATACTCTAAACCATTGTTTTCTCCTTGATAATTAGATCACAGTCTACATAAATTGACCGTTCCCTGTGGATACGATACTCTTCTTACTATTATACTGCTGGATTTGTGGTTCGCTTGCCAGAAACCCATCAAACACGCGTATCAAAATAAAAACAGTAATTAGAGCATCGCATTTATTATTTCTTCCTCCTTTCTTTTCCATTCTAGAGAGAGACAGATAGATTTTAGAGAGAAGGGGCTCCATTGAAGCTTGAAGCAAGGATTTCAAGGCCAACATCTCCTACTCCCAACCTTCCCAACCTTCCTCCCTTCCTTTGAGCTTCCCTTGAGGTGAGTAAAGCCCACACACCTTCACTCCATCCTTGTATGCTCTCAGTAATGAACCCTACCTCTTATTTTCCTTTTCTAGAGCTTGTATTTTAATGCTTGTATATTTGTTCTTGGCAGTAGAAAAGGTATGAAGATTCTATTAGGGTTGCTTAAAGAATTTGTTTTAGGGTTTGATTTTGGGAATTTTCATATACCCTAGTTCTATTGCAATGTATCTCTATATTATGATTATGTTATGCGTATGCTAAAGATAAATAAGAAATTTGGGCTTGAGCCCCCAATGATTAAGAGAGAGATAATGGACTTCAGTCCCCAGAGATAATGGACTTCGGTCTCCAGGGTAAAACTTGGACTTCAGTCCCCAGAGTAATGGTGGGATTCGTCCCCAAGGAAATGTAGTTCATGCATATTGTGAGAGATTTTAAGAGTTTCATGTATATGGCAGAGCTTATGTCCCTCTGAGTTATATTGTTGTTGGTGCATTGCATCTTCTTGTTTACCTACACTGCTTGCTGCATGCTTTACTCACTAAGACTCTAGTCTCACCACACGTTTTGTGGTTATATTTTAGATGCATGGGTTCCACCCCGTCTAGGGCAGTGAGATGGAGGTTGCAGGAGTTGTAGTGTTTTCATGTACTTACACACACACACACACACACACACATATATATATTCATTAGATCATTTTGATGACCAGAATTATATTAGTATTATTTTAGGGATATGATTGTACATGTGCTGCCTTCGGGCCTTCTATTTTGCTTAGGGCACATGTATGGAGGTATCCTAGTGTTGTACACAGATTATATTTATGTGAGCCCTCGAGGCCTTATGTATTTAGTTTATGATTCCATAAATTGTTCAAGTTATCCTTGGACGCTTAAACAAATATTGTATGGTTATTGTATGACGGTATTTAAAATGGCGTGAAATAATTTCAGAAATTTGGGAATTTGGCTTCCAACGAGCCTTATTCTCGAATTTAGTAATTAGGACGTCACATTTTGGTATCAGAGCAGTTCAATCCAATTGGACTGTGGATTAGATAGTCCTGAATTTTTTTTTATTTTTCTTTATTCATTATTATGAGAATTGAGAGACTGATCACATCGATGTTTGCTTGATTATGTGTAGAGGACTATGGCAGGCGGCAGGAGAGGTCGTCCTAGGACCAACTCTTCCTCTTCTTCTTCCTCTTCACGGGATCAATCTCCGGATCCTATGGCAGAAACTCTTCAGATGCTCACCCAGATGATGGGAGAGCAAGTGGCGTCCAACCGGGCGCAAGTAGAAGCCAACCGCCAGCAAGCTGAGGCGGCTCGGGAGTAGGCTGATGCTAACGTGGCCGTTTTGCAATAGTTAATCTGAAGACCAACGGGGACACCACCTCATGTTACCATAGACCCGTTTGTCCAAGGATTGGCGGAGTTCCGGAAACATAACTCTCCCAGTTCAATGGGGTTTATGATCCGGATGTGGCGGCGAACTGGCTCCGTGACCTCAACCGTATTTTCGAGGTGATGAGGTGCACTGGTGACTCTAAGGTGGGTTATGTAGTGTACATGTTGAGGGGAGAAGCCGAAGACTGGTGGAAGACGGCCAGTTTCCAAGCTACTGTTGCGGAAGCCCTAATCACCTGGGGGACTTTTCAGACCATGTTTTTGGAGAAGTATTTTTCGGCCACTGTTCGGAGGAAGAAAGAAGTTGAGTTCCTTCAACTTAAGCAAGGGAGCTTGACCGTGGGCCAGTATGTGACCAAGTTTGAGGGGTCAGCTAAATACTCTAGATACCTGCAGATCATTGCTGATGAGGAGTGGAGATGAACTCAGTTTGAGGGAGGCTTGAGATTCGAGTTGTTGGATCGGGTTGGAACACTTGAGATTAGGGATTTCCCTACCGTAGTCAATAAGTGTTACATTGCTGAGAAGAACCAGAAGGGAGATGCACCGCCCCCACAGCCAGATAACAATGGAAGAGGAAGCTAGAGGAGCCCAGCCAGGGCAACGAATCTAGGCCCAAGTGGTCACTCGGCCAGTCCAACACCAAGGGGACACTCTCAAGTGCCCCAAGTGCGAAAAAAAGAGCACCGCGGGGAATGTCTTTACGGTCAGAAGGTGTGCTACTGGTGCAAGGAGCCTGGTCATATGAAGAACGAGTGTCCGAAGAAGAGGGATGCTCCAAAACCCCAAGCCACTGGGATAGTCTTCACCCTTAGTGGTGAAGTGGTAGCTTCTGGGGATAACCCGATGCGAGGTACGTGCACCCTAGGAGATAAGACCTTAATTGTATTGTTTGATTCGGGGGCAACCCATTCTTTTGTTGCTTATGATTGTGTGAAGCAGTTAGATTTGCATGCCATTTTCTTACCCTATAGTCTAAATGTAATAACCCCATCCAAGGAGGCAATTCCCACTTCCCTTGTGTGTTCTAATGCCCCATTGTGATACAAGGGAAGGGCTTCGAGGTTGATTTGATTTGTTTTCAATTGAGGGTTATAGATATAATTCATGGCATGAACTAGTTATCTTAGAACTAGGTCATGCTTGATTGTTACAATAAAGAGGTTGTTTTCCCAATTCTCCCTCCTCTTCCGGGGGAGAAGCCACCTGTATTTCTATCCAGTACCACTCAAGTGTCCAAATGCTTAAGTGATGGGAGTACTTGTTTTATTTTGTTACTTTCCTCAACTCTAGGTTCTAGTATTGATTTTAGCAGTGTAGCCACGGTTAGGGAGTTTCAGGACGTTTTCCCTAGTGAGGTAACCACTTTACCTCCGGACCGAGATATAGAGTTCACCATTGACTTGGTACTGTGCACAAGGCCCATTTCCAAGGTACCTTATAGGATGTATCCACTAGAGATTAGTGAACTTGAGACCCAATTAGAAGACCTTGTAGCTAAGAGGTTCATTAAGCCTAGTGTGTCACCTTGGGGAGCTCCAGTGCTCTTAGTAAAGAAAAAGAATAGGATTATGAGGTTATGTTTAGACTTTAGGCAGCTTAACAAGGTCACCATTAAGAATAATTATTCTATACCCATGATAGATGACCTCCTAGACCAACTTAAAGGGGCTTCGCTCTTCTCTAAGATAGATTTGCGATCTGGTTACCACCAGATCAATAGAACCTAAAAGCATACACTCATTTCTCTTATACACTAAGTTGGATAAAACGCAGAACCCTAGCCTCCCCACCATTTATTATTGTCATTTATGGTTTCTAGAGAGAGAGAGAGAGAAAGAGCGAGAAGAGCTTAGAGAAAGTAGGAGTTACAAGAGAAAGAAGAGCAATATTGAAGGCTTCTCCACCACCCTTGGAACTTTGATTCATCACCCTCCCCCTTCTGTTCTTCCCATTTCTTCCATTTCTTCCCTACTTGAGGTGAGTGTGAGTCTCACTCACTTCATTATTGAATAATAACCTGCGTATGCTCCCTATTCTTACTTCCCTTGCTTTTATTGTTGATTGTGTTTGATTATAGACAAACCTAGGGTGGATTGTTGAATTAATTGGTTGTATGTGCTTCAATTCAAAACCCTAGGGTAGTAGATTTGGGGATTTTTGCACTTGGGAATTATTAACTGTATTCTTGAGCATTCATGGGCCTTTGGCCATCATTGAACATGTTATAAGGGTCCTTGAGCTATCATAGAGCCCTCGGGCTATCATAGAGCTTTCGAGCGATCACAGGGTCTCCAGACCATCACAGGCCTCCGAGCATTAAATTGTAATAGCAACGGGGTAACCACATCAAACTCATGGCCAAGAGGGAGATGGGGTCCCCAATCTAAAAATGAATCATGCATGAATATTCATTGTTAATAAGCTTTAATCATTGTTGGCCCTATACGATGGTCCTTAGTCGCACGGTCGAGCACTCAATCACAATCACAGTTAGTGAAAAGACCCCAGGTGTCGGGTAACAACACCTCACAGTCATGCCTTACTTGCCTTCATGTATTTATGTTTATTTTGGTATTCTGGATGAAGTCGTGAATTGTTAAGGTGTGTTGCATACCATTTGCTTGAATCCACACACTGCATGCTTTATCACACTCACTGGGACGTTAGTCTCATCCCATGATGTGAGAATTATGTTCAGATGTGCAGAGTAAACGTCCAGCTGCTTGATTGGAGGCTTGGAGCTTGAAGTTGGGCTTTTAATTCCCAACTTCTCTCTTTTGAATTTATAGACTATTTTGTATAGGCATTGAATATTATTCTTTTGATGGGATAGGGATGTACATGTAGGGCCCTCAGGGATGTTTGATATTTCCAGGACAAATGTATTTCTATATCATGTTATGCCTATTTACTTGATGTTTGTATTATGAGCCTATATGGGCAATATTGACTTTACAATCTGAATGGTTGTTTCCGCTTAAGTAAATGTTGGAGTTACCTAAGCAGTTGTGATGTTTGTATACTGATATTATTAATGCGCGAAATAATTTCACAAATTCGGGAATAGTGGTTCAAATAGACATTATTTTCGAATTTAGGAATTAGGACGTTACAGAGAACAATAGGTAAATGTAATTCATGTGGGGATTAAAAATTTATAGAAAATGTGTACTTTAATATTTAAATTTAAATTATGGGAGTAAATACTAATAACACATAGGAATAAAAATTTTGGAAGAAAATGAGTTAATATCTTCATCATAAAAGTACATATATATCAAGTGATTTGGCATCATACACTCAGAGAGGAAAATTCCCTTGCAGACAGCTTTGCTAAAGCTGAGATGGATCTATCAAGTGATTTTAGGGTTTTTGATACTATGCCTAACTTTGCTATTGTGCCATTTCTGTTTGATGTCTCTAGCTCTTGGTATGAGGGGGGAGGCTAAGTGACTCTTTGTTTTTATTTTTGTAACATCCCGGAAGTAGGGCCTAGCAAATATAGTAGGAGCCTTAGGTTGTGAATCCGATCAAGAGAGGAAGACTAGAGGTAGGGAGAGAAACTTGGGGTTAGAATTTGACTTTAGACAAGAATTATAGAAGTAAACCAAGAGTCTCAAGTTTTAAGAGAGAATTACAATGGGTTCAAGGTGGCAGAAATTAGAGTGAGGAGAGTTTTGGATGAGAAAACCAAGTTAGGAGGAGCTTGTAGGGAAAGGAACTAGGAATGAGCGGGAGAGAGTGAGTTATGATTAAAGAGGAGTTAAAAGTAAGGAATTAAGTCTTAGGATTCTCGCTCAAGCGAGAATGGGCTCGCTTGAGCGAGTTATGCAGCAAAAGTTAGGATTTTGGTTTCTGCAAATTTCGCTTGAGCGAGAGTGGTCTCGCTCAAGTTAGAATCAGGGGATTTTGGAGTGCTCTCTGGACGTTTTTCGCCTAGGCGAGAAGGGTCTCGCCCAAGCGAGAATTTTCTAGAGAGGGGAATGCTCTCTAGAGTATTCTCGCTCAAGCGAGAAGCATCTCGCTTGAGCGAGAATGCACGTGCCTTTTTTAAAAAGGTAAAGCTAGGGTTATTTTCTTTATTCCCTCTCGTTCCTTTTTATTTTAGAGAGAGAGAGATTTCTAGAGAGAGGATTAGCTCTTGGAGCCAAGAAGAAGGAGGAGAAGCCAAGGATCTCCACTCGCAACCTTCCCTAGCTTCCTTCCTCTTCCCTTTGTGCTTCCAGAGAGGTGAGTATAGCTCACACACTATCACCCATGTTTGTATGAATACTTCTCAATGAACCTTACTCTTTCTTCCCCCTTCTCTGAGCATGCATGTGGTTGTTGTTTGGTTGACTTTGTCTAGATTTAATATGAGTATTATTGAGGCTGTATGCATAGAACTCCAAATTAGGGCTTGCTTTTGGGGGTTTTATCTTGGTATTAACATGTTGGGGTGATGGTACCATTATGAAAATGTCTAGATTTATCATGAGCTATATGTCATTTATTATATGTGTTACTGCATGTGTGTGCATTGCTTTTGGCCTCTGGTCCAGTTAATTGGAAAATGAATTTGAGCTTCGGATCCCAGTTAAAAATGAATTTGGCTACGACCCATTAAAATGGCTTCGGGCCCAGGTTTTGGCTTCGGCCCTAGTTTTGGCTTCGACCCCAGTTCACCTAATAAGATAAGATTGTTTTCAGCTATTGAGTTAAGACTTGGGTGATTAGTAACCAGATAATAAGGGTGATTAGTACCCAGTGGTGGTGATTAGTACCCAGTGGTGGTGATTAGTACCCAAGGGAGACGTTCCTTGTACTCTGAGCTCAAGTCTAGCCACACAAATATAAGTGATAAGACCCCGTCGGTTGGGTTATGCTGACCCATAGGCTGGGTTATGTCGATCATGTGCATTCATGTTTAAGTTTATGTTCATGACAAGTTATTGAGTGTTGAGTTGCATTGGTATATTATTTCGTTTGAACTAAGACATGATATTATGATCTAAGGTGACTAGAATACTTTATGTGTGACATATTGATTGGTTATGCGGGTTGCATTTCATATGTTTGCCTCCCCACACTGCTTGTATGCATAGCTATGCTCGTTGAGACCATAGTCTCACCCCATGTTGCGTGGATACATTTCAGTTATGCAGGTTGGTTTGGTGAACGCATAAAGGAAGGAGTGAACCTTGGAATGCGAATCATCTCTCCTCATATATTAGCTTGGATTCTTCAAGTGTTCAAAGTGTAATTGAATGTGTTCTCGTATTAGGCTAGGGTTCATGTATTTAGGAAGAATTGTTTAGGTTGAGCCACCGAGTGGCAGACGGATTGTGAATGTATGTTGAATGTGTAAAGTATTCAACATAGGTAAACGTTGGAATTACTTAAGCGTTTGACGAATGTGTATGTAAGGATATCAGTAATGGCGTGAAATAATTTTAGAAATTTGAGAATAGTGTCTCCAACGGGAATTATTTTTTAATTAAGAAATTAGGACGTTACACTTTTGGTCTTTTTGACCCGTTAAATCATAAAAAAAGTACATTTATATAAAGACAATAATTTAACAGTGAGAATTACACACGGGGATGACCATTACATAAAAATAATGGTACTTGACAGATGCATAGTTATGTTTTGGAAGCAAGATTCATATAAAAAATTAATATTAGAGGAAAAGTCTTTATCCCAAAAAAAATTATAAAAATTTTAAAGTAAAATACGTTAATATCTTCATCATAAAAGTACATACATACATACATATATATAAAGATATAATAATTTAACAGAAAAAATATAGTACATGGAGATAATCATTGTACAGAAAAAGAGTTAATATATAATTTAGTCTCTGAAAGTGCCACATTGTTTACTTTTAACCCCTGAAAGTTTATTCATGTACAAATTAGTTCTCGAATGTCTAAAATTGCTCACTTATTAGTCGCTACGTTGCTCAGTTAAAGAGTGCATGTAACGGTCCGAATAAGCAATTCTGTTTCACTTATGTAACGGAGGTTCATGGAGGGACTAATAAGTAAGCATTTTTAGACTTTTAGGGACTAATTTGAACACAAATAAACTTTCAGGGACTAAAAGTAAACAACATGACACTTTCAGGGACTAAATTATATATTAACTCTTCATTAAACTAACGGAGGGACTAATAAGTAACAAATTTTAGACTTTTGGGGACTAATTTGTACACAAATGAACTTTCAGGGACTAAAAGTAAACATGACATTTTCAGGGACTAAATTGTATATTAACTCTACATAAAAATAATGGTGCTCGACTTATGATAACTGAAATAGATACCTATGTTTTGTAAGAATATATCACACGAGAATGAATATTTTACATGAAAGCTCATAATTATCTAAATTTAAAGTACATTTTAATTGGATTTTTTAATATTATTTTGAGTTGATTATAAATATTTTACTTTTGTTTTATTGTTTTAGTTGTATAAACATTAAAAATATTGTAACAAAAAAAAACATTAAAAATATAATTGATAAAAAACCAATGACTTTTTAAAATTGAGTTGTGTTTTTATCTAAAAAAATTCATTTTAAATTTTTTCTTATAATAATTTTTATTCATCACAATGGAATAAATCTTATTTTTATCATGTTTATTAATATTTAATTATTAATTTAATATATAGATTATTAAAGGCAAATATAATTCATCATAATCAAAAGTGGAAAAAATTGATTGGAAATTACAACTATAACACATTCAATGTGATGGTAATATGAATTTTCCAATTAAATCTTTCCATTTTTTATTTAGGCTTAAATACATTTTTGGTCCCTATACTTTTGTAAATGGGTGATTTTGGTCCCCCTAGTTTTAATTGCTCAATTTTGGTCTCTCTTCTTTAAAAATTGAACAAATCTAATCCTACTCGTTAGCCTCCCATTAAATATTTAGCAAAGTTTGCTGACATGGATTTAATTTTGTGACGTGTAAACTATCACATGACAAATATTATTATTTAATTTTATCTCTTAATTTTTTAAACAAAAAATCAGAAAGTAAAATCACATTCTGCATAATTTAACACAATGAGAAAACAAAATAAAAAAATCCCACTACTAAACTCCAATTTCCTAAAAAACAATAAAGCAAATACAAGTCCCAAAACAATTGCAGGTCTGCTTCAAGCCATCAACCAAGCGAAATGAAATCTCATTCGGGCATGAAATGAAATTTAAAATGAAATCGAAAGCGAACTGAAATCTGCAAGCTCTGATTTTTCGTTTAAAAAAATTAAGAGATCGATAAAATTAAATAATAATATTTGTCATGTGATAGTTTACACGTCACAAAATTAAATCCATGTCAGCAAACTCTGCTAAATATTTAATGGAAGGCTAACGGTAGGATTAGATTTGTTCAATTTTTAAAGAAGAGGGACCAAAAATGAGCAATTAAAACTAGGGTGACCAAAATCACCCATTTACAAAAGTATAGGGACCAAAATTGAGCAATTAAAACTAGGGGACCAAAATCACCCATTTACAAAAGTATAGGGACCAAAAATATATTTAAGCCTTTTATTTATTATCGTGTTCAATGTTGCACATGTTAGAAAATCCGTTAATTTAATATTTTAATTTTTTTAAAAAAATATTTTACACATGATATTATATTTTTTCCCGTAATTTATTTTATATTTTCTTATTTTACACTAATGTATTTCTTTACACTAAATCTTATATTTTATATTTATTTTTATTATGTTTTATTTTAAAACCATGCTAATCATATTTTCTTTTTATTATTTTTCGGTCGTTGAACGCGTATACTTTTGGTGTATATTTATGCATCATGTAACCAATATTATAAATTTTTACGACATATTTTGTTTATATTATTACATTATTTTTTACAATAATGTATTTTATTATTTATATTTTTTCTCTCCTTCAAAATCAAATGCCATGTGGGACGCACGGGTCAACACGCTAGTATAATTATATATGTAAGGAAACGAAAAGCTTTTCTTATCAAAAGTATAATTTCTATGGTTTGTATAAGGTGAATCAATAACAACCTTATAAATTGTTTTATTGAGTAATTTTTATTCAATCTCCTTGAGTTCTAAGGAGAATACATACTAAAAGTAGTTCCCTTGATCAAGCTATCTTTGTCGGTTGATTCCAATAATAGCATTGCCGATTATCCCTCCAAACTATACATGGTCCTGATGCCACGATTTCCCAATAACAATAAGAACAAGGATCTCGAGCTTGGACATAGATGTTAAAGTAGTATCCTCCGTCAGTCCAATTAAAGAAGCAAAGTACAATGTATTACGAATTAAAGGATTAACAACAAATTTGAATCTGTAGCTTCCTCCGACGGGCAGAACATGAAAGCCAAGATCATGATTCTTGTCTTTGCAATGAACACCCAACTGATAATCATTTAACTTGTTGGATATTGCAACAGTTCTTTCAAATAATACTACCCCTGCATTACCACCATTGAACTGCAAAGCAACTAGTATAGTTACCATTACCAACATACCGAGAGATAAAACAATTTTAGAAACAAAAACCATCACTGCAAAATAACTTGACACACTTATTTCTAAGAACACAATCTTTGCTTTTTGCTTTGATTGATTGGTTGTATTGTACCCGATAAGAACACATATGTTATTTTTTTATATGAAACATCTAGGGTCAAATTCGACATTTCCTCAATTACTCCATTAGGTAGTAATTAATGATCCATTACTATATATTGATCATTTCTGTGCACAATCAATGCAATATTAAATGTTCTTAAATATTATGGATATAGCATTAAATTCATCTTATAATTTGTTGACGAAATTGTCCATCAAAATATGGTATTTATTGCATTTGCAACAATAAATCACTACTAAAAAAAATATGATTTTATAGAGGGATTATTATCCCTCTCTATGTACGAGGAATTTTGTGACGGATTCCCAAATTTGTCACTAAAGTTGGACGGGTGAAATTTTGCGACAGATTTAGAGAGGGAAAAAATTTCCTCTCTAAATTCCGTCACTAAATCCCTCACTAACTTTCCATAAAAAAATGTAGAGCGGGACTTTGTGACAAATTTAATTCCTCTCTAAAAAATTCATCACAACTTTTCTCACTAAATTAACTACTCTTTAGCAAGGGAAAAATTCTTTCACTAATTAGTGAGGGATTTCTAATTCCCTCTCTATTTAGTGAGGGATTTCATATTCCAACGAGAAAACTCTAAATCCCTCCCTAAATAAAGATGGATTTCTGATCCCTTTTTAGAGAGGGATTATGTCCCTGGCTAAATAGAGAGTTATAAAACTTGGATTTATGTTAGTGAGGGAATTTTAAATCCCTCTCTATTTAGCGAGGGATTTCATATTATCTGAATTGTCTTATAAACAGGACCGCAGGGAGTATTATGTGCATTTCATTTATGCGATATTAAATATGTTTAGATATGGATATAACATTAAATTCATTTTATAATTTGTTGACAACATTGTCCATCAAAATATTTATTGTTAAGGAATCAATATAACAGAATATTTTATTAAAAGTTATTGCATTTATTACATTTGTAACATTAAATAATACACATTTCAATATAAAATTTTCTATTTTTAGTTCTTTAAATAGCATATTCATTAGCATTTCCCATATATATCTATCTATCTATATATATTGTAAAATTAACTTGAACTTTGTTATTAATGTGCTATTGATGAAATATAACATATAGAATACTAAACATTCCTTAAAATTCAAAGGTATTATATAATTAGTATTATTAAATATTAACTCTATTACATAGTTTACTAAAAATTAAAAGAAATATTCATTACACTATATTAAATTTTAAATGTGAAAAACTCTTAATCCATCTATATTAATAAATTTTAAATTAAATGTATCATTTAATCTTATTATTTACTATAAACTTAATTTAATCTCTATAGGTCACAATAGTTACGATTATATTTTTTATTTTGAAAATACAAGATAATTATTATAATTTTTAATATAAAATTATGCGTATAATGTCTTATAATTATATTAAAAAAATAAATAAAATTATTTTATATTATTTAAATTCCATTAGAACTATTTTTAAATAATTTAAAATATAGAGATTAAGTACTTTTGAAAATTTAACTTAAATATCTATCAACAATATATATGTATATGTAAAATTTACTTGAACATAAAATTAAATGTATGACATTATTGTTATGTTTTTAGTTTAACAATTTAGATAATTATTATGTTAAGTTATTAACATATGGAATACTAAACATCCCTTAAAATTCAAAGGTATTATATAATTAGTATTATTAAATATTAACTCTATTACATAGTTTACTAAAAAATTAAAAGAAATATTCATTACACTATATTGAATTTTAAATATGAAAAACTCTTAATCCATCTATATTAATAAATTTTAAATTAAATGTATCATTTAATCTTATTATTTACTATAAATTTAATTTAATATCTATAGGTCACAATAGTTACGATTATATTTTTTATTTTGAAAATATAAAATAATTATTATAATTTTTAATATAAAATTATGCTTATAATGTCTTATAATTATATTAAAAAAATAAATAAAATTATTTTATATTATTTAAATTCCATTATAACTATTTTTAAATAATTTAAAATATAGAGATTAAGTACTTTTGAAAATTTAACTTAAATATCTATCAACATATATATATGTATATGTAAAATTTACTTGAACATAAAATTAAATGTATGTCATTATTGTTATTTTTTTAGTTTAACAATTTAAATAATTATTATGTTAAGTATTTATTTTAATTCTTTTATAACATGATTATAACGATTCTCACTTAGTGACTAACCATTAGCAACAATTATTTAGGATAAAAAGTCAATGATTAATGGGTTATAAACTAAATGAATTTTAATAGTGATTTTTAAATAAAAAATGTATAATGTCTTATAATTATATTAAAAAAATAAATTCAATTAATTTTATATTATTTAAATTCCGTCAGAACTATTTTCAATAATTTAAAATATAGAAATTAAGTACTTTTAAAAATTTAGCTTAAATATCTATTTATATCTTCTATATGTAAAATTTTACTTCAACATAAAATTAAATGTATGTCATTATTGTTATGTTTTCAGTTTAAATAATTATTATATTAAGTATTGATTTTAATTCTTTTATAACTTGATTATAACGGCTGTCACTTAGTGACTAACCATTAGCAACAATTAATTAGCATAAAAAAGTTAATCATTAATGTGTTACAAATTAAATGAATTTTATAATAATTTAAAAAAAGCGTATAATGTCTTATAATTATATTAAAAAAATAAATTCAATTAATTTTATATTATTTAAATTCTGTTAGAACTATTTTAAATAATTTAAAATATAGAGATTAAGAACTTTTGAAAATTTAGCTTAAATATCTATCTATCTATCTATATGTAAAATTTACTTGAACATAAAATTAAATATATGTCATTATTGTTATGTTTTGAATTTAACAATTTAAATAATTATTATATTAAGTATCTATTTTAATCCTTTTATAACATGATTATAACGGTTCCCACTTAGAGATTAAGCATTAGCAATAATTAATTAGGATAAAAAGAATTAATGAGTTATAAACTAAATGAATTTTAATAATAATTTTTAAATAAAAAATAAAATAAATTTTACTAAAAATCTCTTATATTAAATAATTAAATAATTTTTACCATTTCATCGATTAAATAATTTTTATCTTGGCATATAAGAGAAAAAGGAGATATAAAAACATAACAAATGTATACATCAAAACTTATTGATTAGTAATTAAAAAAATACAAAAATATATGGTATATATAAAAAGATAAAAATTATATATACATGTTATTACCATTTTTTAACTTGCATATTGAAATGATTTTATAAAAATTAGTCAATGGGAGTTGTATATGCTTCATATAATGATTTTTTTTAAGAAAAAATTATTGATTTAACTTTAACTCCAACTACACCTTTTATTTTGAGAATAAAATATTTTTATATAAATATTTTTCATGTGATAACAATAAACAAAAGTGATGAGAAATTATTAAATTATGTACGGTTAGATTTAGTAAAACTTATATTTTATCATGAATAAATATTATATGTTGTATTATTAATTAAGGGAAACATTATAGTAAGCATTGAAATTTTTTTTTATCATAAAGGACAACACACATATGCATGTTATTCTAGAAATGCAATCTATCATGGAGTTACATAAAAGATCATGCATTACGTAAGGGTTTAGTGAACTTCTTTCATACAATTATATTTTAAAATATTTAATTTTCAATAATAATCTCACTAAAGAGATTGGTAATTCTTTTTATTAATTATAGTGAGAAATATTTAGACGGGATAAAATGTTCTTTAAACTGAATATTTTAATGTAATTTCTCGTTGTAATTAGTTTTAATATTTTATTATGTTATATAATTAATATAATTTTATTTCTAATATTATTTATTTTTATAAATTTAAGTTACAATATTTTCACTTATTTTAAAAATATTTCTCTCATAAAATATTATGAAAATACAATATAAATAAACTCGTGCAACACACGAGTATTATTTCTATTATATTTGTAAAATTCACTTGAACATTGCTATTAACATGGTTTAATGAAATATAACATATGGAATGTTAAACATCTCTTAAAATTCATTAGTATTATAGAATTAGTATTATTAAATATTAAATATTTAATCTATTATATATAATATAATAATCATTAAAAGAAATATTTTTTATATTATATTAAATTTTAAATGTTAAATACTCTTAATTAATTATATTGATAAATTTTAAGTTAAATGAATCATTTGATCATATTGTTTAATATAAATACAATTTAATGTTTATCGGTCACAACTACTTATGGATATATTTTTTTATTGAAAATATAAATAATTCTTATAATTTTTAATATAAAATTAAGCATGCAATATCTCATAATTATATTGAAAAAATAAAACCGACTAATACTATATTATTTAAAATCTATATAAATTATTTTAAATAATTTAAAATATAGAGATTAATTACATTTGAAAATATAGATTAAATATTATCTGAAAATTATCATAGAAATAAAATAAATAATTTAACTTAATTTTAGTATTGACATAATTTTGTGAGTTATGTGTGCCATTTATATTCAACTAAATTTTTATATATTTAAAATATTTAGTTTTGAGTATTTGGTTTAAATCCCATTGACCAATATTACTTCATTGTTTATTTAATTTAAGTATTGTAATTAGTATTTTATATTATAAATATGATATAATTAATCACATTATTAATTGATTTTCTATTAAATGTATATTAAAATTAAAATTAACATTAAATATGTTAAATTAAGAAAATAATATGTAAGACTATAAGTAACAGGAAAACTCAAAACTTGCACATGTTAAATTATTTTTATTATTTCTTTTTGTTGTTTGGTTTTGAAATGCTTCAACATACATTGCTTTTTTCAAATTTGAATATAAAAAATAATCAAAATTCATTATAAAATTACTTAATCCCAATATTTTTAAATGAATTTTATAATTATAATAACATAAGAATATACATATATAAAATTGGTCAAAATAACTATTACATAATGTAACGTCCTAATTTCTTAATTCAAGAATAATGCATGTTGGAAGCGCTATTTTCAAATCCGTGAAATTATTTCGCGCATTAATGATGTCATCAAACACAAGCAATCATAGCTTAGGTAATCCAACCATTACATAAGCATAATTTCAATACATTAAAAATGAATTCATATCTCTATATTGCCAACTAGGGCTCAAATACAATGGTCAATAAATAGGCATAATAGGATATGATGATACATATATCCTGGAATCATAAACGGGCATCCCTGAAGGCCCCACATGTACTATCCTATCCCATCAAAACAAAAGAATCCTATGTCTATACAAAATATTATCAATCCAAAAGAGTTGGGCCATCGCAGGACCCAACCACAGCCCCAATCTCCCAATCAAGCCTCCGTACGGGAACCTTGCACATCTGAAGATATATCCCACAACGTGGGGTGAGACTAATGTCCTAGCGAGCATGATAAAGGCATGCAGTGTAGGAATCCAAACAAATTATATGCAACACAATAGTCTAACACAACCAAGTCATAATACATGAATAATCATAATCAGAACAATGTTCGTCCTCAAGTGTTTCACCCAACACCCTAGGTGCATAGTATTAATTACAATCCTAAAAAATTAAATTAAATAAACAATGAAGTAACAATGGTCAATGGATTTTAAACCAAATACTCAAAAATAAATATTTTAAATATAAAAAAAATTAGTTAAATATAAATGAAACACAAAACTCACAAAATTATGTCAATACTAAAATTAAGTTAAATTATTTATTTTATTTATATGATACTTTTAAGATAATATTTAATCTATATTTTTAAATGTACTTAATCTCTATATTTTAAATTATTTAAAATAATTTACATAGTTTTTAAATAATATAGTATCAGTCGAATTTATTTTTTCAATATAATTATAAGACATTACATGCATAATTTTATAATAAAAATTATAAGAATTATTTATATTTTGAATAAAAAATATAATTATAAGTAGTTGTGACTTATAAATATTAAATTGTATTTATATTAAACAATAAGATCAAATGATTCATTTAAAATTTATCAATATAATTAATTAATAGTATTTAACATTTAAAATTTAATATAATATAATAAGTACTTCTTTTAATGTGTATTATATTATATATAATAGATTAAATATTTAATATTTAATAATACTAATTATATAATACTACTAAATTTGAAGAGATGTTTAGCATTTCATATGTTATATTTCATTAAATCATGTTAATAGCACTATTCAAGTTAATTTTACAATATATACATACATATATATATATATATATATATATATATATATATATATATGGGAAATGCTAATGAATATGCTCTTTATAGAACTAAAAATTGAAAATTTTATATTGAAATGAGTATTATTTAATGTTACAAATGTAATAAATAAAATAATTTTTAATAAAATATTTTGTTATATTGATTCCTTAACAATAAATATTTGATGGATAATTTTGTCAACTATAAAATGAATTTAATGCTATATCCATATCTAAAAATATTTAATATCGCATTAAATGGAATGCACATAATACTCCCTCCGGTCCTATTTATAAGACAATTCAGACAATATGAAATCCCTCGTTAAATAGAGAAGGATTTATAATTCCCTCATTAACATAAATCCAAGTTTTATATATAGCTCTCTATTTAGCGAGGTACATAATCCCTCTCTAAAAAGGGATCAGAAAATCCATCTTTATTTAGGGAGGGATTTAGAATTCTCTCGTTGGAATACGAAATCCCTCGCTAAATAGAGAGGGAATTAAATCCCTCGTTAAATAGAGAGGGAATTAGAAAACCCTCACTAATTAGTATGAAGGATTTTTCCCTCGCTAAAGAGTAGTTAATTTAGTGAAAAGTTGTGTCTCTTTAACCAAGTGAATGGTTAAGTGAACCATAATGTCAAAGAAGGATGGTGGGAAATACATCTCAAGCTCACACAACGTTACAACAATTTCTCTTTGCAATGCTAGCATCTTTCCAGGTCAATCACTTTGCTGCAAATCGCCCTGAAGAAAAACATAGCCTTGTTATGGTTGCATGCACCTTTTCGGACAAAATGGAGCGTAGACCCACTGGTAGCAAGTGCTCCATCAAAACATGGCTATCATGAGACTTTAGACCCTTTAGCTTGAGGTCTTTCATAGATACAAGACTTCTAATGTTAGAAGAGTACCTGTAAGGTCCAAGAATCCCCTTAATTGGTTTTAATTATGACAACCAATCAAAATTTACTTGGAATAATTCTGAGTATTAAAGGGCTAATCATTTTACTTAAGTGTATGTCAAGAAGATACAAACAAGTTTCTGCAGAAAATATAATTCAGCTCCAGAAGAAAGAAACAGATCCTAACTACTTTAAGAAAGATGACTTCAATAAATTGAGAAGAATAACTTAATGAAGGAAAGCAAGAAAGCTGTTGAGAAATTTAATAAAAGGATTCTCTGTAAGAAAAAACAATAAAGACAAAGATTGTAGATGAGACAGAAGATGGATTCCCTATAAGATATTAGAAGGAAGATTCACTTTTAAAAAATAAAGAAGAAACTCCTTGATTGAAAATCATGACTTCCTAAGCTTCAAAAAGTTGCAGTCAAGAGAAAACAAGTCCTGAAGACTCCTAGAATGATTATATGTCATTAACAAGTCTTTGCAGAAGAAGAAGGGAAATCTGTAGAATAAATAACTATCAGAAATTCTTTAGAAGAAGCAGAATGCATGAAACAATGTTTTTTTCATTTTTGGGATTACAGCTGAAGCAAATACAAATAAAACAATTTATATCAATCAATTTAAGTATCCCAGGAAGAGATGACCACATAATCCACAAGCTTCTTCTTCTCAACAGAAGAAGAACACTGTCCGACTGCTAAAGAAGATACAAATTTAATTGAAATATGTTTTTATCATTTTGGAGATACTGCTTGGGCCAAAAATACTTGGAATAATTTCTGCTAAGTCAATAATGTCCTATGGAATGTACTCAGAAGGAATGGCTGCAAAAATCACAAGAAGATAGTCCTACAGAAGATGTGTCTTCAGAAGATGCTCTTGGTCAAAGATGACAATTGTCCTTGTAAGTATCAACTGCAGCATGAAAGGGACAACTCCACTATTACAGCTGTGAGTCTCCAACGACTATTTTGCTCCAGTATTCTATAAAAGGAGACTTTCCCCTCATTTTGAAGACACACTCATCCAGAAGATACACTGATTTTGCTGAAATTACAATCCATATCTTCTAGAGAATTTCTCTCTCTTCTTTTTCTTGAGTATATGTTCTGAAAAGTTCTTAGAGAGAGAGCTGGCTCATTACCTTCATTGTTATGCTTAATTTGTATTCAATTTGAGCCTTGTAATCTTGTATTTCATTACAGTTTCTTCAGTAAGATTCTCAAAGAGGCTTAAGATTGAATGTGCCTCTTGAGAAGTTGTTCTGAATTGTAAGTTGGGAAAAGTACAAGGTTGTAGTGAAGAAGAAATTCTGCAGAGGGTGTTCTGTAGTGTTTTGGTGATAGTTTCTTCTGCAGAAGAAGCTGCGGTAAGCAAACAGTGTAAAGAAGAAGATAGTAGGAGCCTAAAGAGGTTGCAGAAGAATACTAGTGGTAAGGTTACCCAAGGTGATTGTAAGTTTAAAGAAGAGTAAGAAAATCCTACAGGTTTAGGGACTGGACGTAGCCTCAGGTTGGAAGAGGTGAACCAATATAAAAATTCTGTGTGCAATTTTCTATTCCCTACTCTCTTTAATTTATAATTTATCACATGTGCATCAAACTATTTTGAAAACTATCTAATACCTAAGGCCCCGTTCGGGGTGGTTGCGAGTTTTCAGTTTTTGGTTTTTAAAAATTTTCAATCAAGTTTTTACAACTCAAAACCAAAAATTGAAAACCACTTTTTGTGGTTTTCAAAATGTCTGTTTTGAAAACCACAAAAAGTGGTTTTCAATTTTTGGTTTTGAGTTGTAAAAACTTGATTGAAAACTTTTAAAAACCAAAAACTGAAAACTCGCAACCACCCCGAACAACCCCTAAGTAAGTATTGATAACTAAAAGTTTCAATATAGGAACTGTATCTTCTACATACTACATAACATATAACCTTTATCTTCTGGTGTTAAAACTTTTAATACAAAGCCAAGTTTATCTTGAGCAGATTAAGTATTAAAAGAAAGTATTGCAGAAAATTTTAAGAAATCACAATTCAACCCCCCTTCTTGTGATTGGAATTTGAACTTCAATTGGTACCAGAGCTTGCCTCTAGGGCTAAACTTACTTAACAGTAAGAGAGGAAAAGATCAAGGGAAATGGCCAATCATGGAGCTGCAATGTTCATTCCAGAAGATTCCTCTACAAATAGACCACCAACATTTGATGGAAAAGACTACTACTACTGGAAGGATAGAATAAAACTATTTCTAGAATCCCAAGACATTGATCTTTGGGATATTGTTGAAAAAGGAAATTTCATTCCAATGGTTAGAAGAACAAGAATTCCAGTTCAGCCTAAAGAAGGAGAATCAAGAGTTCAAGAAGAAGCTCCTCAACCTAAACCAAGAGAAGATTGGACCTTAGAAGATAAACAAAGATATCTTCTAAACTCCAAAGCCAAATTCTTCCTTCTCTGTGCCCTGAGCAGAGGAGAATATGACAAGGTTGCTGGTCGTTCAACAACAATTAAAGGAGATATGGGACACACTCAAAATTGTACATGAAGGAACTGATCAAGTCAAAGAATAAAAAATTAATATTTTGATTCATCAATATGAAATGTTTAACATGGTTGAACATGAATCTATAGATGAAATGTTTAGCAGATTTACAATCATCATAAATGATTTAAAATCTCTTCGAAAAAGCTACTCAAATCAAGAACAAGTAAGGAAAATCCTTAGAAGTCTTTCAAAAATTTGGAGACCTAAGGTAACAGCAATCCAAGAAGCCAAATACCTTGTTGTTCTAAAGCTAGATGCGTTACTTGGATCACTAAAGGTTCATGAGCAGGAACTCATGGATGAATTTCCAGGGAAAGGGAAGTCCATTTCTCTAAAAGCTAGTACCTCCAGAAGGAACAGTTTAACCTCAACAGAAGTAGATGCCTCTAAAGCGGATGAGACATCATCTGAAAATGATGATGAGCTTGCCTTTATCTCCAAAAGAATTCAGAGGCTAATCAGAAGGAAGGGAAGAGGAAAAAAGGTCTTTAACTTCAAGAAGGAAGGACAAAAACCAGAAAACTCCAAAGCACAAATTATCTACTTCGTGTGTAATAAGCTAGGATACTTCAAATCAGAATGTCCTCAATTAAAAAAGGACTCAAAATCTTTCTAGAAGAAAAGGGCCATGATGGCCACATGGGATGACTCAGAAAGCTCCTTAGAAGAAGATGCAGAAGAAGAAACAACAAACCTGTGTCTCATGGCTGGAAATGATGATGAAGACAATGAGGTAATAACTTACAATCCTTCTGCACATAGAGAATTAGAAGATGCATTTGAAAACCTATTAACTGATTCACACACACTAGCTCAAAAGTGTGCACTACTTAAGGAACAATTGGTTAAAACCAAAGAGGAAAATGAAAAATTAAAAGAAGAGAATGAAAGGTTAATTAATACAAATCATTGTCTTCAGCAATCTCACTTCAAGCTATCTGAACAAATAAAACTGATTAAGGATGATTCTGTAGAAAACACCAAGTCTGCATCATTGTAGAAGGAAAACCATCTTCTGCAGAAAAAAAATTGATGAACTACAAATAGATTTAAGTAAATTTGTCAACAACACAAATAATTTAAATAAATTGATAGGAATCAACAGAGACACCTCTGATAAAAGAGGGTTAGGATTTAATCAAACACAAACATCAAAGAATCACAGAACTATTTTTGTTCCAGCCAAAAGGCAACCTCTTAAGTGTTCTTGGTGTAACAAATTTGGACACATTGCTCACAATTGTTACAAAAGAAAAAGGAGCTTTAAAAGAAAGGTATCTAACCCTTCAGGACCCAAAAAAATTTGGGTACCTAAATCCTTACTTTCTTCTGATGTAGGAACAAGCAAGATACTTCAAGAAGAAAGAGCTATGGTTCTTGGACAGTGGTTGCTCAAGACATATGACTGGAGACAAAAGCAAGTTCATTCAACTACACAGAATGGAAGGTGGAACAGTAACTTTTGGAGACAACAACAAAGCACACATCAAAGGTATTGGAAAGATAGGTATGAAAATTCTACCCAAATTAATAATGTCTACTATGTGAAAGGGTTAAAACATAATCTTCTTAGCATAAGTCAACTATGTGACAGTGGCTATGAAGTCATGCTTCAACCAACATTTTGTGAAATTAGAGAATCATCTACAAAAAGAATACTATTTTCAGGAACTAGAAACAAAAACCTATATTACATCTGTTAGAACCACAGGAAACACTAGAAGGGGGGTTGAATAGTGTTTTGGACATTTTAAATAATTTTGGAAATCTTGAATTAAATTATAAAAGGATTAAGACATATTAAAGAGAAAAACTTATAAACAGAGTTATATAAAAGCGCAGAAGATAAGAAGGATATATTTTGAAAAACTTTGAGACTTAGAGGGTTTGATCGAAACATTAACTTACTTAGTTTCTTATTTAACCTGAGTTATTTAGACACATCTCAAGGTACCCTCTGAAAGATACTACAGAGAATCTTTTCAGAATTGTTTCTGAACTACTTCAGATTATTGGTAATCGTCCGAAGCATGTTTCTAACTTCTGAACTGAGATCTTTTCAAACCCACTTCAGAGAGTTATTTCAAAGGTTCTTCAAAGTACATTTTCTGTAATACTTCAAATGATATGAGATCAACAGAAAGATTGTTTATCTTTGAAAACTTATTTTATTGAAATTGTTGAGTTAAGTTTATTATGAAAAATACTTTTCAATCCCCTTCAGAAATATAAAGCTGTAAATAAATGAGTTTAAGGGAAGTAAGACATAGCCAAGAATTTATCCTGGTTCACCCACCAACCCAGTGAGCTACATCCAATCCTAGGGCAAACCACCATTGGATTTTCCACTATCTGAAACCACAGATACAAGTATTCTTTTGCCACAGCCTCTTCAGGCTAAAACACAAGTATTCCTTTGTTTTCAACTGCCTCTCTAGGAAACTCATGCAGTATTCTTTTACAGACAAGCCTCTCCAGGCTCAACAAGTATTCTTTCTTATCAAGCCTCTTCAGGCTCTACACCGAGTATTCATTCTTACCAAGCCTCTCCAGGCTCAACACCAGTATTCAATCTTATCAAGCCTCTCCAGGCTCTACACCGAGTATTCTTTCTTACTGAGCCTCTCCAGGCTCTACACCAAGTATTCTTTCTTATCAAGCCTTTCCAGGCTCTACACCGAGTATTCTTTATTCCACCAAGCCTCTCCAGGATCTCAGACACATAAAGTATTTACAACACAACCGAAGTTTAAGTTTCTAAGAAACATAAACTCAGATTCTTCTTGTACAAAGTGATTACTAAGTCTAACTCAGGATACATGAATTACAATCTAAGTACAAGGATAAGACCGAGATTTAAGTGTATAAATTTGGTACAATCTCGTCTTCTAAGTGAGGTAAAACTTCCTAAACTAATTGGCTAAGTAAGATATGAAATTAAGCTTCATCCATTTCTTTCTTGGGCTTTAATGTTCCCATGGTTGGTTAACAGACCTTATGCCCACCGGCATCTGGATATCAACCAACCACTTCAAAATCTTCTTGAGGCTATTTATATGTTCTGATGAAATATAGCCGTTGAATATTCCTTGGTTACCGTTTGAGAAGAAGTGATTTTGGCTCAAGTAGTCGTTGTGAAATAACTTCTCTAAATGGTTGCTTCTTCTTAAGCGGAATAGGTGTGCAGATAGCTTAGCTCTGACACACTATTGATGAGTTCTTTAACCATGAGAGAATTTCCTTAAACAGGTGGATGTCTTCTTTTCTTTCTCTCTTCTTATTTTCTGATCCTCTTTCCTTTCTGTGAATGTGAGGATGTATCCGTTGAGTTTGTCCTTTAGCCCGAATTGTGCTAGCTTCCTTTTTGCTCAGCTTCTGACATTCTATTGCTTTCTTCTTTTCCTCTCTTGATCAAAGTTCCTTGCAAATATTTGAATAATATCTCAACCATTGAACAACTGATCTTTGCCTTTGTTGAGACTTCTCATATTTGGGCTTTGTTCATGTAATCAGTATTGAGAGTCTTTATATCCCAAAATATGTTCAGAGAGTGTAAGTGTTCAGGCGATTAAACTCTTCACATATTTTCAGATGATTTGTGAGCTTTCACCTTGATGTATTATCTCATTAGATTTCATCTACTTCATCATATCCATTTCTTGCTTCTTCATTCTTAGAATACATTCAACAAGATTCTTTCTTCTATCAAGAGTTGCTTCTTCTCTTCTTCAGACGATTCAAGCTCAGTTTTTTCTTTGTCTCTTATGGTTCTTCTAATACTTCGATGGATAAAGATGTTGAATTAAATATCCTTAGTTCAAACATCTTTCTCGTCATTTTCTTGTTCAAACTTCTGATTCGCTTTGGGCAGCAGCAAGTGCAGTAGGTCTGCGTACACAGTACCTTTTTGTTGCTGGTGCAGCAGCCGTTGCAGGATTTCCTTATTTGCGCAAGTCTTTTGATCAAGGCAGAAAAACATGCCTAACTCCTTTGCTGAAATGATATAGTCCATTGGATAGAGGGTTTTTCATGCTTGACAATGTCTTCACGAGATCATTTCTTGATTCTGTCATTTTCAGCTTTCAGATATTCAGAGTGCTTTTGATCAGCTTCAATTCTTCAGATGATAGATGTTCTTCAGACGAAGTCCAATCTTTGCTTTTTGTCTTCAAGTCTTCAGATGATAGATGCTTTGCTTTATTGCTTTATCTTCTGATTCTAACTTCGTTCTTCTTCTTCTTCTGATTTGTTCTTCTTCTTCTTCTAATTCTGATACTTCAGATGAATATTCCAACCTGAAACACAATCAACAAAACAATACATTTCTCAGTAGAACCTGCTTATATGATCTTATTTGTTAATCATTAAAACCTAAGGATATTGAGTCTTAAGTCAATTTGAATGCTCAAACTGATTCTTAGACTTCACAATCTCCCCCTTTTTAATGATGACAAATAAGATATGTATAACTTACAAAATGTTCTAAGGAAATGAATTGAAAGATGATTAAGTATTTAGAAAGCTCCCCCTATCTATATTACTCCCCTTGAGAAAGACATTAAATCTTTTGGATGCCAATTGTTAACTTCTTAAATATCAGTTGTTAGTTTTTAGATACCAAAAATAGTTGTTAACTATTTAATTACACCAATTGTTTAATATTCCTCAGATACCATTTGTTAACTATTTAGTTACATCAATTGTTTAATGCTTTTTAGATACCACTTGTTAGAAATTAACTGTTATTGTTCTTAAAGTTATTCTTTAGCTATACCATTGTTATAACTTCTTATTTGGATATTACTTATTATCTTTGGAATGCTTGTTATCTTCTGAGTTTCTTATATTTTTCTCTCTCTTAAGAACCAATTATTATTTCCAGTTGTTATCTTCTGAATTTCTTGACTTATAACATTTTGAATAGTTATATATATTTCTCCCCCTTTTGTCATTAATTAAAAAGGTTTTGTTATTATCTTTCCTCTTTTTATTAGTTCTCAGATTTTTGATACCAAATATATTAAAAGAAAATTACCAATTGTTTTATACCAATTGTTATATGTTATCAGATGTTATTAATTGTTGTTATTACGGATATTAATACCACATGTAAATGGTTAAAAAAAATTGTTAAACTTAAGATAAATTCTTAATCAAGAGATTCTAAAATTAATAACAGAAGCAGAGACATGCAGATATGTACAGAAACACATTATGAAATGTAAAGAAATTACATTAAAAAAATTACATAGAGAAAAACTTTATTTACAAAGAAAATTCTTTTGATAAAAAACTGAAAATACATTTATCATCGCTACCTCTCTTGATTCCTATGAAGGCCTGAGGCATAGCCTTAGCAACCTCATCTCTTTCAAAGCTACCACCACTCCTTCGGCTGGAAAGCCTCAGAAGCGCCTTTCGAGACCCTATACTCCCTTCCCAACCGTGCTTACCGCACGCAATCTCCTTTTAACAACTGGGACAATGGAGGTGCATCATTTAACACAGTATTTCGACCACCAGCCACAACCTTAATCCTAAGGACCACTATAGAAGTGGTTTCCCTCATAAGATTGGCTATTCTGGGATTTCCCAGTGGTCTTCCAGTGCACTTGTGATGCAACAAGATATCCATGGTCCAAGTATAGAGAAATGGGTTTTCAGATGAACCCTTTCCCTTACTCATCATTCCATACATCATCTGAGATGACTTGATCTTGTCCTCAACATGTTCCAGAACTCCTTCTTCAGTTTCCTTGCTTCTTCATCATCCTTCCGAGAGCAATACACTCAGACCCTGTTTTATCAAAGCCTGTAGCAGAGATTTGAAGTGAAGAGAATGAGTCAAGAGCTCTAAGGTATTTATAGGACTTTGAAGCAAGAGATAGAAGAGAGAAGTAAAGAGATTGAATCTTTTGGATTGTTGTTCACGGGATGCGTATGGGCTCGGGTAGCATTTATGATGACGGTTTCAGACCTTGGGAGTATCTAAACGTACATCATTGATTGGTCATAGATGAAGCGCCATAGTCATAGGAAACTGAGTCACTAGCATTGATAAAGAAAGTTTTGGAAAACGTTTTTGAAAGAGAAGATATTCATAAAAACATGTTAAAAACATTTTTATAAAAAATTGAAAAGCATTTAAGAAAATCTTTTCAGATACAACATAAAAGAAAAACAAAAAAGAGAGTTTTTATAGATATTATTTGATTATCTTAAAATTTTAAGTCTTTTAAGTTTTGTTTATTAAAGGGTTCAGAGTTTTACCAGGGTTCAGTTTTCATAGATATCTAAGTTATAGGGTAAGGTGATATTACCATTAGATCTGCTCATTTTTCTTTGGATGGAAAGATTCATTTCTGACACTTAACTTATCTTCAAAAACTTTTCTTCCTATGTATTTGCTTGTTGATTGTAGACAACATAATCCTTGTTCTTCGTGCTCTGAGAGATTCCTTCAGCACTCATCTTGACCTATCCCTCAAGGATTGAGATAGACTTTTATGATTAGAATATCAACCATCTTAACATTCCCGACCCACAATTTCATTAAGTTGATTTAGAACTCTCTGAACAGGTTCAGCAAATGAGGATGATATCTTGTCATATTTGTCTCTTCAAGGTTTGAGGTAGTCATAGAGTGTTGAATATTAGTCACCTTAGTATTTCTGACCCACAATTTCAGTAAGTTCATTAAGAACCTTCTGAACAGGTTCAGAAAGTGAAGATGATGTTATACCAACTACTCTATTAGATGATATCATCTTCAGATGATCATTTTAAGTGAATCTTCAATACCTGTTAGCTGCATCAAACACAAACTAAAGAATACCTTTCAGTAGCATCTGATTATTTTAAAACATTTGTTAATTGTTAATTTTAAGGAAACAGTTAAGACTTAAGACTACATATTTTAATTTTATCATGTTTTACTGAGTTGATAGTTTTTATCTTTGGTGATCCCATTTGTTGATAATTAAGTAAGCGTATTAAGTTAATGATTCAAATTATCATGCACAGACAAAATATATAGAAACACAGATAAGAAGAAACTTAATAACTTAAGAAAGAAACTCATAGCAAAGCAAAAGTTTAAATTTATAAAAAAATTGTTAATCATAGGACATCATAATCAAACATGAAAAAAAATAATGACAAAACACAAGCAAATCATTGATCATCAGATGGGTTCTGAGCGACATCAACATTCTCTTTTTCAGCTTTGAGCTCTTGTAGCTCCTTCTCAGCAGCTCTCAACCTCTTTGCAAGCCGAGTCACCCTATCATTCACCTTCTTCAGTTTGTATGCACCAAACACCATCCTCTTCCTTTTATGAGAGCTCAGGTGGGTAGCATTCCTTTCCTCTTCATTGCGTGGAGCAAAGAGGGGAGGAATGACCACCTGATTCTCTGGAGCTTCTTCTCTTTCAACTAACGTCCGGTCCAACTCAGCATATGTTCCCGGAGTGAAGAAGTCAGGAGATGGTTGGTCAAAGTGACTTTCCACTAGAAAGCCCTTGTGCATAAGAATTTTCATTATCAAGGTGTTGTGAGGGTAGAAATTCTCATTGCCCATCTCATCTCTGAAAGTCATCTGAAACAACAGCACCCAAGGGAGACTGATTTTCTTCTTTGTCAGCAAATGTCCCAGCACAAACCTTTCTATCAGATTGATCACCAACTTGTTGTTTCCTCAGGGAAGGATACAACAGTTTAGCACAGCAAGAAGTGCTCTGGGGGTGCTCAGAATGAAGGTTCCACCTCAGGGAAGTGCTCTGTTGTTTCCAAAGAGATATTCATCAAATATGAAGGTTCCACCATGAAGGGATTCCCATATTTGACAGTATTTTTCTCCTCTGTCCGGCACACCAATTACCTCAGCAATCAGTTTGGTGTCCACGTACAACGATCTTCCCATCACCTTGATAAGTGAAAATTAGTTGATAAATTAGAGTACTTTTTAGTTCACTTATCAAGGATAAAATGGTAATTTTGCCCCAGTTTAATCCCTTTTTATTAAATATTAGAGAAATTGTATTTATTAATCTAAGATTTGAATTTGATGCTATTTTGATAGAAATATTGTTGATTTTTGCAGGATATTGCAAAGATTTAATTTGGAGGAAAGATAGCATTAAATGAGGGAGATTTCTGCAAGATTTGAGATTGATTGAAGACATTTAATAAAGATTTGAAGAAGATTTAAGACAATTAATGAGGACATCACTACCAATCAATCAAGGATTTTGCAGACAAGCTTCCCAAATAAATCAAAGATTGCTCAATAAATGCAAGGATTTTATCAAGAAAAGGGAAACAAGGAAAGACAAATCTGCCAAAACCAGTCTCAGGGAGAGATCAAGATTAAAAAGAGAAAGTTGGAGCTGCAGGACGCTACCTGAGCTTCACCTGCGCTATAGCGCAGGGTGAAGCGCAGACTCTCTGGAAGTTGCGCTCCATCCTGCGTTGTAGCGCAGCTCACGCTGATTTGTTCCCTGTTGCCGTTTTTAGATAGATTTCTCCCCAAATTTCTTTGTCTTTCCTTAGTCTATAAATAGGAACCTCTTGCACCAAATTCGGTGTGGACGATTATTGTAATCAGTTTATATTTCAGTGATAATGCACCAGAGCTAAGTTTAGAGTAGGAGAGGAGGAGCGCTTCACAAGGATGGAAGATGGTGACAGCATCTTCGGTGGTTTGTATGGCTACCTCGTGTAGTTAACTCTCCATTAGGATTGGATGTAATTGATTCTATCCCCAAGTGTATGTAAACTCTATATTATTATTTCTGTGCTCTCTGTCTATAATATTGGTAATCTTATTCTATACTTAATTCCTAATTCTCGCTCTTGCGCCTGGAGTTATAGGCTAGTCTCAACTAAGTTAGTTTTTATTAGGACTGAGAGTGGGGGAGCGGATTCTGAAGAAACTCATTCTCTGATTGAATAAGAATACTCGGTTAACCACTGACTTGAACAGGGGTGTTTACTAATGATTGATGGGTAGTGTCAGTACCATAATGAAGGGCATCCGACCATTCAGCTTGGTATTAATAAACCGATACAGGAAATTAGTTGATTGTCAATCCAGGATTCGAACATAGGCGTATCATGATGAGTGATGGTAGTGACAGTACTTGAGCAAAGGTGCGTCTACAACATTAGGCCTTGTTTATCAATTAAGTTCCTTTACAAACTGACTAAAAAAGAGCAAAATAAGCCGAGGGTAAGTCTGTCGCCTGGGAGAGCCCGCATGGATTATCTTTGAGTGTGTGAGGCCGCTGGTAACTCGGGGTCTTAGCAATAAAGGTTGTCTAGGATATTATAGAGTAAACCTAAAATAATAGATAGTTTTTACATGCACAAAGGGTGAGATGATATGAAGTCCAATCCTAATCCAAGTAAAGTGTCTCTAACTCTTCCTTTCTAATCCCAATTGATATTTACTTTCTCTTTACAATTTCCGCAACAATAATCTCTAAACTGTTGTTTTCCCTTGATAAATAGATCACAGTTTACATAAATTGACCGTTCCCTGTGGATACGATACTCTTCTTACTCTTATACTGCAGGATTTGTGGTTCGCTTGCCAGAAACCCATCAAGTATTTTTGGCACCGTTGCCGGGGAACGGTTTCCAATTTGTGTAGATCTTGGAGGTCTATTTATCAAGGATATCTATCTTAGGATTTCTTTTATTTATTATTCTTATTATTTTAGGAATTTTTTTTTATTTAGGAAATTTATAATTTTTCTATCATTATTAATTTTTCTTCCACACTTACCTTTTTTAAAGTTTCTTGTTTATGTTTTTAAGAGGCCAGGTGTCCCCCCATCAATTACAACTTGAAGCAGAAATAGGAAGAACATCATGGAAGAACAAAAGTAGAAACAAGGAAAGGAGACAAGGAAGAAGTCGAGAAGAAAATAAAATATTTTATTTTTTAAATTATTTTATTTTAATTATTTTCTCAAAAAAAAAATTATATTATTTTTTGTTATTTTGTTTTTCTCTTTGTTTGAGCATCCTGATTATTTCTCTTGAGAAAACAGGTGACAGAAAAAGGGGCGGAGCTCAAGGAGACAATTTCAACACTCTCTGATCACCCAAGAAGAAGAAGGGACAAGCTCAAGGAGACAATCTCAACACTCTGTTCTACCACCCCAAGTGAAGTAAATGCTAAATGGATTATGAATGGCAAAATCAACCAAGGAGAACCCTTGGAGATTATGTTAGGTGGCAAGAACCAAGTTGCTCCTCTCATGCACCGATTCAAGCTAACTTCTCTAATTACAACAATTATTCTAACAATTTTTCACAAGATTGGGGAAGTTACCAGAATCAGAATTTTGGGAGGCACCAAGATGATGTTTCACTCCGTATGCAACCTTCTTTTC
Source organism: Sesbania bispinosa (assembly GCA_026901365.1). NCBI lineage: Eukaryota > Viridiplantae > Streptophyta > Magnoliopsida > Fabales > Fabaceae > Sesbania > Sesbania bispinosa. Next base: position 120,397 of record QLOH01000527.1, read on the forward strand.
AACTGCAGCAAAGTTACTCTTCCTATCAACAAAGAGACTCCCAATTTTATGAGTTTTTGGAAGAATTCAATCAAAGCAATATACAATTTTAGAAAGAGAGCAAAGAGCGAAGACGAAGCACTGGCGCTTTGTTAAAACAGATGGCAGAACAAAGGGAGTTAAGACTTTGCAAGAGTATCACAGAAATTCATCAAGGAAATATACAATTTCAGAAGGAGAGAGAAGAAGCAAGAAGAAAAAATGATGCTTTGATAGCACGACTAGCAGAACAAAGGGAGTCAAGACTTCAGAAGGAAAGAGAAGAAGCAAGAAGAAACACTAACACCATGCTGGAACTGCTCAACAAGAAGAGAGAGTCTCCTGATGCAACAATTGAAGAGATAGCAGAAGCAATAGCCAACCAACCGTCAGAACAGAGCTCAGCAAACGCTCAACCCAACCCCGTAGAATTTTGTCCCACCATAATTGTTAAATTAACAGGGGAGGAAATCAATGATGATCTGGCTGATAAAGAAGATGAATTTGAAGAAACACAAGAAAGAGAAGCTGAAGAAGAAGAAGGTGCAGCAGCAGCAGCAGAAGAAGAAGAAGAAGAAGAAGAAGAAGAAGAAGAAGAAGAAGGAGAAGAAGAAGAAGAAGGAAAGGATGAAACAGAAAAGATGGTGCTTAAAGAAGAGATTGGCTGTGAAAGGGAGGTAGAGAATACAACATATGAGGGTGTACATGATCAAGAAAATGAGAAAAAGAGTGAATAGGGAGATGGTGAATCAAAGCCCGAGGAAAGAAGGGAAATGATTTCAAGAACATAGACCTTGCCTTATCCAACTAGTCCTCTAACGGAAGATCAAGAAAGGCATGTAGAAACACAAGGAAACACTAGAAGGGGGGTTGAATAGTGTTTCTTAATAATTTATGGAAGCTTTTTGCAAACGACTAAGTTTAGAAAAGTTTCAGACAGGTTTAAGAGGCTGTCTGAAGTTTCTTAAGAAGGCTTAGGAAAAGATCTTTTAAAAGGTTTCTTGCTTTTAAAATTATCAGAATAGTTTTCAACACCCTTAGATTAGTATAAATAAATTGACAAGATATTAGGGAAGGAAAACTTAGCCAAGGAAATTATCCTGGTTCACTCACTACCACTGTGAGCTACGTCCAGTCCCAATGCCAACTAGCACTTGGATTTTCTCTTAATCTTAACCATGATTACAAGTATTCTTTTACAGTCAAGCCTCTTCAGGCTCTACAACCAAGTATTCTTTTACAGACAAGCCTCTTCAGGCTCTACAACCAAGATTTTTCAAAGAGATATGTCTATGCTTTTAAACTACACAAGTTTGAAGCTTAAACAGAGACAATGTACAATAAACTGAGGTATGCTCAAGATATACAAATGATGTACAATGAAAATAATAACAGAGTGTTTTTACTGAATAAAATCTTGCAGCGTGATTTTTCTCTTACACTTTCTTGTATATGGAATCACTAACTGTTGATGGTCTTCATGAGAAGATATTTATAACCAATCTTCAATCCGTTGAAATACCACCGTTTAGAGATAGCATTAATTGCTATTTAATCCGTTGTGAACATGTTTCTGAGAGATCTGATATTTCTGACACAGTACAAGGTTGCTGCTGACAAAAAGAAAGAAAAAGCTGCCACTGTTGTTGCTGCAAAGACTGCATTGCAGGGATTTCCTCAGTGGTGTATGAAATTCAAATATACCAGGAAAGGTCTCTGTGTCCCTTGCCATAAATATTCTACTCAGCAGAATTTCAGAGATGTCTTCACACACTTCAGCAAAGAGTGCCATGTCATAAATGAGACTTCAGACGGCTTCAATACTTCAGACGGGTTGCGCACTTCAGATGGCTTCAACACTTTAGACAGGTTGAACCTTCAGAAGGCTTAACACTTCAGATAGGTTGAAAGCACTTCACATAGTCTTTATATAAGTTTAGCATGGCTTGCTGAAATCATAGATAAGTCATTAAACATTTATGTATCTATGATAAGTATTTTAACCCAAATTTGTTAAGCATTAAAACTTGGGAAGTGAGCTATCTTAAAACATCATAATTTACCTTATGATATTTTTGAGACTCAACATTCTCCCCCTTTTTAATGATGACAAATTTGTTTAAAATAAAGAAATATGAAAGGAGTTTTAAATAAGATAAATTTAAAAAGAGATAACTCCCCCTCAGATAATGATTTCTCAAGATAAACAGATTCTAATCAATTACTCCCCCTGAGACCTGTAATTACTTCAGAATTGTTTGTTAGTTTTAATACTCCCCCTTTTGTCATCAATCAAAAGGGAATTTCAGAGCATAACCACAAAACAATCACAGTAAAAACATTGGGATAAAAACAAGTATGAGAATAGACTGAGTGTATTAACAAGGTAGAAAAAAAGAGTTCACAAAAAAGAGTCAGAAATTAATCACTCAAAATGAAGGTAACATCAAACAGGGCTAAACATCACAGACTATCCATCTTTCTTCAACAAGGCCTCTTTGATTAAAGAAAACAATTCTTCCTTTGCCTTGGCAATTTGAGAAATGACAGTAACCTTCAATTCTTCTTGCCCAGTTCTGATTTGCTGTTACTCTTGAAGGATTTGATCTTGCTTAGCAGCAAGGGTAGCATTTCTTTTCTCCAACCTCTTCACTTTAAGCTTCAGCATATTGTTCTCTTCCTCAGGATCCAGTTCCACCTCATATAGAATGATATGAATGTGTTTACAGCAGAATCTGAATAGATTGAATCCTTGATGCAGCCCATAATCTTCTGGATGACTCACAGCAAAGTAGAAAGTTCTGATAGGGCAGATTAGCTTCCAATCTTCATTGAAGGGGTCAGACATGGGGAATCTGCCTCTGATATACTGATATTGCACATTTATGGAGACACCACAGTATGTCATGGAGTCATCATCCTGTCCGGTAGTTCCAGAAGAGGATCCAACATTTTCTCTGATATTCCAGTAGGATGACCACACCCAATCCCTATAGATGTGATCTAACCCTCCACCTTGTCTTTTGATCAGAGCAGGTAGCTTCTTCCTTTTTGTTGGAGTTAAAGGTTCAGACTTGTGCTGGAGAGCTGGATAAGCCTTAGGTTCCTTGAACTTGTCAACAGGGCCTTCTTCTAGGGGGTACGTAGGAACAATCCTGTCAGGTTGCACCAGAATCTCTGTGGTTGGCCTGATGGAGCTTGTTCTAGGTGGCCTATAGCCTCTCATACCTACAAACCTCAGGTAGTCCCTTTCAAAAAGTTCAGCCTCTGTAGAAAGTTGCCTTACAAAGCGCCATTCATCATGAGACAATCTGAGAAAGTCATCAGAGAAGGGGTTAAGTGGAGCCCACTTATGAGCAGGTGGAACCACACCCTTTCTGATCTTTTCAAGCTGTCCTGAATAATGCTTATCTGAACTACCTTGATGCTTTGCCCTTTCTTCAGCAGCAGTGTGCTTTATAAGCCCATGGTGAAGAGAGATGGGGGGATCATTTCTGAAAAACTGAAGTTCTTCAAATAAGTTGGGGAACTTGTGGACTCTGACCCTCTTAAAGAAAGGTTCCTCATACTTTCTGTGGGGTACTTCAGCAGCTTCACCATATTGGTGCTTGGTGAAAGGAAAATCATAAGGATCAAATGTAGGCTCTGTGAAGAGGTCCCTACTTTTGGGTCCTAGCCTTATATGCTCAGGCAACATGTTTCCTTTCCATACTTCAGAGCTGTCACTTTGCTGATGTTCATCTGCGGGGTCTTCAGACTGAGTGGATTCTGAAGATGATGATGGTGATGAAGGTGGTGATGGAGTCACATTATCAAACCTTGCCCTGATTCTTTTCACAGGAGGTTTAGTTTTCTCAGGTTCCCTCTCCTTTTCTTTTTCAACTTGCTTCTCTTCTCTTCTCCTCTTGAAGTACAAGTTTGCTTTGACAAAGTTTTGATACTTGCCAGCCTCATCCATTTCCTCCAGTTGACTTACCGTGCTCCTTGTGATTCTAACAGATGGTTTAGGAGCTGTCTGAATTAACATGGTTTTTACTCTCCTTCTTTGTTGTGCACTGGACCTTCTTCTCTTCTTGGTCCCCTAAGCAATGGAAGCCAGCCTTTCATCTTCAGCAAGAGCTAGCTGAGAGGCTACTGCAAGAGCATAATCAGTCTTTTCTTGCTCAGCCCTCTGCTCCATTTCTTCATGCTCCAAAGCTGTAGCAAGTGCTGCTACTTGAATAAGCTCAGGATCAGAAGGACATGCAGTCAGAGGTGCTGCTGCCAATGCCTCAGGATCATCAATCTCAGCTACCTCTTCCTCATGAGCCTTTCCTTCTGTTTCAGAAGTAGGCTTAGGAGTAAGAGTTCTTTCACCTTTAGAGCTCTGACCCACAATTTCAGATGGCTTTTGCAAAGCCTTCTGAACAGGTTCAGATGTCTGAGTGTGCAAGTTCATAGCTTCCAGAGACACCTTTGCTGAGCTCCTGACAGGGAGCTTCTTCCTTTTCTGTTGAGGGGAGGGCTTGGAGGGCTTGAACTCTTCTTTTCTGATATCCCCCTGAAGCTCTTTCTCAAGAAGCTCAATGGTGGTTCCTCTTCTTGAGGCCTTCTCCATAAGAATACTCTCCTTCAGAGTAGGAAATGGAGGTCGTGGAGTGAGCTTGATTTGCATGCTCTTCAGGTTTGTCTCACCAAAGAACACAAGAGATTTATGGTCAAATAATCTTTCAATAGGTACTTTAAAATGCATAAGTAGCTTCATGATGAGAGTGTTGTGGGCAAAGTTTCCAGCAGAGTCTCGAATCCTCTTCTGCATATGGAACATGATGATGCTTGGGAGATTGACTTTCCTTTTCTGAACCAGGTGAATCAGACAGAACCTTTCCAATTCTGAGACATGGTTTCTGCTTCCACTCTTAGGGATTATTGCACACCCTAAGATAGCATGAAGAACTCTGACTTTCTCCAGCATGAACCTGGAATCCATGCATTTGGGTTCTTCTGTTCCATACAGCATCTTTGTAAACACCTTGTGCCCACCATTCTTCATCTCCCACCCAGGAATGAAGGTTGCACCCTCAGCCCTAACTTCAGTGATTTTAGAGAGAATGGCTTCATCAACAAAAACTGGAACCCCTTGAACAGAGGCTTTGATGCTTTCATACATACCCTTAGAATTAGGTATACCTCGAGCAGAAGTCCAGAAGTCTACCACGCTTTGTTCATGCCATGAACAAGCAATATGGTTGAAGAAAGGAGTCCACCCAGCTGCATCAAACTCCTAAACCAAGTCGATGCCAATGATGCGAAGCTCTTCAAGATTCACTCCCTTTGTTCTAACCACATTTCCACCAGAAGTCTTCTTGGGTGCCATTGTTGAGTTTGCAGAAAAAACTTTGAGAGAAAATGTTGCTTGAGCAGTGAAGAAGATCAAACGAATATTGAGGAAAGAGAGTGTGAGGCTTCCTCGATACATTTACTCCTGCATTTATAGACCTATGATGCAATGATTCCCTGTACCGGCTGCGCAGACTTCGGGTAATGTGCGAAGTGGAAGAGACAAAAAAACTTAAAAGAATGGAATTCAATCGTCTCAGATAGCCACGTCAGCCAGTTTCTTCAGAGAGGTGAAAATTTCAGACACACAAGTTTTCAGACACAAAAAAATTTCAGATAACCTAAGATTTCAGACATGTCACTGTTTCAGACACACTGAAATTTTAGACGCACTAAAATTTCAGATAACAGAATAATATCAGAAACAATTATTTTTTGGAAAATGCATGTATGTTTAAATTGTTGCGTATGAACTTAAATCTATCTTCAGCCAAGGGTTTTGTGAATATATCTGCCCATTGATGCTCTGTGTCAATGAACTGAATATCAAAAACACCTTTCTGAACATAGTCTCTAATGAAATGATGTTTGATTTCTATATGCTTTGCCCTAGAATGTTGAATAGGATTTTTGGATAAATTAATTGCACTGGTATTATCACAAAGAACAGGTATAGCAGAAATAGGAATATTAAAATCCTTAAGCTGATACTTAACCCATAGCAGTTGTGAACAACAACTTGTTGCTGAGATATATTCTGCTTCTGTTGTTGATAAAGCAATGGTGCTTTGCCTTTTGCTTGACCAGCTGATCATGTTATTTCCAAAGAAATGACATCCTCCACTGGTGCTCTTTCTTTCTATTCTGTCTCCAGCAAAGTCAGCATCAAAGTATCCTATTAACCTGCAATCTTTGCTCCTCTTATAGCATAGACCAAGATTAGTAGTATCTTTCAGATATCTAAAAATTCTTTTAACAACTTTGTAATGAGTAGTTCTTGGATCTGATTGAAATCTAGCACAGAGACAAACACTGAACATTATGTCAGGTCTACTTGCTGTTAGATACAACAAAGAGCCAATCATTCCTCTGTACAAAGTTTGATTCACCGGTTCTTCTTTGTCATCTTTGCTCAAAGATGCAGAGGGATGCATAGGAGTTGACATGGGTCTGCAATCACTCATGTTGAACTTCTTAAGCATTTCTTTTGTATATTTTTCTTGATGGATCCATATACAATCAGAATCTTGCTTAATTTGAAGTCCCAAGAAAAATTTTAGTTCTCCCATTAAACTCATTTCAAATTCTGATTGCATTAACTCAGAAAATTCCTTGCACAGAGAAGAATCAGTTGAACCAAATATAATGTCATCAACATATATCTGGACAAGTATAAAATCTTTGTTAGACTGTTTTATGAAAAGAGTGGTATCTACTTTTCCTCTTTCAAAACCATTTTTTATAAGAAAACTGCTCAATCTGTCATACCATGCTCTTGGAGCTTGTTTCAGACCATAAAGAGCCTTTTTCAATTTGAAAACATGATCAGGAAAAGTAGTGTCTTCAAAACCAGAGGGTTGTCTAACAAAAACTTCTTCTTCAATAAACCCATTGAGGAAGGCACTTTTGACATCCATTTGATATAGTTTGATGCCATTATTTACAGCATAAGAGAGAAGAATTCTAATTGCTTCTAATCTAGCAACAGGGGCAAATGTTTCAGTGAAGTCAATACCTTCTTGTTGATTGTACCCTTGAGCCACCAATCTTGCTTTGTTTCTGACCACTTTTCCTTCTTCAGATAGCTTATTTCTGAACACCCATTTGGTTCGAATAATTGTTTTCCCATGGGGTTTAGGAACAAGTGTCCAGACATCACTCCTAGCAAATTGATTTAGCCCTTCTTGCATGGTTAGGATCCACCCTTCAACATGCAGAGCTTCATCAATGTTCTTTGGCTCAATTTCAGACAGGAGAGCAAGAGAATTCAGATTTTTCATTTTTGATCTTATCTTAACTCCTTCTGAAGTGCTGCCAATGATTTGCTCTTTTGGATGATGTGATCTGTATCTCCAGTCAGGTTTCTGAGGTGATATCAGATCAGTCTGAGACTCAACATTGGTCTGAAGAGGTTCAGTGACGAATAGTGCTTCAGATACCTGTTCATCCTTGATGCTGTCATGATTATTCAGCTCCATTCCTGCAAAATCATCTTCTAGATCTGATAGTTCCCTATCAGTCTCTTTCTTGTCATTGAATTTAACATGAATTGATTCCTCCACAGTTAAAGTTCTAGAGTTAAATACTCTATAGGCTTTAGATGTTTCAGAATATCCTATGAAAAGTCCTTTGTCAGATTTTGCATCAAATTTTTCAAGGTCATCCTTGGTGTTGAGTATAAAACACTCACAGCAAAAAACGTGGAAATATGATATGTTGGGTTTTCTTCCTTTCCACAATTCATAAGGAGTCTTTTTCAGAATTGGTATTACCAATATTCTGTTTTGAAGGTAGCAATGTGTTAATAGCTTCTGCCCAGAAAGATCTTAGTAGATTGCATGAGTTGAGCATGGTTCTTCATATTTCTTGCAAGCATCTGTTCTTTCTCTCAACAACCCCATTTTACTGAGGTGTTCTTGCCACAGAGAAATTATGTGAGATCCCATTCTCTCAGTGCATTCTCAAATTCTCCACCATGATCACTTCTGATAACAGATATACAGAATCCTTTTTCATTTTGTACCTTCTTGCAGAATATTGTGAAATTCCTGAAAGTCTCATCCTTGCTTCTTAGGAATAACACCCATGTGAATCTAGAATAGTCATCAACAATGACCAAACCATATTTCTTACCACTAATGCTTTCTGTTCTAATAGGACCAAACAAGTCAATATGTAGTAGTTCTAAAGGTCTGCTAGTGGAAACAACATTTTTACTCTGAAAAGAGTGTCTTGTTTGTTTCCCTTTCAGACAGCTTTCACATAAAATGTCAGATTTGTAAGAGATCTTGGGCAGTCCTTTAACGAGGTTGTGTTTTGCTAACTTTGAGATTAATCTTAAGCTGGCATGCCCAAGTCTTTGGTGCCAAATCTGTTTTTCATCTTCAACAGAGATAAAACATTTTACATTTTGACTTGCCAACTCCTCTAGATCAATTTTATACACATTGCTGTGTCTCTTAGCATTAAAAAGGATTTGATCAAGAGATCTTTGACTATACATCCTTCTTTAGTAAAGGAAACCACATATCCACTGTCACACAATTGACTTATGCTCAGTAGATTGTGCTGAAGTCCCTCTACTAGAAGAACATTCTTAATAAGGGATAGAGGAGACATACCTACAGTCCCTATTCCTGTGATCTTCCCTTTCTGATTTCCACCAAAGGTGACCACACCTCCTGCTCTGGGCCTAAGGTTTTCGAACAAAGACCTTTCTCCTGTCATGTGTCGGGAGCACCCACTGTCCAGGTACCATTTGTGGGGTTTCCTTTGTCCTGTTAAACACATCTGCAACAGGAATGATCAAGTTCTTAGGTACCCATATTCTTTTGGGTCCTTTCTTGTTAGATTTGGGTTTTGCTTTTCTCTTGTGTTTGCACTAAGCCACATTGTGTCCAGGCTTGCCACAGTGAGAACACCCAATAGCTTTCCTTTTGCCTTTAGTAAAATTTATGAAAATAGGAGGTTCATAGATATTATGATTACAAAAGCCTAATCCACTTTTGTCAAGGAGATGCCTTTGATTGCCAAGAAATCTGTTAAGGTTTTCTGTTCCTTTGACAAACTTAGCTAAGTCTTTTGTTAGTTCCTCAACCTGTTTCTGAAGTTTTTTGTTTTCTTCAGATACAGTCTGTGAACTGCTGCTTTCAGATACAAGAATTTTCTCCTTGAGTATAATATTTTCTATCTCAAGAGCCTCATATTTACTGCACATTTCTGTGTGGGCCTTGGACAGATTCTTATACTCTTTGAAGAGTTCCTTGGAACTTTCCATCAGGTCATCATACATCTCTTGAAGAGTTAAGGGAAATACCTCAGATTCTGAGCTATCTGATGAGGGCAGGCTGGCCATGAGACACAGGTTGGCCTCTTCTGAAGTGTCTTCCTCTTCTTCTGAGGTAGACTCATCAAGATCCTCCCATGTTGCCATCAGACCCTTCTTCTTCTTGAAGAATTTCTTCTTTTTGAAGTTGTTCTTCTTCAGTCTTGGACATTCAGCCTTCATATGACCTGGTTGTTTACACTCATAGCATATGATTTTGTCACTATGAGAATCCTTACCTGACTTACCTGTTTTAGAGGTTGAGAGTTGCTGAGAAGAGCAAGATCATCATCTTCTGAGCTGTCTTCAGAATCTTCATCTGCTTCTGAAGTTTCCTCAGCTTGCATGGCTTTAATGTTCCCATGCCTAGTCTGTCTGGTCCTAGTGTTCAATGCCAGAGATTTCATTTTGGATTCATCCTCTCCAAGTTCTAACTCATGGACTTTGAGAGAACCCAATAGTTCTTCCATTTTCAAGGAATTTAGATCTTTAGCATCTTGAATGGCAGTAACTTTGGGTCTCCAGGCCTTGGGAAGGCTTCTCAGAATCTTTCGATTGTTATCTCCAGATTCATAAGATCTTCCCAATGATCTTAGTCCATTAGTTATTGTCTAAAACCTACCAAACATCTGGTCAATGGTTTCAGATTCATGCATCTTAAACATCTCATATTGATGAACAAGCATGCTTATCTTGGATTGTTTGACATTATCAGTTCCCTCATGGGCTGATGCCAAAGTATCCCAGATTTCCTTGGCAAAGGAACATCCATGAACTTTCTCATACTCTGATTTACTCAAGGAGCATACCAGATAGAGTTTAGCTTTGGCATTTAGTTGAACCTGAGTCTTCTGCTCAGTGGACCATTCAGACCTAGGTATGGGTTCATTACCACACTTGGGTATATAGTCACCCTTAGTTACTATATCCCAAAGATCAATGTTGCTGCTTTCAATAAACAGTTTCATACAATCTCTCTAGTAATGGTAGTCCACACCATTAAAAGCTGGAGGCCTTGTCACAGAAGCTCCTTCTGTGATATAATGGTTGTTGTTGGATTGTGCTTCCATCTGGATCTTTAGTCCTCAAACACTTGTAAGGTGCTCAAGCCTGAGTTGAGTTCTGATACCAACTGTAGAAACACAGGGAAACACTAGAAGGGGGGTTGAATAGTGTTTCTTAATAATTTATGGAAGCTTTTTGCAAACGGCTAAGTTTAGAAAAGTTTCAGACAGGTTTAAGAGGCTGTCTGAAGTTTCTTAAGAAGGCTTCTAAAAAGATCTTTTAAAAGGTTTCTTGCTTTTAAAATTATCGGAACAGTTTTCAACACCCTTAGATTAGTATAAATAAATTGACAAGAGATTAGGGAAGGAAAACTTAGCCAAGGAAATTATCCCGGTTCACTCACTACCACTGTGAGCTACGTCCAGTCCCAATGCCAACTAGCACTTGGATTTTCTCTTAATCTTAACCAAGATTACAAGTATTCTTTTACAGTCAAGCCTCTTCAGGCTCTACAACCAAGTATTCTTTTATAGACAAGCCTCTTCAGGCTCTACAACCAAGATTTTTCAAAGAGATATGTCTAAGCTTTTAAACTACACAAGTTTGAAGCTTAAACAGAGACAATGTACAATAAACTGAGGTATGCTCAGGATATACAAATGATGTACAATGAAAATAATAACAGAGTGTTTTTACTGAATAAAATCTTGCAGCATGATTTTTCTCTTACACTTTCTTGTATATGGAATCACTAACTGTTGATGGTCTTCATGAGAAGATATTTATAACCAATCTTCAATCCGTTGAAATGCCACCGTTTAGAGATAGCATTAATTGCTATTTAATCCGTTGTGAGACATGCTTCTGAGAGATCTGATATTTCTGACACAGTACAAGGTTGCTGCTGACAAAAAGAAAGAAAAAGTTGCCACTGTTGTTGCTACAAAGACTGCGTTGCAGGGATTTCCTCAGTGGTGTATGAAATTCAAATATACCAGGAAAGGTCTCTGTGTCCCTTGCCATAAATATTCTTGAAAAGGTTCGTGCAGCAGAGAACGCTTGACTCAGCAGAATTTCAGAGATGTCTTCACACACTTTAGCAAAGAGTGCCACGTCATAAATGAGACTTCAGACGGCTTCAATACTTCAGAAGGGTTGCGCACTTCAGATGGCTTCAACACTTTAGACAGGTTGAACCTTCAGAAGGCTTAACACTTCAGATAGGTTGAAAGCACTTCAGACAGTCTTTATATAAGTTTAGCATGGCTTGCTGAAATCATAGATAAGTCATTAAACATTTATGTATCTATGATAAGTATTTTAACCCAAATTTGTTAAGCATTAAAACTTGGGAAGTGAGCTATCTTAAAACATCATAATTTACCTTATGATATTTTTGAGACTCAACAAGGCATGGTGCAAGTGATGAACCTTCCAGACCTCACAAAAGAAAGGCCTGCAATCACACTGACCAGGACAAGGCAAAGAGAAGAAAAGTTCAGCTAGAATTAAATTCAGAGCCTAGAGCCAGATTGAAGATCAAGTGGTCAGGTGTGTTCCATATCAAGGAACCCCCCGAAGCAAAGAAATTGAGCGCAATCATTTGTGAATCATTCAAGCTTCAGGAGAAGAAGACTCATACACATCAAAGCAAGAAAATAAAGAAAAGAACAGATTGCTCCAAGGAAAGATTATGGGGAGGTTTACAGGCCAGAAAAAAGAAGGGTGCAGCACACAAGCTCACCAAAATATTTCAGTTTCAGCCACCTTAAGAGAACAGACGTCGAGCTATCAGACGTTAAACAAGCGCTTTATGGGAGGCAACCCAGAGATTTTTAAGTTTTCATTTATTTTCAGTTTTGTTTTATGTTCTTGTTTGTTAATTAGGATTTTTTTTAGGATTTATAAAATTTTCAAAATTGATTGGAATGAGTTTGTGGAAAATAATTTTTTTTAAAAAAATAGGAAGTAGCAGAAAACGTGACTGAAAATTGCAAAATAGCATTCTATTTCTGCGCTTCAACCTGGGCTGTAGCGCAGGTAAAGCGCAGAACTGCAATTTTAGTCATTGTATTCTGCGCTTCACTTGCGTTGTAGCGCAGGGTGAAGCACAGGATATGAAATTTTAAAAATCTTTTATTTTCTCATGTACTACTTCCTAAGCTCTTCTTTTCACTCTTTCCACTCACAAACTTCCATCAATTTTGAAACTTTCTGTTGTGTTTTCTTTACCAATTGAAATCTTCATTTACTCTATTTTTATGATATGCACTTTAGGGTAGCAACCTTAGGATTGTGAATATTATTGACTATTGCTATCTTGAATGTGATTTTGGCTGTGTGGAACATGAAGAACAATTTGCTTGAATTGAAATGCTCTTTGTTTTATGAGTTATTAAATTTGAAAGTGTTATGCTCTGTTTCTTTCAAAAATCGTGAACTTTCACTTTCCATGGATTGATTGAATACTTACAAAACAAATGAGTATGATTGTTTATAGGAAGTCATTACCAGGTGCACTGAACTTTTGTTGTGAAAATATTAATTCTTTGAATTATGCATGTAAATTGGTTAATGATGGATTCCATGTTCTTCATGAATTGCATAGACTGCTGCAAAGTATAAAGACCAGTTGCCCCCAAATCAATCAGGAGGGATGGATTCCATGTTCTTCAGATATTCCTGTAGTGGCCTGGGGACAGGCCTATTTTCCCAGGGGGGATGGAAGCAACAGTAGGACAAGAACTCACAGGATACAGAGGATGAAGATTGATACTGGTGTTTTCTTTCTTTTAGTTTTTCTTTTATTTTCTACTATTTTTTCTATTAATTAGGATTTTTTATTTTGTATTTCATATTTTTTTTAATTTTTAGAATTTTTAAAATTTTTTAGGACCTTAGGAAATTAGGAATCAAGGTAACTTTTTCAAATTCTCTGTAAATAAGTAGTTTAACTAACCGTTCTAGGAAAGATGACAGGGTCTTGTGATTAATTCCATAATCAGTTAGGATTAGGGTACTTCTCAAGAGAACTTATCAGGATAGTTAATTAAAACCATTAAGTGCTTTATCAGGGAAATTTTAGCCAATAACCGGTGAGATGAGAGCCCAAACACTGAAATTGAGAGCTTTTCACCGCTGCTTGTCAACTGTTATTGCTCGAGTTTCTGAATTTTTTCTTGCTTGAAGAAGATATGGAAGTGACAAAGGCATATTTTGTGATTATAATATTTTGTTCAGTGCCAAACAGCCAACCCTGATTAAATGTTTCCATTTATTGATTGCCCATTTGAGCTTGAATATTTTCTTTGATGCACCCTAACCATATTCATTGAATATCACATGTCCCTTAACACTTGGGATAGAGAGCAAGGTGCATCACAACAACATGGGACAAGAGGTTGGTCACAAAGATTCAAGAGAAGGCACAATAAATCACAAAAGAAGGATCCTCTCCCACAAATAAAATTTCTATGTTATTCTTTCTATCAAAAAAATATCTGCACAAAAGTGTGGAATTGAATAAGTTGGGGGGAGTATTACTTCAAACAATGAGGCCAAGCTGAAAAAAGGGACCATTCAAGAATGACCAGGTGAATTGAGAGAAGTCCCAAGCACACTCACAAGATGCTCTCTATTCAAAGTGTTCCTTGAATATCCAGAAAAACCATGATTTCCTGATAGCCCAGCCTCATTACAACCTATGAAAGACCTTTTAATTCATATTAACTGCTTGCAGGTTCAGATCTTGGAAACGACTATCAATTCTAGTTGTTCAACAGTGGTGAATAAGATTGAGGGAAACACTTACCCGTGAGAATGAGAGATTTCCTTGGTTTATCACTTACTGCTTTAATTGCTATTATTGAGAAGTTTGATTGATGTCTGTATTTTTATTCTGATTGATGATTGGTAACATCCCTTGATCCTGAGTTTTTCTTATGTTTGGAAAGTGACTGCTACTTAGAAAGGAGATGAGGAATAGTTCCTTGAAATTTAATTGTTAGAAATACACTGGGAATAGAATTGATTTTGATTGCAAAGAGGTCTCTTGCTTGAGGACAAGCAAGAAGTTAAGTTGGGGGGATTTTGATAAGTGAAAATTAGTTGATAAATTAGAGCACTTTTTAGTTCACTTATCAAGGATAAAAGGGTAATTTTGCCCCAATTTAATCCTTTTTTATTAAATATTAGATAAATTGTATTTATTAATCTGAGATTTGAATTTGATGCTATTTTGATAGAAATATTGCTGATTTTTGCAGGATATTACAAAGATTTGATTTGAAGGATAGATAGCATTAAATGAGGGAGATATCTGCAAGATTTGAGATTGATTTAAGACATTTAATGAAGGTTTGAAGAAGATATAATACAATTAATGAGGAGATCACTGCCAATCAATCAAGGATTCTGCAGACAAGCTTCCCAAATAAATCAAAGATTGCTCAATAAATGCAAGGATTTTATCAAGAAAAGGGAAACAAGGAAAGAAAAATCTGCCAAAACCAGTCTCGGGGAGAGATCAAGATTAAAAAGAGAAAGTTGGAGCTGCAGGACGCTACCTGCGCTTCACCTTCGCTATAGCGCAGGGTGAAGCGCAGACTCTCTGGAAGTTGCGCTCCGTCCTGCGCTGTAGCGCAGCCTGAAGCGCAGGTCACGCTGATTTGCTCCCTGTTGCCGTTTTTAGATAGATTTCTCCCCAAATTGCTTTGTCTTTCCTTAGCCTATAAATAGGAACCTCTTGCACCAGATCAGGTGTGCACGATCATTGTAATTCAGTTTTATTTCAGTGATAATGTACCAGAGCTAAGTTTAGAGTAGGGGAGGAGGAGTGCTTCACAAGGATTGAAGATGGTGACAACATCTTTGGTGGTTTGTATGGCTACCTTGTGTAGTTCACTCTCCATTAGGATTGGATGTAATTGATTCTATCCCCAAGTGTATGTAAACTCTATATTATTATTTACTGAGCTCTCTGTCTATAATATTGGTAATCTTATTCTGTACTTAATTCCTAACTTCCGCGCTTGCGCCAGAGTTATAGGCTAGTTTCGACTAGGATTGAGTTTGGGGGAGCCTAGACAAAGGAAACTCAACCTCGGAGTGGATAAGAGGACTCGGTAGCCAGGGTTCCTTTACGGGGGCGTTACTTATGATTGATGGGTAGTGTGAGTACTCTAATGAAGGGCGTTCCAATATGTTAGGCATGGTTTTTGAATTACCGATAGCAAAGGATTAGTTGATTGTGAATCTTGGAAGCGAGAGATGGGTATATCTAATGAGCAATGGGTAGTGACAGTACTCTAGCGAAGGTATATTTCATTTGGTAGGCCCCGTATTTCAATTAAACCTTTACAAACTGAACAAAAAGAGAGCGAAATAAGCCGAGGGTAAGTCTGTCTCCTGGGAGAGCCCGCATGGATTACCTTTGAGTGTGTGAGGCTGCTGGTAACTCGGGGTCTTAGCAATAAAGTTTGTCTACAGTATTATAGAGTAAACCTAAAATAATAGATAGTTTTTACATTCACAAAGGGTGCGATGAGATGAAGTCCAATCCTAATCCAAGTAAAGTGTCTCTAACTCTTCCTTTCTAATTCCATTAATATTTTATTTGTTATTTACAATTTCGCAACAATATCTCTAAACTGTTGTTTTCCCTTGATAATTAGATCACGAGTCTATGTGAATTGGCCGTTCCATGTGGATACGATATCTTTCTTACTATCATACTACTGGATTTTTGGTTGCTTGCCAGAAACCCATCACCTTCCCAAAAGAAGTGAAAAAGTACAAATGACTAAGTTGGAAAGATTTGTGCTGATTCACCTCCTACAAAATAAAAAGTTGAACCTCCCAAGGGTTATCCTTTACCATATGATTAGAAGATCAATGGAAGTTGCTGAAGAATTTCCTTATAATGTATTGATCATGAAGATTCTTCAACATAAGGGTTTTCTAATTAATGAACTACTTGATCAGGCATCTCCTTCCTTCTTCACTCCTACTGTTTTCAAACAGATGAAATATACCTCTAAAGAGGAATCTAAAGAAAAAGTCTTGACTGAAAACATTCCTTCATCTTCTCAAGTAAGAAGAAAGAGGACCAGAACCTATGATCCTCTCAGTGCTCATGGAAGTATAAGGAAGGTGTTTGGGGCTTACATTTTGAGAAGGCTGCATGCACGTGTTGGACAGCTAGAGAGAAAGCTTAAGAAAACTCAGAAGGAGTTACTAAAGCTAAAAACAGAGAAGGAAGCTGCCAGTGCTGTTGAAACTGGATCAAACTAAAAGCCACTGATTATTAAAGAGCCTTATCATAGTATCTTATTTTTGTGGAAACGTTTAAAATCTTTTTTATGAATAATTATATTGAACTTTTTGACTTCTGCATGATCATTAGTTTCTTACTATCTGAATATTCGTTAAACCTTCTGAAGCTTTGCGTGTTCACAACTGTTATTCTGATGCACAAATTATCAAGAAATTAATAACACCTGAACCTCTTGAAGTTTATTACTCTCAATTCACTTGGTCTATTTATCTTAGCCGTTTTGAATAATGACAAAAGAAGGAAAATATTTTTTTTTTGGTTAAACCTTAAATCAAGTGGTTTTCAAAAAGAAATATCAAATTCAAGGGGAGCCCCTTTCAAAGAAAAAATAAAATATTCAGAGAAAGATAATTTAATGCTATCTTTTAAAACTTGATAATTATATCCTTAATGACTAACAAATCGGATTGATTTAATCCAGATGAAAGGTATTTTAGTTTGTGCATGTTTCAGCAAACAAGTTTTAAAGAAAACTTATAAAGCTGATCATCAGAAGGCAATACCATCTAAAAGGTGGCTGATGTGGCATCACCCCTAGTTTCTGAACCTGTTCAGATGGTTCTAAATGAACTTGCTAAAATTGTGGGTCAGGATTGCTGAGGTGGCTGTTACTTAAGTCACTAAATCTATCTCAATCCTTGAGGGACAGGACATGATGATTCCAGTTCCTGATGAAGAGGAAGCCAGAAAGGCTATAGAGCACGAAGATCAATAGTATGTTGCTGATGCACCACAAACAATTTCAGAAAATGAAAGGGACAAAACTGTCTTTGAAGACAAGTTGAGTCTCAGCAGATACGTCTCTTCAACCTAAGATCTCTAAATATCTCTTCTAGTAACACTGTTTGATTTTTCGGTATTAATTGTGTTTCCATAAAAATAACTTCCTTAACATAATTATAAGTATGTATTTGGGCATCATAAAATCATTTTTTTAAAGGAATAATTTTATAACCGGCATTTTGAAAAGTTGTAATTTCCAAAGATCTTGAAAACCGTAAACTTTAATGACATGGGTAATTAAAGGAGATGGTTGTTCACCTGTCTGCTTCACGACGCACGTTCTCCTATGTCAGCTTTGCATGTACCATCATTAAAGGTTATCTGAGTGCATCTGAGCCTATAAATTCACAACGTGAGAAGCAGTTCAAACCTCATCTCAAACCCTCTACAACTACTCATTTGTTTCTCTCAAGCTCTTAACACCTCTCAAAATCTCCAGAAGATTCATCTCTCCCCACTTCATCAATGCATCCCCTACAACCATATTTCGAACGCAAGTTATAGACTTCAAAAGTCTTTTTGAGGAAGGCTACGACATTGCTGATCTATTTGAGGGGGCTGGATGGCTACCCTTTTTTCAAAGCCATTGACTACAGGTGGCATGAAGATAGTGTTCAGGAGTTTTGCAACTCTGTGAGGAAGGTGGAGGAAAACAACAGAACTTTACTGAAGGCCCAGGTGCAGGGTCAAGAAATTACTGTTAACACTAGTATTCTAGAGGAGGTGCTGGGAGTCAAGGCTCAAGGTGAACTGTTTCCTGACATCTGGGAGACTCATCATGGTCGTGCTGGAATATTCAACAAGCTAATCTACTGTGAGACTGGGATGATGGATATTCCAAAAGTCCTCTTTGATATACTGCAATGTTGTGTGATCACTAGTGTGGGAGATAACCACATCTCCAAGATGGAGAGATTTTGTGTTATCAATCTTCTGATGAGGAGAAAGATAAATCTTCCTTGGATCATTCTCTTTGAGATGATAAGAAGAAGGGACCTTTCGAAAATCCTCCCCTACAACACCATTATCATGAAGCTTCTCCAGTATCACAGGGTTCACATCGAACACCTCTACGACCACAGACGTCCTAGCATCTTCAAAGTAAATGGTCAAATTTTAGCTATAACTGATGCACTTGAAAGAAGACCAGCCTTAGAAGACTCTGAGGTCAAGAGGCTAAAGATGGAGAACACCTTGCTACGTCAGGAGTTAGAGAAGACACAGACGGTTTTGCTGAAGCTGAAGGAAAAAGTGAGAATTGAAGAAGAAGATGAGCCCAGTGGAAACTAGTCTTCTGATTAACCCTTGTAAAAAATTATTTGCAATATCTTCTTAATCCTCTCTGTTTACAAAATTTTATATAATGTATATATATAAAGAACTTTCATTTATAGAATTGGGAAGTAAATGAATTGTAGATGAAAAAATAGTTACCTTTATTATTTTTCTTTGAAATTTTTTTAATAATTATATAAAATATTCTACACACCATATTATTCCTTATTTTTATTTATAAATTATGATTATATATATTCATCATCCTACTCAAATATTTTAAATAAAAATGAAGTCAAAGAACTCAATTCCAATAGTTTACATAAATAAACTCAAACAAAGAATGATATATTATGTATGTGAAAAAATGTTATAACATTATTAGAGTATGATAATGATTATAAAACATTATGACAAAGAAATTAAAAAATGGTAAATTATTTAGACACAATTATAATGTACAAGTTTTTAGAAAAAATAACTTAGTTAATGTTGAGAATTGCAAATCTTTTTACCTTTTTAGTAAAAAAAAAAACAAAGTCACATTGTAGTGAGTTATTTAAGGTATAATTAATTAGCATGTAAATATGTGTAGTTGTGATATACTCCCTCCGTTCCTTTTTATCTGTCGTTTAATGTTTTTGCACATGGATTAAGAAATGTAATAAATGTGTCTTTTTAGCTCTACTGTTTACAAATATACCCTTTATCTCTCTCCTTAAAACATTTAAAGTTCTCCGTCATTTCTAGTCATTGCAATAAATACTCCACCATTTAACAAATTTGGAAGAGGGTAAAGTTGGAAAATTAGCATTTATTGTTGCTTGTATTGTGAAAACGACACTTATTTAGAAACAAATTTTAGACTCTAAAACGATAGATAAAAAGGAACGGAAGGAGTATAATTTTAGGAATTTATTATCTCTAACTGATAGCTTTTTATACATGTTATTTCAACTCATTTAACATCACTTCTTAACATCTTATATGTTGTGAACGTAATAGTCGAACATTTTTTTTTACGCTTAAAATATGTGGTAGATTAATTGGGCCTGGGACAATAGTCCATAGCCATAAAAGGAACAATGCAGTCAGGAGCATCCTCAATCCAGTAGGAATTGGGATGAGAACAAGTAAATTTAGCTAAGTGGTGGGCACACATATTGCCCCCTCTACGAACCTGAGAAATTTGAAAGAAATTAAAAGATGAACTAAGAGAAATACAATCAAGAACTACTAGTCCTGTGTATGAGTGAGGGACATAGTTGCCACTGAATAGGTCAGTCACAGCCTTGCAATCTGACTCTATTATCACTGTCTCAAAGTCTGTTTCCATTGCAAAGTTAATAGCACATCTGATCCCCATTGCTTCAGCCAATCCCGGGTCTGGAAGGCAGGGAACTTATATTGCGGCTGCTGCAAAAATTTCCCCTAAATGATTCCGGATTAAAATGCCAATCCCCCATGAATTCCCTCTTGACTTTGCTGCATCAACATTGATCTTGTAGGTGCTGGAGGAGGAGGAGTCCATCTCGCATCCTGTGGAGCGGAGCCGTGCTGGATCACACTAACTTGGGCTGGACCGGATCCTATTGAGAGGGCTGCATCGGTTGCTTTATTGTAGAGCAATTGCAAATTCACTTCTTGCTGCTCAAAAATCAACTTGTTTCGGGCCACCCAAAAAGAATAACATAGGCTGAAGAATAGCGTGATTAACTCATCCGGTCCTGTAGACAAAATACCATCTATCCATTCACCCATTGGACATGAAGAATTAGTTGGCACACGATGGCCCAATGGGGGAGTTTTGCCAAGCTTCCTTTATCCATCTACAGTCCCGAAACAAGTGAGCTTCAGTTTCCGTTTCTTCAGCGCACCAAGGGCACAGGGGCGTGCATTGGATCCCTCTACCAATTAAGTTGGCTCTTACCGGAAGGGAGTTGAGCATAAGTCTCCAAATGAAGTGGAGAGTTTTTGGTTGACCGGGTATTCTCCAAAGCTTCCTCCATTGGAAATTCGGATTGGTGAGGCTTGATCTAGCTCCTTCCTCTTCCTCTTGCTGTGTGACAGTGTTGAGGGCAAATTGGTACCCCGTTTTGACGGTGTATATCCCATCCTTTTTGGGCCCCAACAATAGCAGTTATTTATCAACGAACAGGGGAGAGGAATTTGAAAAATCTGTTCGGCTTCAGGAGGGAGGAACAGGTTTCCAACTAACTCTCTTTTCCATGAATGAGTAGAGTGGTCAATTAGATCATAGACACTTTGAATGTTAGTAGAGGGTGGGGGATTGCTTAATGTCTTGTAACCATTTTGAAGGGGAAGCCAACCATCAGTCCAAATGTTCACCGAACCACCATTTCCAATTCTCCAAAATCCCCTTTTATCCAATATCCATCTTGCTGCATGAATGCTCTTCATGTGAAACTTGGGGTGAAACCAACTCGAGCATGTAGGAAATCACTTCTAGGAAAATATCTTGCTTTCAACACTTGAGCAGCTAGAGAGTCAGGCATAGTTGTAAGCCTCCAACATTGCTTTGCCAAAAGTGCCTGATTAAAAGAATGAAAGCTTCGGAACCGAAGTCCCCCTACCTTTTTTGAAGTACATAGATGGTCCCATTTTACCCGGTGAATTTTCCGTTCTCCTCCTTTGCTCCCCCACCAAAAGTTGCTAATCATGCTCTCAATTTTGTCATACACAGCTTTAGGCAGAAGAAAACATCCCATAATATAGCACGGGATAGCCTGAACCACTGCTTTTACTAGAACTTCGCGCCCAGCTCTTGACAAATAATGCTCTTTCCATCCTTTAAGCTTCTTCCAGACCCTATCCTCAACAAATTGGAACACCTATTTCTTGGACCTGCCAATGAAGGTGGGGAGAACTAGGTATTTAGAATGACTATCCTCCACCTTAATTTCCATCCATCTTTGGAGCAAAATTCTTCTCTCTTGGGATACATTTCGGCTGAAAGATAGCTCAGATTTGTCAAGGTTAATCATCTGGCCAGAAGCTTCCTGATACTGTTTAAGGATCTGGAGGAGATTAGTTATCTCTGAATTGGAGCTTCTAGTGCAAAAAAGAGGTGAGTGATCTCTGGAGCTCCTCTTGCAATTTTTATCCCATGAATATTTCCTTGTACTTGGGCCTTGTGTAGTAAACCTGAAAAAACCTCAGCACAAAGAATGACTAGATAAGGGGATAGGGGTCCCTTTGCTGAGGCCCCTATCAGGAGTAAAGACTTGGCATGGGTTTCCATTTAATAAAACATAGAAAGATACTAAAGTCACACATTTCATAATAAGAGAAACCAAGTGAACTGGGAAGCCCATAGATAAGAGAACATCTCACAAGAAAGACCACTCCACTCGGTCGTAAGCCTTAGCCATGTCAAGTTTGAGCCCAATGTGACCTGTTCTTCCTTTTGTTTTTTTTCTCATATAATGAAAAGTATCAAAAGCCACTAAAGCATTATCAGTGATAAGTCTTTTAGGGACAAAGGTGAAGGGAATCAAACATGTGGTCAGAGTGCAACGGAAATAAATGGATTCCCTCCCTTGTTATAATCGTTTTGCGAAAACAAGAATCAAGGCATAAAAAGGTATTGAAACGAAAGGTCGTACCTTATTAGGATTATAAGTGAGGCAAGAGCAGTCGCGTCTCTATTGGTATCCACGCCAACAACCCAACTAGGAAACCCTCCTCAACTCTGCTAGTAGCCTTAGAGAGTAAAAAGCGATTGCTCATATGTATAGGGTAGTGCATCTCATGCTCTATTTATAGAGTGGTGGCTAGGGTTTTACCCCCTCACTCACTTAACTCTCACACTTATGGGCCTGACCCATTATGTTATAATTCTAATTAAATTAAATTAGTATTATTATCCTTTCCTAGTGGCTTGTTGTATGTGTGTGACCCAATAGGCTTTTAATATTTGGTTATGATATTAAAATAAAACTCTTTTATATTTAATATCATAAATAGTGAGCGAAATCTAGCAATACATCACTATCCAAATATTAAGATTATCAATAACTTTGATCAATCCTATTTTATGATAATAATTTATATGACATGTCCCTTTGTCCAAATATCTAATTGAGCACAAGGGCATGGATTGTGTCAACCTTGTATAGTTCAATTTATGTTTTCTTGATCCCCAAGTAGACTGTACAGAAAATAAACATCTCATGTTCATCCTCTTGAGCATGGCCATGCATTTTGCAGTCTCACTTTATCAAGAGGCCTACAGATATAACTCCTGTTACATAGGAGGGACAAATCTCATCTAGGGCACTCACATTCCTCCACATAATTTATTATATGTCCAAATACCAACTTTATGATCACCCTGTTACAGGCAACGTTTGATGATATTCAAAACACATAATTCCTTATGTAGGAATCGTAGTGATTTCAGTTCGAAGGACTTCAAAAAACATTTGTCAATTTAAGAAACGTTCATGACACTTATGTAACAATCCATGCAACGTTCTTAAGGTGGGTCTGTCCAGTACATCATTACTCTTAATGTGTACCTATGTGAGCACATGATATCTCATATCCATGATCTGTGAGATGTGATCATCAATTGACTCACATACTAGTCTAAATGCATCTTTGTCCTAAAGATGATACTTGACTAGGGACTATTTAAGAATAGTTCTTCATAAGATCTCACGTTCAAGTCATTTACTTGATTTCTTATGAAGTTTAAGATTAATATTCTAAGGACATATATTATATTCTAAAAGAATAAGTTTGCCTTTATAAAATAACATGATACATCTGATGGATGTTCATAAATATATAAGTCTCTAGTGCATATTGCTAACAATCTCCCACTTGCACTAGAGACATTCAGACATAACTCTTATGCCTAATGATCTAGCGTTCCCTTCACGCTTCTGTTGCACAAGGGGTTGTTGTTGTTATTGTGGTAGAATCAGTGACTGCTTCCTGCTTGGAACTTTTCCAGCTCACAGTGCCACCATTCAATGAAACACATAACCTGATTGCGATCTTTTAATCATCTTTGTCGGTTTGGAAGCCAGCATCAATGTAACCTTTACATGTAGCTCTTCCTCACCTCCATATATATATCAAGAGTGAATCCTCAGTTCTTCTCAAGTACTTAAGGATGTTCTTGACTATTGTCTAGTGACCTTCACCAAGATCAGACTGGTATCTTCTAGTCATGCTTAAAGCATATGATATTTCTGGTCGAGTACATAACATGGTAAACATGATAGACCCTATAGCGGATGCATAAGGAATCTTACTCATGCGACCTCTCTCTTCTTCATTGGAAGGAGAATGAGCCTTAGATAGGCTTATACCATGTGACATAGGCAAAGATCCCTTCTTAGAATCTTGCATTTTAAACCGTTTTAACACTTTGTCTATGTATGTACTTTGACTTAGGCCAAGTAATCTTCGAGATCTATCTCTATAGATCCTGATACCTAATACATAGGTCGCTTCGCCCAAATCTTTCATAGAAAAACAATTTCCTAACCAAGTCTTTACAGACTGAAGGGTAGGAATGTCATTTCCTATGAGGAATATGTCATCTACACACAAAACCAGACAAACCACTATATTGTCACTAACCATTTTTGTAGACACAAAGTTCATCCTCATTTTTAATGAAATTAAATTACTTTACAGCTTCATCAAAATGAAGATTCCAGCTTCTAGAGGCTTGCTTTAATCCATAAATGGATCATTTGCAACTTGCATACCTTTCCAGTATTTCAGGTATAACAAAATCTTTCGGTTGTGTCATATACACATCTTCAAGAAGGCTTCCATTTTGGAAAGCTGTCTTGATACCCATTTGCCAGATTTCACAATCATGGTAAACTGCAACAACAAGCAAGATCCGAACAGATTTAAGCATGGCAACTGGGGAAAAAGGTTTCATCATAGTCTATACTATGAATTTTCGTGAAACCCTTTAGCCACCAACTGTGCTTCAAAGGTACTTACATTACCATCCATGTCAGTTTTCCTCTTTGAAAACCCACTTGCACCCTATGGGTTTTATCCCTTCGGGTGGCTCAATCAAGGTCCATACCTTGTTAGTGTATATGGAATCCATTTCAGATCTCATGCAATCAAGCCATTTCTCAGATTCTGGACTGAAAAGAGCTTCTTGGTAGATCACTGGTTCACCTTGATCCATTAGCAATACATCCTTTTCCTGAGACACAAGGAAACCATATCTCTCAGGTTTGTGACGTACCCTGTCTGACCTACGCAAGTCTTGCGCTACTTGAGCAAGTGGCTCCACAACACCTTGTGGCATCTGCTCTTGTTCCATTATCGGCTGATTGCTACTTTATGGTACTTGAATTTCTTCAAGTTCTACTTTCCTCCCACTTATTTTCTTAGAGACAAACTCCTTCTCTAAGAATACAACAGTCCTAGGGACAAACATTTTGTCTTTGCTAGGATTATAGAAGTAGTAACCCTTTAGTTTCCTTTTGGGTATCCCACAAATAAGCACTTATCTGATTTAGGTCCTAGCTTATCTTAAAACTTGGAGTTTCACATAAGCTTCACAACCCCAAATCTTCATAAAAGACATACTAGGTTGCTTCCCAGTCCATATCTCATATGGTGTCTTTATGATAGTCTTAGATGGATGGAACATGGTTTAGTGTGAAGGCTGCTGTTAACAAAGCATGACCCCAAAAGGAGTCGGGGAGATCAGTATGACTCATCATAGATCAAACCATATCCAATAAAGTTCAATTTCTCCTTTCTGAAACTCCATTCCATTGAGGTTTTCCAGGAGGAGTGAGTTGAGATGTTATCCCACACTCTCTTAGATAGTCATCAAATTGTTGGCTTGAGTATTCTCCACCTCGATCTCATTGAAGTGTTTTAATAGTCTTGCCAAGTTGGTTTTATACTTCATTCTTAAATTCCTTGAACTCTTCAAAGGATTTGGATTTGTGTTCCATCAGATACACAAATCCATATGTACTGAAATCATTAGTAAAAATGATGAAGTATTGAAAACCTCCTCTAGCCATTGTGCCCATGGACCCACATACATCACTATGTATGAGACCAAGAAGATCATCAGCCCTTTTACCCTTTCTAGTGAATGGGGTTTTGGTCATCTTCCCTAATAGAAAAGATTCACATTTCTCAATTGATTCAAAATCAAAAGATTCCATATAGCCATCTTGATGGAGTTTGGATATGCGTTTCTCATCTATGTAGCCCAAGTGACAATGCCAAAGATAAGTTGGGTTCAA
This sequence comes from Sesbania bispinosa, assembly GCA_026901365.1. Lineage (NCBI taxonomy): Eukaryota > Viridiplantae > Streptophyta > Magnoliopsida > Fabales > Fabaceae > Sesbania > Sesbania bispinosa. Next base: position 146,450 of record QLOH01000527.1, read on the forward strand.
ATCATTTGTTTTGACCCTCTTAGAACTTATGTTATAGATAGGCACTTCCATGTCAAGAACATATTGTTCAACTTTGCACAACCATATCATTCAAATAAATTGAATTATTCTTTATAAAAACACTCCTTTTCTAAACAAGAAACGGAATTTAAAATTCCCACTAATGGTAGGCACAAAATAACAATTATTTAGTTCAATAACTAGTCCAGTTGGAAAAGTTAAATAATAGGTTCCTACGGCTAAGGCAACAACTCTTGCTCCATTTCCACATGTAGGTCGACTTCTCCTTTAGCCAATGACCTACTTCATTTAGATCCTTCACATTCACACTAATGTGAGGTTCATATCTGGTATCCAATACCTAAGATGCAGAAGTAGGTAAATTGACTTCTATAACATATATCTCTGAAGCGGAAGTCTCACTTCCCTTCTGCTTGATCTTCTCCAGGTACTTTACACAGTTTCGAATGTCCTGATTAGCCACAGTGGAAACATTTTCCATCCTTAGCTATCCTGCCCCTAGGCTTCAAAACAGAGGTACTAGGCTTATCCTTGCCTTTGTCCTTTGATTTGAAATAGGGCTTCTTGAATTTCTTCTTGCCCCTTGCCTTTTCCAGGTTGGACCATCAATATGGCCTTCCCTTTAGCTTTATTAATGTTTTGCTCAGCTGTTCTTAACATGCTTAGCAATTCTGGCAGCGCTGTGTCAAATTCATTCACGTTGTAGTTCATGACGAATTGACTATAGCTGTCCGACAATGAATGCAGGACAAGATCAGTGGCCAACTTTTGGCCTAATGGGAATCCAAGCCTTTTTAGGTTTTCAATGTACCCAATAGTTTTGAGTACATGAGCACCAACATGGGTTCCCTCTGCCAGTCTACATTGATAAGCTTTTTTTAGACTTCAAACCGTTCAAGCCTAGCTTGTCCTTGATAAAGTCTCTTTAAGTGCACAATCATATTGTACGCCTCCATGTTCTCATGTTGTTTTCAACATTCATGGTAGCAAGCATAAGGCAACCCACATCGAGAGCAACATCCAGATGCTTTCTAAAAGCATCCTTGTCAACTTTCGAAGCATTTGCAACGAGTGTTTCAGGAATAGGCCCTTCCAGGACATGCACCCTTTTCTCATGCCTAAGGACAATCCTTAGGTCTCTATACCAGTCTAGAAAGTTAATTCCAGACAGTTTGTCCTTCTCAAGGACAGATCGCAATAAAAGATAATTTTGTTGTGTTAAAAAATTATGCACGTAAGTATCATATAACAAACATATTTAACGAGGTCTTTAATCAAATATGCCTCCCACTATTTTGATTCAAAACAAGTACCCTCAATATAAAGAATCAGAAAATCTCATCACTAGATTTTCTAGTGGGCCAAGATCCATATTTCACCTAATTTTAAGTCAGCTTTAGCTGATCGCTTAAGAAAAGGCAATTTAGGTAGGAACACGCTTTCCAATTGTATCTCATACAACTCTTGGATAGTTAGGTGAATAACTCTTATTCCAATTCATCTTATGAATTAATGCCTAACTTAGTGCCTCTAGGTTTTTCAATCCTATTGAATATACCTAGTTAAGTCAAAACCCAATGGCTGATAATTAGATATTACTTTTATCCCATCGCGCCTCACTAAAGTAGATAAATGCACCCTGCTTTAATAGACCCACATTTAATCGATTCTAGCCTTGACGAGTGCCATACATTGGAAGGCAAAACATGACTTAATATCGGTGCCTTTAGGTTTTTTTCAATCTTATTGAATATACCCAATCAAAACCCAATGGTTGACAATTGAATATCACTTTTATCCTATCACGCCTCACTAAAATAGATAAAGGTATCCTGCTTTAGCAGACCCACTCTTCATCGATTCTAGCCTTGACGAGTGTCATTCATTGGAAGGCAAAACAACCATTGAGGGATTTGATCGCTTTAATTTTATTCTTTGTTAAACCTTTTAACATACAAGCATGCATCTCATACAAACACACATGATATGGTTATGGCCTCCTAAAACCAAATACAATAATTCTAATTAAATTAAATTAGAATTATTATCCTTTCCTAGTGGCTTGTTGTATGCGTGTGACCCAATAGGCTTTTAATATTTGGTTATGATATTAAAATAAAACTCTTTTATATTTAATATCATAAATAGTGAGCGTCATCTAGCAATACATCACTATCCAAATATTGAGATTTTCAATAACTTTGATCAATCCTATTTTATGATAATAATTTATATGACCTGTCCCTTTGTCCAAATATCTAAATGAGCACAAGGGCATGGATTGTGTCAACCTTGTATAGTTCAATTTATGTTTTCTTGATCCCCAAGTAGACTTTACGGAAAATAAACATCTCATGTTCATCCTCTTGAGCATGGCCATGCATTTTGTAGTCTCATTTTATCAAGAGGCCTACAGATATAACTCCTGTTACATAGGAGGGACAAATCCCATCTAGGGCACTCACATTCCTCCACATAATTTATTATATGTCCAAATGCCAACTTTATGATCACCCTGTTACAGGCAACGTTTGATGATATTCAAAACACATAATTCCTTATGTAAGAATGTAGTGATTTCAGGTCGAAGGACTTCATATAACATTTATCAATTTAAGAAACGTTCATGACACTTATGTAACAATCCATGCAACGTTCTTAAGGTGGGTATGTCCAGTACATCATTACTCTAAATGTGTACCTATGTGAGCACATGATATCTCATATCTATGATCTATGAGATGTGATCATCAATGAACTCAGGAGGCTATTTACGTGGAATGACTTCCCCGAGATCAGTTTTCCAACCATACTAATACTGCATTCATTTAACCCATCTTGGATATCTTCCTCGTCGAAAACAATGAGATTGGGTTCAGAACTTCGTTGAGGAAGTGGGCGACTCCCCGTCTGTGGATCAGTGGTACTCATGTCTCTGCACCGCAGGAATTATGCTGCAAGAAGCGAAGGAAAGCGCGTGTAAACGGATACGAAACTACACTACTCGTCGCTGCCCTAGAGAAAACCCTAGGAGACGAGACGAGAGGATCTAATAGTCGAACATTTGATATTAAATCACAAACACAATAAAATTGCTTCCATGTAATACAATAAGGTGTCTTAGATTTATAACTTCACACTTCAATTAATACTAAACAATAATATGGAGTTATGCTAAAATGAAATGCTAATGGTATCACATTTGAATCTACTATAAAATCTATATTGTTATCCTACGTAAATTATTTATCTTTTTTTATAATGTTGTGAGTAATATTTTTATGTAGAAAATACAACTTCGTACAATTTAAATGCGATGTCTTTAATAATAATCAGTGATTCAGTTAACAATACCTTTATATATATCATTATGTTTTCTTATACATTCCATATATGTTTCCTTACTTTCTCTTTCAATAAAAAAACATTCAATTAATTTTTGTTTAATAACTTCAACTTATATTATTTTTTGATTTTTTAAGGAGTTTCAAGTACATATTGTATTTACAACTTTATTTCTTATTTATTCATTTGCTTATTTTATGAGTTTATTTTATAATATTTCATATAGTATAAACAATTGCATAGTTCTAATACACTTAAATTATTTATAATGTGGGATGTGTTTTTTTCTCAAATTAAGTCTATTACCAATAGACATGTTAATACATAAATATTGATTAATTTATTACATTATATAATATTTGTTTATTGAAACAAATATATTAAATTATTAAAAAATTAAAACTCATTATTTTTGTATTGTTATATTCTCGTGCATCGCAAGGGAATAAATCTTTGTATCATGTTTATTAATATAATCTTTTTATCAATTATATTTAAAAATATAATTGATAAAAACCAATGACTTTTTAAAATTGAGTTGTGTATTTATCGAAAAAATTCATTTTAAATTTCTTTTATAATAATTTTTATACATCACGAGGGAATAAATCTTTGTATCATGTTTATTAATACTTAATTATTAATTTAATATATAGATTATTAGAGGCAAATATAATTTATCTTAATCAAAAGTGGAAACTATTTATTGAAAATTACAACTATAATAATATTCAATGAATTGGTAATATGAATAGTTTTAATTTCCAATTAAATCTTTATATTTTTTATTTATTATCTCATGCAATATCGCACAGGTTAGAAAATCCGTTAATTTAATATTATAATTTATTTTTAAAAATATTTTACACATGATATTATATTCCTTTTACCGTAATTTATTTTATATTTTCTATTTTTATACTAACATATTTCTTTACACTAAATCTTATATTTTATACTCATTTTTATTATGTTTTATTTTAAAATCATGCTAAAAATATTTTTTTTTATTATTATTTTGCAGTCATTGAACGAGTATACTTTTGTGTATTATTCATTTATGAATCATGTAACCAATATAATAAATTTTTACGACATATATTTTGTTTATATTATTACATTATTTTTTACAGTAATTTATTTTTATTATTTATATTTTTTTATCTCCTTCTAAATCAAATGTCACGTGGGACGCATGGATTAACACATAACTATAATTATATATGTAAGGAAACTGAAAGCTTTTTTTATCAAAAGTACAATTTCTATGGCTTGTATAAGGTGAATCAATAACAAACCTTATAAATTATTTTATTGAGTAATTTTTATTCAATCTCCTTGAGTTCTAAGAAGAATACATACTAAAAGTAGTTATCTTGATCAAGCTATCTTTGTGGGTTGATTCCAATCATAGCATTCCCGATTATCCTTCCAAACCAGACATGGTCCTGATGTCACGATTTCCCAATAACAATAAGAACAAACATCTCGAGTTTGGACATAGATGTTGAAGTAGTGTCCTCCGGTAGTCCAACTAAAGAAGCAAAAGTACAATGTATTAGGAATTAAAGGATTAACAACAAATTTGAAGCTGTAGCTTCCTCCGACGGGCAGTACATGAAAGCCAAGATCGTGATCCTTGTCTTTGCAATGAACACCCAACTGATAATCATTTAACTTGTTGGCTATTGCAACAGTTCTTTCAGGTATTATCTCTGCGTTACCACCATTGAACTGCAAAGCAACTAGTATAGTTACCATTACCAACATACAGAGAGATAAAACAATTTTCGAAACAAAAACCATCACTGCAAAATAACTTGACACACTTATTTCTAGGCACACAATCTTTGCTTTTTGCTTTCATTGATTGGTTGTATTGTACCCAATAAGCACACATATGTTATTTTTTATATAAAACATGTAGGGTCAAATTCGACATTTCCTCAATTACTTCATTAGGTAGTAATTAATGATCCATTACTATATATAGATCATTTTTGTGTGAAATAAATACTTTAATATATACAGATTAAGTACATTGGAAAATATAGATTTAATATTATCTGAAAAGTATCATAGAAATAAAATAAATAATTTAACTTAACTTTAGTATTGACGTAATTTTGTGAGTTTTGTGTGTCATCTATATTCAACTAAATTTTTATATATTTAAAATATTTATTTTTGAGTATTTGGATTAAAATCATTGACCATTGTTACTTCATTGTTTATTTAATTTAATTTTTAAGTATTGTAATTAGTATTTTATATTATAAATATGTTATAATTAAATAATCATGTTTTTAATTGATTTTCTATTCAATGTATATTAAAATTGAAATTACATTAAACATGTTAAATTAAGAAAATAATCTAAAAGACTATAAATAACAGGAAAAGTCAAAACTTGCACATGTTAAATTGTTTTTATTATTTCCTTTTTTGTTGTTTGATTTTGAAATGCATCAACATACATTGCTTTTTTCAAGTTTGAATATAAAATAATCAAATTCATTATGAAATTACTCAATACCAATATTTATCACTGAATTTTATAATTATGATAACATAAGAATATACACATATAAAATTGGTCAAAATAACTATTACACAATGTAACGTCCTAATTTCTTAATTCAATTGGAAGCACTATTTTCAAATCCGTGAAATTGTTTCGCGCATTAATGATATCATCAAACACAAACAATCATCGCTTAGATAATCCAACCATTACATAAACATAATTTCAATACATTAAAAATGAATTCATATCTTTGTTGCCAACTAGGGCTTAAATACAATGGTCAATAAATAGGTATAATAGGATATGATGATACATATGTCCTGGAATCATAAACAAGCATCCCTGAAGGCCCCACATGTACTATCCTATCCCATCAAAACAAAAGAATCCTATGCCTATACAAAATATTATCGATCCAAAAGAGTTGGGCCATCACAGAACCCAACCACGACCCGAATCTCCCAATCAAGCCTCCGTACGGGAACCCTGCACATCTGAAGATATATCCCACGACGCGGGGTGAGACTAACGTCGCAGTGAACGTGATAAAGGCATGCAGTGTAAGAATCCAAGCAAGTGATATGCAACACAATAGTCTAACACAACCAAGTCATAGTACATGAATAATCATAATCAGAACAATGTTAGTCCTCAAGTGTTTCACCCAACACTCTAGGGGTCTTTCCACTTAACATGAGGCTAGACTAAGCTTAGACTAATAGGAACCATCGTCCCTGAAGGCCATAAAGACCTTACCCTTAAACATAATAGATTGCTAACATTGTCAGCACCCAATTTTGTCCAGAAGCTATTTGCAACTCATTTTGATTTGTAGAAAATTTACATTTTTTATTTTACCCAAAATATTAATTAATTCACTAATTATTCAGTAATTAGTCAATTTATTAATAAAAACCATTTGATAAATTAATTAGTTAATTATCTAATTGATTGGCTAAATTAATTAATTAAATATTTAAAAAAACAACAAAAAGGAAAAAAAACTCAAAAACGTTTTAGCCTATTGTTGTTTTATTTTATTTTGGGCTAAAAAGCCCATTATGGCAAAAAAATTATTATTATTTAAAACATAAAAATAAAAAAGGGGAAAGAGATTACTTGTTTTTCAAATTGCAAGTAAATAAACAAATTACTTGGAGAGCAAGTTGCGTTTTACCTCAATTCTTGGAGACAAAAAAATTCTTTGAGAGAAAAAGAGGGGAGGGCCAAAAATAAAGATTAGAGAGGAGATCTGAGAGTCAAATTCATTTTTTGAGAAAAAGAGGAAAAATGATAGGAACTTTTCTCATTCATTTCTAAATAGAGGCTAACAAAAACAAGAGTGTAGCCCGAAAAGGAAGAAACAAGAGTGCAGCCCAGTATATAGTTCTTACAGGTAGATGGTCATATTATATATTCCTTAACAATCTAACCTGTTGAAACATTTCATGTTTATCTATGTTGTATTTTGATATCTACATTTATACCCCTTGCGTGAAAATAAATTCAAGCAACTAATCAAATGTCAAATGTTTGTGAGAGTGTCTGTGAGAGTCCCATTTACTGAATCAAATAAGTGATCAAATACAGTCTCACATTTAAGAAATTACACAAAAATCATAAAAAAAAGTAATATAATGGGAACAATAACAACAACAAATCACCACCACACTGTCCCCTCCCTTCCTCAACCGAGATCACCACCAAGGTTCCACCATCTCCATAGCCATATGGAGACCTATCTTCTGCAGAATACAATTCTTGTACTTTCTGAGGCTCTTTCTTCTGTAACCATACTGATAACATTCAATGGATGGATGAAACTTAATTTAAGCCTGTTTGTCTCAGTTGCAGCCTCAGAGAAGAAATAAACAAGTTTTGATGGATTCTGTATCTTCTGCAGAAAGTCTGTCATCAGGTTCCTTCTGCAGACCTGTCCTTTTTCTTCTGTAGATGACTTTCATGACTTTATAGACTTGTGAGGGTCTCCTGATTTTTATTTTGTTTATTTTACTTCTTGGAAATCTCAGGAAGTCATGAACCTTATACAAATACTTCTTTTTCCCTTTTCTCAAAAATGAATCTTCCTTCTAAAGCAACTCTGTTCTTCTTCAATCTTAGGAATCTGGTTAGAAGGTTTTTAGGGAATGGTGTTGTAATTTAAGTAATGCAATCTTTCATCTTGATGTTATCTTTCTGAAGTCTATAAATCAGTTTGAGTATTCAAATCTGAATTAAGACTTAGCATCCTGGAGTTTTAATGATTAACAAATCAGATCATATAAGCAGGTTCTACTGAGAAAGGTATTGTGTTGTTGATTGTGTTTCAGGAAGGAATAATTAAGAAGATCAAAAGAAGAAGATCAGAAGAAAAAGAAAAGAAGAAGAAAAGAAGAAGATCAGAAGAAGAAGACCAGAACATATCAGACTAGAAGAAAACCAGAAGAACAAGTCAGAAGAACATATCAGAAGAAGACCAGAAGAAAACCAGAAGAACAAACCGGAAGAAGACCGGAAGAAGACCAGAACAAGACAGAAGAAGATTAAAGAAAGAATCAGAAGATGAAGCAACAAAGAATCAGAAGAAATAAACGAAGCAAGAATCCTTCTATCATCTGTAGTATTGAAGACAAAAGAACATAGTATGAAGAATTTTCTTTCGAGCTGAAGTTAAACCAAAGAAAGCTGAAGACATATGAACCAAGGAAAAGACATTAGGAAGAATAGTCAAGCGTGAAAAACACTTTATCCAAGAGTGCACTTCATTTCAGTATAAGAGTTAGGCATATTTTTCTGCCTCGATCAAATGATTTGCACAAATAAGAAATTCTGCAAAAGCTGCTGCACCTACAATAAAAGAAAAACTGCGCACGCAGAAAGACTGTACCCATTGCTGCTCAAAAGCGAATCAAATGTTTGAACCAGAAAATGACGAAAGAGATGGTTAAGCAAAAATATTTAATTCAACATCTTTATTCATCTGTGAATCAGAAGGAACAGAAGCTACAAAGCAACACAAAGCTTGTATCATCTGAAGAGGAGAAACAACTCCTAACAGAGAAACTTGATGAATGAATTTCAAATGAAAAAGCAAAAAGAGGATATGTCAAAGAAGAAGAAATCCAATGAGAAAATGGCTGAAGATGAAAGCTTATAAATCATCTGAAAGATATACAAAGCTTATATCATCTGAACAAATTATAGCATTTGAAGACTCTCTCTACTTATCATTTAATCAAGTCAAATATGAGAAGTCTGGACCAAAGCAAATGACAGAAGTTCAAATTGGCTAAAGATATTATTCAAATATTAGCAGTGAACTCTGATCAAGGAAGAAAGGTGAAAGCAATAGATTGTCAGAAGCTGAACAGAAAGGAAGCTTGCACATTTCGGGATAAAAGACAACCTCAACAGATACATCCTCACACTCACAGAAAAATCAGAGGATTAGTCAAGCAGAAGAAGAGAGAACGAAAAGAAGACATCCATCTAATTAAGGAAATTCTCTCAAGGTTAAAAGAGCTTATCTGTAGTGTGTCAGAACCAAAGTCTTCCGCACACCTATTTGCTTAAGAAGAAGCAACCGTTTAGAGAAGCTATTTCACAACGGCTATCTAAGCCAAAATCACTTCCTCTCTAATGGTAACTAATACATCTTCAATGGCTATTTTTCATCAGAACATATAAATAGTCTTCAGAAAGACTTTGAAGATGTTGATCAACTTATGAATCAACCAAGTTGAACTAATGTTGAACAACTCAAGGAACAACCAAGTTGAACTACTGTTGATCAAATCTGGATTAACCAGTTGGCCTGGTGTTGACCATTATTTGGTTCAACCGGTTGGTGATAAAAATGTTGATACCTCAATGATAGAAGGCATAAAGGCCAACCAACCATGGACTCAGAAGTCCATCAGAAAAATGGCTGAAGCACAACTGCATATCCTGCTGAGCCAATGTAGTTGAGGGAGAATGTACCTCACTTAGAAGACGATATTGTACTCAATTCATATTCTTGTATCTCTGTCTTATCCTTGTACTTAGGTTGTAATTGTTTGTATCCTGAGTTAGACTCAGTAACCTCTCTGTACAAGAAGAATCTGAGTTTAAGTGTCTAATGAACTTAAACTTAAGATTGAGTTGTAAACACTTTATGTGTCTGAGAGGCTGGAGAGGCTTGGTGGAATAAAGAATACTCTGTGATAGCCTGGAGAAGCTGGGTGTACTCAATGATAGCCTGGAGAGGCTTGGTGTACTCAGTTTGTGCCTTGAGAGGCCTGGTGTACTCAATGATAGCCTGGAGAGGCTTGGTGTACTCCGTTTGTGCCTGGAGAGGCTTGTGTGAAAGAATACTGCCTGAGTTGCCTGGAGAGGCAGTTGAGAACAAAAGAATACTTAAGTCTGGAGAGGCTTGTGTGAAAGAATACTGCATGAGTTGCCTGAAGAGGCAGTTGAGAACAAAAGAATACTTAAGCCTCGAGAGGCTTGTTTGAAAGAATACTGCATGAGTTGCCTGGAGAGGCAGTTGAGGATGAAAGAATACTTGAGCCTGAAGAGGCTGTAGAAAGAATACTTGTATCTGTGCTGCAGATAGTGAAATAATCCAGTGGTGGTTTGCCCTGGGACTGGATGTAGCTCACTAGTTGATGGGTGAACCAGGATAAATCTCTTGCCTAAGTCTTCTTTCCCTTAAACTCTTTTACTTTTTGTATTTATATTTCTGAAGGGGTTTGAACAGTATTTTTCATAATAAACTTAACTCAACAATTTTAATAAAACAAGTTTTTCTAAGACAATAAATCATTCAGTTAATTTCATATCATTTGAAGTAACACTGAGAATGCACTTTGAAGAACTTCTAGAATAACTCCTTGAATGGGATTTGACAAAGTCTCAGTTCAGAAGTTAGATGTATACTTCAAACGATAGTCAATCATCTGAGGCAGCCCAAAAATAGTTCTGAAAAGATTCTCTGTGATATCTTTCAGAGGGTATCTTGAGGTAAATCTGAATGACTAAGATTAATCAATTAAGAGTCCATTTTAGTCAACGTTCCGATCAATCTTTCGTAGTCAAAATTCGTCCTTCTTATCTTCTGCATATTTCATTTTAACTCTGTTTCTTAATGTATTTATAATTTTAGTTCAAGATTTCCAAAATGATCAAAATGTATAAAACAGCATTCAACCCCCCTTCTAGTGTTTCCTGTGGATATAGAATTGGTATCAGAGCTCACGTTCGGGCTGAGCATCTAACAAATGCAGAAGAAGTAGATCCTCAGAAGATGGAAATCTCAACACACTGAAGCAAATCTGAAGAATGATGATGAGAAAAGGAAGTTATCTTCTTAAAACTCATTATTCATACAATTAAGGCATCTTTCAGAAGGACATGACTGGAAAAGGAAAGTATATCTATCTAAAGATCACATACGGATAACATCTTTTCTATCTTAGGTTCAATTTAATTGTAGTTATTCAATTATTGCATGATTTAGTTTATTGAAATTGTTATTGCATGCATGCGTATATATGTGTAAAAATAATTTGTTGTATGATTATTTGTGTCATATGCTTGTAAGTTGAGGAGTCATGTATGTTAATCATTTTGTCAATAAATGTGATACGACGCAATGCAAAATCATTGAATCATCAACCAACTTCTCATAATCGGCACGATGCACTACTCCCCACACCGGTTCAGTGCACGTAACCGTCTCTCATCAATACTTGAAGCACGCCTGGTTCCATATTTAAAAGGATTGGAAGATCAACATGGAAATTACACTTCATTCAATCCTTTCTCTAAAAAGAAAAGAGCTTCTCAAGTATCTCTCTCACCAAAAGCTCAACAGTTCTAATTCTCCATGGCAAACGCATCAGCATCTTCAAGTAACTCTACTCCCTCAACTTTTAATGAGAGAATCATCCCCTACAAGATGGTAAATCTCTCAGACTTTGATGAAGCAGATTACAAGATATCTGAATACATTGAAGCCGCTGGTTGGACTTCATACTTCAACAACATCTCCTCCTCATGGCATGAGAAGAGTGTAATGGAGTTTTGGGACAATATTAAGATCATATCTGAACCCAACAGAACTGGAATTGAAACGAAGGTGATGGGAAGATTCCTGTACGTGGACAACAAACTAATTGCTAAAGTGATTGGTGTGCCTGATAGTGGAGAACAATACTTCCAAAGATGGGAATCTCTACATGGTGGAACATTTGTTTTCGATTAATATCTCTTTGGACGAAGAAGAATTGCTCCTTTCAGACCTTCTCAACTTCTGAGCACACCTAGAGCCTTCCTTCCTGTACTAAACTGCTGTATTCTTCCCAGAGGAAGAAACAAATTGGTAATAATCATGATGGAGAGGTTTGTGCTGGGACTCTTGCTGTCAAAGAAGAAAGTCAATCTCCCATGGGTGCTGCTATATCAGATGTGTTTCAGAGATGAGATGGGGAATGGGGACCTCTACCTTCACAACACCTTAATCATGAAAATTCTTATGCACGAAGGAATTCCAGTAGAAAGTCTTTCTGACCAACCATCTCTTGACTTCTTCACACCAACAGTATTTGCTGAGTTAGACCGGACTCTCATTGAAAGAGAAGAAGCTCCTGAGAATCAAGTGGTTATTCTAGAGCCGACAAAATGGGCTAGCCCGACCGGGCCGGCCCGCAAAAGCCCGCAAAAATGTAGGGCTCGGGCACCTATTTTAGAAGCCCGAATAACTTTCGGGCTTTTTTGCCCAGCCCGATAAAGTTCGTTACCCGCAAAAAGCCGGGTAGCCTGCAAAAACCCGCCAAAAACTCGGGCTACCCGCAAAAAAGCCCACAAAGGGTAGGGCTCGAGCACCTAATTTAGAAGCCCTAACAACTTCCGGGTTTTTTAGCTCAGTCCGATAAAGCCCGCTACCCGCATCAAGGCGGGCCGGGCCGGGCCGGATAGCCCGAATTGCCACCTATAGGTTATTCCTCCTCTTTTTGCTTCACGCAATGAAGAAGAAACTCAAGATACCCACTTGAAGTCTCGCAAAAGGAAAAAGGATGATGTTGGGTGTATACCATCTGAAGAAGGTAAATGGTAAGGTTTCCAGGCTTGCAAGGAGATTGAGAGCTGCTGAGAAAGAGCTTAAAAAGCTCAGGGCAGATAAAGAAAAGGCTGATGAGGACCACCTTGATGATCAATAATTTAACTGTGTCTTGTCATTAAGTGTGTTGCTCATTGTTTAAAAATTTTGTTTAAGATTAATAAAATCAGTTTCCTGTTTTGCTATAAGCATTCTTATTATAGGTATTGAGTATTCTGTCTGTGTGCAACTAATTAAATCTTTATTGTAAATTATTAACAATTGATTTAACTAATCAGATAAAAATAATTAATGGTTAAGTTAAAAAAAACTTTTCACTAAAAATATCTCTTTAATAATTAAAATAAACAATTAACAAATAGTGTAAAATAATCATATGCTACTGAAAGGTATTTCTTGTTGTGTTTGATGCAGGAATTAAGATTCACTTAAAAAGGATAAACTTCTGAAGAAAACATCATCTAAAAGAATAGTTGACATATCATCATTCTTATATTCTAAACCCGTTCAGAAGGTTCTCGATGAACTTACTGAACCTATGGGTTAAAAATACTAAGATGATAAATATTCAATATTCTTAAGACTACCTCAGATTCTGAGAGAAAAATATGACAAGTTATCATCCTCTTTTGCTGAACCTGTTCAGAAAAGTTCCAAGTGGATTTAATGAGATCATGGGTGAGGAATGTTAAGATGGTTGATATTCTAATCATAAAATTCTATCTTAATCCTTGAGGGGCAAGTCAAGATGATTGTTCAAGGAATCTCTTGGAGCACAAAAGACAAAAAGCACACTGCAAACATACTGACAACAAGCAACTTCAGAAGAAGAAAAAGGCTTGAAGAAAAAGGGTAATGTCAGAAACGCATCCTTGCAACCAGAGAACAACAAGTAAATCTAATGGTAACATCACTTCATCTTATAACTTAGATATCTGTGAAAATTTGATCTCTAATAAAAACTTTAATACTTTAACTCACTTAATAAGCAAAAACTTAAAAGACTTAAGACTTCTCAGATAAAAATAAAACCTTGTTGTTTGTTTTCTCGTATGCTGTGCCTGAATTTTTTTTTCTTTTCGTTTTTCTATTTTTATTTTTCCTTTTATATATTCTTTTCTGTTTGTCAAAAAGTATTTCGAAAAGTGCTTTCAAACCTATTTTTATCTCTTTCTTGTTCTCTTTCAAAAAACGTTTTCCAAAAACTTACTTTATCAACGCTAATGACTCGATTTTCTATGCATCACCTAACCTATCAATGATACACGTTTTGATGTTTTCAAAACTGTCATCATTAAAGCCACAAGAGCACGTTTGTATCTGATAAACAACCATCCATAAGGATCAATCTGTGCACTTCTCTCTTTTACCCTTGTTTCAAGGTCCTATAAATTCACAAGAGCTCCTTACACAAACTCATCTCTTTGAAGCTTCTTTCTAGCTTTACCTGAGAATCTGGGTGTGTTGCTCTCTGAAGGACCATGAAGAAGTAAAGGAAAATAGAAGAAGGAGTCCTGGAACAAATTGATATGAAGATCAAGTCATCTAAGATGATGTGTGGAATGAGAAGTAAGGAAGAGGTTTCTTATGAAAACCTGTCCTTCTTTACTTCGACCATGGGAATCTTCTTACATCAGGAGTATATTATTTACTCACTGGTTGATCCCATAATAGCCAATCTTATGAAGGGAACCACTTCAAATGTGGACCTAAAGATAGAGGTTGTTGCTGGTGGTCGAAACACAGTGTTAAATGATGTACCTCAACCGTTCCAGCCGTACAAAGGAGATTGAGTGCTGCTTGCACGGTTGGAAAGAGCATACATGCTCAATCAACACTTCTAAGGATCCTATTCCAAGGAAGAAGTGGTGGCTGAGAAAGGAAACGAAGTTGTATGAATCGAGAGAGGTAGCGACGATAAATGTATTTTGAAGTTTTTCAAAAATTTGTACATAAAAGTTTGTTTTTATCAATGTATTTTTGATTGTTTGAATGTAATTTCTTTCTTTTTCAGAATGTGTTTTGTAAATATCTGTGTGTATCTGTTTTGTTTCAGAACTTCTTGTTTAATGAATTTATAGAACTTAAAAACCTCTAACAATGAGTTTACAATCTTAATCAACTGATAACAAACAATATCTGCAAGTCTGAATTGATATCTGTAACAATTTCCTTAACAATTGACATTTACTTTCTTAATAACATCATCATCTAATAACCCTATAACATAAAAGTGTTTCTAACAATTTGGTATTAAAAATATTTAAAAAGATTATAAATACTCCAGAAGTTTAAAAATGGGGAGAACCTCCGAAAGATAACAACAAAACCTTTTTAATATATGACAAAAAAGGGAGAAATATATATAACTTGTTCAAAATGTGTTAAGTTAAATATTTTAGAAGATAATCAAAAGATAAAGATTTAGAAGATAAAAATTGATAATAGTAACAGCTGATAAGAAATTCAGAAGATAACAAGCAGTCAAAAACTTTTAGGAAAACATAACAGTTAAACTCTAACATAGTGGTTTCTGAAAATTAATAATCTTTCAAAAAATTGGTATCTATGTTCATCTAAAATCTAAAGTTGGTATCTAACAGACTAAAATCTGATATCTAAGAAGATAAAAATTAACTTTAAAAACCTTAATGTCTTTCTCAGGGGGAGTAATATAGATAGGGGAGCCTTCTATTTACTTAACTCTCTTTTCTTAAAACATTTTGTAAGTTATACATATCTTATTTGTCATCATTAAAAAGAGGGAGATTGTGAAGTCTATAAATCAGTTTGAGTATTCAAATCTGAATTAAGACTTAGAATCCTGGAGTTTTAATGATTAACAAATAAGATCATATAAGCAGGTTCTACTGACAAAGGTATTGTGTTGTTGATTGTGTTTCAGGAAGGTATAATTAAGAAGATCAAAAGAAGAAGAAAAGAAGAAGATCAGAAGAAGAAGAAAAGAAGAAGAAGAAAAGAAGAAGAAGAAAAGAAGAAGATAAGAAGAAGAAGAAGACCAGAACATATTAGACCAAAAGAAAACCAGAAGAACAAGTCAGAAGAACATATCAGAAGAAGACCAGAAGAACAAGTCAGAAGAAGATATTAGAAGAAGACCAGAAGAAAACCAGAAGAACAAGTCAGAAGAACATATCAGAAGAAGACCAAAATAAAATCAGATGAACAAACCAGAAGAAGACCATAATAAGATAGAAGAAGATTAAAGAAAGTATCAGAAGATGAAGCAACAAATAATTAGAAGAAATAAACGAAGTCTGAATCATTCTATCTTCTGTAGTATTGAAGACAAAAGAACATAGTCTGAAGAATTTTCTTTCGAGCTGAAGTTAAACCAAAGAAAGCTGAAGACATATGAACCAAGGAAAAGACATTACGAAGAATAGTCAAGCGTGAAAAACACTTTATCCAAGAGTGCACTTCATTTCAGTATAAGAGTTAGGCATACTTTTCTGCCTCGATCAAATGATTTGCACAAATAAGGAAATTCTGCAAAAGCTGTTGCACCTACAATAAAAGAAAAACTGCGCACGCAGAAAGACTGTACCCATTGCTGCTCAAAAGCGAATCAGATGTTTGAACCAGAAAATGACGAAAGAGATGGTTGAGCAAAAATATTTAATTCAACATCTTTATTCATTTGTGAATCAGAAGGAACATAAGCTACAAAGCAATACAAAGCCTGTATCATCTGAAGAGGAGAAGCAACTCCTAACAGAGAAACTTGATGAATGAATTTCAAATGAAAAAGCAAGAAGAGGATATGTCAAAGAAGAAGAAATCCAATGAGAAAATGGCTGAAGATGAAAGCTTATAAATCATCTGAAAGATATACAAAGCTTATATCATCTGAACAGATTATGGCATTTGAAGACTCTCTACTTATCATTTAATCAAGTCAAATATGAGAAGTTTGGATCAAAGCAAATGACAGAAGTTCAAATTGGCTAAAGATATTATTCAAATATTAGCAGTGAACTCTGATCGAGGAAAAAAGGTGAAAGCAATAGACTGTCAGAAGCTGAACAGAAAGGAAGCTTGCGCATTTTGGGATAAAAGACAACCTCAACGGATACATCCTCACAATCACAGAAAAATCAGAGGATCAGTCAAGCAGAAGAAGAGAGAAAGAAAAGAAGACATCCATCCAATTAAGAAAATTCTCTCAAGGTTAAAAGAGCTTATCTGTAGTGTGTCAGAACCAAAGTCTTCTGCACACCTATTTGCTTAAGAAGAAGCAACTGTTTAGAGAAGCTATTTCATAACGGCTATCTGAGCCAGAATCACTTCCTCTCTAACGGTAACTAATACATCATCAACGACTATTTTTCATCAGAACATATAAATAGCCTTCAGGAAGACTTTGAAGATGTTGATCAACTTATGAATCAACCAAGTTGAACTAATGTTGACCAACTCATGGAACAACCAAGTTGAACTGCTGTTGATCAAATCTGGATTAACCAGTTGGCCTGGTGTTGACCATTATTTGGTTCAACCGGTTGGTGATAAAAATGTTGATACCTCAATGCTAGAAGGCATAAAGACTAACCAACTGTGGACTCAGAAGTCCATCAGAAAAATGGCTGAAGCACAATTGTATATCTTGCTGAGCCAATGTAGTTGAGGGAGAATGTACCTCACTTAGAAGACGAGATTGTACTCAATTCATATTCTTGTATCTCTGTCTTATCCTTGTACTTAGGTTGTAATTTTGTAATTGTTTGTATCCTGAGTTAGACTCAGTAAACTCTCTGTACAAGAAGAATATGAGTTTAAGTGTATAATGAACTTAAACTTAAGATTGAGTTGTAAACACTTTATGTGTCTAAGAGCCTGGAGAGGCTTGGTGGAATAAAGAATACTCTGTGATAGCCTGGTGAGGCTGGGTGTACTCAATGATAGCCTGGAGAGGCTTGGTGTACTCAATGATTGCCTGGAGAGGCTTGGTGTACTCAGTTTGTGCCTGGAGTGGCCTGGTGTACTCAATGATGGCCTGGAGAGGCTTGTGTGAAAGAATACTGCATGAGTTGCCTGGAGAGGCAGTTGAGAACAAAAGAATACTTAAGGCTGGAGAGGCTTGTGTGAAAGAATACTGCATGAGTTTCCTGGAGAGGTAGTTGAGAACAAAAGAATACTTAAGCCTGGAGAGGCTTGTGTGAGAGAATACTGCATGAGTTTCCTGGAGAGGCAGTTGAGAACGAAAGTATACTTGAGCCTGAAGAGGCTGTAGAAAGAATACTTGTATTTGTGCTGCAGGTAGTGAAATAATCCAGTGGTGGTTTGCCCTGGGACTGGATGTAGCTCACTAGTTGATGGGTGAACCAGGATAAATCTCTTGCCTAAGTCTTCTTTCCCTTAAACTCTTTTACTTTCTGTATTTATATTTCTGAAGGGGTTTGAACAGTATTTTTCATAATAAACTTAACTCAACAATTTCAATAAAACAAGTTTTTCTAAGACAATAAATCATTCAGTTAATTTCATATCATTTGAAGTAGCACTGAGAATGCACTTTGAAGAACTTCTGGAATAACTCTTGAATGGGATTTGACAAAGTCTCAGTTCAGAAGTTAGATGTATACTTCAGACGATAGTCAATCATCTAAGGCAGCCCAGAAACAGTTCTGCAAAGATTCTTTATGATATCTTTCAGAGGGAATCTTGAGGTAAATCTGAATGACTAAGATTAATCAACTAAGAGTCCAATTTAGTCAACGTTCCGATCAATCTTTCGTAGTCAAAATCCGTCCTTCTCATCTTCCGCATATTTCATTTTAACTCCGTTTTCTTAATGTATTTATAATTTTATTTCAAGATTTCCAAAATGATCAAAATGTATAAAACACTATTCAACCCCCCTTCTAGTGTTCGCTGTGGAACTAACAATCTTAAGTACTTGTCTTGGTTCCTTCTGTGGAAGTGCTGATTCTATCTTCCGGAAGACTTGTTAACTTCTAAAGTTAAGTTACAGAAGATTTCCTTTGATTGTCTCAACGACTTTCTTGCTTTCATTTACTAAGTCAACATTCTTAAATAGTTTGAACCATCTTTCCAAGGTTGACATAGAAATTTAGACTAGTTTCTTCCTTCTGCAGAAAGTCACTTGTATCTTCTTTGACACATTCTCAAGAGAAATGATTAGTTCTTCACAAATCAGAATTATGTCAAGTTAAGTTTGATAGTTGTCACTATCAAAACCATTTTAGGAGGATTCTTGGACCTTACAATCTCCCCCTTTTTGATGATGACAACCCTTCAAAATTAACATTGTTATAATTCTGATAAAAAACTTTTATAATACTCCCCCTGAATTTTTGTTGTTGTTTGAGAGAATTTTTATTAACAATGTATGCAGTAAATTTTATGATTAATCACTTTGATTTATACGACAACATATTGCAAATAAACATAATATTAGACTGCATACCATTCAACTAATATTTTTGCAGAATACATCATTCATTAAGTAATTGATTCATAATAAAAAAACTTAATCAGATTTGCATCAAAATATTGTACCTCTAAACAATCTACTACAATGAACTACTACTTAGACTGCTACTTATAGTACTTCTCCCCCTTTGTCATTAATAAAAAAGAAGCCATAAGCACAAGGAGAAGCAGAATTATCATCCTCTATTTGGAAGGAGAAGAGTGATCAGAGGATGATGAGGTGGTGGGATGGAGGATGTTTTGAGGAGGCTGGAAAGGTGCAAATGGCATTTGAGGAGACTGTTGTGCAATTACAGGGAGAACAAAGTTGTTGAACTAGAATTGGTGTTGAGTGAACCTCTCTATCATCTCATTTATAGTGTTCTGAAGGGTATTCACATTTGAGAATAGCTTCTTCATATCAGCCTTAATCTTCTTTACTTGCTTTTCCATTGAGTTTGAAGAAGATGGTGGATCAAAAGCAGCAGCAGAGGTCTTCTCAACCTGATCATGCTTCTCTGTAGGTTCAGAAGGAGGTGTTGGGACCTTTTCTGAACTTAGCTGCTGAAGAAAGTTATTCATGGATGAAAGATGGGAAAAGATGACAAGAATATTGTCCCTAATAGGAGCAACAACATGAATACCAGAATCAATAATTGGAGAAGCAAGGAACTGGTTAACCATATGAGTGCCACAAGTTCCAGTAGAAGGAACTGATTGCATATCCTCCTTCTGCACTGCTTCTGTATGAGGTTCTGTTCTAGTAGGAGATTGGGTTTGAACAATGGGCATAGATGGGTCATAGGGTGGTGGTTCTGAGTATTCCTTAGCAAGCATAACTAAAGTATCAGTTGCTAATCCTTCTGCAGAAGCACTATCAGTAGCTTCTGTATCCTTGCACTCCTTCTCTGCATCAGAAGTTGGTTGCAAATGTGAGAAATTTTCTTCACCTATATCTTCAGTGGTTTTGTCCTCAGTCATTTCATAGGTCAATGAAGAAGGTGGGAAAGGATTTTATGATTCTTCTTTTTCTTCAGAAGAAGGATTCACCTTTTGTAGCTTGCTCGAGGTTTCTCTAGAAGCACCTTTAAAAGACCTTTCCTTTTCCTGGAGAAGGTCTGAAATTCTTCTTTCTTTTTCTTTGTTCTAGGGGCTTTAGGCCCTTCAGAAGCATCTTCACCTTCTTCACTACTACTGGAAAAAAATTGAGAAGGCTCAGGCTTTCCAATTTTCATTTTCTTGACATTGAGCTTTCCAAAGAAGGTGCTGGTGTTAGTACTTTCTTCTTCTAGAGAGACATGATGCTGTCTAAATATTCTGGTTAGGACCATGCCATAGGGTAGACTGGCATATGCTCTTTGAGGGTTGGCAGAATATATAATACTCCTAAGAATGAGAAAAGAGAGTGAGAAAGGTTTACCAATAAGAAGATGGTACATTACCAGAAGATCTTGATCTGTCACTCTTTCCAGAGTTCCAGCCCTTGGGAGAAGTGAATAACAACAGATTTTGTGAAATAGCCTACAAATTGGAATAAGTTTTCTGGAAAGGATGGGAGAGTCAGGTTGACAGAGAACCTTTTTGGCTACTTCTTCTTTAGTAATGCCTGCAGAAGCATACCAATTATCATCATACAGCTTGGTGTCACAAGAGGGAATTCCTATAGCTTCTTCTATTGTTTCAGGGGTCAGAACCATTGTTGAGCCTTTAATTTCAACCACCAAGGAGTTACCATCACTCCTACATTTGCTTGTAGAAGCATAGAAGGCCTTTACAAGCCTTGGGTAGATTGGTTCCCTGATAAGAAGATAGTCACTCCATCCTTGCTTCTGGAGAAAATGTCCAACATCCCATCCACCTTTTCTAATTTCCCTCGGCAGAAAGATTCTTCCAGGGATTATATTCTTCCATTCCCACTTATCATAGAAGGTCTTTAACATTTCCTTATCTTGAAAAAGATCAAGGTTTATATCTTCTGATCCTTCAGAAGGATCACTTTCAGTATCTTCTTCATACTTGCTCTCACCAAATTCTTCTTCATTACTAGGGGATTTAGGTTCTCTGTTTGTGGTTGAAGAAGGGGAGTCAATTCTAATGGGATTATTTGGATCATTTCCAGAGGAATGGAAACCAGGTCTAGCTTTTAATATGTCAGATCTTCTGACGTGAACTATTGGAATAGTAGAGGCTTGAGCATATGAGGAAGATGGGGCTGTAGAAGATGAAGATGCAACAGAAGGATGAGTTGGCTGCATAGGGGGTGGTTCTATAGAAAGAGGTTGAACCTCTAGGACTTCAGAGTAAGGAATGAGTTCCCTTCCTACATCTTTTGGGTTCTCATTGCTACTGTATGAGTGTTCAGATGCTCTGGGAGAAGAAGCATTTTTCTTATTGGGAATAGACTTGATTCTCATTTTGAATCTTTAGAGGGGAAGACAAAAACAAAGCCTTGATGGTTTTTATGATCAGAATGGTGTGAATGTAGGAGAAAAGAAGAAATGAGGTAGTGTAATTCTTTTTTGTGAATGCAGAGTATATATACACGCTGCTACTAGCCGTTGAACGCAGAGGCGGAGAGAGAGAATTTGAAGAGAGAAAGACAGAGATAGTGCGTGCAGTTTTTTAGGATCGACAGGTAGCTTTCAACGGTCAGCTAGTAATTGCTGTTTTTGTGCAATAACTATCTTCTCTTTTTGCTAAGGACAAAAGTCCACTTTCGTTAATCCATTTTGTACCCTAAGCTGGACAGGTGAGGCTTCCACCTAGGATTTGACTTTTATTATAAAATCATTTTTAATAAAATGATTTTTCTTGGCTGTTGTGACAGACAATGACCTATCCTAGTACCTTGATTAACTTCAAGCATGACACATGGTTAAAGCAAGATTGCTTTTTCTGTCAGATTCTTGGTTCTGCAGAAATGCAATTTTCTTAGAAGGTAGCTGAGTCATGCAGGGGTTCGAGAAGGAGTTGTATCTTCGAACTGAACAAAATGATAAATGTATTGACACAATATAGATCATGCTTCTTTCAGCATTATAGTTTGCAGAAGATATATCACAAATCAGATTTCAAAAGAAATATTTTTCTGACCCAAAAATTCAATAATTTATGCATTTATCTTTATCATATTAATCCTATCTCTAAGAAATACAAACCTATCTTCTACAAGAGGTTTTGTGAAAATATCAGCAATTTGAAATTTAGTTTCTATGAATTTTAACTCAATTTTATTCTTCTGGACATGATCCCTTAAGAAATGATGCTTTATATCAATATGCTTGGACCTAGAATGCTGAATTGGATTCTTGGAGAAGTTAATGGCACTAGTATTGTCACAAAAGATGGGGATTTTAGAGTACCTTAAGCAATAATCCTCTATCTGATGTTTTATCCATAGCATTTGTGAGCAACAACTTGCAGCAGAAACATACTCAGCTTCTATAGTAGATATAGCTATGGTAGGTTGCTTCTTACAAGACCAGGATAGTAGTGATTCTCCAAGGAATTCACATCCACCACTGGTGATTTTTCTATCTAATCTGTCTCCAGCATAGTCAGCATCACAGTATCTTGTAAGCTCAAAATTTGTACCTTTCTTGTACCAATGACCAAGATTAGTGGTTCCAACAAGATACCTAAATATTCTTTTTACAGCTGCAACATGAGATTCTTTTGGAGAAGATTAAAATCTAGCACATAGTCCTACTGAGAACAAAATGTCAAGTCTACTAGAAGTCAAGTATAGCAAGGATCCTATCTTTCCCCTATATTCCTTTTCAGAAACATATTTTCCATTTTCTTCTAAGTTTAAAGTTGTAGAAGGATTCATTGGTGTTCCCATGGGTTTTGACCCATCCATTTTGTATCTTCTGAGAAGATCCTTAGTATATTTTTCTTGATTAATGAAAATACCAGATTCTTCCTGTTTGATTTGCAGTCCAAGGAAGAATTTGAGTTCTCCCATGAGACTCATTTCAAATTCTCCTTTCATTAATTCTGAAAATTCTTCACACATTTTTAAATTAGTTGATCCAAAAATGATATCATCAACATAAATCTGTACAATTAGTAGATCTTTTCTAAAGGATTTTCTAAACAAAGCAGTGTCAATTTTTCCTCTAGTAAACTCATTTTTTAGAAGAAAGTTACTTAATCTTTCATACCAAGCTCTTGGTGCTTGCTTCAAACCATATAAACCTTTGGTTAATTTGAAAACATGATTTGGATGCTTTTGATTTTCAAAACTTGGAGGTTGGT
Source organism: Sesbania bispinosa (assembly GCA_026901365.1). Taxonomy (NCBI): domain Eukaryota; kingdom Viridiplantae; phylum Streptophyta; class Magnoliopsida; order Fabales; family Fabaceae; genus Sesbania; species Sesbania bispinosa. Next base: position 170,161 of record QLOH01000527.1, read on the forward strand.
GTACATACACTTCCTCATTTATGTAATCATTTAGAAAAGCACTTTTCACATCCATTTGGTATAGTTTGAAATTTTTGTATGCAGCAAATGCAAGATGGATTCTAATTGCTTCTAATCTAGCTACAGGTGCAAAAGTCTCATCAAAATCAAAACCTTCTTGCTGGTTATAGCCTTGAGCTACTAACCTTGCTTTGTTTCTAACCACATTACCTTCTTCATCCATTTTGTTTCTGTAAACCCATTTTGTTCCAATTATGGAGTGATCTTCTGGAGGAGGAACAAGGGTCCAGACTTTGTTCTTTTCAAATTGATCAAGCTCTTCTTTCATGGCTTTGACCTATGAATCATCTTCAAGAGCTTCATTTATATTTTTTGGTTCAATTTGGGATAAGAAGGCTGAACTGTTTTCATTTCTCAGTTGAGCTCTGGTTTTTACTCCTTCTGCAGTGTTTCCAATTATTTGTTCATGAGGATGATCAGTGATCAGCTTCCAGCTCTTAGGAAGATCCTCTTTTTGTACACATGTATCTTCTGCAGGATTTCCTTGATCTATAGTATCTTCTGGAGGGTTTTTACTGTCAGAAGATACCTTCTGCAGTTGTTCAAACTTATCATCTGATTCCTTTTTGTAATTTCCTTGAGAAGGAGGGTTAGTATCATTGAAAACAACATGCATGCTTTCTTCTATGGTTTGATTTTTGATATTATAAACTCTATATGCTTTTGAAGTGGTAGAATAGCCAAGAAAAATACCTTTTTCAGATTAGCCATCAAACTTCTCAAGATTTTCCTTGTTGTTTAAGATGTAACAATCACAACCAAAAACGTGAAAATATGCAATGTTGGGTTTTCTACCTTTCCATATCTCATATGGAGTTTTTTTAGAATGCTTTTGATGGAAACCCTGTTAAGTATATAGCAGGAAGTGGATACAGCCTCAACCCAAAAATACTTTTTAATTCCACTATTACTTAACATGGTTCTGGCCATTTCTTGGAGGGTTCTATTTTTTCTTTCTACAACTCCATTTTGTTGTGGAGTTCTAGGACAGGAGAAATTATGTGAAATTCCATTTTCATCAAAAAATCTTTTAAAAGAAATATTTTCAAATTCCCCTCCATGATCATTTCTTACAGAAGCAATCAATTGGCCACTCTCATTTTGTATCTTTTTGGAGAAGATTTTGAAAGTATCAAAAGATTCATCTTTGGTGGTGAGAAATAAAAAACATGTGAATCTAGAGTAATCATCTACTATAACAAGACCATACTTTTTCCCTCTTAAACTTGGTGTTTTAGTAGGGCCAAATAGGTCAATATGCAATAATTCTAAAACTCTTTTGGAGGTGATTACATTTTTGGGATGGAAACTTGATTGTGTATGTTCTCCTTTAACACATGCATCACATATTTTATCCGTTTCAAATTTAATCTTTGGTAATCCCTTAACTAGATCTAACATCAAAAGTTTTGAAATATTTTTCATAATTAAGTGACCAACTTTTCTATGCCAGGTCCATTTGTCATTTTCAAAAGAAGTAAAGCATGTATGATCAGATAATTCTTCTAAACAGATGCTATATAGATTTTTGCTTCTTATCCCTGAGAACAATACCTTCTTAGTAGATGACTCTCTAATTTCACAGAATGTAGGTTGAAACATAACTTCATAGCCACTGTCACAAAGTTGACTTATGCTAAGAAGATTATGTTTTAACCCTTTTACATAGTATACATTATTAATCTGGGTAGAAATGTTCATACCTATCTTTCCAATACCTTTGACATGTGCCTTGTTGTCTCCAAAGGTTACTGTTCCACCTTCCATTTTGTGCAGTTGGATGAATTTGCTTTTGTCTCCAGTCATATGTCTTGAGAAGCCACTGTCCAAGAACCATTGCTCTTTATTCTTGAAGAGTCTTACTTGTTCCTACATCAGAAGACAATAAAGATTTAGGTACCCAAATCTTCTTGGATCCTGAGTGGTTAGATACCTTCCTTCTGAGGCTCCTTTTTCTTCTGTAACAGTTGTGGAAAATGTGTCTAATTCTGTTACACCAAGAACATTTGGGAGGTTGCCTTTTGGAAGGGACAAAGACATTTTTGAGAATTTTTAGGGATTGATCTTTGATCATATCCTAATTCTCTTTTATCAGAAATTTCCCTGCTATTTCCAATTAATTTATTCAAATTGCGTGTACCATTAACAAACTTACTCAAATCTGTTTATAATTCATCAATTTTCTTCTGCAGAAGATAGTTCTCCTTCTGCGGTGATGCAGACTTGGTATCTTCTGCAGAGTCATCTTTAATTAGTTTTATCTGTTCTGATAGTTTAAAATGAGATTGTTGAAGACATTGATTAGTTTTGATCAATCTATTATTATCTTCTTTAAGTTTCTCATTTTCTTCTTTAGTTTTAATAAGTTGTTCTTTTAGAAGTGCACATTTTTGAGCTAGTGTGTGAGCGTAAGATAATAGGTTTTCAAATGCATCTTCTAGTTTTCTGTATGCAGAGGGATTATTGTCCTCATCATCACTTCTAGCGATGAGGCATAGGTTTGCTATTTCTTCTTCAAAATCTTCTTCTGAGGAGCTTTCTGAGTCATCCAATGTAGCCATCATTGCTTTCTTCTTTTGGAATAACTTAGGGTCCTTCTTTAATTGAGGACATTCAGCCTTGATGTGTCCAAGTTTGTTACACTCATAGCAGATAATCTGACTTTTTGTTCCATCAGATTTTTGTCCATCCTTCTTGAAGTTGAAGTACCTTCTGCCTTTTCCTTTCCTTCTGATCATTTTTTGGATCCTTCTGGAGATGAAGGCAAGTTCATCATCATTTTCAGATGATATTTCCTCTCCATCAGAACCCTTTTCTTCAGTTGAGTTTGTGTTGTTTCTTCTGGAGGTGTTGGCTTTTAGTGTAATGGACTTTCCTCTTCTTGGCAGCTCATCCATAAGATCTTGCTCATGAACTTTTAGTGATCCAAGGAGTTCATTTATTTAGGACAACAAGGTCTTTGGCTACCTGTATTGTTGTTACCTTTGGTCTCCAAATTTTTGGAAGACTTTTGAGAATTCTTCTGACCTGCTCTTGATTGGTATTGCTTTTACCAAGAGACTTTAAGTCATTTATGATAACAGTAAATCTGCTAAACATCTCATCAATGGTTTCATGTTCAATCATGTTGAACATTTCATACTGGTGAATCAAAATATTGATTTCTGACTCCTTTACTTGATCAGTACCTTCATGTGCAATTTTGAGAGTATCCCATATCTCATTTTCCATTGAACATCCAGCAACCTTGTCATATTCTCCTCTGCTAAGAGCACAGAGAAGAAAAAACTTGGCTTTGGAGTTCAGAAGATATCTTTGCCTATCTTATGAGGTCCATTCTTCTCTAGGTTTAGGTTGAGGAGCTTTTTCTTGAACTTCTTATTCTCCTTCTTTACTTTGAGCCAGAATCCTTGTTCTTCCTACTACTGGAATGAAATTTCCTTTTTCAATAATATCCCAAAGATCAATGTCTTGGGATTCTAAAAACAATTTCATTCTATCCTTCCTGTAGTAATAATATTTCCCATCAAATGTTGGTGGTCTGTTTGTAGAGGATCCTTCTGGAATGAACATTGAAGCTCCATGATTGGCCATTTCCATTGATCTTTTCCTCTCTCATTGTTAAGTGAGTTCAACCCAAGAGGCAAGCTCTGGTACGAATTGAAGTTGAAGTTTCAATCACAAGAAGGGGGGTTGAATTGTGATTGATTAAAATTTTCTGCAAATCTTTTTAATACTTTGTTAGCTCAAGTTAAACTTGGCTTCGTACTAAAAGATTATCCACCAGAAGATAGAAGTTAGGTATAATGGAATATGCAGAAGATAGAATTCCTTCTTGGAATTTTAGTGAGTAACACTTACTTAGGTATTAGATAGTTTTCAAAATAGTTTCATGCACATGCAATAATGAAGGAAAATAGGGAAGAGAAGATTGAACAAAGATTATTATACTGGTTCACCTCTTCCATCATGAGGCTACGTCCAGTCCCTACTCCAAGTAGGATTTTCTCACTCAATAAACAAGTTACAATTTCCTTGGGTACTCACTACCACTAGTATTCTTTCTCTAGCCTCTTCAAGCTTAACACAGTTTCACTCAACACAGTTTTTAGGCTTTATGCTTACTGCAGAACCTTCTGCAGGAGATTCAGCCAATACAAAATGCTGCAGAACACCTTCTGCAGAAACTGTGATCAACTTAGATCAACCTAACTTGACAAACCTCTCTGTAAATACTTACACTTCACTGCCACAAGAGGCACAATCAATTTCAAGCCTCCTTGTGACTTTACAAGATGAAATGGAAGAATAAAGTAAGTACAAGGCTCAAGATAAATACATGTATAGCACAATAGAAGATGAATAATGAGCCAACTCCCCCTCAATGACTTGTAGAAGCAGAAACTTATGAGTCTAAGGAGAGAGAAATTGTTCCAGAAGATTGAGATTGTAATCTGAGCTTGTTTTTATCTTCTGGAGAGAGGTGTGTCCAAAATGTGAAGAGAACACATCCTTTTATAGGAATGAATAGCAACTAGCCGTTGGGGAGGTTTCTTGCATCCCCAGCTATCATTCCATGAGTTGTCTCTGTCACACAGGAGCTGTCACAAGCAGGTGCAGCTGTCACTTTGACTGATCTCTCCTTCTGGAGACCTATCTTCTACAGAATACAATTCTTGTACTTTTTGAGGCTCTTTCTTCTGTAAGCATACTGATAACATTCAGTGGATAGATAAAACTTAATTTAAGCCTATTTGTCTCAGTTGCAGCCTCAGAGAAGAAATAAACAGGTTTTGATGGGTTCTGTATCTTCTGCAGAAAGTCTGTCATCAGGTTCCTTCTGCAGATCTGTCCTTTTTCTTCTGCAGATGATTTTCATGACTTTATAGACTTGTGAGGGTATCCTGATTTTTCTTTTGTTTATTTTACTTCTTGGAAATCTCAGGAAGTCATGAACCTTATACAAATACTTCTTTTTCCTTTTTCTCAAAAATGAATCTTCCTTCTAAAGCAACTCTGTTCTTCTTCAATCTTAGGAATCTGGTTAGAAGGTTTTTAGAGAATGGTGTTGTAATTTAAGTAATGCAATCTTTCATCTTGGAGTTATCTTAAGTACTTTTCTCGGTTCCTTCTCTGGAAGTGCTAATTGTATCTTTTGGAAGACTTGTTAACTTATGGATTTAAGTTACAGAAGATTTCTTTTGATTGTCTCACCGACTTTCTTGCTTTCATCTACTAAGTCAACATTCTTAAATAGTTTAAACCATCTTTCCAAGGTTGACATAACAATTTGTACTAGTTTATTCCTTCTAGACATGTCTTGTACCTTCTGTAGAAAGTCACTTGTATCTTCTTTGACACATTCTCAAGAGAAATGATTAGTTCTTCACAAATCAGAATTATGGCAAGTTAAGTTTGATAGTTGTCATTATTAAAACCATTTTAGGACGATTCTTGGACCTTACACATATGAGTTGTCATAGGCTTGCAATCATGCATATTGAACTTTTTAAGCATTTCTTTTGTATATTTCCCCTTCTTGTTGATTATAGCCTTGAGCAACAAGTCTGGCCTTGTTTCTAACAACTTGACCATCTTCAGAGAATACTCACTTGGTTCCTATAATAGTTTTCCCATGGGGTTTAGGAACAAGAGTCCAAACATCACTCCTGGAAAACTGATTAAGCTCTTCTTGCATGGATAGTGTGACACCCTTCTACCCCCAAACTCTTATACAATTAATAAATCAAAATATAGGAAAATAGTGTCCCACAACGGGTGAAAAGGTTCACATTTCTCATCGTATAAAACCTCATCTATTTCAAAGTTAACTCATAAAATAGAAATAGAAGTCAACCGTTTTTCAAAATACTTTAAGCTGCGGAATCTCAAGTATCAACATCAAACTATACTACTGGCTATGTAAGGCACTTAAAACAGTTTACAAAGTCATTTCCTAACTACAAACATAAAGTAAAAACCCCCAATAATATGCTCTGATGTCACATGTATCAGAGCGACACTCCAATCAATACTCGACACCAGTCGTGTCATCATCATCACCTGTAAAATTAACCACAGTGTAACGGTGAGGAAAAGAATACCACTTGGTCGAGGCCGTACTCAACCAAATAAAATGAATTAAAGTGCAGTAGGTTGATTAACCCAAAGTCGTCTCTCTCAAGGAATCCAATTACAATTTCAGAATTTCAATCCCATAGCAACTCACACACACAAGAGGATTTTGATTGTTGTTCATACTAATTTCCTAATTTCCAAAACAGAATTTAAATTTGCAGAAAACAATTTCAGAAAAACGAATTGGTTCTCTACCTCATTCACAAATTGGATCAATCATTGGTTTATACAAAATTCCTCAATTCCTTGACAGATTCAAATTCGGATTAAGCATCCTCATTAATTTTCACACTAGAATAAAGCAAACTAGCATGAATCCTAATTTCTAATCCTTGGAATTAAGCAAACCTAGAATTCATTTCAGATTAAGCAACCTAAAATGTGAGTTAGATTCAGATTAGAATTCGAATTCCATAAAGCATGTAACTCAATTTCAAATTCAAACCTAAACATCAAGAAACTAGGAGAAGGAAAGTGAAGAATCTGTCCAAGAATTCAAGACATGAAAAACGAAATTATAACCTCAATTTCCTTTGTGAATTCAGTAGAGAAACAATCCTTGAAGCTTAGCCTTCCATTTCCATGGAGGAGAAACTCGAAAATTGAAGAAGATGAAGAAGAGGAACCAAATTCGAAAATTGCAAGAAGAGAGAAAAGAGAGGGAAAGTGGAGAGTCTTTTTTTCTAAAATCTGAAAAATGAATGTAAAGTGTTCAAACTACTCAGCAACACACCTATTTATAGAGCCTAAATCACTAACAATCTGATTAGGCCTTAATTGGGCCGAAATTAATTAAAACAGGCCCACAAACTAATTACAAAACTAATCAAATTCGGACTTGTGTCAGACAGCAACAGTAGGCGATTTTCAAACAGCAACTGCTCCTAATTGCTTCATGGTAATATGGTCATATTGGATATCAAATTAAAGCCCCGGAAGTTAGCTTTCCAATGCCACTGGAATCTCTCAAATCGGACACCTATAGCTCCAGATATCATCAAAACAAGACATGTAGGTCAGTAGGCTTAAAAATCCGAATTTAAACAACATTCACAATTAAAGCCCAATTAAGCCCAATTTGGTAAATTCCAATTAAAACAGTGGATTTAATAACAATTATAGTCCAAGCAAGCTAAGATTAATTATGCAAAGTGTGAATAAAAATGTGTTCATCAAATTCCCCCACACTTGCCCTTTTGCACTCCGGGCAAAACACCACATGAAGCTAAAAATCAATTAGGGAGCACAATGCAAATACAAGTGGCATTATTAACAAGAGATCCAAGGAATGCATAGGAGTAGGCATAATACATCATCAAAGGAGTCATGGAGTCAAGAAAATTATGAATGGAATTCCCTACAATTTAGCAAACAAGAGGGTGAATCAAATCAAAGGGGTGAATCAAAAGTGATAGAATCCTCACAAGACAAACTCTCCAACTCTCAAGTGTTTAGGCTTGTGTATATACACTCAAAGCACTCATGAAAGCAAGCACTACCATAGGCTTGGCAAGACTCTAATATCCACAACAATTGAAACACATGCAAGCAAAGATCAAGAGGACTTCAAATAGGATGTAATGGGGCCAAGGTAAAGGTAGGGAAAATGAAGGATAAGAAGTTAAAAACCAAAGAGAATAGAGGAGCAATGGGGAATAAATCCAAGAAGAAATGCAAGTAGCATACATCTCAAGAATACAATTAAACTCCTCTTTTCTACCTTTTGACCCATTTTTGCTATTTCAAGAACACTTTATTTCTTTGCTCTTTTTTTTAACACTTTTCTTTTGAGCTTTTTTTTTTATTCTTTATTTTTTTTTTACTTTTCTATATTTTTCCTTTTTCATTTTTTTTTTCTTTGTAACTAGCCAAAGGTTAACAATATGATATCCACAAGAGGAGATTAGATAAGAAATTCAAGCACACCCCCACACTCATTCAAGAGCCTATTCCCAAAACAATTCCAAAGCTCCTTTATCCTCTAAGGCAAGGACAATCATGGTTTTTCACTTTCAAGGCTTGTAATGAGCTTTCAAAAACAAGAAATGGGATCCATAGGCTCAAAGGGGCTAGCAAGTGGAAAATCATCAAGGTAAGCTAATATGGCTAGTAGCTCAATTATCAACAAAAATGCCTCAATCATCTCAATACATGCATGTGAACAAAGTTGAAAATCAAAGAGTCAAGCCAAGTTCTAGAGCACAAGCAAACAAGAGTGAAATCACACAAGAAAAAGAGAGAATGGCATAGCATAGAATGGTCCATCCATCAATAAGGCTCAAAATCTCACCAAGGACAACTCTATCACAAAATATTCAACCCAATAATCATCAAAACCAACTTATTCACTAAATTATAAGGAATCCAAACAACATAAATCAAGAAACCAATTGTCCAAATATGATGAAAATGCCACTACCAACACAAATCCTAAAAATCCAATGAAAAACATGCCAAATGTATTATTTTTCCTACTGTCAAAAATTCTGTTTTTTGCTGTAAAATTCAGATAACTGTCAAAATTCTGCTGTAAAATGAAATTCTACTGTAACAAAACTGCTGTAAAAAAAATTCTGTTGTAAACAACATCAATAAAAAACGTACAGCAGCTACAGTAATGCAAAAACAGCAACAAGCAACAGCAAAACAGCAAAACAGACAGATTACAATAATTTCAGACAGCAAAACAGTAACAGCAGTAGCTACAGAATAGCTATGAAAATGCTGACAGCAACTCAAAAACAGCAAATTTCCTATGGAAAACACCAAAAATACAGTAAAACAACATTTTTTTTCTTTTTTTTTCTTTTTTTGAACAGTAAAACAGCAAACAATTTTTTTTTTAACAATCCTAAAAATTACTAACACACAAACAGTATAATCCTAACCACATACTAATTCCTAAAATCAATCCTAAAGTCCTAAAACTACAAATCTCCTCCCCCACACTTAAATCACACATTGTCCTCAATGGAAAAATAATCAAATTATAGAAAAAAAGGACATAATGCAATAAAATAGTGGGGAAAGAGACTCCCTCATCAAGGTGGAAAAATTTGCACTTGAGGGAATGTGGGAAGCTCCAAGCTCATCTCCTCAACCGTCTCCTCAACCAAAGCGGGACTCTCATGAAATAGCTTGAGACGGTGGCCATTGACCTTGAAGGTCTTGTTGGTGGACTCACTCTTCAACTCTACAACACCATATGGATAAACATGAGTGACAATAAAAGGTCCAATCCAACGAGAACGAAGCTTACCAGGCATGAGCTTAAGTCTAGAATTAAACAACAACACCTTTTGGCCTACTACAAACTCTTTTCTAGCAATACATTGATCATGAAATTTCTTAGTCTTCTCCTTGTAGAACTTAGAGTTCTCATAGGCCTCCAGGCGGATCTCATCAAGCTCCTGCAGCTGAAGCTTCCTCTGCTCTCCTGCCTGGTCACAATCCAAATTGCAAGCCCTAACTGCCCAGTATGCCCGATGCTCAATCTCCACAGGTAAGTGGCACGCCTTACCAAAAACAACTCTAAAGGGAGACATCCCAAGAGGTGCTTTGTAGGCGGTCCTATGAGCCCAGAGAGCATCATGAAGGCGGCAGCTCCAATCCTTCCTGTTAGGCTGCACCATCTTCTCCAGAATCCTCTTGATCTCTCTGTTGGAGATCTCAGCCTGTCCATTAGTCTGGGGGTGGTATGGTGTAGAAACTCTATGCACCACCCCATACTTCTTCAGCAAAGCCTCCATGGACCGGTTACAGAAGTGGGTCCCCTGATCACTAACAATGGCTCGAGGCACTCCAAACCTGCAAAAGATGTGAGACCTGACAAAATCCACAACAACTCGAGCATCATTAGTCCTTGTGGCTATAGCCTCCACCCACTTGGAGACATAGTCCACAGCAAGCAATATATATATAAAACCAAAAGAAACAGGAAATGGACCCATAAAATCAATACCCCACACATCAAAAATCTCACAAAACAACATAGGCTGCTGGGGCATCTGCTGCCTGCTAGAAATGGCCGCTCCTGCTCTCTGACACTGCTCGCATGTAGAGGAGACTTTCCAGGCGTCTCTGAAAATCGTAGGCCAATAAAATCCACAATCTAGCACCTTTCGTCCTGTCCTCTGGGGTCCAAGATGTCCTCCAACAGGTGAGGAATGACAGAACTGAAGTACAGACTGGATCTCCTGATCTGGAATGCACCTACGGATAACCTGGTCACTGCAAAAACGCCATAAATAAGGGTCATCCCATACATAATACTTGGCATCACTCTTAAGTCTATCTCTCTGAGCCCTAGATGCCAAGGGTGGAAAAACAGATGCAACAAGATAATTAACAATATCAGCAAACCAAGGGGTAAGGGGAGGGGAATGGGAATCAAGCAAAGCCATAAGCTGCTCATCCGGGAAGTCATCCCGAATAGGAAACACATCCTCCGCTCTCTCAATGCGGCTCAAATGGTCTGCTACCAGATTATGCGCACCACTCCTATCCTGGATGTCCAAATCAAACTCCTGAAGCAGTAGCATCCACCTGATCAACCTGGGTTTGGAATCTGTCTTTTTCAAAAGGAACTTAAGAGCAGCATGATCAGTAAAAACCACTACCCTAGAGCCTAGCAAATATGATCTAAACTTATCCAATGCAAAAACAATTGCTAACAGCTCTTTCTCAGTGGTAGTGTAATTTACCTGTGCTGCATCCAAAGTCCTAGATGCATAATATATCACATGAGACAGCTTACCAACCCTCTGTGCCAAAACAGCTCCCAAGGCGTAGTTTGATGCATCACACATCAACTCGAACGGAAGCGTCCAATCCGGTGGCTGAATAATGGGAGTGGTGGTGAGAGCTCTCTTGAGGCGATCAAATGCCTCTCTGCACCGCTCTCCAAACTCAAAGCTGACATCCTTCTGTAGCAAGTTGGACAGCGGAAGGGCTATCCGACTGAAGTCCTGAATGAACCTGCGATAGAAACCTGCATGTCCAAGAAAAGATCGAACCTCTCGCACGCAAGAGGGGTAAGGCAAGTGTGAAATAACATCTAATTTTGCAGGATCTACCTCTATACCCTTCCTAGAGATAATATGGCCTAAGACTGTACCATGCTCTACCATAAAATGACACTTTTCATAATTAAGAACAAGGTTAGTCTCTATGCACCTATCAAGCACTCTAGTCAAGCTATCCAAACATGCATCAAATGAGGAGCCATATACACTAAAATCATCCATGAAAACCTCTATGCAATGCTCAAGTAAATCAGCAAATATACTCATCATGCATCTCTGGAAAGTACCAGGAGCATTGCATAGACCAAAAGGCATCCTCCTATATGCAAAGGTACCAAAAGGACAGGTAAATGTAGTCTTATGTTGGTCCTCTGGTGCAATACAAATCTGAAAATAACCAGAGAAACCATCTAAGAAACAGTAATGGGATTTACCTGCCAGGCGCTCCAGCATCTGATCAATGAAAGGAAGTGGGAAGTGATCCTTCCTGGTCGCCTGGTTGAGCCTCCTGTAGTCGATGCAGACTCTCCAGCTGTTCTGCACCCTAGTAGGAATCAGCTCATCCTTCTCATTCTTCACAACTGTAATCCCAGATTTCTTCGGTACCACCTGTACCGGGCTCACCCAAGTGCTATCTGATATGGGATATATGATACCCGCCTGTAGCAGCTTGGTGACCTCCTTCTTGACCACGTCAAGAATCTGGGGATTCAGCCTTCTCTGAGGCTGCCTCACAGGTTTAACCCCATCCTCCAACAGAATCCGATGCATACACAAGGAGGGGCTAATACCCGGAATATCTGCCAAAGTCCAACCTAGAGCTCTCCTGTGCTCTCTAATCACGTGCAACAACCTCTGCTCCTGATCAGCTGAGAGAGCAGTAGAGATGATCACTGGAAGCTTCTGCTCATCCTCCAAATATGCATACTTGAGGTGAGTGGGAAGTGGCTTCAGCTCCAGTGATGGGGGCTGAACAATAGAAGGTAACGATCTGGTACTGGTAGAAACCTCTGCAACCTGCAAATCAATCAAGTCAGATGTATCTATAATTGCTGTAATCAAGCCACTGCATTCTGACTCAATTGACACAACTGGTGCATCAATACCAGAACCTGTAGGACAATCAGAACAATCAACATAATCAACAGATATGAACTCATCTATCTCAGCACACATACTACACACAGATGAATCAGAACATAAATCACAAGTGTAGACATCAATGAAATCAGAAAAGTCCGGAAAGTCCAAATGTCCTACAAACTCAGACAAACTATCATCTACAAGTTCAGCAAGCATATCAATATGGAATACAGAATGATCCTCAACAGGATGCCTCATGGCATCTAAAATATTAAACCGAACCACACTGTCTCCAAACTCCATGGTAAGTGTGCCTGCATGAACATCAATCTTAGTCCGAGCTGTCTTCAGGAAGGGCCTGCCCAAGATGATGGGGGCTGCACCAGTGAGTGAATCTCCTCCCTCCATATCCAATATGTAGAAGTCAGCAGGGAAGATGAGGTCATTCACTCGAACCAACACATCCTCAATAAGGCCTGCAGGGTGGGCAGTGCTCCTGTTTGCCAACTGAATGACAACACCTGTAGCCTGCAAAGGACCAAGAGACAAAGAGGTGAAAACAGATAAAGGCATAACATTAATAGATGCTCCTAAATCAAGCATAGCATTATCAAACTGGTTACTGCCTATAACACAAGGAATAGTAAATGTCCCTGGGTCTTTGCATTTTTCTGGAATGGGAGTCATAGGTCTCTCAATGAGTGCAGAGACATTCCTTCCCATACTAATCCTCTCATTGCCCTTCAGCCGCCTCCTATGGGTGCACAGATCCTTCAAGAACTTGGCATATCTCGGAATTTGCTTTATGGCCTCAAGTAGAGGTATATTCACCTCTACTTTCCTGAAAGTCTCCAAGATCTCCTTGTCAGCCTCTTCCATTTTTTTACTCTTCTGCATAACTCTCTGAGGGAATGGAAGAGGAATAGAAGGCTGCTCACTGCTTGAAGAACTAGGGCTACTCAAAGGACTAGGACTAGCTCTCTCCTGCACAGGGTCTACAACTGTATGAATCTCATCTTCTTGCTCAGACTGTTGCCTATCAAGTGCTTGCACACTCTTACCCGACCTCAAAGTGATTGCACTAACATTCTTCGGGTTGACAACTGTTTGAGCAGGAAGCTTATCTGAACCCTGAGACTGCAACTGATTAAGAGTGGTAGCCATCTGGCCTATTTGATTCTCTAGGCTCTGAATAGTTGCCTCTGTCCTCTGCTGAAAATTCATATTATTGACCGCCATCTGCCTCATTAATTCTTCCAAGGAAGGCTCACTCTTGGAAGGTGCAGCAGCAGGCGGTGTAGGCTGCTGTTGCTGCTGTACATGTGGAGGCTGGTAAGGTCTACTAGGCCCAGCAGCATGAGACTGATAAGGCACATAAGGCTGCTGTGGCTGCTGCTGAGAATTCCCCCATCTCAAATTTGGATGATTCCTCCAACCCGGATTGTACCTGTTGGAAGAAAGATCCTGATTATACTGTTGCTGCTGAGGGGGTCTGCCAGAACCATAGATATTTGCTGCATAAGCCTGAGGAGGAAAAGCACCATCTCCCTGCAGGCTCATGTAAGGTGGGACATGCATCAGTGGGATGATCTGCAGAAGTACAAATCCCACATAGCTTAGCAACTTGTTGAGAGACTGCCATCTGCTTAACCAAGGAAGCCAAATCATCTAGCTTGCTCTCCAACTTCCTATGATCAGCAGCATAAGTGGTCTCCATCTCATGAACTCCTCTGGTCAAGGCTATTGAATTGCTTCTGGTACTGAACTGTTGGTTATTAGAAGCCATATTCTCAATTAACTGCCTTGCTGCAACTGGAGTTTTATCTACAAGAGCTCCTCCACTGGCTGCATCTATCATCTGTCTGTCATTGTTCAATAGGCCCTCATAGAAATACTGGATGAGTAACTGCTCATGAATCTGATGATGTGGACAGCTTGCACAAAGCCTCTTAAATCTCTCCCAGTACTCATACAAACTCTCTCCATCCATCTGCCTTATACCACAAATCTCCTTCCTGATTGAAGTCACTCTAGATGCTGGGAAGAATTTTTCCAGAAACATCCTCTTCAAATTATCCCAGCCAGTAATGGATCCAGGTGGAAGGTAGTACAACCAGTCTTTTGCTGTATCTTGCAGGGAGAATGGAAATGCCTTCAGCTTAATATGATCCTCAGGAACTCCAGGTGGTCTCATAGTGGTGCAGACAATATGGAATTCCTTGAGGTGTTTATGTGGATCCTCACCTGCAAGACCATGGAACTTGGGCAACAAATGAATCAATCCAGACTTAAGCTCACAAGGCACATCTATATCAGGATATTGAATGCATAAAGTCTGAATATTAACATCAGGTGCTGCAAGCTCTCTCAAAGTTCTCTCAGCCATGGTATCACAATTAAAATCAGACTCAAGGAAAGAAGAAGAAGAAAACACAGAAACAGACTCACTATCACTTACACTAACAGCAGAATACACACTATCAGACAACTCACTATCACTAACAGAATTATGCACAAATGGAATCCTAGACTCTCTAACTAACCTATGATATGTCTTATCAATTTCTGGATCAAATGAATGTAGGGTACCTGGGTTTGCTCTAGTCATACACCAAATGCACACAGAAATGCACAAAATGAAGCATACAACAGCATGTCAGCTTATAAAGGCAGCCTATATCAAATGAGCAGAAACCAATGAAATGGATACATGGAAAACACTATATTAACATAGGAAACAACCACAAAAATTTTCAGAACAAAATTCAAAGCCTAAGTACCAAAACTACCTAAGGTAAGAAGGGGAAAATACACCAAAAAAAACTTAAAAAATCCTTTAAAAATAGAAAACGACCTTTTTTGGCAAATTTACGGCCGACCTCCTGGCGCAAGCTGGGAGGGGCTGCTCTAACTAGCTTTTTCTACCCCAAAAGCATATAAAATTTGTGAAATTCTGATACTCCTAGCTCAAGTTATGTCCAATTGAAGTCAACAGGTCAAAATAAGCCAGTGCAAAGTGTAATCTCACAATCAGGACTAATCTAACAGCAACTGGGGTATCTAAAATTCATTATTAACCTAAAGAAATGTGGACACAAAAATTGGCACAAAAATTCAACCTCTAACTATGTTAAACAAAAAGATCAGATTCAACTGCAAAAGTCAACAGCAGAAAAGTCAGCAACAACTTGATCAACTTATGCAATTCAATCCAAATCAATCCTAATTTCATCTAAACAATTTCTAAACATCAAAACATGACTAAACACACTAATTACAATGACTCAACACATCACACAACTCAAAACACAAATTGAACCTCACTAAAAGCAATGTAACAGTAACTATGACAAATTAGGCTACTTACCTCAAAGCTGTGAACCAAAATTGATCAAACTAAATCTGCACAACCAAGGTTAGTATACCAAAACACAATATGAATTATGACTCTACTTCCTAAACACAGAACAGTACACGAATTTACAAAACAGAATTGAAAACAAAACAGAAGTTTTACACAAAACAGAATTGGAATTGAAACAGAATTTGAATTGAATTCCCCGGCAACGGCGCCAAATTTGGTCGAGGCCGTACTCAACCAAATAAAATGAATTAAAGTGCAGTAGGTTGATTAACCCAAAGTCGTCTCTCTCAAGGAATCCAATTACAATTTCAGAATTTCAATCCCATAGCAACTCACACACACAAGAGGATTTTGATTGTTGTTCATACTAATTTCCTAATTTCCAAAACAGAATTTAAATTTGCAGAAAACAATTTCAGAAAAACGAATTGGTTCTCTACCTCATTCACAAATTGGATCAATCATTGGTTTATACAAAATTCCTCAATTCCTTGACAGATTCAAATTCGGATTAAGCATCCTCATTAATTTTCACACTAGAATAAAGCAAACTAGCATGAATCCTAATTTCTAATCCTTGGAATTAAGCAAACCTAGAATTCATTTCAGATTAAGCAACCTAAAATGTGAGTTAGATTCAGATTAGAATTCGAATTCCATAAAGCATGTAACTCAATTTCAAATTCAAACCTAAACATCAAGAAACTAGGAGAAGGAAAGTGAAGAATCTGTCCAAGAATTCAAGACATGAAAAACGAAATTATAACCTCAATTTCCTTTGTGAATTCAGTAGAGAAACAATCCTTGAAGCTTAGCCTTCCATTTCCATGGAGGAGAAACTCGAAAATTGAAGAAGATGAAGAAGAGGAACCAAATTCGAAAATTGCAAGAAGAGAGAAAAGAGAGGGAAAGTGGAGAGTCTTTTTTTCTAAAATCTGAAAAATGAATGTAAAGTGTTCAAACTACTCAGCAACACACCTATTTATAGAGCCTAAATCACTAACAATCTGATTAGGCCTTAATTGGGCCGAAATTAATTAAAACAGGCCCACAAACTAATTACAAAACTAATCAAATTCGGACTTGTGTCAGACAGCAACAGTAGGCGATTTTCAAACAGCAACTGCTCCTAATTGCTTCATGGTAATATGGTCATATTGGATATCAAATTAAAGCCCCGGAAGTTAGCTTTCCAATGCCACTGGAATCTCTCAAATCGGACACCTATAGCTCCAGATATCATCAAAACAAGACATGTAGGTCAGTAGGCTTAAAAATCCGAATTTAAACAACATTCACAATTAAAGCCCAATTAAGCCCAATTTGGTAAATTCCAATTAAAACAGTGGATTTAATAACAATTATAGTCCAAGCAAGCTAAGATTAATTATGCAAAGTGTGAATAAAAATGTGTTCATCACCACTCATACATACACATAGGAGGCTACCCTATCCTCACCCACATACAATCATCATTACCATCAAGTAATATCATACTCATATTATCTTACACTCTTTATTAGCAGATAAATTACCTCTTCACAGTTATATAAATCACACTTTACAAATCATCAAAGCACATTCTCGACACTCAACACATACTATTCATATCATCAATAATATTCATATCATCATAATATAATTCAATTTCATCATCAGATACAATGCATGTTCATCTATCATCATGCACACCAAAACCTCATCAACCTCATCCCAAGGATCATGACTTGGAACTCCGCTCAATGGGCGTACCTCGTCAATCCCCTTAGTTGTTACCGATGATGGCCCTACCGTTAATCACCACACAGGCCGGTAGGTTGCACATCGCCCCACTCTAGGCTTGTACAGAGACATTCGCCCCCTGTCATCATCACCCCCCACTCTAGGGCTAGATGACTCGTCATCATCACCCACACTCTAGGGCTAGATGACTCGCATTGTAAAAACTCCCTAGTTAGAGTAAATACATCG
Source organism: Sesbania bispinosa (assembly GCA_026901365.1). Taxonomy (NCBI): domain Eukaryota; kingdom Viridiplantae; phylum Streptophyta; class Magnoliopsida; order Fabales; family Fabaceae; genus Sesbania; species Sesbania bispinosa. Next base: position 187,801 of record QLOH01000527.1, read on the forward strand.
AATGTACCCCATCACGGTCTCTGCACTCCCGCAATGGGTCGTACAGTTCACCTCCTGAGTTGCACAACACCCCTTTCTAGGCTTGTGCATCTCGAGTACAACACCTCCCTGAGCTGCACTCCACCCCACTCTAGGCTAGTGCATCTCAAATACAACACCTCCCTGAGTTACACTTCGCCCCACACTAGGCTTGTGCATCTCAAGTACAACACCTCCCTGAGTTACACTTTTCCCCACACTAGGCTCGTGCATCTCAAGTACAACACCTCCCCGAGTTACACTTCGCCCCACACTAGGCTTGTGCATCTCAAGTACAACATCACATATGCTCAAGGCATCATCAACATCATAAGATTAAATACATCATCAATCATCCTCATCATAAACCATTATAAGAATCATTAATCATCATCATTATAAATCACCATAAGCATCATTAATCATCATCATCATACTCATAGCACTTATCGTATGCGCAATGCATCAATATATAATCATCAAATCACACCCTTCATAAGGTTATGTACATCATCATCATTATCATAATAGACATCTATTCATCAAGGGTATAATCATATCATCATAGTCCCACCAAAATCAAAGTATAGCAATCATCATCCTACATCACAATATTATAAGCATCTAACATCACATGGGATATTCATATCATCATATTCATACCATAATCAACACTTTAAACTTTCAACTTAATATCATCAATTCCACAAAATAACACTTATATTAAATACATATTAATCTCAATTCCATGTGTTAAGGAAAATCATCCTCACTCTGAAAAGAAATCCTCTGAATTACATCAAAAACAGAAATCTGCGAGCTGCGCTTCAACTTGCGTTGCAGCGCAACTTGCAGCGTAGATTCCAGAGGGCCACGCTTCAACTTGCGCTGCAGTGCAAGTTGCAGCCCAGGTGTCGCAAAACGCGACTACATTGCGTTTTTGCCCCCTTTTGAACCCTTTCTTCAATCCCTACTCAATCCTTATCGTTTATACTTCGATCCAACACGTTTTTATCAAACAAATTCAACCAAAAACGCCAATATTTACACAGATTTCACAGTTAATCCATCATAATCCCAAATCATCAAACCCTTATTTACCCTTTTTTACTATTCTCGATATCCTCTTCAATTTCATTCAAGATTCATAAAACAATTCAACAATCAACAGGTTTTCATCATCCATACTCAATATAAACATATATCAATTCGAATTCAAAGTCTTAGAACTACCCAAGCACCCCCACATGCACATACAAGCAGCACCCTCTCCCCCATCGTACCTTAGAGGTGAAGGTCGAACAACAAAGATGGGCTCTTTCTTGATGATCACTTTGCAGTAACCTCCTCTTGAGACGTCGTTTCTCCCCTCCTTAGCGTTTTGCTCTCTGTCGATTTGAAAAATAAGGATTAGGGTGAACTGAGAACCCCTCCTTAAATAAATACTTAATTGGGCTAGGCCCACTCTCAACCCACTTATCCTCTTATTAATTTGAAATAGCATTATTAATAAAATAACTAATACTACTAATACTATTATTTATTTACTTCTCTTATTAATTTTATTTTATTTAATGAAATTTGGGATGTTACAGCTAGGATCCATCCTTCATCATGCAGAGCTTTCTCAATATTCTTTGGTTCAATTTCAGAGAGGAAGGCAAGATTATTGACTTTTCTAAGTCTTGATCTTGATCTTACTCCTTCTAAAGTGTCACCAATAATTTGCTCTCGAGGATGATGAGTTATGTATCTCAACTCACGTCAGCGAGGAAAACTTGCTCATTTTGAGACTCAGCATCAACTCTCTGATGAGTATCAGTTTTAGTAGGTTGAAGAGTTGTCTTTTTAGTAGGTACTTCAAAGGTTTCTTTAACAGGTGCTTCATCCTTAGTCTTTCAAGTCTCTAAAGTAGGGTTCAGCTCCATTCCTGCAAAATCCTCTTCTAGATTTGATAGTTCCCTATCAGTCTCTTTAGCATCATTAAATCTAACATGAATGGTTTCTTCAACAGTTAGGGTTCTAGAGTTGTAAACTCTATATGCCTTAGAGGTTTCTGAATAACAAATGAAGAATCCCTTGTCAGATTTTGAATCGAACTTACCTAAATCATCCTTGGTTTTAAGTATGAAACACTCACAGCCAAAGATGTGAAAGTATGAAATGTTGGGTTTTCTTCCTCTCCAATATTTATAGGGAGTCTTATTGAGAATAGGCCTTATTAAGATTCTGTTTTGGATATAACAAGCTGTGTGAACAACCTCTGCCCATAAAGACCTTGGAAGATTACTTGAAATGACCAAGGTTCTTCCCATCTCCTGCAAGCTTATGTTCTTTCTCTCAACAACCCCATTTTGTCTGAGGTGTTCTAGCCACACAGAAATTGTATAAGATGCCATTCTCATCACAAAACATGTTGAAGCTTGAGTTTTCAAACTCACCTCCATGATCACTTCTGATAGCAGATATGCAAAATCCCTTTTCATTTTTCACCCTTTTACAGAAGCTGGCAAAGTTCTCAAAAGTCTCGTCCTTGCTTTTGAGGAATATCACCCATGTAAATCTAGAGTAGTCATCAACGATGACCAAACCATACTTTTACCAGCAAGACTTTCTGTTCTTGTAGGACCAAACAGATCAATGTGAAGTAGTTCTAAGGGTCTAGTAGTTGAAACAACATTTATGCTTTTAAAAGAACTTCTTGTTTGCTTCCCCTTTAAACAATTTTCACACAAAATATCAGATTTGAAGGAAAGCTTGTGTAAGCCTTTTACAAGATTTTGTTTTGTAAGCTTTGAGATCAATCTCAAGCTGGCATGCCCAAGTTTCTGATGCCATATCTGTTTTTCATCTTTCATTGAAATAAGTCAAGTCACATTTTGATAAGCAAGGTCCTCAAAATCAATTTTGTACACATTACTGTGTCTTTTGGCAGTAAAAATGATTTGATTAGAGGAGTCTTTGACTATACAACCATCCCTTGTGAAGGATACAACAAAACCGCTGTCACACAATTGACTTATGCTCAGCAGGTTATGTTGAAGACCTTCAACCAAGAGGAAATTGTGGATAACAGATAAAGGAGATATACCTACTGAACCAACAACTGTGATTTTGCCTTTCTGATCTCCTCCAAAAGTCACCACTCCACCATCCTTAGGTCTAAGGTTTTGGAACAAAGACCTTTCTATTGTCATGTGTCGCGAGCAGCCACTGTCCAGGTACCATTTGTGGCATCTCCTTTGTCCTGTTAAATACATCTCCTTTGTGTCGGCACTGAGACATATTGTGTCCAGGATTGCCACAATGAAGACATCCCTTACCTTTCTTAACCTTATTAGCATTTTTAATTTCAACATCATGCAAGGAGGAAGTCTCTAAGTAACCAAGACCACTTTTGTCTTTGGAATTCATTTGAACTCCCAAAAGCATATTAAGGTTTTTGGTTCCGTTGACAAAAGCAGCCAGGTCCTTTGTGAGTTTAGTAACTTGTTTTTTAAGATTCTCATTTTCCTTTTTCAATCTTGCTGAATCACAGATATCAGAGCTAAGAAGCTTTTCCTTGAGTGACATATTTTCAGCTTCAAGAGCTTCATTTTTGGTGGCAACTTCAGTGAATGCTCTTGATAGCTCTTTGTACTCATAAAAAGTTCCTTAGAACTTTCCACCACATCATCATACATATCTTGCAGGGTTTGTGGAATTACCTCTGATTCAGAGCTGTCTGATGAAGGAAGACTAGCCATCAGACACAGGTTAGCTTGCTCAGCATCTTCATCATCCTTTTCAGAGGTGGAGTCATCAAGATCTTCCCATGTTGCTGATGGGATTTAGGCAAGCGTACCAAAATTCCAACACTATAATAGTAAGTAAAGAGTATCATATCCTCAGGGAATGGTTCACTTCATATTTATTAGTGATCAGGCTATCAAGTAAATGACGATTTTTGATGATTATTGTGCGAAAAGTAAATTGCATAAGATAGATGAGATAATAGAGATAAGGTAAGATAGCGTTACTTGGATTAGGATTGAATTTCGTATCATTGCAGCCTTATGCATGTGAATCGCAATATTATTTAGGAATATATTTCTATAATACCTTAGCAAAACTATATTGTTTTACCCCGAGTCACCAGCAGCAAAACACTCGAAGATAATCCATGTGGGTTCTCCCAGGCGACAAATTACCCCGGCTTGATTGCTTTACTTTTCCGTTCGTTAACACTATCAATTCGCCCTATATTCTTATGGCGACTACTATGAGTACTTTTACCAATCAGAATTCAAGTTTCCTATTCCTAGGCTCCCCCAAACTCGCTGTTGAATTTACAAAACCATTTTCCAATGCATTTTACAAAAACAACCTATAACTCCGGCACACAGGCGGAAGCTACGCATTAAGTAAAGTATAAAAGTACCAATATTATAGAATAGGGATTTGAAAATAAAAAACAGAAATCACATACACTTGGAGATTGAATCAACTATATTCAACCCTATTGGAGAGTTTAGCTACACATGGTAGCCATACAGACCAATGAAGAAACTGTCACACTTTTCTTCAATCCTAGCTCTGCTTTGCCGTCTCTCCAAAGGCTCCTCTGTCTAATTCTAATCTATTCAACACTCCGGATCTTTACAAAAGGTCCTATTTATAGATGAAGGAAGGCTATCTGAAATCTGGAAGGAATCTGTTTTGAAATCAGATTAGAAAACAAATTCATGTAGCTGCGCTTCACCTGCACTAAACGCAAGTGAAGCGTGACTTCCAGAATCCTGCGCTCCATCCTGCGCTTAGCGCAGGTGGAGAGTGAATCACGTTTTCAGCTTTCTTCGTTTCTTCTTTAACATCTTGATTTCTTTCTGATCTTATCCTTGATTGCTTGGCTTTCCTTAATTCCCTCTTTTTGACTTGATTCTGTGTTTATCTTGTGTTTGAATTTAAATTGGGGAAGTTATCCGCAGAATCCTTGTTTAAATGGCTGTTGATCTTATCTTTATTGTTGAGTCTCAAATAAAGTATATCAGTAAATGAATACTTTCTAAAGTCTCATACTCTCAAATGTTTTAATGGATAACAAATATAAAAGTCAGAAGATTATTTTAAATGAACAAATAAACTGTTATATATCTTCTGTTCTGTTTCAGATCGTCTGATGAATGCGAAGAGTGCTTGTGCATCTGAAGATGTATATATATTATATAAAGGCTTGCATTGGAAGCTGAACCTATCCTTGTCAAAGTTGAAGGACATCCTATCTGTGGTCTAACCATTCTCAGCATCTGTGTCAGAAGAGCTTTCCTACCTTGTTCAAATGATTTGCACATTTAAGGAAACATTGTTGTTTTGCTCACCTGACGCTGTCTGCGCATGCTGCTATGAAGCTGTTTAGCACCCTTTAAGAATAAAGCAGTCACAACGTCTTCTGGGACGCATATAATGCTGAGAGACAACAGATAAAGCTTCTCGATCTATAAATACCCTCAAGCACAGCGCAGTGAAGACAGAGAAGATATCATCAATAAAAAAGAACTCTTACGCTGCAAAAATCCCTGCCTGAAAATTCTTTGTACACAATTCATTTTGAAATCCTGAGGGTAATCTCAGTTGCTTGTACATCTTCAAGTTCATCCTATCGGTTGTGATAGTTGAGTGAACATTTCTGCTTCATCTTAGACCATCTGGTTTATTAAGCCTGGAGAGGCTTTCTGTTTAAAGAATACTTGGGTAATACACTTGGATAAGTGTCTGAGAGCCTGAAGAGGCTTGGTGAAAGAAAGAATACTTGTTGTAGAGCCTGGAGAGACTTAACAGAAAAGAATACTTGGTGCAGAGCCTGGAGAGGCTTGATAGAAAAGAATACTTGGTTTAGAGCCTGGAGAGGCTTGGTTAACAAAACAATACTTGGTGTAGAGCCTGGAGAGGCTTGACAGAAAAGAATACTTGGTTTAGAGCTTGGAGAGGCTTGGTTAACAAAACAATACTTGGTGTAGAGCCTGGAGAGACTTGACAAAAAAGAATACTTGGTTTAAAGCCTGGAGAGGCTTGGTTAACAAAACAATACTTGGTGTAGAGCCTGGAGAGGCTTGATAGAAAAGAATACATGTAATTCTTGCGAGAATAGTGAAAATCCAATGGTGATTTGCCTCTGGGACTAGACGTAGCTCACGGTGATAGTGGGTGAACCAGGATAAATTCTTGGCTAAGTTTTCTTCTATCCCATATTCTCTGTTAATTCAGTTTTGATTATCTAACCGAAGGGATTGAAAAGTATTTCTGAAAACGATTTATCTGCGAAAATATATTTCAAGTTATCTAAACTTCCGCTGCTTCTAAACATGGGTTGAGACGAACCACAATACTTAAGATGATAAAAACTTATCATCTGAACCTTTTATAAAGATCGTTTTCATCCATTTTTATAAAAACAAAAAGTTTCCATAGAAACACTATTCAACCCCCCTTCTAGTGTTTCCCTGTGTTTCCTACAGTTGGTATCAGAGCTTATCCTTGGGGTTAACACCTAAACAGTGTTAAGGACAAAGGTCTTGATGGAAGCTTCTACTGGTAACAGGCAGTACATTACTAAGGGAGCCTCTATCAAGCGACCCCCAACATTCAATGGAGTGGATTACCACTATTGGAGGGATCGCATGAAGTTGTTCATTGAGAGCAACCTACATTGATGTTTGGGATGTGGTCACTGATGGAGACTTTGTGCCCATGCATGCTGGAGTGCCCATACCAAAGGGTGAATGGACCTTAGAATAGAAGGCCAGAGTTCAGTTAAATCCCAAAGCCAAACTCTATCTGATATGCTCTTTAAACAAATCAGAATATGAGAAGGTTCATGGATGCACATCTGCCAAGGAGATTTGGGATACACTTGCAGTTGCCCATGAAGGGACTGAAAATGTCAAGCAATCCAAAATCAGCATACTTATACATCAGTATGAGATGTTCAAGATGGAAGAATCTGAAACCATAGATCAAATGTTCGGAAGGTTTCAGACCATAACCAATGGACTTAGGTCTTTAGGAAGAACTTTTGAATCTGGAGATAATAACGGAAAGATTCTGAGAAGTTTGCCAAAGTCCTGGAGACCCAAAGTCATAGCCATTCAAGAGGCCAAAGATTTAAATTCTCTTAGAACGGAGGAACTGTTAGGATCTCTCAAAGTTCATGAGCTTGAACTTGGGGAAGATGACACCAAGAAGAAATCACTGGCATTGAACTCCAAAGTTAAATAGCCTAGGCATGGCAGCATGAAAGCTATGCAGGCACAAGACACGTCAGACAGTGATACTGAGTCTGAAGGCTACTCAGAAGATGATGATCTTGCTCTTCTCAGCAGAAAAATCAAGAATATGCTGCAAAATAGAGGGAGATTAAGAAAATATCAACCTTCCACATCTAGGCAAGGTAAGTCAGGTAAAGATTCTTTTAATACTGACAAAGTTACTTGCTTCGAATGTAAACAGCCAGGACACGTGAAGACCGATTGCCCAAAGCTAAAGAGGCCAACTTTCTAGAAGAAAAGTTTCTTCAAGAAAAAGAAAGGATTGATGGATACATGGGAAGATCTGGATGACTCTACTTCAGAAGAAGAAGAGGATACTTCAGAAGAAGCCAACTTGTGTCTGATGGCAAGTCTACCATCTTCAGACAGCTCAAACTCTGAGGTAATACCACAAACCTTGCAAGATCAGTATGATGACCTTGTTGAAAGTAGTAGAGAACTCTTCCATGAGTTTAGGGAACTTTCAAGAGCATTTTCTGAAATGACTATAGAAAATGAAAAATTACAAATAGAAAATCTTGCTGTAAAGGAAAGGCTACTTCAACAAGATCTTGTTAAAGAGAATAAAAAACTCCATAACAAGGTCAAGGAACTAACTCTGGATCTAGCCAGATTTGTCAAGAGCACTGATAATCTAAACAGATTATTAGGATCTCAGAAACAGGCCTTAGACAAAAGTGGACTAGGTTACTCAAACTCATCTTCTTCTGAGTCATTAATATATAAAGTGCCAAATGATGGTCCAAAGAAAGGAAATGGGCGTTCCAACTGTGGTAAACCTGGACATGATAAGTCTAAGTGTAGACACAGAAGGAAAGATAAACCCAATGCTAACAAAAGATGACCCAAGAAGGTATGGGTACCTAAAACTTTGATTGTTCCTGTTGCAGATGTGTTTAACAGGACAAAGGATACACCACAAGTAGTACCTGGACAGTGGATGCTCGTGACACATGACGGGAGAAAAGTGTTTGTTCCAAAGCCTTAGACCAAAGGCTGGAGGAGTGGTCACCTTTGGTGGAAACCAACAAGGGAAGATCACTGGCATAGGGACAGTAGGTATGACTACTCTATCCCTTATCAAAAATGTACTTCTAGTTGAAGGATTACAACACAATCTTTTAAGCATAAGTCAATTATGTGATAGTGGATATATCGTGTCCTTCACTAAAGAAGGTTGCATAGTCAAAGACTCTTCAGATCAAGTCCTTTTCTCTACTAAAAGACACAATAATGTGTACAAAATTGATCTAGAAGAACTTGCAAGTCAGAATGTGAAGTGCTTTATATCCATGGAAGATGAAAAGAGATTTGGCATAAGAAACTTGGACATGTCAGCTTGAGATTAATCTCAAAGCTAACCAAACACAACCTGGTTAAAGGCTTACCAAAGCTCTCATACAAATCTGATATTTTATGTGAACACTGTCTGAAAGGGAAACAAATCAGAAACTCTTTTAAAAGCAAAAATGTTGTTTCCACTAGAACTGAAAGTCTTAGCAAGAAAAAGTATGGATTGGTCATTGTTGATGACTATAGAAGATTTACATGGGTTATATTCCTTAGAAGCAAAGAGGAAACCTTTGAGAATTTCACAAAGTTCTGTAAGAAGGTGCAAAATGAAAAGGGAATCTGCATATATGCAATCAAAAGTGATCATGGTGGTGAGTTTGAAAACTCAAGCTTTAGAATGTTCTGTGATGAGAATGGGATCTCACACAATTTCTCAGTAGCAAGAACTCCTCAGCAGAATGGGGTAGTTGGGAGAAAGAACAGAAGCTTGCAGGAAATGGGTAGAACCATGCTCATTTCAAGCAATCTACCAGGATCCTTCTGGGCAGAAGCTGTTAACACAACATGCTACCTTCAGAACGGAATTTTGGTAAGACCAATTCTCAAAAGAACTCCATATGAATTGTGGAAAGGAAGAAAACCCAATATTTCCTACTTTCATATCTTTGGATGTGAGTGCTTCATACTCAACACTAAAGATGACTTAGGAAAATTTGATGCTAAATCAGATAAAGGATTTTTCATTGGATATTCTGAAACTGCAAAGGCCTAAAGAGTTTATAACTCCAGAACCTTAACAATAGAAGAATCAATCCATGTAAAATTCAATGACTATAAAGAGACTGACAGGGAATTATCAGATATGGAAGATGATTTTGCAGGTATGGAGCTAATCCCAGAAGCAAAATCTGAAGGACCATCTGAGGACAATTCTAAACTTGTATCTGAACCTGGACCTTCTCAAACCAACATTGTTGAGTCTCAGACTGAGAATGTATTCCCTCATATTCGTGATTGGAGATACAAATCTAATCACCCAAAAGAGCAAATTATAGGAGATGGATATGAAGGAGTGAAAACAAGGTCAAAATTCAGAAGCATGAACAATCTTGCACTTCTCTTTGAGATCAAACCCAAAAATATCGAGGAAGCTTTGCATTATGAAGGGTGGATCCTGGCCATGCAAGAAGAACTAAATCAATTTGCTCGAAGTGATGTCTGGACACTTGTGCCTAAGCCACATGGGAAATCTATCATAGGAACCAAATGGGTATACAGAAACAAGCTGTCAGAAGAAGGTAAAGTGGTCGGAAACAAGGCAAGACTTGTTGCTCAAGGCTATAATCAACAAGAAGGTATTGATTTTACTGAAACCTTTGCACCGGTAGCTAGACTTGAAGCAATTAGAATTTTGCTCTCGTATGCAGTAAATAATGGCATCACCCTATATCAGATGGATGTCAAGAGTGCCTTTCTCAATGGTTTTATTGAGGAAGATGTCTATGTTAGACAACCACCAGGCTTTGAAGATATTGATTTTCCTGAACATGTTTACAAACTGAAAAAGGCTCTCTATGGTCTAAAACAAGCCCCAAGAGCTTGGTATGTCAGACCGAGCAATTTTCTAATTAAAAATGGTTTTGAAAGAGGAAAAGTAGATACAACTCTTTTCAGAAAAATGTCTAACAAAGATTTTATTCTTGTTCAGATATATGTGGATGACATTATTTTTGGTTCTACTGATTCTTCATTATGCAAGGAATTTTCTGAGCTCATGCAATCTGAATTTGAAATGAGTATGATGGGAGAACTTAGGTTCTTTCTAGGACTTCAGATCAAGCAACAATCCAACTGTATATGGATTCATCAGGAGAAATATACAAAAGAAATGCTTAAAAAGTTTAACATGCATGATTGCACGGCCATGACAACTCCTATGCATCCTTCTAATGTACTAAACAAGGATGAAGGGCAAGAACCAGTAAATCAAACTTTGTACAGAGGAATGATTGGATCACTACTATACCTAACAGCTAGCAGACCTGATATCATGTTCAGTGTTTGTGTCTGTGCTAGATTTCAATCAGATCCAAGAATTACTTATTACAAAGATGTAAAGAGAATTTTTAGATATTTGAAAGGTACTACTAATCTTGGTCTTTGCTATAAGAAGAGTAAGGATTGCAGGTTAGTTGGATTCTGTGATGCTGATTTTGCTGGAGATAGAACTGAAAGAAAATCAACCAGTGGAGGATGTCATTTCATTGGTGACAACATGATAAGCTGGTCCAGCAAAAGGCAAAGCACCATAGCACTCTCAACAACAGAAGCTGAGTACATTGCAGCTGCCAGTTGTTGTTCAACACTGCTATAGGTGAAGTATCAATTAGAAGATTTTAATATTAATGTATCTTGTATTCCTGTAATGTGTGATAATACCAGTGTTATTAATCTTTCTAAGAACCCCATTCAACATTCTAGAGCAAAGCATATAGAAATCAAGCATCATTTCATTAGAGACTATGTTCAGAAAGGAGTTTTTGATATACAGTTCATTGATACTGATCATCAATGGGATGATATATTCACAAAGCCTCCAGCTGAAGATAGATTTAAGTTTATTAAAGATAATCTAAATATCTTGGCTTTGTCTGAATAGCATGTGTTTAGTTCATCTTAACATGCATCTCAATATGCTTCGTCTGAACATTTATCTGAACATGCATCATCAAAATGTTTAATGTGTGTCTGAAGCACTAAGTCTGATGACGAGGCAAGCTGAAACATTTGGGTTTCCCACTCTCTAAGCAGCTGCTCTCTGCACACTTGCACGATGCTCAAAAATTGCAACTGCTATCATAAAGGTGTCTCACGGCTATTTAAGAAGAAGGCTGAATGCTTTTTGGGAGCTTCGCTTTTTCTCTCACTTCTCTGGAATATTGCTCAAGGGTTTCTTGCATTCTAAGTTTTCTCTCTCTGACTTCATCCTCTTCACTTCAAAGTTTCTCATGGCTCGCAAAAAGGAAACCAAGTTTGCTGGAGGTCAAATCGTTCCATCTAAGACCATCGACCTCGATGAACTTAGTGATTGGGGTATCAATTGTGAAGTCTATAAATCAGTTTAAGTATTTACAACATGATTATAAGACTTAACATCCGTTAGTTTTAATGATTAACAAATAAGATTATATAAAGAACAAATAATACTATATAAAGAACAAATAAGATTATATAAAGAACCAATTAGATTATATAAACAGGTTCTACTGAGAAAGGTATTGGTTTGTTAATTATGTTTCAGGATGGAATACTCTTTAGAAGAAGAAGAAGATTTTGTGAACAAAATCAGAATCAGAAGATCAGAATCAGAAGAACGAGAGTGCAGAATCTGAAGAAGAATAATCCTTAACAGAGTTGAAGCAACTGAAGAATAGAAGTGAAGACTTGAAGACTGTCTGAAGTAGTGAAGACTTGAAGACTATCTGAAGAATTGAAGACTTGAAGACTGCCTGAAGAAGTGAAGATTAGAAGACTATCTGAAAAATTGAAGACTAAGAAGACTATCTGAAGAATTGAAGACTTAGAAGACTATCTGAAGAACTGAAGGCAGAAGATATATGAAGAAGTACAGATTCAAATATACACCTGTCTGAAGAACAACAATGAAGTGAAGAAATGAATACAAGATGAAGCGGACTGAAGTATTGAAGCTGTCTGAAGTACGCAACATGTCTGAAGTACGTAACATGTCTGAAGCAAAAGAAGTTGTCTTAAGCAACGAAGCTGTCTGAAGAGCCAACCCGTCTGAAGACTCGAACCCGTCTGAAGACTAAAACCTGTCTGAAGACTGGAACCCGTCTGAAGTTTGGAAGCCTTCTGAAGCTTTAGTAATGACGTGGCATCTTTGCTGAAACCTTGCGAGAAGACTTTTCTGAGTCTCTGCTGCTCGTACGTTTTGGAACACATTTGTGGCAACAAACACTGAGGCCTTTCCTGGTGCATTTAAAGTTCATACACCACTGAGGAAATCTCTGCAACGCAGCATTCGCAGCAACAACGGTGGCAGCTTTACTGCAGCACCAACGTTGTACTATGTTAGAACTTTCAAGAAGCGTGTCTCACAACGGATTAAAAGAAGACTATTTGTTATCTCTAAACGATAGTATTTCAACAAGACATTTCTTCATTTGTGCGATCTGGAACAGAGCAGAAGAAAAGCTCAGGAGACTAAGCAAAAGCAACAAGGAAGATGTTTGAATAAAATATATTCAATTCAACATCTTTATCTAAATCTCAAAAGAGGAATCTGCAAACAACGACTATTGGTCAAGACATCTCATTCAAAGAAGTAATGGTGTCAGGAGCAAATGAAAAAGGAGTATATGTAGAATAAGCAAAAAGACAAATTCAACGGATACCTACTCATATACACTCTCAAGAAAATCAGAGGAAATCTAAAGAAAGCAGATGAACGCAGAAGAAAGCAGAAGAAAATCAAGAGAGAGAATTAGCAGATGCAAGCAGGTGCAAGATAAAGCAAGCTGGTGCAAGCAGATGCAAGATAATGCAAGCTGGATAAAACAGATGCAAGAAAGAAGAATTCAAGAGAGAGAGAATACACATAACCATCACATCTCTCAAAACAGAGCTCATCAACAGAAGTGTCAGAACGGGAGTATTCTGAACACTCAATATGCTTAAGGAGAAGCAACCGTTTGAGAAGCTATTACACAACGGCTATATGAGCCACATCATCAAAAGCTCAACGGTATTATGAATTATCTTCAACGGCTATACTCAAGCAGAACATATAAATAGCCTCAAGAAAGAAGTTGAAGATGTTGTTGTTGTTGTGGTGAACAACCAAGCTGGTTGGTTGGAAAATCAATCAAGCCATTGTTGTTGTCCTCAACAATCAATCAGGTTGTTGGAAACAACCATGCAATTGCTGTTGCAACCAAGTTGGTCAGAATGATCAACCAAGTTGGATCAATTGGGATTGTTTTTCAAGAAGGTTCTTGAAATCAATCAGGATGAAAAGTGTTAACTAGGCTGAGTGTCTTATAGTTAACAAGAGTTGACTTGAGCTTAAATACATCATGAAAAAGTCAACAACAATTGATCAGAGAGTTAATTCTCAATCGGGCTACTGATCAACTGGTCAGTTAGTTAGATTGTACAGTTGGTCTGTTGATCAAGTGAGTTGGTTGTCAGGAAGGCAATCATGCTGTACAAATGACTATCAAACTGGGTACGGTTTGAAGCATTGAAGATACCCTGGTATTCCAATGATACGGGTGAGAATGTAGCCCATGGAAACCAATGGTTAGAGGATAAGGCTGTAGCTTAATTTCATATCTTAGTTAGCCTACTCTCAGAGGATGTATTCCTCATAGAAAAGACAGGGATTGTATTTAAATTCAAACACTTGTATCACTGTCTATCCTTGTATTTAGTTTGTAATGACTGTATCCTGAGTATGTACTCAGTAATCTCTATGTACAAGAAGAATCCGAGTTGAGAGGTTCTAGCGAACATCTAGCTTAGATTGAGTAGTAATACTCAACACTTAGTTAAGTGTCCGAGAGCCTAGAGAGGCTTGGTGGAAGAAAGAATACTTGTGGTAGAGCCTGGAGAGGCTTGATAGAAAAGAATACTTGGTGTGTTGGCCTGGAGTGGCTAATACTTGTATCTGTGGTTTCAGATAGTGAAAATCCAGTGGTGGTTTGCCTCTGGGACTGGATGTAGCTCACGGGTTGGTGGGTGAACCAGGATAAATTCTATGCCTAAGTTTTCTCATCCCTTAATCTCTTTTATTTACAGTTTTATATTTACGATGGGGATTGAAAAGTACTTTTCATAACAAGCTTAACTCAAGGATTTCAATAAAACAAGTTTTCATACAAACATAACATTAAAACGTCGCCAGTGTAGGTTGAAGTATTATAGAAGAATATATTCAGAGGGATGTCTGAAATATCTGTCTGAAGTGAGCCCAACAGGAACTCAGTTCAGACACATGATATAGATGGTCTCTGATCATCTAAAGTATTTCAGAAATAGTTCTGAAGGTACTCTTAGTAATATTCTTCAGAAGACACTGAGAGAAGTTTTTAAAACCAAAACAATCTTAAGTGTAAGAGAAAGTTTTTCAATCTAAATCTTTCATATATTCCGCATGTATTTAAAATAACTCTGATCTTAAGATTGGTTTGCACAATGATCACTTAACGTGATTGATTTTATATAAAGATTTCCAAAATTGTCTTAAAATGTCTAAAACACTATTCAACCCCCCTTCTAGTGTTGCCTGTGGTTCTAACATCAACCTCTATGAAAACATTGATGGCGCTGGATGGACCAACTTTTTCTTAACAACTAACTGTGCTTGGCACGAACAAAGTGTCATTGAGTTCTGGAGAAATGCTAGGGATATCTCTGCAAAAGATGGATCCTTTCAAGGCCTAGAAACCACTATGCTGGGAACGAAGATTCTGGTCGATGCAAGTATAATAGCAAATGCAACCGATGTTCCAAATGAAGGAGAAATGCTCTCACCCAGCTGGGAAGAAATAAACGGTGGCAGTCGCAAGTTTAATAAGAAGCTCTATGGTTCGAGAGATGTAGAAAATCTGGATAGTTCGAAAATGCATCCTCAAGCAAGGATTCTCCATGCTATTTTGGGTTGTTGTATTCTGCCAAAGACTGGGAGTCGGAACCACGTCTCAGAATTGGAAAGATTCTGTTTGATTCACGTGCTGGACAAGAAAGCTCTAAACTTGCCCAGGATTATCCTCTACAACATGCTAAAAAGGGTTAGTGATTCTGCTACTAATTATGTCCACACAACCCTAATCACTAAAATTCTTATGAAACTGCGTATTCCCATAGAAAGACTCTATGATCACAAAGGTTCGTCTCTTTTCTCCATTGCTAACATTAAGAGAATGAAAATTACTGTAAAAGAGCCTTCACCAGAAAGGACAATACTGGAGGAAGCTATTTATGAAAAGGCAGGAAGAACTGGAAGGAATGCCTTAGAAATCTTGCAAGAACAAAAGCAAGGGGATGTGTATTGTTCTGAGTTTGAATCATCTTCAACACCTGCGAAGACTCGGAAAAAGAATAAGTCAAGACCCCAGATTGAGGCCGGTGCGTCTGACGAAGAATCTACCCCTAGACAGTCTCAACCTGCTCAGGATGGAAATAATGTGGCTCCTGAGAATGTGAGTCAAACTGAAGAAGATACAACCATTGTTGCTCAGCCTACTTCTCAATCATAAGGTCAGGCAAAGGACAACAATGTGGTATCTGAGATCACAGAACCCATTCAGGCTATTCCTTTAGCCAGTAGTATGCCTGAAGTTGATATCAATAAAATTGTTGAAGAGAATGAACTGACAGAAAGAAGAAAGAAGGAGGAGCAAGAGAAGCAAGATTATGCTCTTGCTATTGCTGCACAACATGCTTATCTTGAAGATGAGAGGTTGGAGCAAACCTCTAGGCTCAAGAAAAGAAGACAAAGTGCTCACAAAAGGAGAGGTGTTAAGAGGATAAGACTGCTTGAACCTATCATTCAGGCTTCATCTATCAGAACTAGGAGAAGCATACAAGAGGCTGAAGCTGTCAAGTTCCAGGAAATGGCAGTAATACAAAGGAAGAAGGCTCTGGGGGTGTTGCAATAGAAGAAGAAAGTTACTGCTGAAGAGACTCAAGTTCCTATCAAAAGACCTAGGCTGCTTCTTGATAATGTGTCTCATTCAGAAGATGAAGCTACACCTGCTCAGCTGAATCTGCATAATTCTGAATCGATTCCCTCACCTGCACCTGAACCAGAATTAGAATCTTCACCACCTCAAACTTCAGAAGATTCTCAAACTGAGGATGATGATTCTGAATGCATATGGTTTGGAGGAAATCTCTCTAAGGCAATTATGCTGAAAGCCAAAACCAGAGACTACTCCAGAAAACCATCTTTAGGATTTTGCATTGAGTTTTCAGAATGAAGAGCAAATGTTGTGGGTTGCTGAAGTGCCACACAGATTCTACAACATTCCTGTGAATGAAAGGCCTAGAGTGCCTATCTTTCCTAATCTTTTTGAGGAACTTGGCTACTTCATAAACCATCCACCTTTACAGCCTCATGATTTATCCAAGTTTGAGCTGGAAATCACTACAGAGGCAGAAATGAGAAGAAGCAGAAGAGGAGGACGTGTAGCTGATGCCCTTGAGAAGATTCGAAGTGGGGCTGTTAAAGCAAAGCACAAATGGAGATTGCTAAATCCATTTACTGATGACAGAATTCTCTTCTCCTATGAAGACTGGACTGTGGTTAGAAAGTTATGTCTTGAATCTGAGTTGGTAGATCTTCAATGTCAAAAGCTCTTCGGTCTAAGAGGATTCATCCCACCTTCAAGGATCCATATCAAGCCGTACACAGAGATAAAGGTATGTCCAGATGGAATTATACCTAGACTACCTTATGCTGATGAGTTTATGCTAAAGAAGAAGCAGAAGATTGTAGCATCAAATTCAGATGAGGGACCCAAAATCTTATCTGATGAAGATTGGGAGTTCTTATCTGAAGAAGTTGTTGAAGCAGGAGACGTGGATCATTCTCTGTACGATGCTATGTGGGATTACCACTGGAATCTTGTAGAGAAATAAGAGAGTTGCTCAGGCACGAAATGGGACGATGCTGACTCTATGATCGAAGTTGGGAAAAACACTACTCTTAAAATTCCAACATTCTTCCGAGGAAGATTCCCTTCATATAACTGATCATCATAATTTCCATTATGACTGGGGAGTTATGAAGTATGTTCTTGATCAACCAAGGTTTGTCAAAGTAACTGATGCCAGAAGGTTCAATCTTCCTACTAGATTTAATTTTTTCAAATACTATGGCAAGCAACTCACCTTGGTATTCTACGAAGAAAAATTGGAAGCAGAAGTAAGTGCTTTGACAGAGGAGATTGTTGTTCTAAAAGCTCAAAACGCAGAGTTAATTAAGAAGACAAAACACATCCTTGCGGTTCAACAGAAAATCAAAACCGATCAGTCTGAGCTACAGGATGCAATGATTGTGGCATTAGAGGAACATAAGCTCGCCATGCAACACATGATGGAGCAAGCTATCCAGCATCTTAAACCCAGTTCATGATGCTGCTGTCATTAGACCTGCTTTAGATTGCACTATTTTATGCTCCAATGTTATCATCTAGACAATACTATATCATATTATGTTTGCAATCTGCTGTGTCTTATGTTGTTGCTCTTTATCATGACTGCTTTATCTGTGATTGTTTTTGCTCTGCTACCCTTTTGAATTGATGACAAAAGGGGGAGTATTATCTGTGAGCTAATAAACTCTGAAAAAGAGTGAACAAATATTTTGCAGGGATGAACAAAATATACACTTCAGATCATAATGAACATAACTTTAGAATATGACGCAGAACTCAGGGGGAGACTTGCAGAACTCAAGGGGAGTCTTTGGTTAAGGGGGAGTTATTATCTAACCCTAAAACTTTTTCAGATTCTCTCACACATTTATATTTGTCATCATTAAAAAGAGGGAGATTGTTGAGTCTAAAATAAAGTATATCAATAAATGAACACTTTCTAAAGTCTCATACTCTCAAATGTTTTAATGGATAACAAATATAAAAGTCAGAAGATTATTTTAAATGAACAAATAAACTGTTATATATCTTCTGTTCTGTTTCAGATCGTCTGATGAATGCGAAGAGTGCTTGTGCATCTGAAGACGTATATATATTATCTGAAGGCTTGCATTGGAAGCTGAACCTATCCTTGTCAAAGTTGACCATGACGTTACTGTATTTGAAGGACATCCTATCTGTGGTCTAACCATTCTCAGCATCTGTGTCAGAAGAGCTTTCCTACCTCGTTCAAATGATTTGCATATTTAAGGAAACACTGTTGTTCGGCTCACCTGACGCTGTCTGCGCATGCTGCTGTGAAGCCGTTTAGCACCCTTTAAGAATAAAGAAGTCACAACGTCTTCTGGGACGCATTTAATGCTGAGAGACAACGGATAAAGCTTCTCGATCTATAAATACCCTCAAGCACAGTGAAGTGAAGACAGAGAAGATATCATCAATAAAAAAGAACTCTTACGCTGCAAAAATCTCTGCCTGAAAATTCTTTCTACACAATTCATTTTGAAATCCTGAGGGTAATCTCAGTTGCTTGTACATCTTCAAGTTCATCCTATCGGTTGTGATAGTTGAGTGAACATTTCTGCTTCATCTTAGACCATCTGGTTTATTGAGCCTGGAGAGGCTTGCTGTTTAAAGAATACTTGGGTAATACACTTGGATAAATGTATGAGAGCCTGAAGAGGCTTGGTGAAAGAAATAATACTTGTTGTAGAGCCTGGAGAGACTTGACAGAAAAGAATACTTGGTGTAGAGCCTGGAGAGGCTTGATAGAAAAGAATACTTGGTTTAGAGCCTGAGAGGCTTGGTTAACAAAACAATACTTGGTGTAGAGCCTGGAGAGGCTTGATAGAAAAGAATACTTGGTTTAGAGCCTGGAGAGGCTTGGTTAACAAAACAATACTTGGTGTAGAGCCTGGAGAGACTTGACAGAAAAGAATACTTGTTTTAGAGCCTGGAGAGGCTTGGTTGACAAAACAATACTTGTTGTAGAGCCTGAAGAGGCTTGATAGAAAAGAATACTTGTAATTCTTGAAAGAATAGTGAAAATCCAGTGGTGATTTGCCTCTGGGACTGGATGTAGCTCACGGTGATAGTGGGTGAACCGGGATATATTCTTGGCTCAGTTTTCTTCTATCCCTTACTCTCTGTTAATTCAGTTTTGATTATCTAACCGAAGGGATTGAAAAGTATTTCTGAAAACGATTTATTTGTGAAAATATATTTCAAGTCATCTAAACTTCCGCTACTTCTAAACACGGGTTCAGAAGAACCACAATACTTAAGACGATAAAAACTTATCATATGAACCTTTTATAAAGATCGTTTTCATCCATTTTTATAAAAACAAAAAGTTTCCATAGAAAAACTATTCAACCCCCTTCTAGTGTTTCTCTGTGTTTCCTACATTTATTTGCTCTCATTTAAACTTCAAATCTACAGATCCTATCCTCAACAAATGCTATCTTCTCTTCTCATTTAAATCTCTCTCATAAATATGCAAAATCAACAGATTTTCTATTAAAATAGCATCAAATTCAAATTCAAATTAAATAAACACAATTATTACAATTATTAATAAAAAGGGATTATTTTGGGGCATAAATTACTATTTTACCCTTGATAAGTGCAGTAAAAATACAAGAATAAATCATATAATTGACACTTGTCAAGTATCCCCCAACTTAACTTCTTGCTTGTCCTCAAGCAAGAGACCTCTTTGCAATCAAAAGTTTAATTCAATCCCCTGTACAATTCTCAGAAATAAGGACAAATTCCATCATCTGTTTATTAGGCAGAAGTCACTTTCCAAATATCAGAAAAAAACATAATTAAGAGATGTTACCCATGCTCAATCAGAATAAGATTCAACAATTCAATCAAAATTCTCAGAAATGGTAATTAAAGCAATAAATGATAAATCAAGGAATTCTCTCATGCTTACGGGTAAGTGTTTCCCTCAATTTTTCCACCACAGTTCAACAACTAAAATTGATAGTCGTTTCTAGTTTCTAAACATGCAAATGGTCAATATGGATCAAAAGGTCTTTTCTTGGTTGTAATGAGGCCGGGTTATCAAGAAATCGTGGTTTTTCTGGATAAGCAAGAAAACACTTAGAGTAGAGAGAGAGCATCTTTTGGTTTTTCTTGAACTTGGAACTTCTCTCCATTCTCAATCTCATTCTTGATTGGAACTTCTCTCCATTCTCTAAATCATTCTTGATTTGTCTCATTTTAGCTGGCCTCTTTCTTTATTTGAAGATGCACTCCCCCTAACTTATTAAATTGATGCACTTTTTCTTTTTGATTTTTGAGGGGGGTGATCTTCTTTGCTTTCTTATGCCTGCTCTTTGTTTTTCTTGACTTTCAAATTACCAACCTTTTCTTCCCATTATATCAAGTTGCACCTTGCTCTCTATCCCAAATGTGTAAGGGACATGATATAGACATCAATTATGGCTGGGGTGCAAAAGAAGAAACATTAAAGCTCAAATGGGTTACCAAAAATAATTGGAAAAATTTTATCAAGGGTTGGCTTTTTGGCACTGAGCAGTTGTAGAACAGTTGTAAAAACTATCAAGTCATCCTAATTCCCACAGTGACAACTTGATTGTTTTCACCAATCAGAATTCAAGTTTCCTATTTCTAGGTTCCCCCAAACTCGCTCATGATTTTATAAAACCACTTTCCAGTGCGCCCCATAAAACCAATTCATAACTCCAGTGCAAAGACGGAAGTTAAGCATTAAGAACAAAATAAAAACACCGATATTATAAAAACAAGGATTCATAAATAACAAAGAGAATTCAAATACAATTGGGGATTGAATCGACTACATCCAATCCTATGGGAGAGTTTAGCTACTCATGGTAGCCATTACAAACCAATAGAGAGACTGTCACTCTCTCTAGCTCCAGATCTGCTCTGTCGTCTCCCTTTGATCTATGCAAAAGGTCCTTTAAATAGAAGTTGGAAAGCTATCTGAAATCTGGAAGGAATCTTGTTGGAAATCTTATCGAAAATCTGTTACTGTATTCATGCGCTTCAACCTGCGCTCAGCGCAGATGAAGCGCAACAAACAAAGAGCAATTTTAATTCATGCGTTTCACTTGCTAATAAGTGAAAATTAGTTGATAAATTAGAGCACTTTTTATTTCACTTATCAAGGATAAAATGATACTTTTTGTAACATCCCACTTTAGATAGGATTAATTGAGATTTATAGGTTAATGTTATGGTATGAACCCTAAGGAAGTAAGGAAAGGAATGAAATTAGAAAGAATGGGTATTATAACTTGTGTTGAACCAAACCCTTAAGTTTAGGCCACTGGTAATCGATTACAGAAGGTCTGTAATCGATTACCAGAGAACCTTGCCAATGGTAATCGATTACAGAAGGTCTGTAATCGATTACCAGAGAACCTTGCCACTGGTAATCGATTACAGAGGGTCTGTAATCGATTACCAGAGGGGTTGGATCGTGGTAATCGATTACATAACCATTGTAATCGATTACCATCAGCCTGGGAACTCAGTAATCGATTACCAGGAGCCCAGAATGGGTTTTTAGGATATTTTTGCCTTCAGTAATCGATTACCAGGGTTTGGTAATCGATTACCAGAAAAAAATATAAATACCCAGGACGCGTTTTTCAGCAGAAGTTTGGAGAGTTTCATTTCTAGAGAGAGAGAGAGGGAATCCTAGAGAGAGAAGTTGCCGGATCGAAGTAGGAACGCCGGAACGGAGCTAGGAACTTCATTTCTTCCTTCTAATCACTTGGATTTCTACAATCATAGTGAGTAATTCTCACTTTTTGATAGGATTAGAATTGGTCTCTATACCCATGCACCCCCTCCTTCTCTCTTCCAATTCTCTGAAT
Organism: Sesbania bispinosa; assembly: GCA_026901365.1. NCBI lineage: Eukaryota > Viridiplantae > Streptophyta > Magnoliopsida > Fabales > Fabaceae > Sesbania > Sesbania bispinosa. The sequence goes on from QLOH01000527.1 coordinate 209,980, forward strand.
TTACTTGACGTAATTGTTTGTTTGTGATTGAAATTGATTGTTTGAGCTATGGGGATGATTTTAATCGGTTAGAAACAGATCGATTCTTGATAATCGATAGTTTCGAAACTTTCGAAATTCTCGAAAGTTTCGAAACTCTCGAAATGTCGAAACGTTCCGTTCTTTTCGATTAACCTCGTGCCGAAATGATAAACTAAGTGTTTGGGAATTGATTTGGGTCTCGAAATTGATGAGTATACATTACGGTTGTCGGTTGACATTGAATCTCGTTGGTTTCGAAAGGTTCGAAATGTCGAAATTGTCGAAATCACCGAGATTTCGATATTCATCAATTCCGGAATGCTTAAATCAATTGTCCAATCCAAGTTTCATGATCAAAGGACTTCGGTCAACATGGGGGCTTCGGCCTATGTGAGGGTGGGATTCGTCCCCGGGGGAGATATCCCCTGTAGTTCGAGCTCGAGTCTAACTCTGTATGGTGATTGCTCATGGCCTAGTGGCAAAACATATAGGAGCATCCTTATGCATATGTTATACATAGATATTTATGGAATATGATGATGATTGTATAATTTGCCTGACATGACTAATTGCTTGCATACATGCATTGAGAATTGTTCACTGAGATGTTTATCTCACCACGCGTTATGTGGATCTTAGATGTCCAGGTGCCTCCTCCCCCTCGGAATGCAAAACCTTGAAGGAGGTTTTTGGATGTCGATGAAGTTGTTATTTTGTAGTGGCTATGTATGTATGTGAATGATGTAATTATGATCTTGTAACTTTGGACCTTTAGCTTAGCCTTGTTAGAGTTTTTAAGGAAAAGGACATGTAATGGATACTTAGAAATGTTGATGCAAGAGAGACTACTTGTGTAATTTGAACTTAATTTGGTAAGCAACGATATGTAAAAGCTATTTCAATTTAATTTGTAAATGGACTGTTATTTACTTGAATGGGCAGAATGCAATTTAGATTAAAAGACTATAATATCTCTTAATGTTGATTTAGATTATCTCAATATTGTTGGAATTGTGGATAATTTATAGACAGGTCGGTATTCGAAATGAAACACTATAAATTCGAGGCTAAGAATTTGGTTTCCAACGGACTAAATTCTTGCCTATGAAATTTAAGGTGTGACATTTTGGTATCAGAGCAGTTCAATCCAATTGGACTGTGAGTTTAGGATATTCTGTGGTCTGTTGATAATTTTTGTATGTATTGTTTGGTGAATCGAGAGATTGATCACCTCGACATTTGCTTTATGATATGTAGAGAATTATGGCAGGCAACAGGAGGGGTAAGTCAAGGGTTAATCGTTCTTCTCCACCTCCAACTTCTCCTTCTCAAGGATCTACACCGGATCCTATTGTGTTAGCACTCCAAGCCTTTACTCAGATGATGGAGAATCAGGCGACTACCAACACTGCGATACTAAAAGAATTAGTTAGGCAACGCCCAAGCAAGGGAAAGAGAAAGGTAAGTAGGGTTAGCCAGGGTAAGAATTTTAGACCTAAGTGGCAAGGTAGACCCTCCGTGGCAGTTCAGACTTCTCAGCCTAAGGCTACTAGGAAGTGTTTTGTATGTGGGAAGGAACATCTAGGGGAGTGTCTAACCGGGAAGAACGTTTGCTATTTTTGCAAACAAGCGGGTCACTTTAGGAAGGATTGTTCAAGACTTAAGAAACGCCAGGAATCTCAAGCAACTAAGAGAGTTTTTACACTCAATCGTCAAGTAGCAACTTCTTCTGATAATCTTATAAGAGGTAATTGTACCCTAGGAGCCTTATAGAATGTGACCTTAAAAACCTAATAAAAGTTAGACACCCTTAAACTAGTTAGTTAAGAATGATTTAATATTCGAAGGATAGTTGTTTTGTACCAAGAACCTTGTATATTATGTTATGGGTAGTTAAATTTGTTGAGTAAAAGATTTAATTTACCTATGTTTGTTTAAATTATCATAGGAGACTTTAATTGTATTGTATGGTTCAGGAGCATCACATTCCTTTGTGTCCTTTGATTGTGTAAATAGACTAAAATTGTCCACCATCTCCTTACCTTATGTTCTCAATGTTGTTACTCCTGTTAAATAATCTATAACTACTTCTCAGGCATGTATGAATTGTTCTTTAATCATTCAAGAAAAAGTTTTTGTTGTGGACTTGATATGTTTGCCTTTGACTGGTATTGATATTATTCTGGGGTGAACTGGTTATCTTCCAATCAGGTGTTGTTAGATTGTTTTAATAAAAAGGTTGTGTTTCCTGATTGTCCTGTTTTTCATAAAGAAAAGTTGTCTATTTTGTTGTCTAGTGTTTCCCAATTTTCCCATAGTATCAATGACGGGAGTGAGTGTTTTCTTTTGTTGCTTTCCTCCACTTTAGAAGCAAAATATGACTTGAATAATGTAGCTACTGTCCGGGAGTTTCAAGATGTTTTTCCTAGTGAAATCCTAACCTTACCACCTGAGAGGGAGATAGAGTTCACCATAGACTTGTTACCAGGATCAGGACCCATATTTAAGGCACCCTATAGAATGTCCCCCTTAGAACTCAGGGAGCTTAAGAAACAGTTGGAAGAACTGTTATAGAAGGGATTCATCAGACCTAGTGCCTCCCCTTGGGGGGGCTCCAGTATTGTTAGTGAAGAAGAAGGATGGGAGTATGAGATTGTGTGTAGATTTTAGGCAATTGAACAAAACTACAATTAAAAACAAATACCCATTGCCTAGGATAGACGATCTTTTAGATCAGCTTAGGGGTGCTTCTGTATTTTCCAAAATAGATTTGAGATCAGGATATCACCAAATTAGGATAAGGAAGGAAGACATTCATAAGACTGCTTTTCGAACTAGATATGGACACTACGAGTACTTAGTGATGTCGTTTGTTGTTACTAATGCTCCGGCAGTGTTCATGGACTATATGAATAGAATCTTCCGACCTTTCCTAGATAAATTTGTGATTGTATTTATAGATGATATCCTAGTCTACTCTTCTAGTTTGGAAGATCATGGAAGACATCTGAGGTTAGTGTTAGAGCTCCTAAGGGGAGTAGAGTTAAACAGCAGGTATTAGAGGAAGTTCATAAGGGTAAGATGTCTATACATCCTGGTTCCACCAAGATGTATCAGGATTTAAGAAAAAGTTTTTGGTGGGTAGGCATGAAGAGAGAAATAGCTGAGTTTGTGTCTAAGTGCCTAACTTGTCAACAAGTGAAGGTGGAACATCAGAAACCATCTGGAGTTCTGTTACCCTTAGAGATCCCTGAGTGGAAGTGGGAAAGCTTAGCTATGGACTTTGTGGTGGGTTTACCTCGAGTCCAAGCAGGGATTGATACCATCTGGGTCATAGTGGACCGTTTAACTAAGTCAACCCATTTTCTTCCAGTTAAGAACACCTTCTCCCTGAACAAGTTAGCTGAATTGTATGTTAGAGAAATTGTCAGGTTACATGGTATTCCCTCTAGCATTGTCTCTGATAGAGATCCTAGGTTCACCTCAAGGTTTTGGAATGCACTACATCAGTCATTCGGGACTAAACTTAGGTTTAGCACCGCCTACCATCCTCAGACTGATGGACAGTCAGAGAGGACCATCCAAACCTTAGAAGACATGTTGAGGGCTTGTTCACTAGAAGAGTCGGGCAGTTGGGACAAATACCTGCCACTTGTAGAGTTTGCCTACAATAACAGTTATCACAGTAGTATAGGCATGGCTCCATATGAAGCTTTGTATGGTAGGAAGTGTAGGTCCCCTGTTTGTTGGTATGAGGTAGGAGAGAAAGCTCTGTTGGGTCCAGATTTGGTCCAAGAAACTTCTGATAAGATTAGGATGATTAGGGAAAAACTTGTAACCGCCCAGAGCCGTCAGAAAAGCTATGCTGATAAAAGAAGAAAAGAACTAGAGTTTGAGGAAGGGGAACATGTGTTTTAAGAATAACTCCTGTCATTGGCTTAGGGAAATCAGTGAAATCCAAGAAATTGAGTCCTAGATACATTGGTCCTTTTCAAATCTTGCAAAGAGTTGGCCCTCTTGCATATAGATTGGCTCTTCCACCATACTTGTCCAAAATTCACAATGTCTTTCATGTGTCTAAGTTAAGAAAATATGTGTTTGATCCCTCTCATGTCTTGTCTTCTGAACCAATACAATTGAAGGACAACCTCACCCTACCCGCCAAACCGCTTCAGATTGTTGACAGAAGTGCCAAGACCCTGAGAAGTAGAAACATTCCTTTGATTAAGGTAGTTTGGGAAGGTCTATCCTTAGAGGAAGCTATTTGGGAGAAAGAAGATGTGATCAAGCATCATTTCCCTTATCTCTTTGCTAGTGGTAAGAATTATATGTTTTGTGTTAGTAAAATTTTGAGGGCAAAATTTAATTAAGGGGGGTAGAATGTAACATCCCACTTTAGATAGGATTAATTGAGATTTATAGGTTAATGTTATGGTATGAACCCTAAGGAAGTAAGGAAAGGAATGAAATTAGAAAGAATGGGTATTATAACTTGTGTTGAACCAAACCCTTAAGTTTAGGCCACTGGTAATCGATTACAGAAGGTCTGTAATCGATTACCAGAGAACCTTGCCAATGGTAATCGATTACAGAAGGTCTGTAATCGATTACCAGAGAACCTTGCCACTGGTAATCGATTACAGAGGGTCTGTAATCGATTACCAGAGGGGTTGGATTGTGGTAATCGATTACATAACCCTTGTAATCGATTACCATCAGCCTGGGAACTCAGTAATCGACTACCAAAGTTGGTAATCGATTACCAGGAGCCCAGAATGGGTTTTTAGGATATTTTTGCCTTCAGTAATCGATTACCAGGGTTTGGTAATCGATTACCAGACAAAAATATAAATACCCAGGACGCGTTTTTCAGCAGAAGTTTGGAGAGTTTCATTTCTAGAGAGAGAGAGAGGGAATCCTAGAGAGAGAAGTTGCCGGATCGAAGTAGGAACGCCGGAACGGAGCTAGGAACTTCATTTCTTCCTTCTAATCACTTGGATTTCTACAATCATAGTGAGTAATTCTCACTTTTTGATAGGATTACAATTGGTCTCTATACCCATGCACCCCCTCCTTCTCTCTTCCAATTCTCTGAATTTACTTGACGTAATTGTTTGTTTGTGATTGAAATTGATTGTTTGAACTATGGGGATGATTTTAATCGGTTAGAAACGGATCGATTCTTGATAATCGATAGTTTCGAAACTTTTGAAATTCTCGAAAGTTTCGAAACTCTCGAAATGTCGAAACGTTCCGTTCTTTTCGATTAACCTCGTGCCGAAATGATAAACTAAGTGTTTGGGAATTGATTTGGGTCTTGGAATTGATGAGTATACATTACGGTTGTCGGTTGACATTGAATCTCGTTGGTTTCGAAAGGTTCGAAATGTCGAAATTGTCGAAATCACCGAGATTTCGATATTCATCAATTCCGGAATGCTTAAATCAATTGTCCAATCCAAGTTTCATGATCAAAGGACTTCGGTCAACATGGGGGCTTTGGCCTATGTGAGGGTGGGATTCGTCCCCGGGGGAGATATCCCCTGTAGTTCGAGCTCGAGTCTAACTCTGTATGGTGATTGCTCATGGCCTAGTGGCAAAACATATAGGAGCATCCTTATGCATATGTTATACATAGATATTTATGGAATATGATGATGATTGTATAATTTGCCTGACATGACTAATTGCTTGCATACATGCATTGAGAATTGTTCACTGAGATGTTTATCTCACCACGCGTTATGTGGATCTTAGATGTCCAGGTGCCTCCTCCCCCTCGGAATGCAAAACCTTGAAGGAGGTTTTTGGATGTCGATGAAGTTGTTATTTTGTAGTGGCTATGTATGTATGTGAATGATGTAATTATGATCTTGTAACTTTGGACCTTTAGCTTAGCCTTGTTAGAGTTTTTAAGGAAAAGGACATGTAATGGATACTTAGAAATGTTGATGCAAGAGAGACTACTTGTGTAATTTGAACTTAATTTGGTAAGCAACGATATGTAAAAGCTATTTCAGTTTAATTTGTATATGGACTGTTATTTACTTGAATGGGCAGAATGCAATTTAGATTAAAAGACTATAATATCTCTTAATGTTGATTTAGATTATCTCAATATTGTTGGAATTGTGGATAATTTATAGACAGGTCGATATTCGAAATGAAACACTATAAATTCGAGGCTAAGAATTTGGTTTCCAACGGACTAAATTCTTGCCTATGAAATTTAAGGTGTGACACTTTTGCCCCAATTTAATCCCTTTTTATTTAATATTAGATAAATTGTATTTATTAATCCTAGATTTGAATTTGATGCTATTTTGATAGAAATATTGCTGATTTTTGCAGGATATTGCAAAGATTTAATTTGGAGGATAGATAGCATCAAATGAGGAAGATATCTGCAAGATTTGAGATTGATTGAAGATATTTAATGAAGATTTAAAGAAGATTTGAAGCCATTAATGAGGAGATCATTGCCAATCAATCAAGGATTCTGCAGACAAGCTTCCCAAATAAATCAATGATTGCTTAATAAATGCAAGGATATCATCAAATAAAGGGAAACAAGGAAGGACAATTATGCGAAAACCAGTCTCGGGGAGAGATCAAGATTTAAAAGAGAAAGTTGGAGCAGCAGGACGCTAGCTGCGCTTCACCTGCGCTATAGCGCAGCCTGGAGCGCAGGATACGCTGATTTTGTCCTTGTTGTCGTTTTTAGATGAATCTCTTCCCAATTTGCGTTGTCTTTCCTTAGTCTATAAATAAGAACCTCTTGCACCAATTTCAGAGGTCGTCAATCATTATAATCTAGTCTATAGTTCAGTGATTATGTACCAGAGCTAAGTTTAGAGTAGGAGAGGAGGAGCGCTTCGCAAGGATTGAAGATGGTGACAGCATCTTCGATGGTTTGTATGACTACCTCGTGTAGTTAACTCTCCAGTAGGATTGGATGCAATTGATTCTATCCCCGAGTGTATGTAAATTTTATATTATTATTTATGAACTCCCTATCTATAATATCGGTAATCTTATTCTGTACTTAATTCCTAATTCCCACGCTTGCGTCTGGAGTTATAGGCTAGTCTTAACTTAGTTAGTTTTGACTAGGAGCGAGAGTGGGGGAGCGGATTCTGAAGAAACTCACTATCTGACTGGATAAAAGGACTCGATATCAGAAAACCGACACATGAGCGTTACTAATAAGCGATGGGTAGTGTGAGTACTCTAGCGAAGGGGGTTCACAAGATTAGGCCTGTGTATCGATAGCAAGGGGTAGTTGATTGTAATTCCAGGATTCGAACATAGGCGTGTCCTAATGAGTAAGGGTAGTGACAGTACTTGAGCGAAGGTGCTTCTACAGCGTTGGCTTCGTTTATCAACTAAGTTCCTTTACAAACTGACTAAAAAAGAGCAAAATTAGCCGAGGGTAAATCTGTCGCTTGGGAGAGCCCGCATGGATTATCTGTGAGTGTGTGAGATCGCTGGTAACTCGGGGTCTTAGCAATAAAGTTTGTCTACAGTATTATAGAGTAAACCTAAAATAATAGATAGTCTTTACATGCACAAGGGGAGAGATGAGATGAAGTCCAATCCTAATCCAAGTAAAGTGTCTCTAACTCTTCCTTTCTAATTCATATTAATATTTAATTTCTATTTACAATTCTGCAACCATACTCTCTAAATCGTGCTTTTCTTGATAAATAGATCACAGTCTGCATAAATTAACCGTTCCCTATGGATACGATACTCTTTCTTACTATTATACTGTTGGATTTGTGGTTCGCTGGCCAGAAACCCATCACTTGCGCTCAGCGTAGGTGGAGCGTAGCTCACCGTTTCTGCTTTCCTGATTTCCTCTTTTTCAACTTGATCTCTTCCTGATCTTATATTTGTCTGCTACGCTTCCTTATTTCCCTCTTCTTAGCTTGATCTTGTGTTGATTTTATCTTCAATTTGAATTGAGAATTTTATCTGCAGAATCTTTATCCAAATAATTGTTGATTTCACCTTGATATGTTGCCATTTAAAATCTTATTTGCATATTCTTTCTTCATATAGATGCTATCTAGTTTCTTCATTTAAAACTTTCCCTTTTATCTGCAAAATCAACATATTTCTTATCAAAATAGCATCAAATTTAAATTCAAATCAAATAATCACAAAATCTGGATTTATTACTAAAATGGGGTAATTTGGGGGATAAATCTAACATTTTACCCTTGATAAGTGTTGTAATTATTCAAGAATTTATCATATATTTAGCACTTATCAAATTCCCCCCAACTTAGCTTCTTGCTTGTCCTCAAGCAAGATAACCTTTTGCAATCAAATGGATTCAATCCCTTGTCATGATTCTCACTAAGTAAGGAAATAATTTCATCACCTCTTACTAGGCAGCTGTCACTTTCCAAATATCAGATTGAAAATCAGAATTAAGTGATATTTCCAAGAATCAGTCAGAACAGGATAAAAACACATTCAAACCTTTTCAAAAGTAGCAACCAAAATAATAAGTGATAAATCAAGGAATTCTCTCATGGTCACGGGTAAGTGTTTCCCTCAATTTTTCACAGCAGTTGAACAACTAAAATTGATAGTCATTTCTGGTTAATAAACATGCATATGGTCAACATGGATCAAAAGGTCTTTTCTTGGTTGTAATGAGGCTGGGCTATCAAGAACTCATGGTTTTTCAGGATATGCAAAGAAACATTGGAATAGAGAGCATTTTTGAATTTTCCTTTTTCTTGAGCTTTCTCTCCATTCTCCATTTCATACTTGATTTGCACTATTCAGCTGGCCTATTCTTTCTTTGGTTGGTGGTTCACTCCCTTTTTTATTCACTTTTTGTTTTTCTTTTTCATTCTTGAGGGAGTGACTCACTTTCGCTTTCTTGTTCCTGTTCTTTGTAATTTTTCACTTTCAAATAACCAACCAATTCTCCTATTTTATCAAATTGCACCTTTGCTCTCCATCCCAAGTGTGTAAGGGATAGGAAGTAGACATTAATTTTTGGCTGGGGTGCATAAGAAAAGAAACATTAAAGTTCAAATGGGTTACAAAAAATTGGAAAAAAAATTCATGGGTTGGCTTTTTGGCATTGAGAAAATAATTTATAATCACAAAATTGCCTTTATCACTTCCATATTTTTCATGAGCAGAATAAAATCCAAAAACTCAAGCAATAGCAGTTGACAAGCAATGGTGAAAACTCTCATATCAAGTGTTTGGTCTCACAACTCACTGGATTTTTGGCTAATTTCCTTGATGAAGTCACTTATTGAAATTAATTAACTACCCTGATATATTTTTCTGCGTAATATCCTAATCCTAACTGATTATGGATTCAATCACAAAATTCATATCTCTTTCCTAATTCAGTTAGTTAGATTGCCTAGCTTTGAGATTTTAAAATTAATTCCTTAAATCCCTATTTCCTAATTCCTAAAAAAATGAAAAACAACTATCCTAAAAAAAAAGTGACCCAGAAAATGTTGCACCGTATAAAGATGATGTGTCAGTAGTGATGTATATATAGTACAGATCCAGTGAATGATAAAAGAAAAATAATAAAAGAAAAAGAAAAATACTAAATGAATCCTCATCCTCCATGTCATCGTGATCCTCAGCATCAGCTCTATCTGCAGCTCCTCCTCTTCCCTCTCCCGGTGGAATAGGCCTGTCCCCAGGCCACTGCAAATAATCTCTGAACTGGTCTTGTAGCATGCCTGGGTAGGGGTCCAGTCGAGTCTGGTAATAATACTCCTAGAGGTGAACCAGTCCTCTATATAGAGTGGAGTTCTGGGAGATGATGTGCTGAGCCCAAAATGGAATGGATGTGTCTGCTGGAGGTGGCTGTTGCTGTGGTGGTGGTGGCTGCTCCTCTTCCTCCTCCTCAGGGATGCAGTTAGCCTCGATGTACCCCTTAGTCATAGGGGTCTTGATGCGCTAGGTGGGGTACACCTCCACCCCTGGAAGTGGCATAGAGCAATGATGAGAGAAGGAAATCCCAAGCTAATCCGGGACTGTGCACTCCGTTGTCCAACAGAGGATGCCGTCATGAATATCTTATGGGATATCACCTTCGCGATGTCAACATCCTGCCCAGTCAGGATGCAATAGATGAGATTTGCAACTGGCATGAGGATATCGGAAACATGGTTGGTGGGCTGGATGTTAGCCAACACCAAAACTGTCCACATCTGAGAAATGGCCTTCATGTCATGCCTGTAGATCCTGGCTGCCTGTCTGTAGGCGTTCCTCTCAAAGGTACGCCCCCTCAAGCATAGCTTCTCAACAGTCCTAGTGTCCAGGGGGGGTCGTTTCCGTTGAGGCCTACCTCCCCCATCAGTGCGTGAAACTGACAAGGCATCATCCACTCGTCATCAGGTCCAGGACGCTCTAGAAAGGTTTTGATCGCGTCGCGATCATAGGTAACCCATCGGCCTCGCACATATGACCGTATGTGTACATCAGCACCATGGTCTCCAATGGCGTTGGCATAGAACTCTCTAACCACCTCCGGGTCAAAGTATGGGGCCGGCTCGGCAACGCGCCTCCAATGTCGCCTAATAATCTACTCCAAGAAATCATCAAACTTGCCAGGCTGTAGAGCAACTGGCCTTTCCTTGATAAAGTTATAGTTCATCAATGAATTGTATGCCCCGAAAGCCTGGGGGTTCTTCAACTTCATAGAATCAAAAGGAGGCACATCCCTATCTCTTTTATCTCCCTTGGCTTTCCTGGAGGTACCGGTAGTGTTGGTTACTTTTGTGTGAGCCATCTGCAAGGTAAAAAGAACCAAGATTATTCTGATGCAAATAAAGAATATTAACTCATGATTAGTGTATTAAGCCATGCATAAAATTTTTCACACATGGTGGCCATCTTAATTCAAAAATCAGAGTAATCATTAATCAGGCACTGTTGCATTCAAAATCTTGATTATTATATTACCCAATGCCAATTTATTAATTTCTTAAGAGCATGCTAAAGTAATCAGTTAAAGCAAGTCCTAATAAATTTCTAAACAGGGCATTAAATGGTTCACAGTATTATGCTCAAATAACATGACATTAAGATATGCAATAATGCACAATTATTCATGCAATGGTTGGTGCAAAAGTAAAGCATACATATTATCAACCAGAATAATTTGCAGAAACTTATTGAGCATTTAAAAAAAATCATTACCAAGCATACGACCACAATCAACATCCTATACTAAGACTCTATTGACAATTAATCCTAAAATCATGTGATTCTAAGAGCCTAAGTCTTATATCCTAAGGTTTGCTCAATTAAACAGAAAAATAAGGATTTTGATCGGTAAAATCTTTTCAAAACTGTAAAAACATACCTGGAATAGTGCAAGGAAGTTGAAAGGATGAGGTATTTGAGTGAAAAGAAGGTAAGAAACCCAGTGAAAACTCCATGTGAAAACGTGGGGAAGGTGAAAAGTGACCTTCCCCGCTCCAGAATTTTGAATTTATGCAGGAGCGGGCACTTGTGTTCCACCTGCACGCAAGTGGAGCGCGTGTCTTTATTTTTCTTGGAGCGAGTAGTTGCGCTTCACCTACGCTCAGCGCAGGTGATGCGTAGAAAACAGAACTGAAATTGGTAATTTTGCGCTTCACTTGCGCTAAGCGCAAGTGAAGCGCAGAAAAAAGAATGCCTCTTTCTCTTCTATTTTCTGTTGCTTCCTAATTCAAAGTGTTTCTATTTCTTTTCCTTATTTTATTTGTCCCATTCCTATCAATTTCTTAAACTAAATAGGTATTGACTCTAAGCACACAAAAACAAAAACAAAAATTACAAAGCAAAACAAAAAAATAAAACATTAGGTTGCCTCCCAGGAAGCGCTTGTTTAACTTCTTTTAGCTCGACGCCTATTTTTCTCATAGTGGTTTCAATTGGAGGGTGGTGGTGGAATCAGCTGCTGCACCTTCTGTTGCTCTGAACCATCCTCCATACCAGCTTGTTGTCTTCTCATCACTTTCCTCACTATCAACTTCATCATTTGATGTTGATCTTTTTCACTTTTTGAATCGGAATTCCACCATAGATTCCTGCAGCTGCTTATTTTTTCTTGTTGGTTTCCTCAGGATATTGGGAACCTTCTTCTTCTTGTGCTCAGATGCTCTTTGATTCATGGATTCCTTTTTTCTTACCTTCTGCAACTTTGGTTCAGAATGAATGATGCAGATCCCATCAATAGGATCTATCTTCAATTGATCTCGTGGTTCAACCAGGTGGGGAATCCCTCTGTCTAAGTGGAAAACTATACTCTCATTTTGAGAGCTGAGTTGAAATTTTCCCCGATCAACATCAACTATTACTTTGGCAGATTTCATGAATGGTCTTCCTAAGATTAACGGGACATCAGTATCCTCTTCCATTTCAGCAATGAAAAAGTCTGCAACATATACAAACTTGTCCACCCTTATAGGAAAATCTTCAACTATTCCATAGGGATGTTGTGTGGACTTGTTCGCAAGCTGTAGAGCTACATTTGCAGGCTTGACCTTCAAAATTCCCAGTCTTTTGAAAAATGATAACGACATCAGATTGATGCTCGCCCCAAGATCTAACAATGCTTTGTGATGGATTCCTGGCAAGTGTACCAAAAGTCTAGCAGTTATAGAGTAAGTAAGATATTGTATCCACAGGGAGCGGTTTTAATTTTGTAAAGTGATAACGATTGTATTTCCAATAAAAACAGTTTATAAAACGTTTGGTTATTTTCGAAATAATAATAAAATAAAATAAAAGCAAACAGATAATCGCGAGGAGAATAATATTTTGGACTAGGACTTGACTTCGTTTCATCTCCCCCCTTTGTGTATGTGAATCCCTTCCCTTAATTATGATTGTACTTGTAATCACCTTAGCATTGTTTAATTACAATAATTATAAGGCATGCCTGGTAATTATCGTACCCGCAAATTCCCCTATAACATCATAATTAAACGCCAAAAGCTATTCTCTACAGGCATTCAAAGTGGATTGGCGACCCAGAACATTCCCCGTATTTCGCAATCAGCGCTATCGATTTAATCATACTTTCATATAAGGCACCTATGAAGGGGTGTGTCACTCACTGAACCTCCAATCGTTAGAATACAATCCTTATACTACGATATGACTAAAACGAGTATCTTCAGCAATCCGAGATTAAGCTTCATAGACAACTCTATGCTCACCTAACTCTAATACTAGTCGGAGTTCCACTTTTTGTATCCAGAGCACTAGCCTACCACCTCGGCGCACGCGCGGAGGTGATGCATTACAAACAGCATAAAGATACCGATAAATTACAAATAAAGAATCATAATTAAAAATAAGAGAATTTTATATACACAAGGGGATTGAATCCACTACATCAAATCCTACTAGAGAGCTTAGCTATTCATGGTAGCCATTACAAACCACTGAGAAATCTGTCACCTTTCTCAATCCTAGAACTACTCTCTCTCTCTGTATCTGTGTGTGTTAGTGACCTATGCAAATGCCTCTATTTATAGAGTTGGAAAACCCTAATTCTCCTCCAAGAAGTCAATCTGGATTTAGGTTAAGAGGCTGCTGCGCAACATGCGCTTTATGTGCGCTTAGCGTGTCTGAAGCCTATTCAATCTGTTGCTACGCTCCACGTGCGCTTAGCGCAGGTGGAGCCTGATCAATCTGGATCCGCGCTCCATATGCGCTTAGCGCGTGTGGAGCGTGTTACACGCTACAACTTTCCTTTAAATCTTGATCTAACTTTTGGATCTCTTTCTGATCTTATCTGGTTTTCCTTCATCCCTTTATCTGAGTTGTTTTTGTATTCATTTAATTTGAATTTTAATTGAAGAGGTTATCCACAAGATTCTCTAATTATCTTCTCTTTATTTGAATTCTGAATCTGCAACAACCTCCTTTCTGATGCTATTTTCTCTCTCATTCCAAATCTCCTGTAAATCTGCATAAAATAACAGATTTCTATTCAAAATAACATCATATTCAAATTTGAACTAAATAATTACAATTATTGTAAATATTAATAAAAGGGATATTTTGGGGCATAAATTACTATTTTAACCTTGATAAGTGTAATAAATACTATATGAAAATAACGCTAATTTTACACTTATCAAATACCCCCCAACTTAATTTCTTGCTTGTCCTCAAGCAAGACACTTTTACAGTCAAAATTTCAAAACACCCTTGATTATAATTCTCAAAATAACTACAAGGAAAATTTTTCATTATCTCTTTATTAGGCAGAAGAGACTTTCCAAACCAAGAAAAATCAAAATCAAGAGATATTACCCTTGCTCAATTAGAATTAAAATACAATCAACAAGTTGAATTTTCTCAGGAGTAGTAATTAAAGCAACAAACAAAATACCAAGGAATTTCACTCATGCTCACGGGTACTGTTTCCCTCAAAATTTTCACCACAACTGAACAACTAAAATTGATAGTCATTTCTAATTCTTAAGCATGTTCATGGTTAATATGGATCAAAAGGACATTTCCAGGTTGTAATGAGGCTGGGCTATCAAGAATTTATGGTTTTTCTGGATAAACAATGAACATCTAGAATAGAGAGCATCTTTGAATGTTGCTTTTCTTGAATTTCTATCCTTCCACCATCTCTTTCTTGATTTATTTCACTTCTTTGCAGGCCTCTTTCCTTGTTTGACGATGCACTCCCCCCAACTTATTCAATTTATTCACTTTTTCTTTTTGATTTTAGGGGGAGTGATCTTCTTTCTCTTTTTGTTTCTCTGTACCTGCTCCTTGGAGTTTCAACCTTTTCTTCCATTATTATCTGCTTGCCACCTTGCTCTCTATCCCAAATGTGTGAGGGACAGGATATATATTTCTATTTTGGCTTGGGTGAACAAGAATAATTAATTAAGGCTCAAAATGGGTTATCACAAATTGGAAAATTTGTATCAAGGTTGGCTTTTTGGCTCTGAGCAAATATATTGAAAAACAAATTTTGCCTTTGTCATTTCCATATTTTTCATAAACAGCATAACATCAAAAACTCAGTCAATAAAAGTTGACAGACAGCGGTGAAAAACTCTCAATTTAGTGTTTTGGGTTCTCAACTCACCTGTTACTTGGCTAAATTCCTTGATAAAATATTTATTGGTTTTAATTAACTACCCTAATTGATCCTCATATGAAGTATCCTAATCTTAATTGATTATGGGATTAATCACAAGACATTTTTCCTTCCTAGTCTGGTTAGTTAAATTGCCTAATTTCAGAAATTTTGAAAAATTTTCCTTTTATTTCCTAAATCCTAAGTACATACTAAAAAAAACTAATAAAGAAAAATAAACTAAAAATAATAAAAAGAAAAACTAAAAATAAAAGAAAAATAAAACACCTAGTTTTCGTCTTCATCTTCTGAATTTCCTCCCCTCCTGTAAAAATTTGGCCTGTCCCCAGGCCATTCTACTTCCTCTTGGAAGCGTTCTGGAGTCATGCCTGGATGCTGTCCTTGAACATTGTAATACAAGAATTCTTGAAGATGCATCATACTGGAATGGATTGATTTGACTTGGTCTGATAAATGTTCCATGAAATATTGGCCCGGTCTATCTGATGGTAGTGGTGGTGCAGGGACCTCATGAATGTCAATGATTGTTTCTTTTGGTGGGATGCTCTGAGATTCTATATATTGCTGATCAATGAGTTTCCCAATAGGTGTGTTTGGGTGGACCCCAACACCCTGGTATTGGCATAAAGCTGTGATTAAAGCTGGGAATCCCAATTTCATTCGAGATTGTAATCTCCTTTCATCCCGAGATGCTTGGATTAAACATTCCAATTAGTCAGATATGACTAAAGCAATGTCAACCTGTTCCTTCTTCATTATACAATGCATCAAATGTGCTGAAGGCATAGCTAAGGCGGAAAGACGTGGTGTAGGCATAATGTTGGCAATTATAAGATCCATCCAAATTTTGGACGCACCTTTCAAATGATCTCTGAGTATTGATTCTGCTTCACCATACACATTTGTCTCATACGTTTTTCCATTCAAACACAAACATTGAGTAGTCTGTGCATCAAGTATATCATTCCCATAAGGTCTAACTTCCTGCATCCTCTTAACATACCTGCAATAAGTATCATCAATGACTTCTGGTGCAGGGCACTCCAAAATTTCATTAATTGCATCCCTGGCATAGGACACCCAACATCCTTGTACAAAGCTTTTTCTTTCACCAGTACCATCTTCATTCCATAAGGCATTACTATAAAATTGTTTGACAATATCTGGGTCAAAATGTTTGTAAGGTTCCACCCGTACCCTCCATTGTCTTCTTTCAATTTCATAGTTAAACTCCTCATATTCTCCTTCTTTTAGTAGCACCTGTCGTTCCAACAAAAATTCACAATTTTTAATATAATTGTAATTCAATGCGACTTCAGGGTCTTTAAATTTCCCTTCTCTTTCAAACGGATCGTCTGTCCTCCTCTTCTTTATTGGTGTAGAGGTGCTCTTCCTTGTAGTTATCAAGGTGGGAACCATCTACAAAGAAAAATAATAATGCATTGAGAAGAGGGAATCAAGAATCAAATACCCAAAGTCAGAAGGAGCACCATCTTACTTGAAGTTCCATCAAGATTAATCAAAGAATCAAAGTTAAAATTCATACCTTGATGAGTAGCTTCTTCTGAGAGACTAAAAAAAAACTTTCCCGCTCAAAACCTCTAAAAGTCACCGAGAGTGGTGATTTTCTTGGTGTCGGACGCTATTTATCGGCGCACAGTGACCTGCGCTACATATGCGCTTAGCGCATATGAAGCGCTTGCTTCTGAATGATTCCGCACGCTGTGATCATGCTGCAGCATATCACAAAGCGCGTTTTCACGCTTTACCTTGCGCTTAGCGCGAGTAAAGCGTGAAACCCAGAGGCTTATGCTTCTTCTGCGCTTTAAATGCTGTTAGCGGGCTTAAAGTGCAGAAAGTTTAAAAAAAATTATTTTCTTTTCTTTTTATGTTTTTCTAAAAAATTACTCTTATTCTAAAAAATAAAATGCAAGAAAATATGTTGGGTTGCATCCCAGAAAGCGCTTGTTTAACGTCTGATAGCTCGACACCTTATTCACTATGTGTCCATTAGCTGAATGACAGATTTGGATCTGTCAATTTCTCCTCCTAGATAGGGCTCCAGCCTCTAGCCATTCACTACCCAACAATTCCCTGTATCAGGGTCTTCCAATTCCACTGCTCCATATGATCTTACTTCCTTGATAATGAAGGGTCCTATCCATTCGGATCTCAGTTTTCCAGGAAAGAATTTTAATCTGGAGTTGAACAGCAATACTGATTGTCCTGGGAAGAATTTTTTGTTTAAGAGCTTCTTATCATGATATGCCTTTGTCTTTTCTTTGTAGATTTTAGAAGACTCATAAGCATTTAGCCGCATTTCTTCCAGTTCATTCAGCTGTAGAATCCTTTTTTGTCCTGTTGCTCTTTCATCCATATTCAGAACTTTGAGGGCCCATTATGCCTTATGCTCTAGTTCAACTAGTAGATGACAAGCCTTTCCATATACCATCTTGAAAGGAGAAAGCCCTGTAGTTGTCTTGAATGTTGTCCTGTATGCCCACAGTGCATCATCTAGCTTATAAGACCAGTCCCTTTTTTATGAATTTGCTGTTTTTTCGAGTATCTTCTTCAACTCTCTGTTAGATACTTCAGCTTGTCCATTTGTTTGAGGATGATAAGGTGATGCTACTTTGTGCTTCAGCCCATAACTCCTCAAAACATTTTGCAAGTGTTGATTACAGAAATGGGAACCACCATCACTGATCAATACTCTTGGTGTGCCAAACCTGGAGAATATATTTTTCTTCAAGAATTGTTCCACTGTTCTTGAGTCAGCTTTCACTGTGGCTTCAGCCTCTACCCATTTTGAAACATAGTCTACAGCTACCAGAATGTACTCCTTTCCATTTGAAGAGGGAAAAGGTCCCACAAAGTCTATCCCCCAACAATCGAATACTTCAACTTCTAGAATATAGTTCCGGGGCATCTCATTCCTCTTTGATATTCCCCAGTTCTTTGGCAATTATCACAGTGTAGAACATAATCATGTGCGTCCTTGAATAGAGTTGGCCAATAAAATCCTGACTGTAACACTTTTGCAGCAGTTCTATCCTTGTTGAAGTGCCCTCCATATGGTGAACCATGACAGTGCCATAAAATGTTCTGAACTTCTTCTCTTGGCACACATCTTCTCAGTAACCCATCAGTTCCTATCTTGAAAAGGTGTGGATCATCCCACACATATTCCTTTGTAGAGTGAAAGAATTGTTTCTTTTCATTCCATGTCATCCCTTTTGGAAGTACTCCTGCTGCTTTAAAATTTGCGATGTCAACAAACCATGGCCTTTCTTTGATTATCATGAGTTATTCATCTGGAAAAGCTTCCTGTAATCCTCTTGAGTGTCAGTTACTTCTTTATTCACCAATATTGACAGATGATCTGCTATGACATTCTCACTCCCCTTTTTATCTTTTATGACCAAATCAAATTCCTGCAAAAGCAAAATCCATCTTATTAGTCTTGGCTTAGAATCTGGTTTAGTTAAAAGGTATTTTATTGTTGCATGGTCAATATAGATGGTAACCGTGGAGCCTATTAAATATGGTCTAAACTTCTCTAATGCATACACTATGGCTAGCAATTCTTTTTCTGTGGTAGAATAATTTATTTGAGCCTCATTTAAAACCTTAGTAGCATAGTGTATAACATGGAAAACTTTAGTTTTTCTTTGTCCTAAAACTGCTCCTGCAGCATAGTAACTATCATCACACATCAATTCAAAACCATGGTTCCAATCAGGACCAACAATAACAGGTGCAGATATAAGTTTATGTTTCAATAAATTAAAGGCATCCAAACATTCATTATCAAATTTAAAGGATACATCCTTGTTCAACAGATTGATAAGAGGTTTGGCTATCTTTGAGAAGTCTTTGATGAAACGCCTATAAAATCCTGCATGTCCAAGGAAACTTCTGATGCCTTTAACATTTACTGTAGGAGGTAGCTTTTCAGTAACTTCAATCTTTGCTTTGTCTACCTCGATTCCTTTTGCTGAAATTTTATGCCCAAGAACTACTCCTTCTGTCACCATAAACTTGACTTTTCCCAGTTTAGTACGAGGTTAGTCTCTACACACCACTTTAGTACAATGTCTAGATTCTTCAGGCAGTGATCAAAGGAACTCCCAAATACTGAGAAGTCGTCCATAAAAACCTCTATGCATTTCTCCACCAGATCTGAGAATATTGACAGCATGCATCTTTGAAAGGTTGCAGGAGCATTGCATAGTCCAAACGACATTTTCCTTTATGCAAAAACACCAAAAGGACAAGTGAAAGTAGTCTTTTCCTGATCTTCTGGTTTTACCGCTATTTGGTTATACCCCGAATATCCATCTAAGAAACAGTAAAAAGCTTGTCCTGCTAATCTTTCCAACATTTGATCCATGAAAGGCAAAGGAAAATGATCTTTCCTAGTTGCTTGGTTTAATTTCCTATAATCAATGCACATTCTCCATCATGTTAATGTCCTAGTGGATATTAATTCATTTTTTTCATTTTTAATAACAGTCATACCCCCCTTCTTAGGAACTACTTCAACAGGACTTACCCAAGCACTGTCAGAAATAGGATAGATCATACCTGCCTCAAGAAGTTTCATCACCTCTTTTTTACTACCTCTTTCATGACTGGATTTAATCTTCTTTGAGGTTGCGTGACAGGTTTGAAATCTTCCTCCATGTGAATTTTATGCATGCAATATGAAGGATTGATACCTTTGAGATCTGATAAAGACCAACCTAAAGCTCTTGCATTTTCTCTTAGCACAACAAGAAGCTTTTCCTCCTCTAGAGAGTTAAAGCTTTGCTTATAACAACAGGTTTAGTCATGTCTTTATCTAAAAAGGCATATTTGAGATGAGAGGGTAATACCTTAAGTTCCAGCTTCTGACTTTCAGTACTTTCCTCTTGCTTCAATGTCCCGTTGCCTTCTTCTCCCGGTGGAACAAAACCTGTTGAGTTAAGTTCCTTGAGGTAGTCCTTTCTTTCTTCTTCATCGAAGATATTTCCCACTCTTGTCAATACTTTCTCCAGAGGATCTGCTTTTAACAATCTTTGATCAAGCGAGATTTCTTCTATCACATCTAATTGAAGACACTATTGTTTCTCTTCTGGATGTTTCATTGCTTCAAACACATTAAAAGTCACCTCATCATCTTGCATTCTTACTGTTAGGTTTCCATCATCCACATCAATGATTACTCTTGTTGTCTTCATGAATGGTCTGCCAAGAATGAGAGGTACCTCTGCATCTTCCTCTATGTCCATGATGACAAAATCCACTGGAAATATGAACTTGTCCACTTGTACCAATACATCTTCTGCAACTCCACTTGGAAACTTCATTGATCTGTTAGCTAGTTGTAGAGTCATCCTTGTGGGTTTGATCTCCATATTCCTAATTCTTTTCATCATTGATAAGGGCATTAGGTTGATGCTGGCTCCTAGATCAAGCAATGCTTTGCCCACTGGTTGAGATCCAATCATTACAGGTATGGTGAAGCTTCCTGGATCTTTCGTCTTTTGTGGTAAAGACTTTGGTATGATTGCACTGCATCTGGCTTCCAATCCTACTGTCTCTGTTGTGAAGCTCCTCTTTCTGATCATTACTTCCTTAATAAATTTGGAGTAGGTTGGCATTTGCTCAAGGGCCTCCATTAAGGGAATATTGATCTGCACATTCTTCATTAGTCCCATGAAGTTCTCGATCTCCCTATCCATATCCTTTTTTTAAGGTTTCTTTGGGTATGGTAGACGCTTGTCTTGTGGTGCAGATGAGAAGACTTCAATCTTTTCCTGTGTCACCTCCTTTTCTTTTTCTGGCTCAATCTCTTCTTCTTGATCTTTCTGGCACTCAGCTTGTTGTTCTTTTCTGTCTAAGACTTCCCTTTCAACTGTCAAATTTTCTCCTATTCCTCTTCCTATCTCTTTTCCACTTCTAGTGGAAATATATCTGTAGAACTCTTGGTGCTCAACAAGCTGTTTGCGGATGGTCTCTACTTGATCTGCTAGACTTTGAAATGCCATTTTCACTGCTTGCTGCTTGCTGTTCTTATCTCGCATGAGATTGTCGAGTTTCTCCTCAATTCTGAGATAGATGTCTGGTACTGCTAAATCTTTGGCTGGTTTTGGAGATGACTCACACTTTGTCTGCAATCCTTCCAAGAAGTTGACTTGCTCTATTTGTAGTGTAGGGAGAGAGCAATGGCCATTTGGATGATTACCGTTGCAAAAATCACAAATCAATGTGATGCTTGGCTCTGGCGTTGCCATTTGGTTCTGCATTAGGAGCTTGATTTTACCCAACAACATATCCACTAGCTCGGTTGATTCTTCCCTTGGCTCCGGCTGTCCCCATAGCTGAGCTGATTGACAACTGAGTGCAGAATTCTCAATTATCTCAACTTCTCTTTCCGTGCTCACTGCTAAGATGGTTCCTCCTGCTGCTGCATTTATGAAGGTCTTGGAGTCTGATCTGAGTCCATTGCAAAAGATATTCACCTGGGTCAGGTCATTATAACCATGGTTTGGACAGTTGTGTAGCAATAGCTTGTATCTTTCCCAAGCTTGTCGAAGTGATTCATTGGTTTCTTGCTCGAATGTAGATATCTTCATTTGTGCCTGCAAGAACCGTGAAACCGAGTAAAACCTTCTGAGAAATCTTTCTTCTACTTCCTTCCAGCTGCTTAGATTTTGACTGGGATGTGTCTTCAACCATTCTTTTGCTTTTCCTGTTAAAGAGAAATGAAAAAAAACGTAAGTATATAGTTTCTAAGTCTCCTTCTTCAAACCCCATAGTGCTTATCAATTCATAAAAATTATAAAGATGATTATGTGGATTCTCATGATCCAATCCTGCGAATTGATTTGCGTTTATGTTGTTGAGATGAGCAACTTTCAACTCCAAGGTCCTTGCAGTTGTGGGTAGCACAATGCTGGAGTGATAGCGAGGGCCTTGATTTCTGACATAATCTCCTAAAGTCCATCTGGTTTCTGCCATATCTTGAGGTTCGTCTGCTATTATCCTCCTTCTTCTTTGACTTTTTCTCTTCCTGGTTGTCTTCTCGATTTCTGGATCAAAAATTAGTTGCTTTGGAGACACCTGGCTTCTTAAAAGCATAAATAATGAATCTAGAGTTTGGATGAGATAACAGACAAATAAATATTTTTTTTTATAATAAATAAAATATGAAAATAAATAAAATAATAAAAAAAGAAATATGGAAATTAAAATTTAAAATACAATTTTTGAAATTTTTTTTGAAAAAAAAAGAAAGAAAAATTGAAAATTCAACCTTCTAAAACTATACAAATTGAGACACCGCTCCCCGGCAACGGCGCCAAAAACTTGATGGATTCCTGGCAAGTGTACCAAAAGTCCAACAGTTATAGAGTAAGTAAGATATCGTATCCACAGGGAGCGGTTTTAATTTGTACAGTGATAGCGATTGTATTTCCAATAAAAAACAGTTTATAAAACGTTTGGTTATTTTCGAAATAATAATAAAATAAAATAAAGCAAACAGATAATCGCGAGGAGAATAATATTTTGGACTAGGACTTGACTTCGTTTCATCTCACCCCTTTGTGTATGCGAATCCCTTATCTTAACTATGATCGTACTTGTAATCACCTTAGAATTGTTTAATTACAATAATTATAAGGCATGCCTAGTAATTATCGTACCCGCAAATTCCCCTATAAGATCATAATTAAACGCCAAAAGCTATTCTCTACAGGCATTCAAAGTGGCTTGGCGACCCCGAACATTCCCCGTATTTTGCAATCAACGCTATGGATTTAATGATACTTTCATATAAGGCACCTATGAAGGGGTGTGTCACTCACTGAACCTTCAATCGTTAGAATACAATCCTTATACTACGATATGTCTAAAACGAGTATCTTCAGCAATCGGAGATTAAGCTTCATAGACAACTCTATGCTCACCTAACTCTAATACTAGTCGGAGTTCCACTTTTTGTATCCAGAGCACTAGCCTACCACCCCGGCGCACGCGCGGAGGTGATGCATTACAAACAGCATAAAGATACCTATAAATTACAAATAAAGAATCATAATTAAAAAGAAGAGAATTCTATATACACAAGGGGATTGAATCCACTACATCAAATCCTACTGGAGAGCTTAGCTACTCATGGTAGCCATTACAAACCACTGAGAAATCTGTCACCTTTCTCAATCCTAGAACTACTTTCTATGTATCTGTGTGTGTTTGTGACCTATGAGCTTTATGTGCGCTTAGCGCGTCTGAAGCCTATTCAATCTGTTGCTACGCTCCAAGTGCGCTTAGCGCAGGTGGAGCCTGATCAATCTGGATCCACGCTCCATATTGTAGGAAACACAGGGAAACACTAGAAGGGGGGTTGAATAGTGTTTCTATGGAAACTTTAATACTTTAGAAAATAGATGTAAATTTTCCTTTTTAAAATCAACAAACAAGTACAGTCTCTTCAGACAACCACGATACAGTCTCTACAGACACACACGAGTACAGTCTCTCCAGACACAGGATCACCCAGACCCAACCAAGTAGTCTTTTCTATAAAGCCTTTTCAAGGTCTACCCAAGTAGTCTTTTCTATCAAGCCTCTACAAGCTCTACAAACCAAACTGTTTTAAAACTAAAACAAAAATTGTTCACTCACTATCACACACGATAGGATGAACGCTCAAATGTACAAGTAACTGAGATAGCTCTCAGAATATGAAATGAGATGTGTACAAAGAGTTTAAACAGAATTTCTTGACAGCATTAGATTTCAGATGATATCGTTGATCTTTTCCGTTCTTTTCTCTCTCACAGTTTCTTCGCTCCGTATGGAACTATATATAGAGTGAGATGATTTATCAATTGTCTCACAGCATTAAATGCATCCAGAAGACGTTGTGACTCCTTTATCCTTAAGTAGTATCAAGCGACTTTGTAGCAGAATGCGCAGACAGAGTCAGGTGAGCAGAGTAGCATCATTTCCTTAAATGTGCAAATCATTTGAACGAGGTAGGAAAGCTTTTCTGACGCAGATGCTGAAATTGTTTTGATCGGACAAAGAATGTCCTTTAAACATAGTAACGTCTCTTAGCATGGTCAACTTTGATAGCGAACGGTTCAGCCGCCAATGCAAAGCTTTAGATGATACATAACTCTTCAGCTGCAATAAGCAATCTTCAGACGATGCGCAACATTCAGTCGCGATTATATTCTTCAGACAGTCTGAAATAGAATAGAAGATATATGACAGTTTATTTGTTCATTTTAAATGATCTTCTGAACTTTTATATTTGTTATCCATTAAAACAAGTGAGAGTGTGAGACTTTGGAAAGTATTCATTTACTGACATACTTTATTTAGGACTCAATAATCTCCCCCTTTTTAATGATGACAAATATAACTATGTGAGAGAATCTGAAAAAGTTTTAGGGTTAGAAGATAACTCCCCCTTAACCAAAGACTCCCCCTGAGTTCTGCATCGTATTCTGAAGTGTTTGTCTTGCATCTTTGCATCTCTTTCTCAGAGCGTGTTCACATGTTCATCCCTTGTATATTGTGTTAGCTCACATCATAATACCTGCATACTTTGTCCTCTGAAGAATGTTAGCTCACATCACTCCCCCTTTTTGTCATCAATGAAAAAAGGGTAGTCACAGATATAATGAAGTAACAACAATAGACAGATGACAGCAAAGTTATAAGGATGCATTTACTCAAAGATATAGTATTCACAGATATAGACACAATATGATGCAATCTAAAGCACATCAGATGACAGCAGCATCATGAACTGGGTTGAAAACTCTTGACTGCTTGCTCTACTATCTGTGGCAAAGCGAGCTTGATTTCCTCCAATGCCGCAATCATTGCATCCTTGAGTTCAGTATGATGGGTCCTAATTTGATGTTGGACTTCAAGAATATGTTCTGTCTTTAGGATTAATTCTGCATTTTGAGCCCGTAGAACAAAATTCTCCTTTGTCGGAGCATATAGTTCAGCTTCCAGATTGTCTTCATAGAATACCAGGGTGATTTGCTTGCCATAGAATTTGAAGAAATGAAACCCAGGAGGAAGATTGAACTTCCTAGCATCAATCACCTTGATAAACCGTGGTTGATCAAGAACATACCGCATAACTTCCCAGTCATAATGAAAATTATGATGATCCCAGTTATATGAAGGGAATCTACCTCTGAAGAATGTTGGAGTCTCAAGAGTATTGTTCTTTCCAGCTTTGACCATGGAATCATTGTCATCCAATTTCGTGCCTGAGTAGCTGCCTTCTTTCTCTACAATTTTCCAGTGATAGTCCCACGTGGCATTGTATAGAGAATGGTCCATACCTCCTACTGCAGCAGCTTCTTCAGCTAAGAACTTCTAGTCCTCATTAGACAAGACTCTTGGTCCTTCAACCGAAGTTGATGCTACACTCTTCTACTTCTTCTTTAGCTTCAATTCATCAGCATAAGGTAGCCTAGGTATAATTCCATCTGGGCATACCTTAATTTCAGTGTATGGCTTGATATGGATCCTGAACGGTGGGATGAATCCTTGTTGACCAAAGTACTTCTGACATAGATTGTCCACTAGTTCAGATTCCAGACACAATATGTTCACAACGACCCAGTCTTCAAAGCAAATTTTGTCATCTGTTAAAGGATCCAGCAGACGCCACTTGTGTTTGACTGTAACAGCTCCACTTCTAATTTTTTTCAAGAGCATCAGCTACAAAACCTTTCTGTTCCAGTTGATATTTGGATAGATCATGAAATTTGAGAGGTGGATGATCTCTGAAGTAACTGAGTTCCTCAAATAGATTTGGAAAACTAGGAACTCTTGGCCTTTCAACTACAGGAACATTATAATATTTGTGAGGCACTTCAGCAGCCCACATCATTTGCTGATTAGTCTGAACAGACAATGCAAGATCCTGAGTTTGTTTTCTGCTGTAATCTCTGGTCTTGGCTTTCAACAAAATCGCCTTAGAGATATTGCCTCCAAACCATATGCGTTCAGCATCTTCTTCATCCTCAGCCTGAGAATCCTCTGAAAATTCAGGTACAGGTTCAGGTGATGGTGGGGGAAGAGGTTTTGAAACCTGAATGTCCTGCAGAGATGATGGAATTGCATCTTCAGTAGTAGCTTTCTTCTTTTGTTGCAATGCCTCCAAAGTCTTCTTCCATTGTGATTCAACTATCTCCTGGAATTTGATAGCTTCAGACTTTTGTACGCTTCCTCTAGTTCTGATTGGTGAAGCCGTACGAATAGGATCAAGCAATCTGATCTTCTTAGTTGCTCTCCTTTTGTGAGCACTTGCTCTTCTTTTCTTGAGCCTTGAAGCTTGCTCAATCCTCTCTTCCTCAAGAATAGCTTGCTGTGTAGCAACAACAATGGCATAATCTTGTTTTTCTTGTTCCTCCTTCTGTCTTCTTTCTTCTCGTTCAATTTCTTCAGCAATTCTGGTGAGATCAGCTGCAGACATACTGACAGCCAAAGGTGTAGCCTGGATCGGTTTAATGATCTCAGATGTCAACATATTACTGTCCTTTGCCTGTCCTTCAGATTCAGAAGTAGGCTTAGTAGTAATGGTTGTGCCTTCTTCAATTTGACTCACAATCTCTTCAGTTTGTGTGATGATAGTTTCTTCAGACTCATGACCCTTCATCTGAGGTCTTGATCTCTTCTTCTTCTGAATCTTCAGGTCTTGATCTCTTCTTCTTCTGAATCTTCATATGTGTGAGAGATGAGACAGACTCAGAACAATGTTCATCTTCTTGCATTACTTCTTTCAAAATCTCCAATGCTTTTCTACCCGTTCTTACTACTTTTTCAGACACTGCCTCATCCAGTATAGTCTTTTCTGGTGATGGCTTTGTTACTTGAATCTCCATTCTTTTGATGTTGTATACAGAGAATAGAGCAGGCCCCTCGTGATCATAGAGCCGCTTAATAGGAACATTTAGCTTCAAAAGAATTTTAGTGATTAGGGTTGTATGAGTATAACTGGTTGCAGAATCACTAACCCTTTTCAGCATGTTGTAGAGGATGATTCGAGGCAAGTTCAAAGCTTTCTTGTCAATTAGATGAATTAAACAGAATCTTTCAAGTTCAGAAACATGGTTGCTGCTCCCAGACTTCGGTAGCACACAACAATGTAGTATAGCATGGAGAATCCTCACTCTAGGGTACATAAGCGAACTTTTTGGGTCATCCAAAACTTTCACACCATAAAGCTTCTTGGTGTACTTGGGAATGCCACCATTTCTTCCTTCCCAACCAGATGAGAACATCTCCCCTTCATTTGGGACATGACTTGCATTGGCGATTACATTCGCATCCACCAAAATTTTCTTTCCTAGCACTATGGTTTCTAGGGCTTGAAAGGAACCGTCTTCGGCTGAGATATCCCTAGAATTTCTCCAGAACTCAACAACACTCTGTTCATGCCAAGCACAGTTAATCACCGTAAAGAAGTTGGTCCATCCAGCTGCTTCAAATCTATCATGGAGGTTGATACCCCATGTAGTGAGTTCATCTAGGTCAATAGTTTTATATGGAACGATTTTACCACCCGCAGATTTGGTTGACTTCTTCGGTGCCATTAAAGAGCTTGAGATGAAGACGATGAAAACACAGAGAGAAAAACTTTGAAAGTTAGGGCACAAGGAACACTTGAACAGCTGTAGAGAAGTGTGAGACGAGTTGCTTGTGAAGTGATTTAGCCTTCTCTTGAATACCCGTAGAATGCCTTTATAATAGCTTTTGCAGTCTTGAAAGATGTGCAATCGTGCAGAGAGCCGTTTCTCAAAGAAAGAGGAAATCCAAAAGTTTCACCTTGCCACATCATAAAACTTAGTGCTTCAGATACATATGATACAAATTAAGATGCATGTTCAGACAAAGCATGTTCAGATGCATGTTCACACGAAGCATATTCAGAAGCATATGTTCTATTCAGATAAAGCTAAGATATTTAGATTATCTCTAATAAACTTAAATCTATCTTCAACTAGAGGCTTTGTGAATATATTAGCCCATTGATGATCAGTGTCAATGAACTGTATATCAAAAACTCCTTTTTGAACATAATCTCTAAAAAAATGATGCTTGATTTCTATATGCTTTGCCCTAGAATGTTGAATGGGATTCTTAGAGAGGTTAATTGCACAAGTATTATCACACATGACAGGAATGCAAGATACATTAATATTAAAATCTTCTAATTGATACTTCACCCGTAGCAGTTGTGAACAACAACTGGCTGCAGCGATATATTCAGCTTCTTCTGTTGAGAGTGCTATGGTGCTTTGCCTTTTGCTGGACCAGCTTATCATATTATCACCAATGAAGTGACATCCTCCACTAGTTGATTTTCTTTCAATTCTATCTCCGGCAAAGTTAGCATCACAGAATCCAACTAACCTGCAGTCCTTACTCTTCTTATAGTAAAGACCAAGATTAGTAGTACCATTTAAATATCTGAAAATTCTTTTTACAGCTTTGTAGTGAGTAATTCTTGGATCTGATTGAAATCTGGCACAGATACAGACACTGAACATGACATCAGGTCTACTGGCTGTTAGATACAATAATGACCCAATCATTCCTCTGTACAAAGTTTGATTTATTGGTTCTTCCCCTTCATCCTTGTTTAACACAATAGAAGGATGCATAGGAGTTGTCATGGGCTTGCAACCTTGCATGTTGAACTTCTTAAGCATTTCTTTTGTATATTTTTCTTGATGGATCCATATACAATCTGATTGTTGCTTGATCTGAAGTCCAAGAAAGAACTTAAGTTCTCCCATCATGCTCATTTCAAATTCTGATTGCATAAGCTCAGAGAATTCCTTGCATAATGAAGAATCAGTAGAACCAAAAATAATGTCATCCACATATATCTGAACAAGAATGAAATCTTTGTTAGACGTTTTTCTGAAAAGAGTTGTGTCTACTTTTCCTCTTTCAAAACCATTTTTGATCAAGAAATTGCTCAATCTGTCATACCAAGCTCTTGGGGCTTGTTTTAGACCATAGAGAGCCTTTTTCAGTTTGTAAACATGTTCAGGAAAGGTAGTATCTTCAAAACCTGGTGGTTGTCTAACATAGACCTCTTCCTCAATAACACCATTGAGAAAGGCACTCTTGACATCCATCTGATATAGGGTGATGCCATTATTTAATGCATAGGAGAGTAAAATTCTAATTGCTTCTAGTCTAGCTACTGGAGCAAAGGTTTCAGTGAAATCAATACCTTCTTGCTGATTATAACCTTCAGCAACAAGTCTTGCTTTGTTTCTGACAACTTTCCCTTCTTCTGACAACTTGTTTCTGTACACCCATTTGGTTCCAATGATAGTTTTCTTATGGGGCTTAGGCACAAGTGTCCAGACATCACTCCTGACAAATTGATTTGAGTTCTTCTTGCATGGCTAGGATCCATCCTTCATCATGCAGAGCCTCCTCGATATTTTTGGGTTCAATCTCAGAAAGAAAAGCAAGATTATTCAAGCTTATGAATTTAGATCTCGTCTTCACTCCTTCTGAGGTATCTCCAATAATTTACTCTTTTGGGTGATGGGACTTGTATCTCTAGTCACGGCTGTGGGAGAACACTTTCTCAGTTTGAGACTCAGCAATATTGGTCTGAGAGGATCCAGGTTCAGAAATTGGTGTTGACTTATGATCAGGTGATTCTTCAGATTTTGCTTCTGAATTTAGCTCCATTCCTGCAAAATCATCTTCCAGATCTGATAGTTCCCTATCAGTCTCTTTACAGTCATTGAATTTTACATGGATTGATTCTTCTATTGTTAAGGTTCTGGAGTTATACACTCTGTATGCCTTAGAAGTTTCAGAATATCCAATGAAAAATCCTTTATCTGACTTAGCATCAAATTTTCCTAAGTCATCTTTAGTATTGAGTATAAAACACTCACATCCAAAGATATGAAAGTAGGAAATATTGGGTTTTCTCCCTTTCCACAATTCATATGAAGTTCTATTGAGAATTGGTCTTATCAAAATCATGTTCCGAAGGTAACATGTTGTGTTAACAACTTCTGCCCAGAAGGATCCTGGTAGATTGCTTGAAATAAGCATGGTTCTGCCCATTTCTTGCAAGCTTCTGTTCTTTCTCACAACTACCCCATTTTGCTGGGGAGTTCTTGCCACTGAGAAATTGTGTGAGATCCCATTCTCAACACAGAACATTTTGAAGCTTGAGTTTTCAAACTCACCACCATGATCACTTCTGATCGCAGATATGCAAATTCCTTTTTCATTCTGCACCTTCTTACAGAATCTTGTGAAATTCTCAAACGTTTCCTCTTTGCTTCTGAGGAATATAACCCGGGTAAATCTTGTATAGTCATCAACAATGACCAACCCATATTTCTTCCTGCTAAGCCTTTCAGTTCTAGTGGGACCAAATAAGTCCATGTGAAGTAGTTCCAATGGTCTGCTAGTTGAAACTATGTTTTTGATTTTAAAGGAATTTCTGGTTTGTTTCCCTTTCAGACAATGCTCACATAAAATATCAGATTTGTATGAGAGCTTTGGTAAGCCTTTAACTAGATTGTGTTTGGTTAGCTTTGAGATTAATCTCAGGCTGGCATGACCAAGTTTCTTATGCCAAATCTGTTTTTCATCTTCCATGGAAACAAAACACTTCACATTTTGACTTGCAAGTTCCTCTAGATTAATCTTATACACATTATTGTGTCTCTTGGCAGAAAAGAGGATTTGATCTGAAGAGTCTTTGACTACACAACCTTCTTTGGTGAAGGACACAACATCTCCACTATCACATAGTTGACTTATACTTAAAAGATTGTGTTGCAACCCTTCAACTAGAAGAACATCTTTAATAAGGGATAGAGGAGTCATACCTACTATCCCTATGCCAGTGATCTTCCCTTGATGATTTCCACCAAAGGTGACCACTCCTCCAGCCTTGGGTCTAAGGCTTTGGAACAAACACCTTTCTCCCGTCATATGTCACGAGCACCCACTGTCCAGGTACCATCTGTGGTGTTTCTTTTGTCCTGTTAAACACATCTGCAACATAAACAATCAAACTTTTAGGTACCCATACCTTCGTGGGTCCTCTTTTGTTAGCATTGGGTTTAGATTTCCTTCTGTGTCTACATTTGGACTTGATATGTCCAGGTTTACCACAGTTGGAACACCCATTTCCTTTCTTGAACCTATCATTTGGCACTTTAAATATTAATGGTTCAGAGAAAGATGAGTCTGAATAACCTAAACCACTTTTGTCTAAGACATGCTTCTGAGATCCTAATAATCTGTTCAGATTGTCAGTGCCTTTAACAAATTTGGCTAGATCCAGAGTTAGTTCTTTGATCTTGTTTTGGAGTTTTTTGTTTTCCTTAGCAAGATTTTTAGAACCACTTGGATCTTGTTGAAGTAGTTTTTCTTTCAAAGCAAAATTTTCAATTTGTAATTTTTCATTTTCTGAAGATATTTTAGAAAAAACTCTTGAAAGTTCATTGAACTCATTGAAGAGTTCTCTACTACTTTCAACAAGGTCATCATACTGATCTTGCAAGGTTTGTGGAATTACCTCAGAATCTGAGCTATCTGAAGATGGTAAACTTGCCATCAGGCATAAGTTGGCTTCTTCTGAATCGTTCTCTTCTTCCTCTGAAGTGGAGTCATCCAGATCTTCCCATGTAGCCATCAATCCTTTCTTCTTCTTGAAAGAATTTTTCTTTTGAAAGGTTGATCTATTCAGCTTTGGGCAATCAGCCTTCACGTGTCCTGGTTGTTTACATTCATAACAAGTAATTTTGTCAGTACTAAACGAGTCTTTACCTGACTTACCTTGCCTAGATATGGAAGGTTGATATTTTCTGAATCTTCCTTTCTTTTGCAACAATTTTTTGATTTTCTTGCTAAGAAGGGCAAGATCATCATCTTCTGAACTGTCTTCAGACGTAGTATCACTATCTGAAGTGTCCTGTGCTTGCATGGCTTTCATGCTGCCATGCCTAGGCTGTTTGGCTTTTGAGTTTAATGCCAGTGATTTCTTCTTGATGTCATCTTCTCCAAGCTCTAGCTCATGAACTTTGAGAGATCCCAACAGTTCTTCCATTCTAAGAGAGTTTAAGTCTCTGGCTTCTTGAATGGCTGTAACTTTGGGTCTCCAGGATTTTGGGTCTCCAGGACTTTGGCTGACTTCTCAGAATCTTTCTATTATTATCTCCAGATTCAAAAGTCCTACCTAAAGACCTGAGTCCATTAGTTATAGTCTAAAACCTCCCAAACATTTGATCTATGGTTTCAGACTCTTCCATTTTGAACATCTCATATTGATGTACAAGCATGCTGACTTTGGATTGCTTGACAATCTTAGTCCCTTCATGGGCAGCTGCAAGTGTATCCCAAATCTCCTTGGCAGATGAACATCCATGAACTTTCTCATATTCTGATTTATTCAGAGAACATATCAGATAGAGTTTGGCTTTGGCATTTAACTGAACTCTAGCCTTCTGCTATAAGGTCCATTCACCCTTAGGTATTAGCACTCTATTATGCATAGGCACATAGTCTCCATCAGTGACCACATCCCAGACATCAATGTTGTTGCTCTCAATAAACAACTTCATACGATCACTCCAATAGTGATAGTCAACTCCATTGAATGCTGGGGGCCTTGTGATAGAGGCTCCTTCAGTGATGTACTGTCTGTTGTTGGAAGCCTCCATCAAGATCGTTGTCCTTAACACTGTTTAAGTGTTAACCCCAAGGATAAGCTCTGATACCAACTGTAGGAAACACAGGGAAACACTAAAAGGGGGTTGAATAGTGTTTCTATGGAAACTTTAATACTTTAGAAAATAGATGTAAATTTTCCTTTTTAAAATCAACAAACAAGTACAGTCTCTTCAGACAACCATGAGTACAGTCTCTCCAGACACAAGATCACCCAGACCCAACCAAGTAGTCTTTTCTATCAAGCCTCTTCAAGCTCTACCCAAGTAGTCTTTTCTATCAAGCCTCTTCAAGCTCTACAAACCAAACTGTTTTAAAACTAAAACAGAAATTATTCACTCACTATCACACACGATAGGATGAACGCTCAAATGTACAAGTAACTGAGATAGCTCTCATAATATGAAATGAGATGTGTACAAAGAGTTTAAACAGAATTTCTTGATAGCGTTAGAGTTCAGATGGTATCGTTGATCTTTTCCGTTCTTTTTTCTCTCATAGTTTCTTCGCTCCGTATGGAAGTATTTATAGAGTGAGATGATTTATCCGTTTGTCTCACAGCATTAAATGCGTCCAAAAGACGTTGTAACTCCTGTATCCTTAAGTAGTATCAAGCGACTTTGCAGCAGCATGCGCAGACAGAGTCAGGTGAGCAGAGTAGCAGCATTTCCTTAAATGTGCAAATCATTTGAACGAGGTAGGAAAGCTTTTCTGACGCAGATGCTGAAATTGTTTAGACCGGACAAAGAATGTCCTTTAAACATAGTAACGTCTCTTAGCATGGTCAACTTTGATAGCGAACGGTTCAGCCTCCAATGCAAAGCTTCAGATGATACATAACTCTTCAGCTGCAATAAGCATTCTTCAGACGATGCGCAACCTTCAGTCGCGATTATATTCTTCAGACAGTCTGAAATAGAACAGAAGATATATGACAGTTTATTTGTTCATTTTAAATGATCTTCTGAACTTTATATTTGTTATCCATTAAAACAAGTGAGAGTATGAGACTTTGGAAAGTATTCATTTACTGACATACTTTATTTAGGACTCAACACATATGCGCTTAGCGCGTGTGGTGTGTGTTACACGCTGCAGCTTTCCTTTAAATCTTGATCTAACTTCTGGATCTCTTTCTGATCTTATCTGGTTTTCCTTCATCCCTTTATCTAAGTTGTTTTTGTTTTCATTTAATTTGAATTTGAATTGAAGAGGTTAATCACAAGATTCTCTAATTATCTTCTCTTTATTTGAATTCTGAATCTGCAACAACCTCCTTTCTAATGTTATTTTCTCTCTCATTCCAAATCTCCTATAAATCTGCATAAAATAACAGATTTCTATTCAAAATAGCATCATATTCAAATTTGAACTAAATAATTACAATTATTGTAAATATTAATAAAAAGGGATAGTTTGGGGCATAAATTACTATTTTAACCTTGATAAGTGTAATAAAAACTATATGAAAATAACGCTAATTTTACACTTATCACTTTGTTGTGAGCAACTTTTCTTCAAATGTTATGTTGTCTTCTGGATCACTCTCTTCTGATGAGTTACCTTCAGTCGTAACTACATTGCATTGCTCCTTGGGATTAGTTTGAGTGTTTGTTGTAAACTAGCCCTTGTTGTGCTCTGCCATGTCTTTTGCCAATTGGCCAACTTGAGTCTTCAAAAGTCTGATGGATGATTCTGTATTCTTCTTAAATCTGTAAAAGGATTGCATAAAAGTATCAATTTTCTCCTCAATTTTTGAAATCCTGTCATGCACTGAAGGATAGCTTTATTACTACTGCTGATACGGCATCTGCCTGTTGCTTTCATCTTGTCTCCAGCCAGAATTATTGTTTTGATTATTTCTCCATCCTTGTGAATTTTGATTGTTGTTGGAGAAATTACCTTGCCTTCCTTGATTTCCCATGTAGTTGACCTGCTCTGTTTGAGTCTCCTGATAGGAACAATGACCATTAGGATGGTCGCCTCCGCAAAAATCACAAACCAACTGTGGGGTTGGATGGGTTGAGACTGCACTGCTTGCAATTGTCGAGGAAGTTTTTCCAATTGCTTGGTAATTAAATGCCTCTAGTTGTCGCTGGATGAGCTTGTTTTCTGCTAAAAGTGCATCATTGCTATTTAGCTCTAGCATTCCCTTCTTCTGAGCTGGTTGTCTCCCATATTGAGCTTGCTAACCATTCTGTGCAAAATTATCAATGATTGCAATAGCACGCTCTGCATCTACGGTCAAGATGGTTCCTCCTGCTGCAACATCTATGAATGACTTTGAATCGGGTCTGAGTCCATTGTAAAAGATGTTTAATTGAGAAATGTCTTCAAAACCATGGTTGGGACACTTTCGCAGCAAGGACTTTAATCTCTCCCAGGCTTCACATAATGGTTCATCCTCTCCTTCCGTGAATGTGGAGATGTCTGACTTAGCTTGAATGTAGCGCGATGGTGGAAAGAATCTTTTCAGGAACTTGTCCTCTACCACACTCCAATTGTTCAGACTTTGATTGGGATGTGATTTCAGCCACTCCTTTGCCTTACCTATTAAAGAAAAAGGAAACAATCGTAAATAGACAGATTCCAAATCTCCTTCCTCGAATCCCATAGTACCAATCAATTCATAGAAAGTAGAAAGATGAGTATATTGATCTTCATGATCCAATCCTGTGAATTGGTGGGCACTAATGAGGCTTAAATGCGTGGGCTTCATCTCCAAAGATTTTGCTGTAACTGGTACAACAATGCTTGAAAAATATCGAGGCCCTTGGTGGATGGCATAGTCTCCTAAGACTCTCCTTTGTGGAATTGGTGGTACTTCTTCAACCATATTTTTGTTTTCTATTTCATTTCTCCCTTGTCTTCTTCTTCTATTTCTACTCTTGTTCCTCCTGGATGTCCTCTCTATTTCTGGATCAAACAGCAATTGATTTTGGGACACCTGTCCTCGCAAGAGCATGAATCAAGAAACTTGCACAAGGGTGAAAAGAACAAAAAATAAAAAAAATAAAAAATTTCCTAAAAATCCTAAAAAAAACAAAAATAAAATATATACAACTTGATAGGATAGACCTCCCAAGAATTAAAAATTGAGACACCGTTCCCCGGCAACGGCACCAAAAATACTTGTTGAAATTCTGGTATGCGTACCAAAAATCCAGTAGTTTAACAGTAAGTGAAAGGGTTTGTCGTATAAACAGGGAACGATTCAATTGTAAATCCTAGTGGTCATACTTATCAAGTAAGAGAATATAGTTGTGTGTAGTTTGAAATAGTAAATAAAGAAAAACAAAAAATTGAGATGGTTGAGCAGGTTACTTGAACTAGGATTGAACTTCGTCTATCGCACCCCTTTCTTATTTGAAACCCAATGATATTTATGAATATGCAATTATAATATTTTAGCACAAATAAATATTATTTCATAAAAGGTTCCCACATATATGAAATACTCATAAATAACTCACCCTGGTTCCCACAGTGATAAATTACCTCGGTTGAAGAACAGTTGTAAAAGCTATCAAGTCATCCTGGTTCCCACAGTGACAACTTGAGTGTTTTCACCAATCAGAATTCAAGTTTCCTGTTCCTAGGTTCCCCCAAACTCGCTCATGATTTTATAAAACCACTTTCCAGTGCGCCCCATAAAACCAATTCATAACTTCGGCGCAAAGGCGGAAGCTATGCATTAAGAACAGAATAAAAAACCGATACTATAAAAACAGGGATTCATAAATAACAAAGAGAATTCAAATACAATTAGGGATTGAATCGACTACATTCAATCCTATGGGAGAGTTTAGCTACTCATGGTAGCCATTACAAACCAATAGAGAGACCGTCACTCTCTAGCTCCAGATCTGCTCTGTTGTCTCCCTTTGATCTATGTAAAAGCTCCTTTAAATAAAAGTTGGAAAGCTATCTGAAATCTGGAAGGAATCTTGTTGGAAATCTTATCGGAAATCTGTTTCCGTATTCCTGAGCTTCAACCTGCGCTTCAAATCTGTTTCCGTATACCAAAATGTAACCTCCTAATTTCTCAACTCTAGAATAGTGCCCGTTGGAAACACCATTCATGAATTTATGAAATTATTTCGTTCAATTTCAATATCGTCAAACAAAAGCTTAGGCTTTCCAATGATTTGCTTAAGCTATTACTAATACATACATCACAAACTCATACAAACTAATAAAAATCATAATTAAACTTAGGGAAAGAACCTACACTTGGAGTGTTGTGGTTCTTAAGACTCATACCGAAAGTCCGGCAGAATCTCCCCTAAAACTGGAGGTATGTTAAGTCCAAACTTAACCTGAAACTCAGTAAAACCACCAGCACAATTTAATAACATGAATTCACTAATATCATGATAGGGCCTCTGTGGCCAGAACAGAATATACATACATATATACATCAATATGTAACTACCTATCATTACATAAGAACTAATTCAACTAAATGAGTCTTCCACTGGAAGTAATACTCAACTTCACCTTTCCTTTCCCTGCTTTATCATCACCTGGGATCACTTACACAGCTAGAGTATATCCCCGAAACGTGGGGTGAGACTACAGTCTCAGCAAGCACAACTATGCAGATGCAGTACAGGGATAAACACAAATGATGCGTCAAGTAATACAAGTACTATAACAATTAATATCTCAGCATAATCTCAATAAATATGAATGCACATGACCAGCATAACCCAGCCAGCGGGTTCTTATCACTTAAATAACTGTGTAGCTAGACCTGAGCTCAGACTACAAGGAACGTCTCCCTTGGGCACTAATCACCACCACTGGCACTAATCACCCTAGGTACTAATCACCCATATTAGTTGGGTACTAATCCCCCAAGTCTTAAAACATCAACTGAATTATTTTCTCATCTTTATTTGATTTAACTGTGCCAAAGGCCAAAAATGTGAAGCTTTAACACAAAAGGTACAAGAACATATGCAATAATATTCAATGACAAGATTAAAGGCGAACCCTAACTTGGGAAGATCCCTTCTACACATATTCGCATACCATAAACTACAAACTCTAATGTCAACAACAAGTAAAATGTCATATAATCATCAAACATAAGAGTGAAAAAGAGGAAATGGAAGAAGGGGGTGCATACAAGAGAAAATCATCCAAAGTGATGTGAGTAGGTGGGTTATACTCACCTCCAATGAAGTCTAAAGAGATGAACGAAGGTTGGGGAAAGGTTGGATGAATAATCCTAGGCCTTGAACTCCTTACTCCAAGCTCCAAAGGTTCTCCTTCTCTCTAGAATTTCTCTATCTCTCTCTCTAAACTCTCTAACTTCTCTCTAAAAGAACGGAAGAAGAAGAAGAAGAAGAAAAAGAATAAGTGAAGAAATCGGAAACTAAATGAAGGATTTTGAGCCTATAAGTGAATTCTCGCTCAAGCGAGATATTCTCGCTTGGGCGAGCGTGTCGGTTGCATGATTTTTCTTCACGTTCTCGCTCAAGCGAACTGTCTCACTCAAGCGAGAATGACCCAAAAAGATCTTTCTCTGGACAATTCTCACTCAAGCGAGCTAGCTCACTCAAGCGAGATATGCAGAATATCTCGCTTGAGCGAGAATATGCTTGTTTGAAGATGCAAAATAGATCAGAACCATATCATATAACCTATCAAACTGAAGCCCCGGATCTTAGCTTTCTATCCCAAGTGGAGGCACCTTAATTTGACATCTACAACTCTAGATATTCTTAAATTAGTGAGCAAACTTCAATAAGGCTTAAGACTAAGGGTCCTAATTATTCATGAGGTTGTGTTCCTCCTAACTCTCACCTACTCCGACATTCGTAGTTTCCTTTGCCAAAACACATTCCTAACTTAATTACTCTCTTAAATATACCCTTAATGCCCATAAATTCTCATTATCCTCATAATCTTACTCAAAATCCTTCCTCTTTCCTCAACTTCTCACTCCCTTTCTAACTTACCTTTAGTTGATCTTAGGTCCTATTTTTCAGGGATGTTATATTTCTACCCCCTAAAAAGAATTTTGTCCCCAAAATTTGCTCCGGATACATTTCAACACCAATTCGCTTTCCATCTCCTTATTCCTCGGAATACATATTCCGAAACTTATACCTCTCCCCCTAGTCCATAATGTGGTTTCTCTAATAGATTCTCACCCTCTTTACTCTGTTTAAGTATACTCAATTGGTCTGGTTAGACAACCCATTTGATAGAATCTAATGATAGGAAAAGAGTTCATGCAACAACTAAGTAAGGATCCTAATTCAATACCCAAACCCATCAACCGCTGGTTGGTTTTTAAGTCTTATGTTCTTAATGGTCAAGCTAGGTTTAGGAAAGTTCCAAGTGATTTACAGGTTTATATTCTAAGTTCTACTATATAAATAACAATAAATCATGCATGCATAATTACTTAACCCCTCAATCACTAAGTTTGTGTTGGAGAAATAATCCAACACTCACGTCATGCTCGAGGAATTAAGTTCACATAATCACACAGGAAAACACCCCACTAAAGTGTGATGAAAATCACTCATTCTTCTAAGGAAACATTGGAATTCTAACAACACTCATGCAATATACGTAGGTGAAATACCTACCGGTTACAGCATAAACACGGTAAACTCCCCTACTCTCCTATCCTCCCGTATTGGGATCTTTCTCTACCCCACCCTACCGATCAAGGCTTGTACTTAGTTTGGTTCTAAGTTTTTACTGAAAATAGAAAGTGACTTAATATCATCCACAATCTGGTCCTCCTATAAGTAAGGATTTCTAAATGCTTTAGAGTTCTAACCTAGTGAGTGAGCCTAACAACCTCTCAATCCTTCCTAACACTCTGGCCATGCCAAACTATACACAGTCAAAATCTAACTTTCAGGTTAGGTAAAACTTAGTTTTGCTCGTGTAGTGTGTGTCTTCTATGGCTTCACATGCCCTACCTATAAGGCTACCCCCCTTAAGGCTTCAGGCTCTTCCTAATATTTCTCAGTATTCAAAATCTTGATTTCTCTCTTGGAGATACCAAGCCTGCATCCAGATGCTTAATCTAATTTGTTTTTCCCCTCTAATAAATTCTCGAGTTATTTCTATTATGCTGTGAAATGGAATTCCCTATTTTTGTTTGGGATCTGAACATATCTAAACATGGTCACAACTACAACATATAGGTATATGGTTTAATGTTCTAGTATTTCCCTCATGGAATTCATGGATGAGGCTAAGTATTTGGGTGGCCGAGAAAACATCTATAGATTCTTGGTAATTCTTGGATACTTTAAGGTGACCTGGGTAATACTTTGGTTCTATTCATTTTTCGACAGGACATCAAATTCTACACCCTTCCCTTTTCTAATTAGTTCAGAGGCGTCTAGATTACTCCTAATGTTTCGTCATCTTCAATTAAGGAATTTTAATTCATTTACTATATGCCCTAATGAACGCTTCTGGAGATTACTAATTCTCTTCTACATGGTCATCTCTAGTGTGGCTTAATTGGGGAAAAAATTTGGTTTATACTCATTATCCTGACTAAAAACCTTTACCTCACCCCTCCCCCGATTACTTCTCTGAGTCCTCGACGTTAAAACCGGCATGGTTAGACTGAAGGTATGGATGAGGTGTTCACATTGGGATAATTTCTAGATTCTCAGGGTTATAAAGGATTACTCCCTAAGATAATTTCTAAATTATTAGTTTAGGGTAGATCCTGAACCTATGTAATTTTTTTTCCATACCTTCCTAATAGTTTAAATCCTCTTCATGTGCCTAAGTGAACTTTGGTTTCTCTTTCACTACCTTTACTAGGGACCTCTACCTTAATCATTTCCTAAACATGCCCCCCAGCTCTTTGTGGGTCATCAATTGATGTGGTAGTTCGTAAGGTATAGGTATAGTGTCCTTACCTAAGGGTTTCTAGAATTCCAGAGTCAACAGACACTGCCTCTAGAGCCACTATAATGTGGGATGGAAGGGTGAGAAGATGGTGGTCGCCATGACTACCTACCCATCTGGCAGGGCCTAAGGATCTTATCCATGCAATCCATTGATAAGGCAAGGGTTGGGTGGCTGGAAGAATCACCACCCGCCCGACAAATCTCCCGATTACCCTCAACGCGGCCTAGGGAATACCCTTTTTTTTCCCCCTGTTCTAAAGAAACCTCAATTCCTAACCCTTTTAAGTTTAGGTCTAAATGTATATATGTCCCTGCTAAGTTTGCTGACTTTAGGTAAGGTCTCAAGCCTACTTAAATTATAATCCTCTGTACACTTTCACAAAGGTTTGGAATCCTTCCGGGTGCATCTGTGACCTCTAGTTTATCCTAAGTAGAGTTTGAAATAACACAGGGAAACACTAAAAGGGGGTGGAATAGTGTTTTAGCGGAAACCTTAATATTTTAATAGATTATGTAACACCCTAAATTCTCAAGCAGGAATTTAGTCCGTTGGAAACAAAATTCCTAACTCAGAATTTAGAATATTATACTTTAAATATCGACCTGTTCTATAAATTATCGCAATCCCAACACAAAAGGATAATTTACATCAAACCATAGAGAATTAAAGTCTTTTAACTACATCAAGTAATTTACCCAACCATGAAAAGTCATACAGTCCATTTTACATTTCTAATCCAAAGAGTTACTACACGTTCAGAGTGAAATCCCGAAATACAAACGAGTCTAACTATTACAAAATGACATAGACAAAAGTAGGCCATCCACTAAATATATACAATGAACATTAAATCTTCAGCTTCCAAACTCATCTCCGAGGCTCATTACAATGAGGAGGAGGAACCTGAACATCTAAACAAAACCCACATAACTTGTGGTGAGATACAATCTCAGTGAGCAAATCTCATGCATGTATGCAAAACATATATATCATGGCAATTCAAGCTTTAAATTACTATAACAGTCTCCATTTAACTTATGCAATGGTATGCTTAAATGCTTGCCAATAGGCCATGTACAATCACAGTCTAGAGTTAGACCTGAGCTCAGACTACAGGGGATATCTCCCCAGGGGACGAATCCCACCCTACAGTATTTAACCGAAGTCCAGTATTCGACCAAAGTCCAGTAATCGTTCAGAACTAAATTGAATAACTAATTCGACAATCAAGAATTGATAAATATCACGAATTTCGTCAGTTTAGACACTTTCGATAATTCGAACCTTTCGAAACGAACGCAATTCGACACTCAATTGTCACCAAGTCTACATATTCATCAATTCCTAATTTCGAAATAAGTTCTCAACCTTAGTCTATCTTTCGGTAACAAGATTAATTGGAGAAAACGGAACGTTTCGACTTTTCGAGAGTTTCAAAACTTTCGAGAGTTTCGAAAGTTTCGAAACTAACGATAATCAAGAATCGATCCGTTCTAATCGATTAAAGTCGTTCCCCAGTAATCAATCATCAAACACAACCACAATCAACATCAATAATCAAGTATAATCAGAGAATGGGAGAGAGAGAGAAGTGGGTTCAAGGGTTTAGAGACCAATTTCCTAAGTCTAACAATTTAAGTGAGAATTTACTCACCAAATGTAGCAATTCAAGTAATTAGATGGAAGGATTAAGATTCCTAGCTCCGTTCCGGCGTTCCTACCTCGTTCTGGCACTTTCTCTCTCTAGACTCACACTCTCTCTCTCTAAAACTGAGTTTTCCCCCAAAATTCTGATGAATTTCGCGTCCTGGGTATTTATATTTTCACTCAGTAATCGATTACC
Source organism: Sesbania bispinosa (assembly GCA_026901365.1). Lineage (NCBI taxonomy): Eukaryota > Viridiplantae > Streptophyta > Magnoliopsida > Fabales > Fabaceae > Sesbania > Sesbania bispinosa. The sequence goes on from QLOH01000527.1 coordinate 252,624, forward strand.
AAATCCTGGTAATCGATTACTGAAGGCAAAATTAGCCTGAGAACCCATTCTGGAAACCTGGTAATCGATTACCATCTCTTGTAATCGATTACTGAGTTTCCAGGCTGCTGGTAATCGATTACAAGGGTTATGTAATCGATTACAATATTTCAAACTCTCTGGTAATCGATTACCAGATCTCTGTAATCGATTACCATTTTTCAAACTCTCTGGTAATCGATTACCAGCTCTCTGTAATCGATTACCAGTGGCCCAAACTCAAGGGTTTAGTTCAAAATGAGTTACTTGACTTACCTTACCCATCCCTACCCTTACACTTAGTTCCTAAGATTCAAACCACATTAAAACCTATAAATCTCACAATTAACTTATCAAAAGTTGGGATGTTACAGATTAGATAGAACTTTTCTAAAATATCTTCAGATGATGAGTTACAATCTGAAGTTTTTAGTGTATCTTCTGAACTTATGTTCAGATATAAATTTTGTTCGCAACAGTAACTTTAATAAATAATAAGATTTTCTGATCGAAATACTTTTCACACCCCTTTTTGGTTAGATGAAAAAACAAATTCACAGAGTTTAAGGGAAGAAGAGAACACAACCGAATTTATCCTGGTTCACCTACTTCACCGTGAGCTACGTCAAGTCCCAAAGGCAAACCACCAATGGATTTTCACTATTCTTGCAAGAATGTCGAGTACACCAAGCCTATCCAGGCTATCACAGAGTATTCTTTCTCACACCAAGCCTCTCCAGGCTCTCACAGAGTATTCTTTCTTACACCAAGCCTCTCCAGGATCTCACACAAGTATTCTTTCTTCCTCCAAGCCTCTTCAGGCGCTCAGAAACTTAACCAAGTGTATAAACCCAAGTATTCTTTAAACAGAAAGCCTCTCCAGGCTTATAACCCAATCTGCTTAAACTAAACAGAGAGTGTTCTATAATACTATCTCAGAGGATAGCTAGAACTTCAAATACAAACTGAGATTAACTCAGGATATAAAAATTTGAGTGTACAAGAATTTTTCAGAGTTTTATTGACAGCGTTTTTGCAGGGTAATGGCTCAATGAATATTTCTCTTCGTTCTATTTTTCTTCAAGGACACGAACCTTTAAATAGCCTTTGATACTCTTTTTCCCATTGTCAAATAGCATTAAATGCGTTGAAATGTTAGGCTTCTTTTCAAGTATTCATGGGATGCTTTTCAGGTACAGGTTATGCGCATATAGAGCTTTTACGTTGCAGGTGCAGCATGCATTGCAGACTTTCCTCATTTGTGCAATACTCTTGAACGAGGTAGAAAAGCATTCCTGTCTCTTATGCTGAAATAGGTTAGACCAAGAAGATGAACATTCTTTATTGACAACAACGTCTTCATGAGGTCTTCATTTGAATTTGATACCTTCAGCCTTGATGGATTCCTAGCAAGTGTACCAAAAGTCCAGCAGTTATAGAGAAAGTAAGATATCGTATCCATAGGTAGCAGTTTTAATTTGTACAGTGATAGCGATTGTATTTACAATAAAAACGGTTTATAAAGAGTTTGGTTATTTTCGAAATAATAATAAAATAAAATAAAAGCAAACAGATAATCGCGAGGAGAATAATATTTTGGACTAGGACTCAACTTCGTTTCATCTCCCCCCTTTGTGTATGCGAATCCCTTCCCTTAGTTATGATCGTACTTGTAATCACCTTAGCATTGTTTAATTACAATAATTATAAGGCATGCCTGGTAATTATCGTACCCGCAAATTACCCTATAACATCATAGCTAAACGCCAAAAGCTATTCTCTACAGGCATTCAAAGTGGCTTGGCGACCCCGAACATTCCCCGTATTTTGCAATCAGTGCTATCGATTTAATGATACTTTCATATAAGGCACCTATGAAGGGGTGTGTCACTCACTGAACCTTCAATCGTTAGAATACAATCCTTATACTACGATATGACTAAAACGAGTATCTTTAGCAATCGGAGATTAAGCTTCATAGACATCTCTATGCTCACCTAACTCTAATACTAGTCGGAGTTCCACTTTTTGTATCCAAAGCACTAGCCTACCACCCCGGCGCACGCGCGGAGGTGATGCATTACAAACAGCATAAAGATACCGATAAATTACAAATAGAGAATCATAATTAAGAAGAGAAATATTTATACACAAGGGGATTGAATCCACTACATCAAATCCTACTGGAGAGCTTAGCTACTCATGGTAGCCATTACAAACAACTGAGAAATCTGTCACCTTTTTCAATCCTAGGACTACTCTCTCTCTGTATCTGTGTGTGTTTGTGACCTATGCAAAGGCCTCTATTTATAGAGTTGGAAAACCCTAATTCTCCTCCAAGAAGTCAACTGGATCTAGCTTAAGAGGCTGTTGCGCAACATGCGCTTTATGTGCGCTTAGCGATTCTGAAGCCTATGCAATTTGTTGCTACGCTCCACGTGCTCTTAGCGCAGGTGGAGCCTGATCAATCTGGATCTGCGCTCCATATGCGCTTAGCGCGTGTGGAGCGTGTTACACGCTGTAGCTTTCCTTTAAATCTTGATCTAACTTCTGGATCTCTTTCTGATGTTATCTGGTTTTCCTTCATCCCTTTATCTGAGTTGTTTTTGTATTTATTTAATTTGAATTTGAATTGAAGAGGTTATCCACAAGATTCTCCAATTATCTCCTCTTTATTTGAATTCTGAATCTGCAACAACCTCCTTTTTTATGCTATTTTCTCTCTCATTCCAAATCTCCTGTAAATCTGCATAAAATAACATATTTCTATTCAAAATAGCATCATATTCAAATTCGAACTAAATAATTACAAATATTGTAAATATTAATAAAAAGGGATATTTTGGGGCATAAATTACTATTTTAACCTTGATAAGTGTAATAAAAACTATATGAAAACGCTAATTTTAAACTTATCAAATACCCCCCAACTTAATTTCTTGCTTGTCCTCAAGCAAGACACCTTTACAGTCCAAATTTCAAAACACCCTTGATTACAATTCTCAAAATAACTACAAGGAAAAATTTTCATTACCATTGCTCAATCAGAATTAAAATACAATCAACAAGTTGAATTTCCTCAGGAGTAGTAATTAAAGCAACAAACAAAATACCAAGGAATTTCACTCATGCTCACGGGTACTGTTTCCCTCAATATTTTCACCACAGCTGAACAACTAAGATTGATAGTCATTTCTAATTCTTAAGCATGTTCATGGTTAATATGGATCAAAAAGGACTTTTCAAGGTTGTAAAGAGGCTGGGCTATCAAGAATTTATGGTTTTTCTGGATAAACAATGAACATCTAGAATAGAGAGCATCTTAAGATGTTGATTTTCTTTGGATTTCTCTCCTTCCACCATCTCTTTCTTGATTTATTCCAATTCTTTGCAGGCCTCTCTCCTTGTTTGAAGATGCACTCCCCCCAACTTATTCAATTTATTCACTTTTTCTTTTTGATTTTAGGGGGAGTGATCTTCTTTTTCTTTTTGTTTCTCTGTTCCTGCTGTTTGTATTTTCAACCTTTTCTTCCCATTATTTTCGCTTGCCACCTTGCTCTCTATCCCAAATGTATAAGGGACAAGATATAGAGATTTATTTGGCTTGGGTGAACAAGAATAATCAATAAGGCTCAAAATGGGTTATCAAAAATTGGAAAAATTATATTAAAGGTTGGCTTTTAGGCAATGAGCAAATATATTGAAAAACAAAAATTTTGCCTTTGTCATTTACATATTTTCCATAAACAACAGAAGATCCAAAAACTCAATCAATAAAAGTTGACAGACAACGGTGAAAAACTCTCAATTTAGTGTTTGGGCTTTCAACTCACCGGTTATTTGGCTAAATTCCTTGATAAAACATTTATTGATTTTAATTAACTACACTGGTAGATTCTCATGTGAAGTATCCTAATCTTAATTGATTATGGAATTAATCACAAGACCTCTTTTCTTTCCTAATTTGGTTAGTTAAACTGCCCAATTTAAAAAATTTTGAAAAGTTTTCCTTTTATGACCTAAATCCTAAGTACATACTAAAAAAACTAATACAGAAAAATAAACTAAAAATAATAAAAATAAAAACTAAAATAAAAGAAAAAGAAAAACTAAAAATAAAAGAAAAAGAAAACACCTAGTTTTAGTCTTCATCTTCTGAATTTCCTCCCCTCCTGTAAAAATTGGGCATGTCCCCAGGCCATTCTACTTCCTCTTGGAAGCGTTCTGGAGTCATGTCTGGATGCTGTCCTTGAACATTGTAATACAAGAATTCTTGAAGATGCATCATACTTGAATGGATTGATTTGACCTGGTCTGATAAATGTTCCATGAAATATTGGCCCGGTCTATCTGATGGTAGTGGTGGTGCAGGGACCTCATGAATGCCAATGATTGTTTCTTCTGTTGGGATGCACTGAGATTCTATGTATTGTTGATCAATGAGTTTCCCAATAGGTGTGTTTGGGTGGACCCCAACACCCTGGTATTGGCATAAAGCTGTGATTAAAGCTGGGAATCCCAATTTCATTCGAGATTGTAATCTCCTTTCATCCCGAGATGCTTGGATTAAACATTCCAAATAGTCAGATATGACTAAAGCAATGTCAACCTGCTCCTTCTTCATTATACAATGCATCAAATGTGCTGAAGGCATAGCTAAGGCGGAAAGACATGTTGTAGGCATAATGTTGGCAATTATAAGATCCATCCAAATTTTGGACGCACCTTTCAAATGCTCTCTGAGTATTGATTCTGCTTCACCATACACATTTGTCTCATACGTTTTTCCATCCAAACACAAGCACTGAGCAGTCTGTGCATCAAGTATATCATTCCCATAAGGTCCAACTTCCTGCATCCTCTTAACATACCTGCAATAACTATCATCAATGACTTCTAGTGCAGGGCACTCCAAAATTTCATTAATTTCATCCCTGTCATAGGACACCCAACATCCTTGTACAAAGCTTTTTCATTCACCAGTACCATCTTCATTCCATAAGGCATTACTATAAAATTGTTTGACAATATCTGGGTCAAAATGTTTGTAAGGTTCCACCAGTACCCTCCATTGTCTTCTTTCAATTTCATAGTTAAACTCCTCATATTCTTCTTCTTTTAGTAGCACCTGTCGTTCCAACAAGAATTCACAATTTTTAATATAATTGTAATTCAATGCGGCTTCAGGGTCTTTAAATTTCCCTTCTATTTCAAACGGATCATCTGTCCTCCTCTTCTTTATTGGTGCAGAGGTGCTCTTCCTTGTAGTTATCAAGGTGCGAACCATCTACAAAGAAAAATAATAATGCATTGAGAAGAGGGAATCAAGAATCAAATACCCAAAGTCAAGTAGGAGCACCATCTTACTTGAAGTTCCAACAAGATTAATCAAAGAATCAAAGTTAAAATTCATACCTTGATGAGTAGCTTCTTCTGAGAGACTAAAAAAAAAAATTTCCCGCTCAAAACCTCTGAAAGTCACCGAGAGTGGTCATTTTCTTAGTGTCGGACGCTATTTATCGGCATACAGGGACCTATGAAGCACGTGCTTCTGAATGGTTCTGCACGCTGTGATCACGCTGCAGCGTATCACAAAGTGCGTTTTCACGCTTTACCTTGCGCTTAGCGCGAGTAAAGCATGAAACCCAAAGGCTTACGCTTCTTCTGCGCTTTAAATGCGCTTAGCGGGCTTAAAGCGCAGAAAGTTTTAAAAAAAAATATTTTTTTTCTTTTTATGTTTTTCTAAAAATTTAATCTTATTCTAAAAAAATAAAATGCAAGAAAATATGTCGGGTTGCCTCCCAGAAAGCGCTTATTTAACGTCTGATAGCTCGACGCCTGATTCACTGTTTCCATTAGCTGAATGACAGATTTGGATCTGTCAATTTCTCCTCCTAGATAGAACTTCAGCCTCTAGCCATTCACTACCCAACAATTCCCTGTATCAGGGTCATCCAATTCCACTGCTCCATATGATCTTACTTCCTTGATAATGAAGGGTCCTGTCCATTTGGATCTCAGTTTTCCAGGAAAGAATTTTAATCTGGAGTTGAACAGCAATACTGATTGTCCTGGGAAGAATTTTCTATTTAAGAGCTTCTTATCATGATATGCCTTTGTCTTTTCTTTGTAGATTTTAGAAGACTCATAAGCATTTAGACGCATTTCTTCCAGTTCATTTAGCTGTAGAATCCTCTTTTGTCCTGCTGCTCTTTCATCCATATTCAGAACTTTGAGGGCCCAATATGCCTTATGCTCTAGTTCAACTGGTAGATGACAAGCCTTTCCATATACCATCTTGAAAGGAGAAAGCCCTGTAGCTGTCTTGAATGTTGTCCTGTATGCCCACAGGGCATCATCTAGCTTATAAGACCAGTCCCTTTTTAATGAATTTACTATTTTTTCGAATATCTTCTTCAACTCCCTGTTAGATACTTCAGCTTGTCCATTTGTTTGAGGATGATAAGGTGATGCTACTTTGTGCTTCAGCCCATAACTCCTCAAAACATTTTGCAAGTGTTGATTGCAGAAATGGGAACCACCATCACTCATCAATACTCTTGGTGTGGCCAAGGACAACTCCTTCTGTCACCATAAACTGGCACTTTTCCCAGTTTAGTACGAGGTTAGTCTCTACACACCGCTTTAGTATAGTGTCTAGATTCTTCAGGCAGTGATCAAAGTAACTCCCAAAAACTGAGAAGTCGTCCATAAAAACCTCTATGCATTTCTCCACCAGATCTGAGAATATTGACAACATGCATCTTTGAAAGGTTGCAGGAGCATTGCATAGTCCGAACGACATTTTTCTGTATGCAAAAACACCAAAAGGACAAGTGGAAGCAATCTTTTCCTGATCTTCTATTTTACTGCTATTTGGTTATACCCCGAATATCCATCTAAGAAACAGTAAAAAGCTTGTCCTGCTAATCTTCCCAACATTTGATCCATGAAAGGCAAAGGAAAATGATCTTTCCTAGTTGCTTGGTTTAATTTCCTATAATCAATGCACATTCTCCATCCTGTTACTGTCCTAGTGGGTATTAATTCATTTTTTTCATTTTTAATAACAGTCATACCCCTCTTCTTAGGAACTACTTGAACAGGACTTACCCAAGCACTGTCAGAAATAGGATAGATCATACTTGCCTCAAGAAGTTTCATCACCTCTTTTTTTACTACCTCTTTCATGATTGGATTTAATCTTCTTTGAGGTTGCATGACAGGTTTGAAATCTTCCTCCATGTGAATTTTATGCATGCAATATGAAGGACTGATACCTTTAAGATCTGATAAAGACCAACCTAAAGCTCCTGCATTTTCTCTTAGCACAACAAGAAGTTTTTCCTTCTCTAGGGAAGTTAAAGCTTTGCTTATAACAACAGGTTTAGTCATGTCTTTATCTAAAAAGGCATATTTGAGATGAGAGGGTAATACCTTAAGTTCCAGCTTCTGACTTTCAGTACTTTCCTCTTGCTTCAATGTCTCGTTGCCTTCTTCTCCCGGTGGAACAAAACCTGTTGAGTTAAGTTCCTTGAGGTAGTCCTTTCTTTCTTCTTCATCGAAGATATTTCCCACTCTTGTCAATACTTTCTCCAGAGGATCTGCTTTTAACAATCTTTGATCAAGCGAGATTTCTTCTATCACATCTAATTGAAGACACTGTTGTTTCTCTTCTGGATGTTTCATTGCTTCAAACACATTAAAGTCACCTCATCATCTTGCATTCTTATTGTTAGGTTGCCATCATCCACATCAATGATTACTCTTGCTATCTTCATGAATGGTCTGACAAGAATGAGAGGTACCTCTGCATCTTCCTCTATGTCCATGATGACAAAATCCTTTGGAAATATGAACTTGTCCACTTGTACCAATACATCTTCTGCAACTCCACTTGGAAACTTCATTGATCTATCAGCTAGTTGTAGAGTCATCCTTGTGGGTTTGATCTCCACATTCCCAATTCTTTTCATCATTGATAGGGGCATTAGGTTGATGCTGGCTCCTAGATCAAGCAATGCTTTGCCCACTGGTTGAGATCCAATCGTTACAGGTATGGTGAAGCTTCCTGGATCTTTCGTCTTTTGTGGTAAAGACTTTTGTATGATTGCACTGCATCTGGCTTCCAATCCTACTGTCTCTGTTGTGAAGCTCCTCTTTCTGGTCATTACTTCCTTCATAAATTTGGAGTAGGTTGGCATTTGCTCAAGGGCCTTCATTAAGGGAATATTGATCTGCACATTCTTCATTAGTCCCATGAAGTTCTCGAACTCCCTATCCATATCCTTTTTTGAAGGTTTCTTTGGGTATGGTAGACGCTTGTCTTGTGGTGCAGATGAGAAGACTTCAATCTTTTCCTGTGTCACCTCCTTTTCTTTTTCTGGCTCAATCTCTTCTTCTTGATCTTTCTGGCACTCAGCTTGTTGTTCTTTTCTTTCTAAGACTTCCCTTTCAACTGTAAAATTTTCTCCTATATATTCCTCTTCCTATCTCCTTGCCACTTCTAGTGGAAATAGATCTGCAGAACTCTTGGTGCTCAACAAGTTGTTTGCGGATGATCTCTACTTGATCTGCTAGACTTTGAAATGCCATCTTCACTGCTTGCTGATTGTTGTTCATATCTCGCATGAGATTGTCGAGTTTCTCCTCAATTATGAGATAGATGTCTGGTACTGCTAAATCTTTGGCTGGTTCTGGAGATGACTCGCTCTTTGTCTGCAATCCTTCCAAGAAGTTGACTTGCTCTATTTGCAGTGTAGGGAGAGAGCAATGGCCATTTGGATGATTACCGTTGCAAAAATCAAAAATCAATGTGATGCTTGGCTCTAGCGTTGCCATTTGGTTCTGCATTAGGAGCTTGATTTTACCCAGCAACATATCCACTAGCTCAGTTGATTCTTCCCTTGGCTCTGGCTGTCCCCATAGCTGAGCTGATTGACAACTGAGTGCAGAATTCTCAATTATCTCAACTGCTCTTTCCGCGCTCACTGCTAAGATGGTTCCTCCTATTGCTGCATTTATGAAGGTCTTGGAGTCAGATCCGAGTCCATTGCAAAAGATATTCACCTGTGTCAGATCATTATAACCATGGTTTGGACAGTTGTGCAGCAATAGCTTGTATCTTTCCCAAGCTTGTCGAAGTGATTCATTGGTTTCTTGCTCGAATGTAGATATCTTCATTTGTGCCTGCAAGAACCGTGAAACTGAGTAAAACCTTCTGAGAAATCTTTCTTCTACTTCCTTCCAGCTGCTTAGACTTTGACTGGGATGTGTCTTCAACCATTCTTTTGCTTTTCCTGTTAAAGAGAAAGGAAAAAGACGTAAGTATATAGTTTCTAAGTCTCCTTCTTCAAACCCCATAGTGCTTATCAATTCATAAAAATTAGAAAGATGATTATGTGGATTCTCATGATCCAATCCTGCGAATTGATTTGCGTTTATGTTGTTGAGATGAGCAGCTTTCAACTCCAAGGTCCTTGCAGTTGTGGGTAGCACAATGCTGGAGTGATAGTGAGGGCCTTGATTTCTGACATAATCTCCTAAAGTCCTTCTGGTTTCTGCCATATCTTGAGGTTCGTCTACTATTATCCTCCTTCTTCTTTGACTTCTTCTCTTCCTGGTTGTCTTCTCGATTTCTGGATCAAAAATTAGTTGCTTTGGAGACACCTGGCTTCTTAAAAGAATAAACAAAGAATCTAGAGATTGGATGAGATAACAGACAAATAATTTTTTTTATAATAAATAAAATACGAAAATAAATAAAATAATAAAACAAAGAAATATGGAAATTTAAAATTTAAAATACAATTTTCGAAAAAAATGAAAAAAAAGAAAGAAAAATTGAAAATTCAACCTTCTAAAACTATACAAATTGAGACATCGCTCCCCGGAAAAGGCGCCAAAAACTTGATGGATTCCTAGCAAGTGTACCAAAAGTCCAGCAGTTATAGAGTAAGTAAGATATTGTATCCACAGGGAGCAGTTTTAATTTGTACAGTGATAGCGATTGTATTTCCAATAAAAACTATTTATAAAGAGTTTGGTTATTTTCGAAATAATAATAAAATAAAATAAAAGCAAACAGATAATCGCGAGGAGAATAATATTTTGGACTAGGACTCAACTTCGTTTCATCTCCCCCCTTTGTGTATGCGAATCCCTTCCCTTAGTTATGATCGTACTTGTAATCACCTTAGCATTGTTTAATTACAATAATTATAAGGCATTCCTGGTAATTATCGTACCCGCAAATTCCCCTATAACATCATAGCTAAACGCCAAAAGCTATTCTCTACAGGCATTCAAAGTGGCTTGGCGACGCCGAACATTCCCCGTATTTTGCAATCAGCACTATCGATTTAATCATACTTTCATATAAGGCACCTATGAAGGGGTGTGTCACTCACTGAACCTTCAATCGTTAGAATACAATCCTTATACTACGATATGACTAAAACGAGTATCTTTAGCAATCGGAGATTAAGCTTCATAGACATCTCTATGCTCACCTAACTCTAATACTAGCCGGAGTTCCACTTTTTGTATCCAGAGCACTAGCCTACCACCCCGGCGCACGTGCAGAGGTGATACATTACAAACAGCATAAAGATACCGATAAATTACAAATAGAGAATCGTAATTAAGAAGAAGAGAATTCTTTATACACAAGGGGATTGAATCCACTACATCAAATCCTACTGGAGAGCTTAGCTACTCATGGTAGCCATTACAAACCACTGAGAAATCTGTCACCTTTCTCAATCCTAGAACTACTCTCTCTCTCTCTGTATCTGTGTGTGTTTGTGACCTATGCAAAGGCCTCTATTTATAGAGTTGGAAAACCTTAATTCTCCTCCAAGAAGTCAATCTGGATCTAGGTTAAGAGGTTGCTGCGCAACATGCGCTTTATGTGCGCTTAGCGCGTTTGAAGCCTATTCAATTTGTTGCTACGCTCCACGTGCGCTTAGCGCAGGTGGAGCCTGATCAATCTGGATCTGCGCTCCATATGCGCTTAGCACGTGTGGAGCGTGTTACACGCTGCAGCTTTCCTTTAAATCTTGATCTAACTTCTGGATCTCTTTCTGATCTTATCTGGTTTTCCTTCATCCCTTTATCTAAGTTGTTTTTGTATTTATTTAATTTGAATTTGAATTGAAGAGGTTATCCACAAGATTCTCTAATTATCTCCTTTTTATCTGAATTCTGAATCTGCAACAACCTCCTTTCTGATGTTATTTTCTCTCTCATTCCAAATTGTGTAGAAACACAGGGAAACACTAGAAGAGGGGTTGAATAGTGTTTCTTAATATTTTTGAAAGCTTTTTCAAAACAACAAGTATAAAACTGTTTCAGACAGGTTTTTGAGGACTGTATGAAAATTTTAAGACAGCTCCTGGAAATATATTTTAAAAGGTTTCTTAGCTTTTGAAATATTTAGAATTGCTTTTCAACTCCCTTAAATTAGTATAAACGAATTGACAAGAGTTAAGGGATAGAAAACTTAGCCAAGGAATTTATCCTGGTTCACTCACTACCACTGTGAGCTACGTCCAGTCCCAATGCCAACTAGCACTTGGATTTTCTCTTAATCTTTCACAAAGATTACAAGTATTCTTTTACAGTCAAGCCTCTTCAGGCTCTACAACCAAGTATTCTTTACAGCCAAGCCTCTCCAAGCTCTACAACCAAGTATTCTTTAGACACCAAGCCTCTCCAGGCTCTTACAAACAAGTATTCTTTAGACAACAAGCCTCTCCAGGATCAAGAACGATTTTACAGAGAAAAGATAAGTTTAAGATTTTAAACTAAACCAGTTATAAGCTCAAACAAATACAATCTACAAAGATAACTGAGGTATTCTCAGGATATACAAATGTGTGTACAAAGAATATTATCAGAGAGTTTTTACAGAGTAAAAACTAGCAGCGATTTGTTTCTCTTTGATTTTCTTGAATATGAAATCCTTCTCTGTTCTTCTCTATATGTATATATAGAGATGGTCTTCATGAGGGGTATATATACCCAGACTTCAGTCCGTTGAAAAAAAAACCACCGTTTAGAGATAGCATTAAATGCTATTTAATCCGTTGTGAGACATGCTTCTGAGAGTCCTGACCTTTCTGACACAGAACATGGTTGCATCTGCCAAAATGCTGCTTCAAATGCTGTTGCAGAGGCTGCGTTGTAGGAATTTCCTCAGTGGTGTATGAATTTCAAAAACACCAGGAAAAACCTTTGTGTTCCTTGGCATAAATATGCTTGAAAAGGTACGTGCAGCAGAGACTCAGAAGACGTCTTCACAAAACTTCAGCAAAGGTGCCACGTCATTAATGAGACTTCAGACAGCTTCAACACTTCAGACGGGTTGGGCACTTCAGACGACTTCAACACTTCAGACGGGTTGATCCTTCAGAAGGCTTGATACCTCAGACAGTTTGAAACACTTCACAAAGTCTTTTTGTAAGTTCATAGTGGCTTGCTGAAATCATAGATAAATCATTAAAACGTATATGTATCTAAGATGAATTATTTTAACCCAAATTTGTTAGTCATTAAAACTTGGGAATTATATTGTCTTGAAACATCATAATTTACTTATGATATTTTTGAGACTCAACATTCTCCCCCTTTTTAATGATGACAAATTTGCTTAAAAATATACAAATCTGAAAGGAGTTTTTTATAAAAAATGATAACTCCCTCTCAGATGATGAACACTTAAACTGATTTACTCTTTTCAGTTTTATCAGTTTCTTATATGCTCCCCCTGAGTCCTGTAATCACTTCAGATTTTGTTAGTTTTTATACTCCCCCTTTTGTCATCAATCAAAAGGGTTTCCAGAGCACAACAACAACAAACTCAGACAATAAATCACAACAAAACATGAAGGATAACAGCAAACTCAGACAATAAAGCACAACATTCATGAGTAAAAACTAATAGATTATAGCAAATAGTTCAGACAAACAGAAATTTAAACACTTGAAAGAAATGAACTAAGAAACATGGCTACACATCATAGACTATCCATCTTTCTTCAGCAAAGCTTCCTTCAAGAAAGAAATCATCTCATCTTTGGCTTTGTCAATCTGAGAAAGAAGAGCAGTCTTCATATCCTCTTGGCCATATTTAATCTGCTGTTGCTCTTGAAGAATTTGGTCTTGCTTAGCAACAAGGTCTGCATTCTTCTTCTCCAGCTTCTTTATCTTCATCCTTAGCCTTCTATTTTCTTCCTCAGGATCAGGATCTGATTCATAAAAGATGATTTGAACGTACCTACATACAAATCGCAGCACTCCAAAACCTGGAAACAACCCATACTCATGACGATGATAGATAGGATGAAAGAAGGTGCCAATGGGGTTTAATAACTCCCATTCTTCATGAAATGGTGCAGTCAGAGGGGGAAAGGGTTGTCTGATAAACATATACTGCACATTGAGATGCTTCCCATGACCAACTAGTGAATCTTCATCAGGTCCAGATGACCCAGAAGAGGATCCAGCATCCTCTCTTATCTTCCAATACGAAGCCCAAACTCTGTCTCTGAGACTGTGATCCATGCCTCCTCCTTGCTTCTTTATATTGGCAGGAAGCTCTCTCCACTCCTTTGGAGTCAAAGGCTTGAAGAGGGCTGAGTAAACTTTAGGTTCTTTAAACTTATCTTCAGAACCCTCCTTCAAAGGATACCTAGGCACAATCCTATCAGGTTGCACCAGAATTTTGGTGGTTGGCCTGATTGAGAAAGTCCTAGGAGGCTTGTAGCCTCTCATACCTATGCCCTTGAGACAGTCTCTTTCAAACAGCTCTCCTTCTGTATACAGCTGCCTAGCAAAGCTCCAGTCTTCATTGGATAATTTCAGACAATCTTCATTAGAGAAAGGATTGAGTGGAGCCCACTTATGAGAAGGTGGTACCACACCCTTTCTGATCTTCTCTAACTGTCCTGAGTACTGCTGATCAAAGCTTCCCTTGTACTTATCTCTTTCAGCTTCAACAGTGTGCTTGATCAAACCTTGATGCAGAGAGATGGGAGGTGCATCTCTGAAGTACAACAGCTCTTCATAGAGGTTTAGGAACTTAGGAACCCTTTCCCTTTCAAAGAAAGATCCCTCATACCTCTTATGGGGCACTTCAGCTTCTTCCTCATACTGATGATCAGTGTAGGGGAATGCATAAGGATCGAAAGTGGGTTCTGTGAAGAAATCCCTACTTTTGGGTCCAAGCCTAATGTGTTCAGGAAACATACTCCCTTTCCATACCTTGGAACTTGATCCTTGTTGAATCTCCACAACAGGTTCTTCAGATTGAGCTGACTCTGAAGATGATGAAGATGATGGTGAGGATGCGGGTGATGGAGGAGACGATGGTGATGGTGGTGCAGGTTCTTCTTCTTCAGTAACCATAGGTTGATCATCAATCTCTATTTCTTTTTCTTATTCTTCAGCAGGCCTCTTTTCAGGTGAAGAGGGTGGTGAAGGGGTCACATTGTCAAACCTGACTCTAAGCCTCTTTACTGGAGTCTTAGCCTTTTCAGGTTCAGACACCTGCTGGTTTTCTCTTTCAGCTTGCTTGGCTTCTCTACGTTTTTTGAAAAAGAGATTGGCTGTGACAAACTTCTGGTACTTGTCAGCCATCTCCACAGCTTCTTGTTGACTAGTCACACTTCTTGTAACCCTAGTAGTAGGTTCAGGAGCCACCTCAAGAAGTCTACTTCTCTTCTTCTTCCTCTGAACAACGCTGGATCTTCTTCTTTTCTTAGAACCTTGAGCCAAGGTTTCTTGCCTTTCATCATCAACTAAGGCAAGTTGTGCAGCCACAGCAAGTGCATGATCAGACTTCTCTTGTTCTTCTTTTTGTTCCAGCTCCTCTTGTTCCAAAGCAGTAGCTATGGCAGCCACTTGGATTAGTTCTGGATCAGAGGGGAAAGTAGCCAAAGGTGATGCTGCTACAGCATCAGCAACAACAATCATATCCTCATGAGCCTTTCCTTCTTTGTCTGAAGTAGGCTTAAGAGGCCTTGCAATTTCAGACCCTTGACCCATAATTTCAGATGAATTTGGCAAAGCCTTCTGAACAGGTTCAGTTGTCTTAGAGTGCAAGTTAGGGTTTGTTGCAGACACTTTTGTTGCACTTCTTACTGGTAACTTCCGCAGCTTTGGTTGAGGGGAGGGCTTAGAGCCTTTGAACTCCTCCTTTTTGATGTCTCCCTGCAGCTCTCTTTCCAGTACCTCAATGGTGCTTTTCCTCCTTGATGCCTTCTCCAGTAACATACTCTCCTTTAGAGTAGGAGATGGAGGTCTTGGTACTAGAGCATTCTTTAGATTCATGCTCTTAAGATTTGCTTCACCAAAGAAATTAGGGCCTTTGTGATCATACAGCCTCACAATAGGCACTTTGAAGTGTAAGAGTACCTTGGTTATGAGCAGATTGTGGGGAAGATTTGCATCTGAATCTCTGATCTTCTTCTGCATGTGAAACATAAGGATGCTTGGAAGATTCATCTTCTCCTTCTGCAGCAGATGGATCAAGCAGAATCTTTCTAGTTCAGACACATGATTTCTGCTTCCACTCTTAGGGATTATGGAGCACCCTAAGATGGAGTGGAGTACTCTCACCTTATCTAACATGAATTTGGAATCATGACTTTCAGGCACTTCAGTTCCATACAGCATCTTGGTAAATTTCTTCTGACCACCATTCTTCTGCTCCCATCCAGGAGAGAAAGATGCTCCTTCTGCCTTTACACCAGTGACAGTAGACAAAATACCTTCATCCACGAACACAGGAACACCCAGAACATCAGCCCTGATGCTTTCATATATCCCTTTGGAGTTAGGGATTCCTCTTGCTGATTCCCAAAAGTCAATCACACACTGCTCATGTCACGAACAGTAAACCTTGTCAAAGAATGGCGTCCAGCCCACAGCATCAAACTCCTCAAACAAGTCCATCCCAAGGTTACGAAGATCCTCAAGGTCCACACCTTTTGATCTAACCACATTTCCACCTGAACTTGAAGACTTCTTTGGTGCCATTGAAGTTGCAGAGAAAGCTTGAGAGGAAAACGGTTGCGAGAGAGATGAAGAAGTTTAAACAAAAGCTGAGAGAAAGTGTAAGGCTTCTCCAACACACTAACTCCTGCATTTATAGACCCATGATGTAATGATGACATGTACTGGCTGCGCAGACGTTAGGTAACGTGCGAAGTGGAAGAGACAAAATAAATGTAATTTAACCGTCTCAGATAGCCACGTCATCAAGTTATTTCAGACAAGTGAGAAATTTCATATGCTCTTTTCAGACAGCATACAAAATCAATTAGAAAATGCATGTATGTTCAAGTTATTGCATATGAACTTAAATCTATCTTCAGCCAGGGGTTTTGTGAATATATCTGCCCATTGATGCTGTGTTTCAATGAACTTTATATCAAAAACACCTTTCTGAACATAGTCTCTAATGAAATGATGCTTGATTTCTATATGTTTAGCCCTAGAATGTTGAATAGGATTCTTAGACAAATTAATGGCACTTGTATTATCACAACACAGGTATAACAGATATAGGAATGTTAAAATCCTCAAGCTGATACTTCACCCATAGCAGTTGTGAACAACAACTGGCTGCTGAGATGTATTCTACTTCTGCTGTTGATAATGCAATGGTGCTTTGCCTTTTGCTTGACCAGCTGATCATGTTGCTTCCAAAGAAGTGACATCCTCCACTGGTACTCTTTCTTTCTATTTTATCTCCAGCAAAGTCAGCATCACAGTATCCTATTAACCTGCAATCCTTGTCTTTCTTATAGCATAGACCAAGATTAGTAGTACCTTTAAGATATCTAAAAATTCTCTTGACAGCTTTGTAATGAGTAGTTCTTGGATCTGATTGAAATCTAGCACAAAGACATACACTAAACATAATGTCAGGTCTGCTTGCTGTTAGATACAATAAAGAGCCAATCATTCCTCTATACAAAGTTTGATTAACTGGTTCTTCATTTTCATCCTTACTTAAAGATGAAGAGGGATGCATAGGAGTTGACATGGGTTTGCAATCACTTAAATTGAACTTCTTAAGCATTTCTTTTGTATATTTCTCTTGATGGATCCATATACAATCAGAATCTTGCTTAATCTGAAGTCCTAAGAAAAATTTTAGTTCACCCATTAAACTCATTTCAAACTCTGATTGCATTAACTCAGAAAACTCTTTGCATAGTGAAGAATCAGTTGAACCAAATATAATGTCATCAACATATATCTGGAAAAGCATCAGATTTTTGTTAGACTATTTTCTAAAAAGGGTTGTATCTACATTTTCTCTTTCAAAACCATTTTTGATAAGAAAACTGCTCAATCTGTCATAGCAAGCTCTTGGGGCTTGTTTCAGACCATAAAGAGCCTTTTTCAGTTTGAAAACATGATTAGGAAAAGCAACATCCTCAAAACCAGGGGGTTGTCTAACAAAAACTTCTTCAATGAATCCATTGAGAAAAGCACTTTTGACATCAATTTGATATAGTTTGATGTATTTATTTATAGCATAAGAAAGAAGAATTCTAATTGCTTCTAACCTGGCAACAGGGGCAAATGTTTCAGTAAAGTCAATGCCTTCTTGTTGATTGTACCCTTGAGCCACCAATCTTGCCTTGTTTCTGACCACTTTTCCTTCTTCAGACAACTTATTTCTGAACACCCATTTGGTTCCAATAATTGTTTTCCCATGGGGTTTAGGAACAAGGGTCCAGACATCACTCCTAGCAAATTGATTCAGCTCCTCTTGCATGGCTAGGATCCACCCTTCATCATGCAGAGCTTCATCAATGTTCTTTGGCTCGATTTCAGACAAGAGAGCAAGAGAATTCAGATTCTTGAATTTTGATCTTGTCTTAACTCCTTCTGAAGTACTGCCAATGATTTGCTCTTTAGGATGATGTGACTTGTATCTCCAGTCAGGTTTGAGAGGTGATACTAAGTCAGTCTGAGACTCAACATTTGTCTGAAGAGGTTCTGATAGATCTTCAGACACCTGTTCATCCTTGGTGATGTTGTATGTGTTTATCTCCATTCCTGCAAAATCATCTTCTAGATCTGATAGTTCCCTATCAGTCTCTTTCATGTCATTGAATTTAACATGGATTGATTCTTCTACGATTAAAGTTCTAGAGTTATAAACTCTATAGGCTTTTGATGTTTCAGAATAACCTATGAAAAATCCTTTATCAGACTTTGCATCAAATTTTCCAAGATCATCCTTTGTGTTAAGTATAAAACACTCACAGCCAAAGGGATGGAAATATGATATGTTGGGTTTTCTTCCTTTCCACAACTCATAGGGAGTCCTTTTCAAAATTGGTCTTACCAATATTCTGTTTTGAAGGTAGCAGGCTGTGTTAATAGCCTCTGCCCAGAAGGTCCTTGGTAGACTGCATGAGTTGAGCATGGTTCTTCCCATCTCTTGCAAACTTCTGTTCTTTCTCTCAACAACCCCATTTTGTTGAGGTGTTCTAGCCACAGAGAAATTGTGTGAGATCCCATTCTCATCACAGAACAGCTGAAAGTTTGCATTCTCAAACTCTCCACCATGATCACTTCTAATGACAGATATACATAATCCTTTTTCATTCTGTACCTTCTTGCAGAATATTGTGAAATTCTTAAAGGTCTCATCCTTGCTTCTAAGGAATATTACCCATGTATATCTAGAATAGTCATCAACAATGACCAAACCATATTTCTTACCACTAATGCTTTCTGTTCTAATAGGACCAAACAAGTCAATGTGTAAAAGTTCTAATGGTCTGCTAGTAGAAACAACATCCTTACTCTTAAATGAGTGTCTTGTTTGTTTCCCTTTCAGACAGCTTTCACATAAAATATCAGATTTGTATGAAAGCTTGGGCAAACCTTTAACAAGGTTGTGTTTTGCTAACCTTGAGATTAATCTCAAGCTGGCATGCCCTACTCTTTGATGCCAAATCTGTTTTTCATCTTCAATAGAGATAAAACATTTTACATTTTGACTTGCTAACTCCTCTAGATCAATTTTGTACACATTATTGTGCCTCTTAGCAGTAAAAAGGATTTGATCATGAGAGTCTTTGACTATACATCCTTCCTTAGTGAAGGAAACCACATATCCACTGTGACACAATTGACTTATGCTCAATAGATTGTGTTGACGTCCTTCTACTAGGAGAACATTCTTAATAAGGGATAGAAGAGTCATACCTACAGTCCCTATACCAGTGATCTTCCCTTGCTGATTTCCACCAAAGGTGACCACTCCTCCTGCTCTAGGTCTAAGGTTTTGGAACAAAGACCTTTCTCCTGTCATGTGTCGCGAGTAGCCACTGTCCAGGCACCATTTGTGGGGTTTCCTTTGTCCTGTTAAACACATCTGCAACAGGAATAATCAAGTTCTTAGGTACCCATATTCTTTTGGGTCCTTTCTTGTTAGACTTGGGTTTAGGTCTCCCTTTGTGTTTGCACTGAGCCACATTGTGTCCAGCTTTGCCACAGTGAGAACACCTAATAACTTTCTTTTTGCCTTTAGCGACATTGAAAATATGAGGTTCAGAGACATCATGATCACAAAATCCTAAACCACTTTTGTCAAGGGAATGCCTTTGATTGCCAAGTAATCTGTTAAGATTATCAGTTCCTTTGACAAATTTAGCCAAGTCTTTTGTCAGTTCCTCAACTTGTTTCTGAAGTTTTTTATTTTCTTCAGACACAGATTGTGAACTGCTGACTTCAGACACAAGAATCTTTTCCTTGAGCATAATATTTTCTATCTCAATAGCTTCACATTTACTACACATTTCTGTGTGAGCTTTGGATAGATTCTTATACTCTTGGAAGAGCTCCTTGGAACTTTCCATCAGGTTATCATACATCTCTTGAAGAGTTAAGGGAAATACCTCTTCTTCAGAGCTGTCTGATGAGGGCAGGCTGGCCGTGATACATAGGTTGGCCTCTTCTGAAGTGTCCTCCTCTTCTTCTGAAGTGGACTCATCAAGATCCTCCCATGTAGCCATCAGACCTTTCTTTTTCTTGAAGAACTTCTTCTTTTTGAAGGTATTCTTCTTCAGCTTTGGGCATTCTGCCTTCATATGACCTGGTTGTTTACATTCAAAACAAATAACCTTGTCATTTTGAGAGTCTTTACCTGACTTACCTCCTTTAGAGGTTGAAGGTTGGTTCCTTCTGAACTTCCCTCTATTTTGCAGCATTCTTTTGATCTTTCTACTTAACAGAGCAAGATCATCATCTTCTGAGCTATCTCCAGAATCTTCATCTGCTTCTGAAGTTTCTTCAGCTTGCATAGCCTTCATCTTGCCATGCCTAGGCTGACTGGCCTTGGAGTTTAGTGCTAGAGACTTCTTCTTGTTGTCATCTTCACCAAGCTCAAGCTCATGAACCTTAAGAGATCCCAACAGTTCTTCCATTCTAAGAGAGTTCAAATCTCTTGCCTCTTGAATGGCAGTAACTTTGGGTCTCCAGGACTTAGGCAAACTTCTTAGAATCTTTCTGTTATTATCTCCAGATTCATAAGTTCTACCCAAAGACCTGAGTCCATTGGTTATGGTCTGAAACCTTCCAAACATTTGATCAATGGTTTCAGTTTCTTCCATCTTAAACATCTCATATTGATGTATAAGCATATTGATCTTGGATTGCTTGACAGTCTCAGTCCCTTCATGGGCTGCTGCAAGTGTATCCCAGATTTCCTTGGCAGATGTACAACCATGAACCTTCTCATATTCTGATTTATTCAAAGAACATATCAGATAGAGCTTGGCTTTGGCATTCATCTGGACTCTAGCCTTCTGCTCCAGGGTCCATTCAGCCTTAGGTATAGGCAAGCCATTGTGCATAGGCACATAGTCTCCATCGGTGACTACATCCCAAACATCAATGTTGTTGCTCTCAATGAACAACTTCATATGATCCCTCCAATAGTGGTAATCCACACCATTGAATGTCGGGGGTCTTGTGATAGAGGCTCCTTCAGTGATATATTGCCTGTTGTTGTTGGAAGCTTCCATCTGGATCTTTAATCCTCAACACTTGTTAGGTGCTCAACCCTGAGTTGAGCTCTGATACCAACTGTAGAAACACAGCGAAACACTAGAAGGGGGGTTGAATAGTGTTTCTTAATATTTTTGAAAGCTTTTTCAAAACAACAAGTATAAAACTGTTTCAGACAGGTTTTTGAGGACTGTCTGAAGTTTTTAAGACAGCTTCTGGAAATATATTTTAAAAGGTTTCTTAGCTTTTGAAATATTTAGAATTGCTTTTCAACTCCCTTAAATTAGTATAAACGAATTGACAAGAGTTAAGGGATAGAAAACTTAGCCAAGGAATTTATCCTGGTTCACTCACTACCACTGTGAGCTACGTCCAGTCCCAATGCCAACTAGCACTTGGATTTTCTCTTAATCTTTCACAAAGATTACAAGTATTCTTTTACAGTCAAGCCTCTTCAGGCTCTACAACCAAGTATTCTTTACAGCCAAACCTCTCCAGCCTCTACAACCAAGTATTCTTTAGAAACCAAGCCTCTCCAGGCTCTTACAAACAAGTATTCTTTAGACAACAAGCCTCTCCAGGCTCAAGAACGATTTTACAGAGAAAAGATAAGTTTAAGTTTTTAAACTAAACCAGTTATAAGCTCAAACAAATACAATGTACAAAGATAACTGAGGTATTCTCAGGATATACAAATGTGTGTACAAAGAATATTATCAGAGAGTTTTTACAGAGTAAAAACTAGCAGCGATTGTTTCTCTTTGATTTTCTTGAATATGAAATCCTTCTCTGTTCTTCTCTATATGTATATATAGAGATGGTCTTCATGAGGGGTATATATACCCAGACTTCAGTCCGCTGAAAAAAAAACCACCGTTTAGAGATAGCATTAAATGCTATTTAATCCGTTGTGAGACATGCTTCTGAGAGTCCTGACCTTTCTGACACAGAACAGGGTTGCATCTGCCAAAAAGCTGCTTCAAATGCTGTTGCAGAGGCTGCGTTGCAGGAATTTCCTCAGTGGTGTATGAATTTCAAAAACACCAGGAAAAACCTTTGTGTTCCTTGCCATAAATATGCTTGAAAAGGTACGTGCAGCAGAGACTCAAAAGACGTCTTCACAAAACTTCAGCAAAGGTGCCACGTCATTAATGAGACTTCAGACAGCTTCAACACTTCAGACGGGTTGGGCACTTCAGACGGCCTCAACACTTTAGACGGCTTCAACACTTCAGACGGGTTGATCCTTCAGAAGACTTGATACCTCAGACAGTTTGAAACACTTCACAAAGTCTTTTTGTAAGTTCATAGTGGCTTGCTGAAATCATAGATAAATCATTAAAACATATATGTATCTAAGATGAATTATTTTAACCCAAATTTGTTAGTCATTAAAACTTGGGAATTATATTGTCTTGAAACATCATAATTTACTTATGATATTTTTGAGACTCAACAAATTGTAGGAAACATAGGGAAACACTAGAAGGGGGGTTGAATAGTGTTTCTATGGATACTTTTTGTTTTTATAAAAATGGATGAAAACGTTCTTTATAAAAGGTTCAGATGATAAGTTTTTATCGTCTGAAGTATTGTGATTCGTCTGAACCCGTGTTTAGAAGTAGCGGAAGTTTAGATGACTTGAAATATATTTTCGAAAATAAATCGTTTTCAGAAATACTTTTCAATCCCTTCGGTTAGATGATCAAAACTAAATTAACAGAGAGTAAGGGATAGAAGAAAACGTAGCCAAGAATTTATCCTGGTTCACCCACTATCACCGTGAGCTACGTCCAGTCCCAGAGGCAAATCAACACTGGATTTTCACTATTCTCGCAAGAATTACAAGTATTCTTTTCTATCAAGCCTCTTCAGGCTCTACAACAAGTATTGTTTTGTCAACCAAGCCTCTCCAGGCTCTAAAGCAAGTATTCTTTTCTGTCAAGCCTCTCCAGGCTCTACACCAAGTATTATTTTGTTAACCAAGCCTCTCCAGGCTCTAAACCAAGTATTCTTTTCTGTCAAGCCTCTCCAGGCTCTACACCAAGTATTGTTTTGTTAACCAAGCCTCTCCAGGCTCTAAACCAAGTATTCTTTTCTGTCAAGCCTCTCCAGGCTCTACACCAAGTATTGTTTTGTTAACCAAGCCTCTCCAGGCTCTAAACCAAGTATTCTTTTCTATCAAGCCTCTCCAGGCTCTACGACAAGTATTCTTTTCTATCAAGCCTTTCCAGGCTCTACAACAAGTATTCTTTCTTTCACCAAGCCTCTTCAGGCTCTCAGACACTTATCCAAGTGTATTACCCAAGTATTCTTTAAACAGCAAGCCTCTCCAGGCTTAATAAACCAGATGGTCTAAGATGAAACAGAAATGTTCACTCAACTATCACAACTGATAGGATGAACTTGAAGATGTACAAGCAACTGAGATTACACTCAGGATTTCAAAATGAATTGTGTACAAAGAATTTTTCAGACAGAGATTTTTGCAGCGTAAGAGTTCTTTTTTATTGATGATATCTTCTATGTCTTCACTTCGCTGTGCTTGAGGGTATTTATAGATCGAGAAGCTTATATCCGTTGTCTCACAGCATTAAATGCGTCCCAGAAGACGTTGTGACTGCTTTATTCTTAAAGGGTGCTAAACGGCTTCACAACAGCATGCGCAGACGGCGTCAGGTGAGCAGAGCAACAACATTTCCTTAAACGTGCAAATCATTTGAACGAGGAAGGAAAGCTCTTCTGATACAGATGCTGAGAATGGTTAGACCTCAGGTAGGATGTCCTTTAATTGCAGTAACGTCTCTTAGCATGGTCAACTTTGACAAGGATAGGTTCAGCTTTCAATGCATAGCCTCAGATGATATATAAACCTTTCGATGTACAAGTACTCTTCAGACTCAAACGCATTCATTAGACGATCTGAAACAGAACAAAAGATTCATGACAGTTTATTTGTTCATTTTAAATGATCTTCTGACTTTTATATTTGTTATCCATTAAAACATTTGAAGAGTATGAGTCTTTAGAAAATATTCATTTATTTGAGACTCAACACAAATCTCCTGTAAATCTGCATAAAATAACATATTTTTATTCAAAATAGCATCATATTCAAATTTGAACTAAATAATTACAAATATTGTAAATATTAATAAAAAGGGATATTTTGGGGCATAAATTACTATTTTAACCTTGATAAGTGTAATAAAAACTATATGAAAATAACGCTAATTTTACACTTATCAAGCCTTCAGATGCAACTAATATATTTACCTTTATGAATTTCAGACGGAGAAGCTCTTCAGATGATGTTTGGCATTTAGGTCGTTCTGAAACTCCTTCTCATGATCCTTCTCAGCGTTATTGATCTGAAAATAAGCATAATGTTTATGAGAGGATATTCATATAGTGATTATTATGTTTTATATTTGCAATTCATTAAAACTCCAAGAGCGTGAGACTCAAGATATATTTCACAATTTCTGATTTTATCTTCTGAGACTCAACAGAGTTTCTATCTTAATCTGGACTACAGTCTCACATTCCCTCTACCGTGACCTCACAAGTGTCTGCATCTGAGGAAAATTCAACTAAACAAATTTATACCTAATAAACACACACACACACACACACTTGAACCTAATATGCCATAAATTTATTCATACAACCAAAGTCAGAAACAATTATCAAATCACTTAACACATTCAAATCATACAATTACACAATAAGGACTACATTAAATGTAAAACAACAACCATCCTCCAAAAATAATGAATCTATCTTAACTAACTACCTCAGAGGTGTTGTATATTCACTAGGGCTTCAGGGTCACAATCTATGAGACTTCTATGCTGAGGATACCGTTCTTAGAAATAAACCTAGGTGACTCTCTTTCTAATACGAGATGGGTGGCTCTAACCTTGTTAAGGAAGTGCCCTAACTTCCTGGCCAAGGTATCCTACTCACATAACTAACCATAATCTCTGTTTACGACGCATACACTATAGGAGTGATCAGTCCCTATAATGAGTACGTGTACTGTGAGATCATAGTAAGTCACGAGCAACTAACCTAACCACAGTCCAATTGGATTGAACTGCTGTGACACCAAAATGTAACATCCTAATTTCTCAACTCTAGAATAGTGTCCGTTGGAAACACCATTCATGAATTTCTGATATTATTTCGTTCAATTTCAATATCGTCAAACAAAAGCTTAGGCTTTCCAACGATTTTCTTAAGCTATTACTAATATATACATCACAAACTCATACAAACTGATAAAAATCATAATTAAACTTAGGGAAAGAACCTACACTTGGAGTGTTGTGGTTCTTAAGACTCATACCGGAAGTCTGGCAGAATCTCCCCTAAAACTGGAGGTATACTAATTCCAAACTTAACCTGAAACTCAGTAAAACCACCAGCACAGTTTAATAACATGAATTCACTAATATCATAATAGGGCCTCCGTGGCCATAACAGAATATACATACATATATACATCAATATTTAACAACCTATCATTACATAAGAACTAATTCAACTAAATGAGTCTTCCACTGGAACTAATACTCAGCTTCACCATTCCTTTCCCTGCTTTATCATCACCTGGGATCACCTGCACAACTAGAGTATATCCCCGAAACGTGGGGTGAGACTACAGTCTCAGCGAGCACAACTATGTAGATGCAGTACAGGGATAAACACAAATGATGCGTTAAGTAATACAAGTACTATAACAATTAATATCTTAGCATAATCTCAATAAATATGAATGCACATGACCGACATAACCCAGCCGGCGGGTTCTTATCACTTAAATAACTGTGTGGCTAGACCTGAGCTCAGACTACAAGGAACGTCTTCCTTGGGCACTAATCACCTTGGGTACTAATCAACCATATTAGTTGGGTACTAATCCCCCAATTCTTAAAACATCAACTGAATTATTTTCTCATCTTTATTTGACTTAACTGGGCCAATGGCAAAAAATGTGAAGCTTTAACACCAAAGGTACGAGAACATGTGCAATAATATTCAATGACAAGATTAAAGGCAAACCCTAACTTGGGAAGATCCCTTCTACACATATTCTCATACCATAAACTACAATCTCTAGTGTCAACAATATGTAAAATGTCATATAATCATAAAAAATAAGAGTTAAGAAGAGGAATTGGACGAAGGGGGTGCATACAAGAGAAAATCATCCAAAGTGATGTGAGTGGGTGGGTTATACTCACCTCCAATGAAGTCTAAAGAGATGAACAAAGGTTGGGGAAAGGTTGGATGAATAATCCTAGGCCTTGAAGTCCTTGCTCCAAGCTCCAAAGGATCTCTTTCTCTCTAGAATTTCCCTATCTCTCTCTAAACTCTCTAACTTCTCTCTAAAAGAACGGAAGAAGAAGAAGTAGTGAAGAAATCGGAAACTAAATGAAGGGTTTTGAACCTATAAGTGAATTCTCGCTCAAGCGAGATATTCTCGCTTGGGCGAGCGTGTCGGTTATATGATTTTTCTTCACATTCTCGCTCAAGCGAGAATGACCCAGAAAAGGCCCTCTCTCTGAACAATTCTCGCTCAATCGAGCTGGCTCACTCAAGCGAGATATGCAGAAACTCAGTTTCTTCCCTTCTTTTTGCATAATTTGCTCAAGCGAGATATTCTCGCTTGAGCGAGAATATGCTTGTTTGAAGATGCAAAATATATCAGAACCCTATCATATAACCTATCAAACTGAAGCTCCGGATCTTAGCTTTCTATCCCAAGTGGAACCACCTTAATTGGACACCTATAACTCTATATATTCTCAAATTAGTAAGCAAAGGTCATAGGGCTTAAAACTCAAAAGTGAGCAACCTTGGTTGAAGCCCAACGGGGCACACTCCACAAAAACCATGATGTATCTTATCAATTCACTTCAATAAGGCTTAAGACTAAGGGTCCTAAGTATTCATGAGGTTGTGTTCCTCCTAACTCTCACCTACTCCGACATTCCTAGTTTCCTTTGCCAAAACACATTTCTAACTTAATTACTCTCTTAAATATACCCTTAATGCCCATAATTTCTCATTATCCTCATAATCTTAATCAAAATCCTTCCTCTTTCCTCAACTTCTCACTCCCTTTCTAACTTGCCTTCAGTTGATCTTAGGTCCTATTTTTCCGGGATGTTACACCAAAGGTAGTGAGGACCCCGGAACTGCGAACGGATCACATGACCAATGGCTGCGATAGGTGGGGCATTAGGCACCCACCTGCAAAATAAAATGTTCAATATTAGTATCAATTCTAAAGAAGAAAAAAATAAACAAACTCACCCCTTGCCAAATGGTCGGATAATAACCCTGGAACCGAGATGGCTCCCCATCAGGCTCTTGGTCAGCATCCCTATCCAGGTCATCCTGAGCGTCGTCAACGGTGTCGGGATGAACCTCATACCATCGAACTGGGCCGGAGCAGATGGTGGAGAGGAGGAAGAAGAAGAAGTCTGCATGGCGGCAGTCAGAGCCGCTAAAGTAGATGGATGCTTTGGCATCTGATCAGAGTGTGAGTTAAAGAGGTTGGCCCTCTCCCGCATCGCGCGAGTTTGCCGTTTTCGTAGCTCGCCTGGAAGGATGGACCTCCCTCTACTCGGTGGGATCTTCCCTCCACCTCTACCACGCATCCTAAGCATTAATGACTATAGACATTATATAATAGTTAAATAATTATATAAATTAAAAAACTAATTACATATTATTAATATACTAATTAATAAAATATTTACTAATATACTAATTACTAATATTACTAATAAACTAATAAAACTAATTACTAATTACTATAGACATTATATAAAAAATAAATAATTAAAAAAATTAATTACTCATTAGTAATTACTAATAAATTAATAAAATAAATAAACTAATAGTTACAAATAAATTTATTAAAATATTAATTACAAATAAACCTAATCCCTATATCACATTAATAAATTAATAAAACAAATAAACCTAAATACAAAAAAAACTATTTACAAATAAACTATTAATTGTAAATAAACCTAATTACAAATAAATAAATTAATAAAAAGCTAACTACAAATAAACTATTAATTACAAATAAACCTAGCTAATTCCTATATCACATTAATAAATTAATAAAACAAATAAACTATTAATTACAAATAAATTGATTAAGGCTATAAAAAAACTTGTTGCGACTACGAATAAGGAATATCTCTTGAATGAGCTCTAACGTCACCTACAGGCAATTATTTGAAAACTGGTCGGCTCAAAACAATCCTATGAAGTAGGGGAACATTTTAATCGGTTAGTTTTTCAAAATAAATGGAGTGAGGGGACAGAAAAAGGGGTGCCTGTATGAGAGGAAAAGGGAGTTTGGAAATGGAGGAAGAGGGGAGGGGGAGGGGTTTTAACGTGTGGCCATCGCTACGACCATCGCTGTGGTTTAAAAAAATGCACATGCAAATTAAAAATTCATTTTTAATGTAGGGATGGCGTGTCGTCACTACAACCGTCGCAAAATTTTTTTATTTTTTTCCAAAAAAGAAAATAAATTATAATGATAGCGACGACCTTGTCGTCACTACTGTCACTTCTTAGTGACGGCACGGGGCCGTCACAAAAATGTTGTCGCTAAAAACTAAATTTCTTGTAGTGATACCTATATCCATTGACGTTGATCGGAGGTTGCAGCGGAATAGCCATTTGGTGCAATGATCTTCTTCCTCGGCCAAATCACCGGATTCCTCAAACGGGACTTGATATTCCTCTTTCTGATGGGGAAACAGAGAAACATGTTTCTAATTTGGCATATTGGGAACCATGACCAACTTTACGATTTTAATCCTGTTAGGGTTCTCTTTAACCCCTAACGGGCCAAATCCGGTTTCCACTTATTTGAGCCTATGTCAATTTTCCTTATTGGTGGTCTAGAGGCTCACTAAAATTAGATCACTTTTATTGTGCCCAACTAACTGTAAATATCTAATATAAATGCTACAAATAATATATATAGCCCATATTAATTAATAGAAATAAAATTTCTAATATAAGTGACTCTTTGTTTTTCTTTTGGTCTTTTTGACCCGTTAAATCATAAAAAAAATAGTACATTTATATAAAGACATAATAATTTAACAGTGAGAATGTAGCAAACAAGGATGACCATTACATAAAAACAATGGTACTTGATAGATAAATAACTATGTTTTGGAAGCAAAATTCATATAAAAAACAATATTAGAGGAAAAGTCTTTATCCCAAAAAAATTTATAAAAGTTTTGAAGTAACATATATACGTTAATATCTTCATCATAAAAGTACACACACATAAATATTAATAATTTAACAGAAAAAATATAGTACAGGGAGATGATCATTGTGCATAAAAATAATGGTGCTCGACTTATGATAATTTAAATAGATACCTATGTTTTGTAAGAATATGTCACACGAGAATGAATATTTTACTTAAAAACTCATAATTATCTAAATTTAGAGTACACTTTAATTGGAATTTTAAATATTATTTTGAGTTGATTATAAATATTTCTTTTGTTTTATTGTTTTAGTTATATAAACATTAAAAATATAATTGATAAAAACCAATGACTTTTTAAAGTTGAGTTGTGTTTTTATCGAAAAAAACTCATTTTAAATTTTTTCTTATAATAATTTTTATACATCACAAGGGAATAAATCTTCGTATCATGTTTATTAATATTTATTTATTAATTTAATATATATATTATTAGAGAAAAATATAATTCATCCTAATCAAGAGTGGAAAAAATTTATTGAAAATTACGACTATAACAACATTCAATGTATTGGTAATATGAATAGTTTAATTTCCGATTAAATATTCCAATTTTTATTTATTATACTGTGCAATATTGCACATGCTAGAAAATCCGTTAATTTAATAAGGTAATTTTTTAAAAAATATTTTACACATGATATAATATTTTTTATCAGAATTTATTTTATATGTTCTATTTTTACACTAATGTATTTCCCTACACTAAATCTTATATTTTATACTCATTTTTATTATTTTTATTTTAAAACCATGTTAATCACATTTGTTTTTTATTATTTTTCGGTCGTTGAACGAGTATACTTTTTGTGTATTATTCATTTATGCATCATGTAACCAATATTATAAATTTTTACGACATATATTTTATTTATATTGTTACATTATTTTTTACAATAATTTATTTTATTATTTATATTTTTTTCTCTCCTTCAAAATCAAATGTCATGTGGGACACACGGGTCAACGCGCTAGTATAATTTTATATGTAAGGAAACATAAAGCTTTTCTTATCAAACGTACAATTTCTACGGCTTGTATAAGGTGAATCAATAACAAACATTACAAATTGTTTTATTGAGTACTTTTTATTCAATGTCCTTCAGTTCTAAGGAGAATACATACTAAAAGTAGTTCCCTTTTCAAACTATCTTTGTGGGTTGATTCCAATTATAGCATTGTCGATTATCCTTCCAAACCAGACATGGGCCCGATGCCACGATTTCCCAATAACAATAAGAACAAACATCTCGAGTTTGGACATAGATGTTAAAGTAGTGTCCTCCGGTAGTCCAACTAAAGAAGCAAAAGTACAATGTATTATGAACGAAAGGATCAACAACAAATTTGAAGCTGTAGCTTCCTCCGACGGGCAGAACATGAAAGCCAAGATCATGATTCTTGTCTTTGCAATGAACACCCAACTGATAATCATTTAACTTGTTGACTATTGCAACAGTTTTTTCAGGTATTATCCCTGCGTTACCACCATTGAACTGCAAAGCAACTAGTATAGTTACCATTTCCAACATACAGAGAGATGAAACAATTTTCGAAACAAAAACCATCACTGCAAAATAACCTGACACGCTTATTTCTAGGCACACAATCTTTGCTTTTTGCTTTGCTTGATTGGTTGTATTGTACCCAATAAGCACACCTATGTTATTCTTTATATAAAACACTTAAGGGTCAAATTCAACATTTCCTCAATTACTCCATTAGGTAGTAATTAATGATTACTATATATAAATGATAAAGTCAAATGATTCATTAATTATATTAAAAATTAGTTGAATATAAATGATAAAGTAATTAGTGAATCATTTAATATAATTAATTATTTAATTAATGATTCATTTTACTCAATTACTAATTTTTAATATAATTAATGATAAAGTCAAATGATTCATTTAACTTAAAACTTATAAATTCATTAGTATTATACAATTAGTATTATTAAATATTAAATATTTAATCTATTATATGTAATATAATAAACATTAAAAGAAATATTTATTATATTATTGTTTTGGTAAAATGTATGAAACTGAAAAACCAAAACAAAGAACATGATACAGATCAATCCCTACTTTAATTAATTATATTAATAAATCTTAAGTTAAATGAATCATTTGACTTTATCATAATTTAATATTTATAGGTCACAATTACTTATAATTATATTTTTTTATTAAAAATGTAAATAATACTTATACTTATAATTTTTAATATAAAATTGTGCATGTAATGTCTTATAATTATATTGAAAAAAAATCGACTAAAAATATAGATTAAATATTTATTATATTCATTAGCATTAATGATTCATTTTACTCAATTACTAATTTTTAATATAATTAATGGTAAAGTCAAATGATTCATTTAACTTAAAACTTATAAATTCATTAGTATTATAAAATTAGTATTATTAAATATTAAATATTTAATCTATTATATATATTATAATAAACATTAAAAGAAATATTTATTATATTATTTTTTTGGTAAAATGTATGAAACTAAAAAACTAAAAGAAAGAGCATGATACAGATCAATCCCTACTTTAATTAATTATATTAATAAATTTTAAGTTAAATGAACCATTTGACTTTATCATTTAATATAAATATAATTTAATATTTATAGGTCACAACTACTTATGATTATATTTTTTAGGGTTAAATATGTTTTTGGTCCCTAAACTTTCACCCGAATTTGGTTTTGAAAAAATAAATACTATATTATATTGAAAATTGTGCATGTAATTTTTAATATAATACTTATAATTTTTAATATAAAATTGTGCATGTAATGTCTTATAATTATATTGAAAAAATAAATTCGACTAATACTATATTATCTAAAATCTATATATGTTATTTTAAATAATTTAAAATTTAAAGATTAAGTACATTTGAAAATATAGATTAAATATTATCTGAAAAGTATCATAGAAATAAAATAAAAAATTTAACTTAATTTTAGTATTGACATAATTTTGTCAGTTTTGTGTGTCATTTATATTCAACTTGTTCTGGAGTATTATCACTCCTAAGCCGACATCATCCGACTTGATTCACGATCCTAGAAGAGCCATCCGACATGTAGGAAGCTTAACCATGATAGCGTAACCGTGATGGACTCATCCGAGATATTGTTCTCCATGATGCCTATTAGATAAGTGTTTAAATGACACCGACATAGCGAACTCTGATGTTACATAACAAATGTATCTTGCCTCTCCGAGATATCTGTTGTGCGCGTGAACCCACCTTCTTGCAGGCGCGTCACACCGAGATTTACGGAGTCAGTTACGGTTTGTAACAAAATCTCCCGCCAAAACTCATCTATAAATACCCTTGGTTTTATCATTTCAGGTACGCTTTTCTCTAATCCATATATTATTACTCTGTCAGAATCATTACTTACGTTAAGCATCGGAGTCTTTACAGGTACAACCTGCTCCATCGCGGATACGAGGAGTTCATTACCACCAACCACCGTTTGACGCTGCCGAAATCGACCGTGAGAGTTTCAAAAAGTTCATTGGCGCCGTCTGTGGGGACCGAAACTTTCGTTCTTGGTTTCTATTCCATTTCTCAATCATTCAGATCTTTCTAGCTCTCTCAATCGACCTTTAGCCAATCAACAGTGGTTGCAACCAGAAGTACTCATTCACTCGCTGGAGGAAAGGGAAATGTACCCCTTGTAACCTCAACCACAACACTAGCAATGTTTTCTGCTACGACTGGAATGGTATCAGCCCTTGCTGGGATGCCTCCTCCACATTCTGGTACTGCTCGTGCAAATAATGTTGTTCCACCGCCTCATGGAAACCATGGTTCACCTTCCTCTCCACGTGACCAGCCGTCTCAAGGAGAACTGTTGGATTTCATTCTTCGTCAAGGTGAAATGTTGGAACAATATGCTCGCCGCCTTGAAAAGGTGGAAACAGAACGTCACATGGATGAGGCTCATCGTCGTCTTGCTAATAAAGACGCAGCTTCTGGACATCATCGCTCTCACCACCGAGCTTCACCACGAGTAGAACATCATGTTTCACCGCAGCGAGATCAAAACGTTCTGTCTCCTGTTCCGACTCCACGCTCACCACAAGTCTCAGTGCAATCAGTACATTTGAATTCACGCCATCTGGACAGGACGATTCCATCGAATAATGAATCACAACATGTGACGGATGACGAGGTAATACAAGTTGCCCTTCCCTTCTCTGAACGTATCATGATGTTCCCTATCAATAAGCGGTTTGAGAAGGTTCCAGTTCCAGAACTGTATGACAGGACCAAAGATCTATTGGAACATTTAGACGTCTATGAATCCTCTATGTCAATAAGGAACGCTTCAGGCCCAATCATGTGCAGAGTGTTTCCGTTGTCTTTGAAGAAAACCGCTTTGAGATGGTTTCAGACTCTTCCTCTGAGATCCATAAATACCTGGGCTGACTTGAGGGCCAAATTTATTACTAGCTTCACGACTAGCAAGGTTAGACCAAAGACGGAGGCTTCGTTGAAGCAAATTAGACAAGGAGGTTCAGAGTCTCTCCGAGATTATATCAGCAAGTTCACCAAGGAGGCACTCTTGGTGCAGGGACTTCAACTCGGGGTGCAATTGATATTAGCCAAGGATGGCCTTATTCCTCATTCTCCTT
This sequence comes from Sesbania bispinosa, assembly GCA_026901365.1. NCBI lineage: Eukaryota > Viridiplantae > Streptophyta > Magnoliopsida > Fabales > Fabaceae > Sesbania > Sesbania bispinosa. Next base: position 286,685 of record QLOH01000527.1, read on the forward strand.
TTTGGATCGATTTATCTAAGAAGAAACCTAGCAGCATGGAGGAGCTTCTAAGCCATGCTGAAGAATACATTAGTCTTGAGGATGAGGAGCTAACTCTCAAGGTGAAAGAAACCAACCTCGGCATGACACAGAAAGATCAGGGGCAGAAAAACAAAGGAAACAAACAAGACAATAAAGGTGATAAGGAGCCACTAGGTCGTTACACATCCTATACTCCTTTGAATCAACCCAGAGGAAAAATTTTGAATGAGATTCTCAACATGGAGATGTATGAGGTCGGGATGCACAGGCCTCGACCTCAAAAAGTTGGGCCAGGAACAGATAAATCCAAATATTGCAGGTTTTACAAGTCTCAGGGGCATGATACGGATCAATGCCTTTATTTTAGAAAACGCCATTAAAGAACTTATCCAACGTGGCAAGTTAAACAAATTTAAAAAAGACCCTGGAGGTTCATCTAGGCATACAGAATCTGATAGCCGGAGGAATGATTATAGAAGTGAAGAACTCCGACATGAATCAAGCAGACATGAACACAACAGATCCAGGACCAGATCACCTCGGCTAGAGAGATCTAGTTCCCGGAGACCATCCTGAGATCGATCCCCCTACCAGTTCACACAGGGAACACAGGGAGCGGCCAACCTCATCCCGGCAGAGGACACCACCACAGGAAGAGCCCTCTGTGAAGTCTAAGAATCAGTTTGAGCATTTAAACTTGATTTAAGACTCAGTATCCTTAGGTTTTAATGATTAACAAATAAGATCATATAAGCAGGTTCTACTGAGAAAGGTATTGTTTTGTTGATTGTGTTTCAGGTTGAAGTATTCATTTGAAGTATTAGAACCAGAAGAAGAAGAACAAACCAGGAGAAGAAGAACAAACCAGAAGAAGAAAAATAGATCAGAAGAAGAAGAACAAATCAGAAGAAGAAGAAGAACAAAGTAATAATCAGAAGATGAAGCAATGCATAATCTGAAGAAAAGAAAAAGGAGAATCACAAGAATCTGAAGAGAAGGAATAGACTGAATCGTCTGAAGAACATCTATCATCTGAAGACTTGAAGACAAAAGGACTTCGTTCGAAGAACATCTATCATCTGAAGAATTGAAGCTGATCAAAAGCAATTTGAAAGCTGAAAATTACAGAATCAAGAAATGATCTCGTAAAGACATTGTCAAGCATGAAAGGCACTCTATCCAATGGACTATATCATTTCAGCACAAGAGATAGGCATGCTTTTCTGCCTCGATCAAAAGTATTGCACAAATAAGGAAATCCTGCAACGGCTGCTGCACCTACAACAAAAAGGCACTGTGTACGCAGACCTACTGCACCTGCTGCTACCCAAAGTGAATCAGAAGTCTGAACCAGAAAATGACGAGAAAGATGTTTGAACTAAGGATATTTAATTCAAAATCTTTATCCATCTAAGTATCAGAAGAATCAGAAGAGACAAAGAAGAACAGAGTTTAATCGTCTGAAGAAGAGAAGAAGCAACTCTTGATAGAAGAAAGAATCTTGTTGAATGTATTCTATGAATGTAGAAGCAAGAAATGGATATGATAAAGCAGATGAAATATAATGAGATAATACATCAAGGTGAAAGCTCACAAATCATCTAAAAATATGTGAAGAGTTTAATCGTCTGAACACTCACACTCTTTGAACATATTTTAGGATATGAAGACTCTCAATACTGATTACATGAACAAAGCCCAAAAAAGAGAGGTCTCAACAAAGGCAAAGATCAGTTGTTCAACGGCTAAGATATTATTCAAATATTCGCAAGGAACTCTGATCAAGAAAAGAAAAGAAGAAAGCAACAGAATGTCAGAAGCTGAGCAAAAAGGAAGCTAGCACAATTCGGGCTAAAGGACAAACTCAACGGATATATCCCCACATTCACAGAAAGGAAAGAGGATCAGAAAAGAAGAGGAAGAGAGAAAGAAAAGAAGACATCCACCTGATTAAGGAAATTCTCTCAAGGTTAAAGAACTCATCAGTAGTGTGTCAGAGCTAAGCTATCTGCACACCTATTCTGCTTAAGAAGAAGCAATCGTTTAGAGAAGTTATTTCACAACGGCTACTTTAGCCAAAATCACTTCTTCTCAAACGGTAACCAAGAAATCTTCAACGACTATCTTTCATCAGAACATATAAATAGCCTCAATAAAGACTTTGAAGATGTTGGCTTGGCAAGCATGTAGACCAACCAAGTTGGACATCGAAGTCCACAAGAATGAAATGGCTGAAGCATAATTGCATATACTACTTAGCCAATTAGTTGAGGAAGTTTCACCTCACTTAAAAGACGAGATTGTACCAAATTTATACTCTTGTATCTCGATCTTATCCTTGTACTTAGATTGTAATTCATGTATCCTGAGTTAGACTCAGTAATCACTTTGTACAAGAAGAATCTGAGTTTATGTTTCTCAAGAACTTAAACTTAGGTTTAGTTGTAAACACTTTATGTGTCTGAGAGCCTGGAGAGGCTTGGTGGAAAAAAGAATACTCTGTGTAGAGCCTGGAGAGGCTCAGTAAGAAATAATACTCTGTGTAGAGCTTGGAGAGGCTCAGTAAGAAAGAATACTTGGTGTTGAGTCTGGAGAGGCTTTGTAAGATGAATACTCGGTGTAGAGCCTGAAGAGGCTTGATAAGAAAGAATACTTGTTGAGCCTGCAGAGGCTTGTCTGTAAAAGAATACTGCATGAGTTGCCTGGAGAGGCAGTTGAAAACAAAGGAATACTTGTGTTTTAGCCTGAAGAGGCCGTGTCAAAAAATACTTGTATCTGTGGATTCAAATAGTGGAAAATCCAGTGGTGGTTTGCCCTGGGACTGGATGTAGCTCACTGGGTTGGTGGGTGAACCAGGACAAATTCTTGGCTAAGTCTTCTTTCCCTTAAACTCATTTATTTACAGCTTTATATTTCTGAAGGGGATTGAAAAGTATTTTTCATAATAAACTTAACTCAACAATTTCAATAAAACAAGTTTTCAAAGTTAAACAATCTTTCTGTTGATCTCATATCCTTTACAGAAAATTTACTTTGAAGAATCTATGAAATAACTCTCTGAAGTGGGCTTGAAAAGGTCTCAGTTCAGAAGTTAGAAATATACTTCAGACGATTACCAATCATCTGAAGGAAGTTCAGAAACAGTTCTGAAAAGATTCTCTCTAGTATCTTTCAGAGGGTACCTTGAGATATGTTTCAATCAAATCCTCTTAAGTCTCAAAGTTTATCAAAATATGTCCTTCTTATCTTCCGTGCGATTTATGTTGTCCGTGCTTCGCACAGAATAAAACATTAGGAATGATAAATATTTAGAATACTATAAAGTAAATAAATAATATTAATGTATAGTTCATTTTATATAGCGAGTATAAAAATGTTGCCAAGACTCACCCTTAACAAAAGCTAATACTTTCTCCAAGTTAGCAACAATGTTAGGTTATCTAGCTTCTCCTTTCCAAGTTCAATCTAATTTCTTTTTCAAATTTAAAAATTCAAAAGAAAAAAAAAAGTGAGGATGAGAACAACAATATTATTAGTTAAATGTCTCATTCATTCTTTATATTTAAATTTACTTTCTAAAAAAGCAACCGTGAAGAATTTGCATTAACATCATAGATCATAATTTAAATCTCGTAAGGTAAATATAAATAATTTATATTTTCTTGACTTCATTTAGTTTTTTAATATCAAATAGTTCCAAATAAAATCATTATCCAAAGTATTAATAAGTTGTACATAGAAATGTCCTCTTTAGGAATCACCTTATTATAATGCTAAACTATTCAAATGAAGATTGGAGAGAAGCATTTGAGCAATAAACTTGAAGAATTTATTTGTAAATTATTTTTAATTAAATTGATTTATAATGTATACATACCAATTAATAGAATATAAAGAGTTTATTTTAATTTTATGTATATTATAGTATTTTTATCATTGTTTAATAATATTAGTAACTATAAATAGCACTCATACAAAACATTGGTTGGTTTAATGTCTAAATAAAATATTAAGAGTTGCTTAAATCATAAATAATGAAAATAAACACTAAATTCAAATTAAAAAGTGCAATAAAATATATAAAACGATCAAATTTGTTTCAATGTTTTAATTATCTGGATATTAATTAACTAAATTTTCATATAATTTTTTTCATTTAATATAAAGATCCTAAACTTTTATGCATATAATTAAATATTTACTTAAAATCTTATGTTAATTATATTGTTTGAGATTAAATAAAGCATGTCAATATAGTGTTCAATGCATAATCAAAATATTAAGTCAATATACTGTTCAATGGAATCTATGAACAGGTACGAACATTTGGTGCAATGCAAGATCATAACTAAATTCCCATTTGTATACTACAACATTAGCTCAATATCCTACAAAAGTTACCCTTATGAGCAAGAAAAATGATTTCTAACAATTACTCCAAAAGCATATATAGCATTATAATAATATAGCTTTCAGGCAAGGGGATGAACAATGGCAATGATGAAGACCAGCAAATTTATCCATGTAAAATGTTATCTGAGGTAGTTGATAAGTGAAAAATAGTTGATAAATTAGTATATATTTTATTTCACTTATTAAGGACAAAATGGTAATTTTGCCCCATTTTTATCCATTTTTATTTAATATTTAATAATTTATATTTATTAATCCTAGTTTAGAATTTGATGCTATTTTAATGGATTTATTGCTGATTTTTGCAGGATTCTTGCAAAGATTTAAATCAGAGATTAAATGGCATTAAATGAGGAGGATTTATGCACGATTGGAGATTGATTGAGGACAATTAATTAAAGATTTGAAGAAGATTTGAATCATTAATGAGGAGATAGAGCCAATCAATCAAAGATATTGCAGACAAGCTTCCCAAATAAACAAGGATTGCACAATGAATACAAAAATATCAGAAAATAAAGGGAAACAAGGAAGGACAAACGCGTGAAAACCAGTCTCGGGGAGAGATCAACAATTTAAAAGAGGAAAGTTGAAGCTACAGACGCTAGTTGCGCTTCACCCCGCGCTATAGTGCAGGTGAAGCGCAACTCTCTGGAACCTACACTACAGCCTGCGTTGTAGCACAGCTTGAAGCGCAGAACACGCAGATCACGTCCCTGTTGCCGTTTTTAGAGGATCTCTTCCCAAATTTGCTTTGTTTTTCCTAATCTATAAATAGGAACCTCTTGCGTCAGTCCAAGGGAGTTAGACAGTTAGTTGGTTAGCGAGTTAGATAGTCATTGTAATTCAGTGATTATGTATCAAAGCTAAGTTTAGAGTAGGAGAGGAGGAGCGCTTCACGAGGATTGAAGATGGTGACAGCGTCTTCAATGGTTTGTATGGCTACTTCATGTAGTTAACTCTCCAGTAGGATTGGATGTAATTGATTCTATTCTTGAGTGTATATAAATTCTATATTATTATTTCAATGAGTCCTTATCTATAATGGTGGTAATCTTATTCTGTGCTTATTCCTAATTCCCATGCTTGCATCTGGAGTTATAGGCTAGTCTTAACTCAAGTAGTTTAGATTAGGAACGAGAATGGGGGAGCGGATTCTGAAGAAACTCATTCTCTGATTGAATACGATTACTCGGTTACTACTGACGGTTGAAAGGGGATGTTTACTAATGAGTGAGGGGTAGTGTGAGTACCCTAAGTGAGGGAGCACTAACCAAATAGGACTTAGTAATCGATAGCAAAGAGTTAGGGGGTTGTCAATCCAGGATTCGAACATGGGCGTATTCCTAATGAGTATAAGGTAGTGACAGTACTGGAGCGAAGGGTGCGTCTACCATTAGGCCTCGTTTATCGTCTAACTCTTACAAACTGAACAAAAGAGATCAAAATAAGCCGAGATAAATTTGTCGCCTGGGAGAGCCCGCACAATTTATCCTTGAGTGTTAAGGTCGCTGGGTAGGGGCTTTAGCAATAAAGTTTGTCTACATATTTTATAGAGTATTACCTAAAATAATAGATAGTCTTTATATGCACAACGAGTGTGATGAGATGAAATCCAATCCTGATCCAAGTAAAGTGTCTCTAACTCTACCTTTCTAATTCCAATTAATTATCTACTCTTTTTACCATTCTGCAATCATACTCTCTAAACTGTGCTTTCTCTTGATAAATACGATTTCGGTCTACATAAATAACCGTTCCCTGTGGATACGATACTCTTTCTTACTATTATACTGCTGGATTTGTGATTCGCTTGCCAGAAACCCATCAGTAGTAGAGAATCAGCAAAATGAACGGCTATTGGTACTCTGAACACAACTCATTTGGTTCATTCACCTGCAACAGTGCACCTATGATCCTTTAAGACTTAATGTCCACATTACATGAGTATTTTGCAAGCCTATTGTCATTACTCATATGCAATGCAAAACTTAAAATTATCACCTACATAAGTGAGATTTATTCAACTCTGTTGAGATCTAATAAGACCCTCAGTTTCAAAGGCAAAACAATCACAAGGGCAGAGAGAAGACTATGGGTAACTTGCAAAAGCATGAAGTGTGTGAATTATGAGCATGCTAAACAAATTTTAAGAGCTTAAGATCTAGACATGTATGAATAAGAAAAGCAAGTTCAGCATGAATGAATTTTAGTAATGAAGATCACATTCACAATAGATCAGCAGTCATATTATTTGCACCTCAGTAATCACATCATGCATATTGCATGCCTTAATATATATTTTAGTTAAGTGGGTGAACATAGTCAAGGGTCTGCAATATACTCACCTTACTAAGTTTGTCTTGTATATATAATTAGTGGACTGTAATTAGTAGTTTTAGTTATATATATTATCAACAAATAAAAAAAAGGCTTGTTCTACAATATAGAAAGCCTCTAAAAGCTAGTGAATTATTACTTGATTTTATAATTATATATATACACACGCTAAAACAACATCATATTTTATATTTTTTTATTTTCTAAATATTCAATGAGAATGTCTTGAAGCCAAATCCCATAGAGAACAGTTGGCTTTGGGATGATATCCCAAGAGCTCATCAAATGCAACCGTGCTTAAGGCACAAGGTTGTTTTAGGCTTTTGGATGATATCCCAAGAGCTCATCAAATGCTACTGTGCTCAAATGCTACTGTGTGCACACCCAATTCCAAATAAACACTTCTTCTTTTATTTTTATTTTTGTTGAATTACACTCACCTATGATTTTTATTCCTAAAAATAAGAGTAGGAGTCAACTGCACATCATTTTGTCAAAGACCTTTTGTCTATACAAATCTTTAGTGCAAGTGACTATGTCAAACATGAAATAAAAAGATTTACTAATAATAGCACACGAAACAAATATATAGAGTCTAAATATAAGTGAATATAATGATAATGTGTGTGGACTACTACAAAATATTAATAGGCAATATGTTCTTTATATAGAAATGTTGCAACCTATCTTTAATCAGCTTGAAAGACTTAGAAATGAATGAAAGTGAATGAAAGTGCATAGGTAGAGTTCAGAGAGACACACAAAACTGAATGAAAGTGCATAGGTATAAAAAAAATTGGTAGAGTTCAGTATCATTTCTTACCTAACTATGTTGACAAAATCAACAAATCCTTGTAGAAGCATACAAAGAAACTGAATTTCTGAGTTGGTTTGTTGATACTGGATGTTACATACTTCAGACTTCCCAACATAGACCAAGGACCAGCTGTATGTGTACAATATCTACTGAATAAAGACTTAATTGAAAGATAATAGATGAAAGTTGATTTCACACGCAATCCTTGGTGTGAGTTTTCACAAAAGATTAGAAATAAAGCAGCAGTGAAAGGTGAAAAAAGATGCATATATCTAACCATATAATCCTTAAACAGAAGTCATAAGGAATTACCACCATTAAAATTAGATCATAGATCAGATATGCAATAAAAACGAAGTTTACCTGGCCAGTAGAAAGAGGAATATTCACTGCAAGTTTTGATGCAAGAGCCTTGGTGTACTTCCAGGCCAAATCTGAAAAATGGGTACCATACATGTAAGCAAGTTTTAATGTAGGATATATAATGATTAGAGATACCAAAACTTCAATAAAGCACTTGTTAATAAAAAATGGCCAGAAACTTGAAGCATAGCGAATAAACATTTGAAGTAACAACTGAGCATTAGTTGAATAAACATCTCAAAAGTTATTAGATCAATCATACAAAAGACTTGCAGAAAATTAGAGGTAAACAGTATCAAACAACAGAGCTTAGATATTTAAAAAAAATACACACTGAGTGAAAACCTTAACAGGTATCTCTCATCTCGTGCCTATCACAATGAAGGAAACCACCAAATCCTTCAAAGAGAGGACACAATAGAAAAGTTGAAGGAAACAATGGATGATGATCCAATGCTGAAGTAATGTCATATAGTTTTTGAGAAACAGGAAACAACGACTTGTGAGGGATGAAGTTATGCAAGATGCAAAAGACAGGTTAAAGACAAAACCAAGTCAGCTCACGTTTATTCAATTGGCCATTTCTTTAAATCCTTCTTATTCATTTTACTCATGACAGGAAAAAAAGCTCATGAGAGAAAATAGTTATGGGCTTACAACTTCTATATCCTATTCCTATTGCTAGAAAACAGTTACAATTGCTGGGAACAATTTCCTCATCCTGTTTATTTTATATTTTTTTGTTTCGATTCATTGGCATATCAAATCTAAAACTTTTCCTCAAAGTGTCATCCACCCAACTTCATTAAGTTAAAATGTGCAAATTGACTTAAATAGTATGAAATTTACTTAAACATCGAAATGACAATATGATGTGCCATCTTTAAGAACAGATTAGCAAGAATAGTTTAAATAAACCCCAGGAGTATGTGGTATTCGTTAGTCAGACATGATAAAATAGTGTAAAAGTAGTAAGTCTCATTTACGATACAACAACCTCAAGTATATAAGGACAATTAGTAGTAAATTCAAAATAAATCAAATGAAAGATGCAAATGGAAAGTAGACAACTCCATTAGTCCACAGCACATTCAGAATTGGGAAAGAGTCTCACAAGATGCAAATGATAACACCTTCAAGAATCACCTTTGGATTTGGAGTTTGAAAACAAACTGAAGATGCCTTCAAGATGTAGCAAATCAAACTCTAGCCTGTCAAAGCAAAACACAAAGCATTAGTGCAAAAAATAATTCAAATATCAGAAATCTCATACTATAAATTAACTGTGAATCCAAGGAAAGGCCTCCAATGAAAAAGGTTTTAGCAACTCTAGAACAAATTAAAGTTTCCAAAAATACAGTTGAAAACTCCCAATCAGGAGAACAAAAGAAAGTCCACCAATGTAAATTTTCCTGCACAAAATCAGTCCCCTTTAAATGTTACTCCAACTAAACTCTCAATGTCATCTCACTGATAATCTGTTCTTGTACACTAAATTTTGAAGATGTGTATATAAATTCCTTATATTTACCAGCTTGTGTATTTTATAGAATATGGTGAGGTGTGTACTAAAGGAACCATTTTCCAAGCACCAATGAGGTAAATCTCAAGTGTTATTCATATGAAGAAATTTTAAATCAGATTGATTCCCAAACTCTTTGTTGTGTCTTTCTTCAGTTGCTTACTCTAAAACAACTGTTCATTCACCTAAAGAAAAGGTTTGTCTTTGATCTTGCAGCCAACATTTATATAAAACTTATTAAGGCTATCACATAAAACTTACTAAAATATTGCTTAAGATATCAATATCTATATATACTAACCCCAAGGTTCTCTTTTGGCACTCGATTCTGTGACTAATCAAGATTCTCAATTCTCTTTTGATATTCAACTATACGTCTATAAGGATTTTTTATTCTGCAAACTAACATTCATCAAATATACATTCATCAACTTAATATATCCAAGAAACAAAAGACTTGCAGAAAATCAAAGATACAATAAAAAGAAAAGAAAGATCAGATATAAAAAAAGACTATTTAATGTAAGAAAATGTAACCAGATGGCAATAGTTGATTTCAAAGATTCTCTAATAAGTTTTTGTAGAATTGGCCACCATTCATAGGCTTAAGGAGGTCCCTTCTCAAAAGATGTTGTGGAAAAAGGAATTTAGAGAAATTTTTGAACGAAGCTAAAATATCTACAAATTTAACAAAAGCTAAAGCAAAGAGTAACTGACATTGTTAAGGCAATTCCCTAAAAGATTTAATAATCCCATCCTCTCTTTTTATTACAGTTTTTACTGATGCATTCCGTGAAGGACAGAGAAAGCGATAAAGAACCATTGTTCTCGACAAAGGAAACAATTTTCAGAAACCGACATTGCAATCCCATATCCAATACGTTTGACCCCACTTTAGAATCCTTGCAATCTCCTTCCATTCAAAAACCAATAAACCAACATTACTTTACAATATACAAACTCTTAATGATATAATGGTGTATAGTAAAATAATTTTTTATACCTAATCCCAAAATTTTTATTCAAGGATCTGCAAACATGCATGTAACATTTGAGAAATAACAGGAAAAGGCAAAGGAAAAAATTAAATATTGCAACCAAACAAATAAAAAATCAAAATAGGAAATATATGTAAGGTTCAAATATCCCCTCAAAGTGGTTTTAATTATGACAACTAAATCAAATGGAACTTAGCACAATTCTGATTTCAAAGGAGACTAATCATTTCATTTGAGTGTGTATTCAGAAGCAACAGGTCTTACTTTGAAGAAGCAGGAACCATCATATAAAGAAAAGGTTGAGAAGCATGATTCATTACTTCTAGACTAATAAGGAGTAATACAATTTAAAGGAATGATGAATCATAAAAATCAGAAGCTGTCAAGCACTTCTCTGAATCTCCAGAAGCATGAAAGAAGCTTCTAAGAAGAACTTCAAATGAAAGCATATTAGAAGGGAGATTCACTTAAAAGAAGAGAAATCATTAGCTGCAAGTACAACTCAGAAAAAAGGCTTCAAATATATCACAGAAGCATAGCATTACAGCTGCAGCCCATCAGAAGCATTCACAGCTCATCCGAAGCAGAATTCTGCAGAAGCAACAGTTGCAGCAGAATTCTGCAGAAGCATAGATCAATGGCAGGATCTGTAATTACTTCATCTGATGAATCAGCTAAGTTAAACAAGTCTATTTACACTTGAATTCATCCAGAGATCCTCCTCAACATTGATCAGAAGCATAGGTGAAGAGAAGAACCAGTATGCTGTCTGCAGAAGCATGGTTCTGCAGAAGCATGAAGCTGGTCAAACAGCCAGCTGCACTTGGCAGCTTTAACAGCTTGTACCTGAAAGGGACTTGTCAAAAGGCACAGCTGGACCATTTGGACTGATCCCCAACGGCTACAAGGCTCCTCACCTATAAAAGGAGGTGTTCTCTTCACAATGAGACACACCTCTCCCTCCAGAAGCACAATAGAATTCTGACTCAATACTTCCTGCTTCTGGAACACATTTTCTCTCTCCTCAGATTTTCTTTCATCAGCTTGAATATCTCATTGAGGGGGAGTTCTGCTCACTAGAAGCTGCTAATACTGTTCTGATTGTAATCTAGTGAGCTTTGTTCATTTTTACACTTTACCTTTGCTGTACTGTGCTTCTGCAAGGTCCAAGTGATTACTGAGTTGTAAAATCACTTGGGACAGGTTCTGTAAAGTGTTTGAGAGGTTGTCAAGGCTCTGTAGTGAGTCTGTGTGAGTTTGTAAAGGCTTGAGTGCAAGCCTTTGTTAGTGTGAAGTCTGCAGAAGCAAGTTCTGCAGATTTCTGATCCTGTGCTTCTGCAGAAGGTTCTGCAGTAAGACAGGAACTGTTATTGCAGTGTGTGTTGTGTTTGTGTGAAGCCTGAAGAGGCTGTGGGAAAAGAATACTAGTGGTAGTGTGTACCCAAGGTTGTAATTGAGATTGTTAGTGAGAAAATCCTACTGGAGTTAGGGACTGGAGGTAGCCTTTGGTTGGAAAAGGTGAACCAGGTATAAATCCTTTGTGTCATCTTCTTTCTCTCAACTCTTAATTACTGCATGAGCATACAAAGTTTTTAAAACTACCTAATACCTAAGTAAGTGTTAACTAAATTGGTTCCATCAAAGGAATCCTACTTTCTGCATAATAAGCATTATTCTAACAAGTATAGTTTTGAAGATACAGTCTTCTAATAAAGAGCCAAGAACTAATCTTGAGCAGACCTTTATTAAAAGATAAACTTGCAGAATTTTAAAGAGATCACAATTCAACCCCCCTTCTTGTGATCAAACCATTTTACTTCAATTGGTACCAGAGCTTGCCTCTTGGGTTGAACTCACTTAACAGTGAGAGAGGAAAAAGATCAAGGGATGGCAAACCATGGAGCTGCAATGTTCATTCCAGAAGGATCATCAACAAACAGACCACCAGCCTTCAATGGAAAGGACTACTACTATTGGAAGGATAGAATGAAATTGTTTATGGAATCCCAAGATATTGATCTATGGGATATCATAGAAAATGGCAACTTTATTCCAACTGTGAGAAGAACCTAGAGTTCTAGGACCTCTTACAGATGGTGACTTTGATGTTGTAGAAGAAGCACCAAAACCAAAGCCTAGAGAAGAATGGACACAAGATGACAAACAAAGGTATCTTCTAAACTCTAAAGCTAAATTCTTTCTTCTTTGTGCATTAAGCAGGGGTGAATATGATAAGGTTGCTGGCTGTAACACAGCAAAAGAAATATGGGATACTTTGAGAATTGCTCATGAAGGAACAGATCAAGTTAAAGAATCCAAAATAAATATTTTAATTCACCAATATGAAATGTTTAACATGATAGAACATGAATCTATAGATGAAATGTTCAGTAGATTTACTATTATTATAAATGATTTAAAATCTCTTGGAAAAAGCTATTCTAACCAAGAACAGGTGAGAAAGATATTAAGAAGTCTCCCAAGAATATGGAGACCAAAAGTTACAGCTATCCAGGAAGCAAAAGATCTAGCTGTGCTAAAGCTAGATGAGCTTCTTGGATCTTTGAAAGTTCATGAACAGGAACTAATGGATGAGCTACCAAGAAAGGATAAAACAATAGCTCTAAAAGCAAGCACATCCAGAAGGAGTGCTTCTGCAGAAGAAAATCCCTCAGAAGCAGAATCATCATCTTCTGAAAATGATGATGAATTAGCCTATATATCAAAGAGGATACAAAGGTTAATTAGAAGAAAAGGGAAAGGCAAAAAGTTCTTCAACTTCAAGAAAGAAGGACCTAGAGGAGAAAGCAAGCAAGAGTCCTATAATTTGCTATGAATGCAACAAACCAGGACATATCAAAGCAGAATGTCCACAGCTGAAGGAGTCAAGGCCATTTCAGAAGAAAAAGGCCATGATGGCTACATGGGATGATTCTGAAAGCTCCACAGAAGAAGATGATGAAGCTGAAACTGCACAGCTATGTTTTATGGCTGGAGAAGCAGAAGAAGAAGAGGTAATCACTTATACTCTTTCTGCATATAAAGAACTTGAAGATGCATTTGAAAATTTGCTGTCAGACTCACACACACTTGCACAAAAATGTGCTGTTCTTAAAGAACAATTAGTTAAAACCAAAGAAGAAAATGAAGCTCTCAGAGAAGACAATAATAGGTTAAATAGAACTAATCAGTTTCTGCAACAATCTCATTTTGAATTATCTGAACAAGTAAAGAAAGTAAGAATCAACTCTGCAGAAGCAGAAAAATCTGCAAGTCTGCAGAAAGAAAACATGCTTCTGCAGAAGAAAATTGATGAACTTCAAAATGATTTATGCAAGTTTGTTAATAGCACTCATAACTTGAATCAATTAATAGGAAACAGTAGGGAAACCACTGATAAAAGAGGATTAGGATTCAAGTTTGATAAAATAAAAACACACATAAAACAGTTTTTGTTCCAGCCAAAAGGAAACCTCCTTATTGCTCTTGGTGTAACAAATTTGGACACTATGACCAAATCTGTTACAAAAGAAAAAGGAGTACCAGAAGAAAGGTATCTAACATCAAAGGACCCAAGAAAATTTGGGTACCTAAATCCTTACTATCTTCTGATGTAGGTACAAGCAAAAGGATCCAAGAAGAAAGAGCTATGGTTCTTGGACAGTGGCTGCTCCAGACACATGACTGGAAACAAAAGCAAATTCACTCAACTCCACATGATGGAAGGAGGAACAGTAACTTTTGGAGACAACAACAAAGCTCAAATCAAAGGTATTGGAAAGATAGGTATGCAAGGTTCTACCCAAATTAATAATGTATATTATGTGAAAGGGTTAAAACATAATCTTCTTAGCATTAGTCAGTTATGTGACAGTGGCTATGAAGTTATGTTTCAACCTACATTCTGTGAAATTAGAGAATCATCTACAAAAAGGGTATTATTCTCAGGCATCAGAAGCAAGAACCTATATAGCATAAGTCTAGAAGAGCTTCCACAGCAAACATGCCTTGCTTCTTTTGAAAATGATAAATGGATTTGGCATAGAAAAGTAGGACATTTAAATATGAAGTCCATCTCTAAGCTATCTAAGCTAGAACTAGTAAGAGGACTACCAAAACTGAAATTTGACAAAGATAAAATGTGTGAAGCATGTGTGAAAGGAAAACATACCAAATCTAGTTTTCACCCTAAAAACATAGTAACTACTCAAAGAACCTTAGAATTGCTGCACATTGATCTTTTTGGTCCTACCAAAACACCTAGCCTGGGGGGAAAGAAATATGGACTTGTAATTGTAGATGATTACTCTAGATTCACATGGGTATTATTTTTAGTAACCAAGGATGAATCTTTTGAATCTTTCAAGATCTTTCTAAAGAAAGTTCAAAATGAAAGAAATCAAAAGGTTGCTTCTGTAAGAAGTGACCATGGAGGGGAATTTGAGAACTATCTTTTCAAAAACTATTTTGATGAAAATGGAATTTCCCATAACTTCTCCTGTCCTAGAACTCCACAACAAAATGGAGTTGTAGAAAGGAAGAATAGAACCCTCCAAGAAATGGCAAGAACCATGTTAAGTGATAGTGGCATTCAAAAATACTTCTGGGGAGAAGCTGTATCTACTGCATGCTATATACTTAACAGGGTCTCTATCAGAAGCATCCTAAATAAAACACCATATGAACTTTGGAAAGGTAGAAAACCTAATATTGCTTATTTTCATATCTTTGGAAGTGAATGTTATATATTAAACATCAAGGATAACCTAGAGAAGTTTGATGCTAAATCTGAAAAGGGAATATTTCTTGGATATTCCACTTCTTCCAAAGCATACAGAATCTACAATATAAAAAATCAAACAATAGAAGAAAGCATGCATATTGTTTTTAATGATGCTAACTCTCCTTCTCAAGCATGTGATAAGCAAGATTCTGATGATGAACATCAGCCAAAGAAAATTTCTTCTGAGAATCACAGTTCTACATAAAAGAATGCAGAATCTGCAGAAGCTGCAGATCCTGCAGAAGCAGTTGATGCTTCTGGAAGAGATCCTGATAGTCAGAAACAGAATCTGCCCAGAAGCTGGAGATCTGTGACCTATCATCCTCATGACCAAGTAATTGGAAATGTTGAGGAAGGGGTTAGAACAAGAAGACAACTGTCAGGATCAAATGACACTGCATTTCTTTCTCAAGTTGAACCAAAAAATGTTCAAGAAGCACTTGATGAAGAATCATGGGTTGAAGCCATGAAAGAGGAACTAGACCAGTTTGAGAAAAACAAGGTCTGGACACTGGTACCTATGCCAAAGAATCATACCTTAATTGGCACTAAATGGGTATTCAGAAACAAACTGAATGAAGAAGGTAAAGTAATTAGAAACAAAGCAAGATTAGTAGCTCAAGGCTACAATCAACAAGAAGGTATTGATTTTGATGAAACTTTTGCACCAGTAGCCAGATTAGAAGCTATTAGAATCCTTCTTGCTTTTGCTGCATTCAAAAATTTCAATCTTTACCAAATGGATGTGAAAAGTGCCTTTCTAAATGGTTATATAAATGAGGAGGTATATGTACATCAACCTCCTGGTTTTGAAAGCAAAAAATATCCTAACCATGTTTTCAAACTAACTAAAGCACTATATGGTTTGAAGCAAGCTCCTAGAGCATGGTATGAAAGACTAAGCACTTTTCTATTGCAAAATCAGTTTTCAAGAGGACAAATTGACACCACTCTTTTTAGAAAAACTTTCAAGAAGGACCTTCTAATAGTTCAAATCTATGTAGATGATATTATATTTGGATCTACAAATTTAAAAATGTGTGAAGAATTTTCTGATCTTATGAAAGGTGAATTTGAAATGAGCCTCATGGGTGAATTGAAGTTCTTTCTAGGACTTCAAATCAAACAAGAGAAGCATGGCATTTTCATAAATCAAGAAAAATATACTAGAGATCTCCTTAAGAAATATAAAATGGAAAGTTCAAAATCCATGGGGACACCTATGCATCCCTCTGCTGTCTTAAACCTGGATGAATAATGGTAAACATGTTTCTGAAAAGGAATACAGAGGAATGATAGGATCCTTGCTATACTTAACTGCCAGTAGACCTGACATTCTTTACTCTGTAAGTCTATGTGCAAGATTTCAATCTTGTCCCAGAGAATCACATGTTGCAGCTGTGAAAAGAATTCTTAGATATCTTGCTGGAACTACAAGTCTTGGATTATGGTACAAGAAAGGCACAGATTTTGAGCTCACAGGTTATTGTGATGCTGACTATGCTGGAGACAAATTGGACAGAAAAAGTACTAGTGGAAGCTGCCAATTTCTTGGAAAATCATTGATCTCTTGGTCTTGCAAGAAGCAGCCCACAATAGCTTTATCCACTACAGAAGCAGAATACATATCAGCATGCAAGCTGCTGCTCTCAAATGCTGTGGATTAAACATCCAGATGGAGGACTACAGTCTAAGGTACACCAATATCCCCTATTTTCTGTGATAATACTAGTGCAATTAACTTGTCTAAAAATCCTATTCAGCATTCTAGATCTAAGCACATTGACATTAAACATCACTTCATTAGAGATCATGTCCAGAAGCATGACATTGAATTGAAATTCATTGAAACTGAACTCCAAATTGCTGATATATTCACAAAACCTCTTGTGGAAGAGAGATTTGTGTTTCTAAGAAACAAAATTAATATGAAATGTCTTGATAATTAAGGTGTGTATTAATTCTTAAGGTGTGTATTAATTCTGTGAATATATTGATTGCTGTATATGCCTTAGAAGCACCATCAGTTGCAGAAGCACCAATCTGCATAATGGCATAGAGAAACTAGTATGTTTGCTTCTGCAGAAGCTTATCAGAAAATGAATCCTTCTGCAGAAATAAATTAGTTGCAGAAGCATCAAGTAGCTTCTGGAAAAACCACCCTACTGCATAAAATTAAGTAATGTGCTTCTGCAGAAGACATTAGTCTAGCTTCTGCAAATTTCCTTCTTCAAGGAAAATGGCAAAGATGCTTCTGCGCACTTGCCTGATAGAGAAACAATACAACAGTGACTGTTGACTAACAAACCTAGCTTAGTCACATCACTGATACTAGGAAAAGTCCCTGTCAATGCTCAGCTTATTGTTCTCCTAGGCAAAGTCAAAGGCAAAGCTCATAGCTTTTTTAAGAGCTACAAAAGGAATAAGGGAAAATGACCTTTTGTCCCTAGCTGAGAGAAAATAGATCATTTAATGATCATTTAGGGAATTTAAAACTAGTGACCGTTGGTCACTAACCAACCCCTAGAAAGCTGCAGCATGCTTTCCTCTTTCTTCCTCGTCCTCTCTCTCATAGCAACGGCTAGTTAGGGGCTTTGATACTTAAGCAATCTCTCAGCTGAAAGAACCATTTTCAGCTTACTCTCTGCTCCTTCACTCTCCCTCACGATCTCTATTCTTTGCCTCATCCTTGTCTCTGTTTTTATATCAAAACCTGAAAATGAGAATCAAGCATGCAGCTGTGAAGAACCCTGGATCTCCATTCGATCAAGGAGAAGAAGATTTCATTGTCTTAGGCAATGAGATTGTACTTTATGAAGGACCCCCTTCTTCTGAGCCCCAAAATCCAGAAACAGAGCAACCCCCTGTCTCTGATGAACCCTCAGCTTCAAGCCACCAAATAAAACATGCTGCTGTTCCCTGTGAACCTCTACCCCAAGCAGAACCCCAAGAAGCTGAACCTCAACCAATGGCTGATGAACCCAAACCTAAACCTTCATCTTCAAAACCTTCTTCTACACCAAAATCTAAGCCTACCCCTTCTGTAGTATATGTTCGTAGGTCTGAGAGAAACAAGGCAAACTTCAAAACTATAGGAAATGACCCCAATAAACCCATAGAAATTGACCCTCCTATAGCTGAACCTCCTTCTGAAACACCTGCTTCTCCTTCTCAAACAACTGCTTCTTCACAAGATAAAGGGAAGAGAATATTTTCAGAAGAAGAAAATGATCCTTCTGAAACCACTCAAGACTCCAACCATGACCTCTTTGGAGATGAGGAGCTGCTGAAGATCTTTAATGAAAAGTGGGAATGGAAGGCTGTCATTCCAGGAAAGATGTTTCTGCTGAAAGAAATTAAAAAGTGTGGATGGGATCTTGGACACTTTGTCCAGAAGCAGGATTGGGGGGATTACTTACTGATGAAGGAACCTGTTTATGACAGGCTTGTAAAGGCCTTTTATGCTTCTGCAAGCAAATACAACAGTGATGGGAACTCACTTGTTGTAGATATGAAAGGATCAACCATGGTGGTCACTGTTGACACCATAGCAGAAGCTTTGGGATGTGAGAATGATCATCCACACCTGTATGATGACTGGTTTGCTGCTGCAAAGATATCCAAGGAAGAAGTGAAGAAGAAGGTGTTTACAAGTTCCTCCTCTCAGCCTCAATCAAGTAAACTCAATCCCATCTGCAGGCCTGTTTCACAAACTTTACTGCTACTCTATTCTTCCTAGAGCTGGAACCCTAGAAAAGGTCACTGATCTAGATTTGCTGGTCATCTATCACTTGCTCACTGGGAAACTCTTTTCCTTACCTTATCTCATCCTCAGAAGCATGATTGCTTCTGCTAATCCCCAAAGAGCATATGCTAGCCTACCTTATGGCATGCTTCTGACCAGGCTCTTTCAGCAGAACAACATCTCTTTAGAAGATGAAGTTTCCACTGATCACTGCAGCTTCTTTGGCAAGATGAATGTCCAAAGAATGCTCATCAAGCTTCAGTCTTCCCAAGACTATTCTAGCCCCAGTGAGTCAGATGAAGAAGAAGAAAGAAGTTCTGTGCCTAGAACTAAGAAGAAGAAGCTCCTGACTTTCTCCAGAAAGAGAAAAGATATTCCTGTTGATGCTTCTGGAGAACCATCAACTAAATCCTTGAAGGAATCCTCTCTTTCTCCTGAACCAGCACAATCCCCTGAGCCACAATCATCTGATAAATCTTCATCCTCAACCTCCCTCTCCTTAGATCCTTTGATGGATGAAGAAGCTGTTTCTCAGCCTAAAACGATTTCTGCAGAAGCTGAGAAGGAAGCAGAATCACAAGGAGTGAGCACTGCTTCTGCAGAAGGCATGGCTATTGATACATTGGCTCAGCTTGCTCAAGGTTCTCCTTACTCTCCTCATTCTCCACAGTGTGTTTCTCCAGAACCAATTCCCTCTCCCATGCAGACGTCCCCTCCTGAAGAAGCACCCACAGAAAAGAAGCCAGCATCTGAAGAAGCAAAGAAAACTGTATCCACTCCTTCAATGGGCACTTTTGGAACTGACATGGTAAATCAGTTCCTTGCTTCTCCAATCCTGGATTCATGGATACCTGCTGCTGCACCAATATTGGAAAGTATTCCTGTTATAACCTCTCGTTTGTCATCCATGGATACTTTCATGCAACAACTAAGCAGTGAGAAGCCCCCAAGAGCACCTGCTAAAGAGTCTGCTATGCCAGATATTGCTGCTGCTTCTACAGAAGTTCCACCTGCTGCTTCTTCTTCAAGATCTGTAGAAAGAAACATTCAGAAAGTCAAATCTGACATGAAGAAGCTGTTCTCAAATGTCAACACCCTGCAAAATACAGTCAATGAGATGATTGAGAGGTTTACTCAACATCAATTCTGGGTGAATAACTTTCTTCTTCCTGCCATTGCACCACAAGTGCCTCCTATGCCTTTCACTCAATTTCAGCCTCCCCAGAACCTGCTCCAGCCTTCTACCTCATCATCATCAGATCACTCATCTCCTTCTAAGTGATAGATGATGATTCTGTTTCTCTCCTTGCATTTCCATAAGGGTTTTTTGATTGATGACAAAGGGGGAGAAAGAGTTAGGAAAGTTAAGGCTTAATTAAAAGAGTTAGGAAGTTAAGGCTTCATCAGTTGTGGCTGAATTATATTTTTGGGAGTTATTTTCTATTTTGTTTAGACTGACTTCTGTTAATGATCATTATCCCTTTGATGTAATTTTGATGAATGATTAATGACAATGAGATGTCTTTTGCTGCATATTTATGCCATCTGTTAATTGTATGCTTGCTGAATACTAATTATCTTTGTTTCTGCTGCAAATTATTTCAAACTGTAACTCTGATATGCTATCTGTAATGAAGTGCCAAAATTCAGGGGGAGTTTGGTATAAAAATCAGAATTATCTAAGCAAAATTTGATAAGGTTGTCATCATCAAAAAGGGGGAGATTGTAAGGTTCAAATATCCCCTCAAAGTGGTTTTAATTATGACAACTAAATCAAATGGAACTTAGCACAATTCTGATTTCAAAGGAGACTAATCATTTCATTTGAGTGTGTATTCAGAAGCAACAGGTCTTACTTTGAAGAAGCAGGAACCATCATATAAAGAAAAGGTTGAGAAGCATGATTCATTACTTCTGGACTAATAAGGAGTAATACAATTTAAAGGAATGATGAATCATAAAAATCAGAAGCTGTCAAGCACTTCTCTGAATCTCCAGAAGCATGAAAGAAGCTTCTAAGAAGAACTTCAAATGAAAGCATATTAGAAGGGAGATTCACTTAAAAGAAGAGAAATCATTAGCTGCAAGTACAACTTAGAAAAAAGGCTTCAAATATATCACAGAAGCATAGCATTACAGCTGCAGCCCATCAGAAGCATTCACAGCTCATCCGAAGCAGAATTCTGCAGAAGAAACAGTTGCAGCAGAATTCTGCAGAAGCATAGATCAATGGCAGGATCTGTAATTACTTCATCTGATGAATCAGCTAAGTTAAACAAGTCTATTTACACTTGAATTCATCCAGAGATCCTCCTCAACATTGATCAGAAGCATAGGTGAAGAGAAGAACCAGTATGCTGTCTGCAGAAGCATGGTTCTGCAGAAGCATGAAGCTGGTCAAACAGCCAGCTGCACTTGGCAGCTTTAACAGCTGTACCTGAAAGGGACTTGTCAAAAGGCACAGCTGGACCATTTGGACTGATCCCCAACGGCTACAAGGCTCCTCACCTATAAAAGGAGGTGTTCTCTTCACAATGAGACACACCTCTCCCTCCAGAAGCACAATAGAATTCTGACTCAATACTTCCTGCTTTTGGAACACATTTTCTCTCTCCTCAGATTTTCTTTCATCAGCTTGAATATCTCATTGAGGGGGAGTTCTGCTCACTAGAAGCTGCTAATACTGTTCTGATTGTAATCTAGTGAGCTTTGTTCATTTTTACACTTTACCTTTGCTGTACTGTGCTTCTGCAAGGTCCAAGTGATTACTGAGTTGTAAAATCACTTAGGACAGGTTCTGTAAAGTGTTTGAGAGGTTGTCAAGGCTCTGTAGTGAGTCTGTGTGAGTTTGTAAAGGCTTGAGTGCAAGCCTTTGTTAGTGTGAAGTCTGCAGAAGCAAGTTCTGCAGATTTCTGATCCTGTGCTTCTGCAGAAGGTTCTGCAGTAAGACAGGAACTGTTATTGCAGTGTGTGTTGTGTTTTTGTGAAGCCTGAAGAGGCTGTGGGAAAAGAATACTAGTGGTAGTGTGTACCCAAGGTTGTAATTGAGATTGTTAGTGAGAAAATCCTACTGGAGGTAGGGACTGGAGGTAGCCTTTGGTTGGAAAAGGTGAACCAGTATAAATCCTTTGTGTCATCTTCTTTCTCTCAACTCTTAATTACTGCATGAGCATACAAAGTTTTTAAAACTACCTAATACCTAAGTAAGTGTTAACTAAATTGGTTCCATCAAAGGAATCCTACTTTCTGCATAATAAGCATTATTCTAACAAGTATAGTTTTGAAGATACATCTTCTAATAAAGAGCCAAGAACTAATCTTGAGCAGACCTTTATTAAAAGATAAACTTGCAGAATTTTAAAGAGATCACAATTCAACCCCCCTTCTTGTGATCAAACCATTTTACTTCAATATAGAGGGCCAAACCCGGGAATGGCACCATCGACGGAGGGTAATCAACCTCTCTAGATCTCGTGGTTACAGAATGGGATCTTTTGAGACCTGCAAGTTGTTTCGAATGAAACAATAAAAGAAGAAAAAGGGATATCAAGGGTTATTATTGTATCTCTGTTCTAAACAACTCCATTAAATTAAATAACGCATTCTATCTTCAAATCCAAATTCATTTTAATAATAAACTTGCTAAGGAGAGGCTAAAGGAATTGCAGCTTCAAATCAAACTTCCTCAAACTGAGTGCTATGATGCTTCCCGAGCAGCACCCTGTGGCGCAATCTAAGACGCGACAATGCGAGATTTGAAAGAGGTAAAGAGAAAAATTTTGACATTATAGTCTTGATAGATTTTGTGAAAGAATGAAGATTCAACCGAGGGTAAAAGAGGAAGTACTAAATTATTTCCTTGTTTACAGAGAAAAAACGATGTTCCCACAGAAAAAACAAAGAAGAAGATCAAAAATAAAAGTAAAGAAGAGAGTAAAGAAAGTTTTCAGAGGGGTGAGAAATTTAAAATATAAAAAAATGTAGTGTTCAAATGAACAGGACAGATTTGAGCGAGAGAACAAATTTCACAGCACAGTCTAGAGTTTTGTAAAGATTAAAGAGAAAGAGAAAGTGTAAGGAGACTATGAGAGTGAAAGTTTTGAGCGGGAAAAATTTCACTAAGAGGTTGACACGTGGAGAGAGTGTAATCGGGATTCTAAATAGTAAATTGATATGTCTTAATGCCTTTATAACTTAATTCAAGATTTCCAAAATTATTTAAAATGTCCAAAACAATATTCAACCCCCCTTCTAGTGTTTCCTGTGGTTCTAACAATTGGTATTAGAGCTCACCTTCGGGTTGAGCATCTAACAAATGCAGAAGGAGTAGATCCTCAGAAGATGGAAATCTCACCAAGCTAAAGCAACTCTGAAGATTAATAATGAGAAAAGAAAATCACTTTCTTAAAGCTCATTATTCAAGCAGTTAAGACATCTTTCAGAAGGACATGATGGAAGAGGAAAGTACATTTATCTCAGATCATATACGGGTAATATCCTTCCCATCTCAGTTTAGTTTAAATATATTCATTTAACTGCTGTATGAATTACATAGTGTTATTAAAATTGTTCATGCATGTTTGTCTTTATTTGTGTGAAAATCAATTATTGCATGTTATTTGTATTGTATGTATAATAGTTGAAGAGTCGTTTATTTTTAAATCATTTTGTCAATTAATGTGATACGACGCTACGTGAACCATTGAATCATCAACCGACTTCTCATAATTGGCACGATGCACAACTCTCCACGACTGTTCAGTGCATGTAACCGTATCTCATCAATGCATGAAGCACGCCCGACCACCTATTTATAAGGATTGGAAGATCAACATGGAAACTACACTTCATTCAATCAAATCTCATAAAGGCCAAAGTTCTCCAAGCACCTTAATCTCTCAAGATCAACAGTTCAATCGTAATCAATGGCAAACATGTCTGCATCATCAAGTGACTCAAACCCTCCCATGTTTTTGTTGGGATTTGATTTTCAATTATTTCGAATTCCTCAAGTGATAACAATATGATGTCATTTCGAATTTACAGAAGAAGGTTAATATTACCTTATTTCGAATTTTGGTAATAAGTCTATTGACTTAGAGAATATTTGAGGTAAAGTTAATACAAAGACTTTAGAAATTTGAGAAAGAAGGTAATTGTGAAACTCGAATATTCAAGGAAAAGTACATAAGAGGTATTCCAAAAGGTAAAGAGCAATTCTTTCATTCATGATCCAAATTCGAATTACATGTGGTTCGAATACAATGGAGATACATTTAGAAAGAAAACTATTCTAAGTCCCTAAAACATTAGAAAGGAAACTATCCTAAACTAGGATGAGTACTTGACTCATGCCTAACATGCCTCTTTATCCTCATCCTCCCCCACAAGCTTTAATAGAGCCAACACAAAGAAGAATTCTTTCTTCAATCTGTTGAACCACCTTCGACTTGGGGAAGAAATCAAGGTCAGTTTGGGGACTAAGAAATAGATTCATTTATTATGTAAATGAATCTATATTTGGCTATTACGTACAACCCAAAAGAAGAATTTTCGAAAAGAAAGGTTAGAAAAGCTAATAGCTTTGGCTATTTCGTCAATCTCATCGAAATTGAAATCATTCCAGATTAGATTGTACGCAATAGCCAAAGGGATTAACTTCTTCATAATCTTTGAAGAGATTCATTAGAAAATTTAGAAAAGAATGAATAATTATGAAAGGATTGTGTAAAGGAACTCCTATTTATAGGAGTAAAAAGAGTAAAAGCCAATAAATGTGCCATTGCTAACGTCCAATGAGAAAAGTCACATATGCAAATTGAAAGGACGGTGGCCGGTGGTCTTCACAATCTTTGGAATGACCAATTAAGATATGCTACATGGCATAAAGAAAAGTAAAGTCAAATCTCGAAGTAGTTTCTTTGAATTCGAGAAATTTGAAGATATAGTATCAAGATCAGAGAAATGATTTCGAGAAATCAGAAAGCGAGAGTTCGAGAAAACAGAGAAATGATTTCGAGAAATCAGAGAGCAAGATTTCGAGGAAACAGATAGAAGATTTCGAGAAAATCAGAAGACAAGACTTTGAGAAATTAGAAGATTAGATTTCGAGAAGACAAGAGACACCAAGACAACATTTAATGGAAGTTATATAAGATGAAGATAGGTGTCAATTATTTAGTGGTTTATTTTGAAAATTATGATCAATTTTCTGGATAGCAGAAAACGTGGCAAGCATCTACGCTGCCAACACATAGGTTTGCTGATGTGCCAAACATGCATTAGTTAGCCGTTAGGATTAGGAATCTATAAATAGTAGAACCCACAATGTAATAAGGGTTGGCAAATCACTCATACTCATACTCTCTTAAACACCTTACAAGTCCGATCACACTGCGACGAAACAGGTTATAAAGGGAAGCAAGTATGTGATGAACCCATCCATTTTTATCTTAATGCATATTGTTCTTACAATTCGTTTTCTTTTCTTTGTTTACATTCTGCAATTTACTTTCTGCAATTCTTCTTTGCTTTACATTTATTTCAGACTTTCATTAACTTCTTTGAAGAATTACAAATATCTTGAAACTTGATAAAATTTTGGATCAAGTAAATTTTATTCTTATTTGAAAGATAAGTTTGATAGAATTCTGAATCAATCTTTGGAAAATTTATTACTTCTGGATTTTAGAAAACCATAACAATTGATTTGGTGAAATTCTGTACCAATCAACCAAATTTTCCAGAAAATTTAACTTTTGAAAATCTAAACACCATAAACCTACTTTTTTAAAAGAGTCCCGTAAGAGGATTTGATTCTAATCCCCAGATTGCTCGTAGAATCAATGTGTTAAAATTCATTCTTTTCGAATTTGAATTTTTCACCACAAACAAATTGGCACGCCTAGTGGGACAAACAAATTGGCACGCCCAGTGGGACATATTGCCAAAAGGTAGTGAGTGTTACGATTTTATGAATAGATTTGTTCTTGTATGCGTTTGAGAAGTGGAAGAACAATTTCTGTTCAAATGGCTAACAATTCTAGGCAAAATGCGAGTGGAAATAACAATAGGGATAATGCTAATATTATGAATTCTAAGAATTCGTCACCCCAAAGGATTGAATCGGTGAATAATAATGACAATGGGGTAAACGGAAATAATAGTGTTAACAGAGAACCATCAACAAATGTTACCACAAGCACTACTGCTGTGAAAAACCCCGTGGTAAGTCAAATTGGTTCTACAATCCCTATACCCAGTTTTATGTCTATGCCTCAAAATGGGCAACCACAGTATGGGTTACCATATGGATTTGTTCCAAATTCTGGAACAGCCCCGCCAACTATGTCAACAGTGGGTCCTTTTGTTGTTCGAGAACCCATGTTTAATCCCTTTGTGGGAAATTCTTCTTCATCTATCACAAATTCTACGTTGCAAACTCTAAGGCAACAAATGGATGAAAGTAACCATGAAATGGTGAACATGTTGACAACTCAAATGGCCATAGTGTTCGATCCCCTAGTACAAACAACGAATACAAATTATAATTTGTTGGCTAGGCAAATGGAAAGGATTGCGGATGTGTTTGGAGCACCCACAGATCCTATAGTAAGACAAGTGGCAAACATGAATCCTCTTGTAAATCAAGGAGATCAGAATAACCAAATACCAAATCCTGTGAATCCTGTTAAAAACAGAGAAAACAATACTCCCAGGGTTATCCTGAACAGAAATCAGAATGTTGATGAAGTTCTCGAAAGGATAAGAGCAAATAACTTTGGGGGGCAACAAAATGTTGTTGGAATAGTTGAACAAGTCCTAAATAGACATGGATTCAATGTAGGATTTGCAAACCACCCTTATATAGTTTCTCCCTTTACCCAAGTGGTATTGTAGACTGAATTGCCAAGGGGATGGAAAGTTCCCAAATTTACTAAGTTTGCTGGAGAAGTAGGGGAATCTACCGTCGAACACATTGCTCGATATCAAATCGAAGCAGGTGATTTGGCAAATAATGAAGAACTTAAAATGAAGTATTTTCCTAGTTCTTTAACCAAGAATGCTTTCACTTGGTTTACAACTCTTCCTCCAAATTCGATTCATACATGGAATCAATTAGAAAGAAGTTTTCACGAACAGTTCTTTCGAGGGGAAACCAAAGTTACTTTAATGGATCTAGTGAACATTGAAATATTTTCAAATGAATCTATTGATGATTATTTGAATAGATTCAGGCAAATGAAAGCTAGATGCTTTACCCAAATTCCTGAATATGAGTTAGTCCAACTGGCTGCAGGAGGACTAGATTATTCAATTCGAAAGAAATTGATTAATCAACAGCTTAGAGACATGGCCCAATTGGCTGATAAAGTTAGGCAAATTGAACATTTAAGGAAAGAAAAAGAGAGATTTCGAAAAACTGACAAAATCTTTCGAAAAGACAAAGTAGCATATTTGGAAGTATCAGATGATAGTGATTTCGAATATGATACGGAAGAAAGTGATGTTCATGTAGCAGAACTTAAACCTGGACCTCCTTATGTTTGTCAATCTTTGAAACCTAGCGGAAATACCAATAATGATAATAAAGATAAATTTCTAAAGAAGAACTATTGTAACATCCCAATCTTTTGATAGGTTAATTATGAGATTTATAAGTTAATTGTGTAGTTAGAACATTAGAGATTAAGTGAAAAGAGTAAGGATGGGTAAGGTTAAGTCAAATAACTCATTTTGAACTAAACCTTTGATTTTGGGCTACTGGTAATTGATTACTGAGAGCTGGTAATCGATTACCAGAGAGTTTGGATCATGGTAATCGATTACAGGAGGTTAGTAATCGATTACCAGAGAGTCTGGACCCTTGTAATCGATTACATAACCCTTGTAATCGATTACCAGCAACCTGGGTTCTTAGTAATCGATTACCAAAGGTGGTAATCGATTACCAGGTTCCCAGAATGGGTTCTTAGGCTATTTTTGCCTTCAGTAATCGATTACCAGGGTTTGGTAATCGATTACTGAGCGAAAATATATATACCCTGGACGCGAAATTCATCAGAATTTTGAGAGAAAACCTAACTTTAGAGAGAGAAAGAGTGGGTCTAGAGAGAGGAAGTGCTGGAACGAAGTAGAAACGTCAGAACGAAGCTAGGAATCACAATCCTTTCATCTAAACAACTTGAATTGCTACATTGTGGTGAGTAATTCTCACTTGATTGATAGATTTTAGGATTGGTCTCCACACCCTTGAACCCCCTTCTCTCTTCCCCTTTCTCTGATTATATTGTGAATATTGATGTTTGATTGTGTGATGATTGTTGTATGATCAATGGGCAACGATATTAATCGGTTAGAACAGATCAATTCTTGATGATCGTTAGTTTCGAAACTCTCGAAACTCTCGAAAAGTTTCAAAACTATCGAAACGTCGAAACGCTTCGTTATCTTCGATTAAGATTGTTCCGAAAAGGCAAACTAAGAGTCGATAATTGATTTCGATATAGGAATTGATGAATATACGGAATGGGTGTTGTTTAAACATTGAATCTCATTGGTTTCGAACGGTTCGAATTGTCGAAACCGACGAGATTACGATATTTATCAATTTCGAATGTCTATTTTGATTATCCGACTATGTATTCTAAAGAATTATGGACTTTGGTCGCTTATGGACTTCGGTCAATTATGTGGAGTGGGATTCGTTCCCCTGGGGAGATATCCCTTGTAGGTCGAGCTCGAGTCTAACTCTTTATGTGATGTGTACATGGCCTTTAGGCAAACATTTAGAGCATGGTGCATTATATGAATAATGAGAATGGTGAATCATGGAATATGTATGAATTGTATGAACTGTCATTGATAATTATGCCTGCATCCATGCATCGAGATTATTCACTGAGATTTTTATCTCACC
Source organism: Sesbania bispinosa (assembly GCA_026901365.1). Taxonomy (NCBI): domain Eukaryota; kingdom Viridiplantae; phylum Streptophyta; class Magnoliopsida; order Fabales; family Fabaceae; genus Sesbania; species Sesbania bispinosa. The sequence goes on from QLOH01000527.1 coordinate 315,606, forward strand.
ACGCGATATGTGGGTTTTAGATGTTCAGGTGCCTTCCCCTCGGAGTACTCAGCCAAGGGAATGATATGTGGGATGCGGAAGATTTCTCTTGAACTTATTGTGTATTTTGGAACTTGGATGTGTTATTGTATATATGTACATATCCCTTTGTTTTGAACTAGTTATGATGTGAATGTATGTATGAAGTTTTAAAGTTAAGTTTGGAGTATGTAATTAATCCTTTTAGAATTAACTTTGTAACAAGGACTTTCATATAAAGATTATGGGTAGTTAAGATTATTAAGCGAAAGAATTAGTTCTAAATGTTTGTTTTAAATTATCCGAATGTGTTGGATTTGTGATAATTTATAGAACTGGTCGATATTAAAAATGAAAGATCCTAAATTCTAAGTTCTGAATTTGGTTTCCAACGGACTAAATTCTGGCTTAAGAAATTAGGGTGTTACATTTTGGTATCAGAGCGGTTCAATCCAATTGGACTGTGAGTTTAGGATATTCTGTGGTCTGTTTATAATTTCTTATGTATTATTTGTGAATTGAGAGACTGATCACCTCGAGATTTGCTTTATGATATGTAGAAAGTTATGTCAGGCAACAGGAGGGGTAGGTCAGGGGTTCGACAATCACCTACTTCACCTTCACCTTCACCTGAACCAGCTCAAGATCCTATGGTCAGGCCCTCACACAAATGATGAGCAATCAGGAGACCACCAACACCGCATTATTACAAGAATTGACAAGACAACGACAGGATCAACCTCCAACACCTACTGTGGATATCTTTGCAACAGGATTGTCTGAATTCCGGAAGCATCACCCTCCCCAATTCAACGGAATATATGATCCTGATGCGGCAGCAGGTTGGCTCAAGGATTTGAATCGCATTTTTGATGTGATGAAGTGTTCGGATGAATCTAAGGTGGGTTTGGCTGTCTACATGATGAGGGGAGAAGCGGAGGATTGGTGGAAGACCGCGAATGTTCAGGCTGCAGAGTCGAAGGCTCCACTCACTTGGGAGGTATTTCAGAGTTTGTTCCTGGAGAAATATTTCCCAGCCACGATTAAGAGGCAGAAAGAGACGGAGTTCTTGCAACTTAAACAGGGAGACATGACGGTAGGACAGTATGTGTCCAAATTTGAAGAATTGTCCAAATATTCAAGATATCTTAAGGCAGTCAATGATGAGGAATGGAGATGTACTCAGTTCGAAGGAGGTTTGAGACCTGAAATAATTGATCGAGTGGCAGCTATGGAAATCAGGAATTTTTCTACACTGGTGGGTAAGTGTTATATAATTGAGAAGAATTGCAAGGGAGCTGAATTATCTACTCCGGCATCAGATAACAAGGGAAAAAGGAAAGTGGATATTGGGAATTCGGGTAAACATTTCAAACCCAAGTGGCAAGGAAAACCAATTGTAGCAACCCAACCTTCTCAGCGCAAGGATGTTAGAAAGTGTTCTGTTTGTGGGAGGGAGCACCCAGGAGAGTGTCTAACCGGGAAAAATGTTTGCTACTATTGCAAGTACGCTGGTCATTACTTGAAGGATTGTCCCAAACTCAAGGAACGTCAGAAGCCGCAATCAACAGGAAGGGTTTTTACCCTCAGTGGTCAAGTAGCAGCTTCGTCAGATAATCTGTTAAAAGGTATTTGCACCTTAGGGGAGAAGACTTTAATTGTATTGTTTGATTCAGGAGCGTCTCATTCTTTTATTTCTCTTGATTGTGTAGATAAGTTGAGTTTACCTACTGCTTCCTTACCATATGTCCTTCATGTTAAAACCCCAGCTAAAGAAGTTATTTCCACCTCTCTTGTGTGTTTAAATTGCTCTTTGACTGTTCAAGAGAAAGTATCCTTGATTGATTTGATTTGTTTGCCTTTAGTCGGTATTGATGTTATTCTGGGAATGGACTGGTTATCTTTCAATCAGGTGTTATTGGATTGTCCTAATAAACAAGTTATCTTTCCGGACCTTTCTTTTTCATCTAAGGAAAAACCACCTGTTCTTTTTACTAGTGTTTCACAGATTTCCCAAAGTATGTATGACGGGGGAGAATGTTTTGTTTTGTTACTTTCCTCAAACTTGGAATCAAAATTTGATTTAAAGAATGTAGCGACGGTTAGGGAATATCAAGATGTTTTTCCTAGTGAGATTCTAAACTTACCACCTAAGCGGGAAATAGAGTTTAACATAGACCTGTTACCAGGATCAGGACCCATTTCTAAGGCCCCTTACAGGATGTCTCCTTTAGAACTTAATGAACTTAAGAAACAATTAGAAGACTTGCTAGATAAAGGGTTCATTAGGCCTAGTGTTTCTCCTTGGGGAGCTCCAGTGTTGCTAGTGAAAAAGAAGGATGGGAGCATGAGGTTGTGTGTAGACTATAGACAATTGAACAAGGTTACCATTAAGAATAAATACCCCTTGCCCCGTATAGATGACCTGTTAGATCAGCTTAAAGGTGCTCTAGTGTTTTCCAAGATAGATTTAAAGTCAGGATATCACCAAATTAGGATAAGGAAGGAAGATGTACATAAAACAGCCTTTAGAACTCGGTATGGACACTACGAGTATTTGGTGATGCCATTTGGTGTCACTAATGCGCCGGCAGTGTTCATGGACTATATGAATCGCATCTTCCGGCCTTTCCTAGACAAATTTGTTGTTGTGTTTATTGATGACATTTTGATTTATTCTTCTAGCTTGGAAGACCATGAGCAACATTTAAGGCTGGTGCTAGAAGTGTTGAGAGAAAAGAAATTGTTTGCTAATCCGGGAAAGTGTGAGTTTTGGATGAATAGAGTCCATTTCTTAGGTCACGTAATTTCAGGGGAAGGAGTATCAGTAGATCCCAATAAGATAGAATCGGTTCTTGAGTGGGAAAGACCTAGAAATGTCACTGAGATTAGAAGTTTCTTGGGTTTAGCTGGCTATTACAGGAGATTTATTAAAGGGTTCTCTCGTTTGGCATTGCCCCTCACTAGATTGACTCGAAAGGGTCAAGCCTTTGTTTGGGACGATGCTTGTGAGCAGAGTTTTGTGGAGTTGAAGAATAGGTTAACCAGTGCTCCGGTATTGGCATTACCGGATGTGTCTAAGACTTTCGAAGTGTTTTGTGACTTTCGAAGAGAAAGTTTCAATGGCAATGAAAATTGACTCCGATCCTCTTCAGGTTAACGCTAACTACGTTGAGCCTGTGAGTATTAATATGGTTGAAGTTGAAGATTCTAACTCTGTGGGGCAAGCCACTGAGATGGCCTTGGATGGAGTGCGAGAATTCCATGATGTCTACCCGAAAGGAGGAGAAACTTTGTTGGAATTTCTGAATCGAAAGAAGGCAGAAGACGCCTCTATTGAACTTTGTCCAAGATGCCATGCTGTTTTCGATAGATCTGTAGCCAAAATTTTCCATGGCTCAGAAATGAAAACACACTATCAACAAGTGGCTGCAAATCATCAGAGACTTGAAAACAAACAGAAGAAGCCTTATCCTTCATACGGAGGATGGATTTCGAAATCTGAGTCTATGTCTGGGGGAAAAATACCTGGTAACATGAATAGGTTCGAGAAAGGAAAACAACCTATGAATCAAGGATCCCAAGGGAAGGTAAAACCACGTACTTTCATACCTTCATCTTCAGTTTCTCCGAACCAGTGGGTTCGACCCGGATATGTTAAGTATCAGAACAACTTCCAAGGTTCCCATCAGAAACCTTACTATGGAAACATACCTCAGATGACTAAAACCCAATGGAGAAGGGCTCAGAGAATGAGAAAGGCTGCTTTTGAGAAACAAGAAAAGAAAAACACGGCTGTTGAGGAAGGCAATCAACAACCAAAAGCTGTGCAAGCGAAGAATACTCAAGTAATTCAAGTGCAAGCAAATTCGAATCATCCCTCCTACGTCCAAATAGTCAAAAAGAAACCTTCATTCCAAATAATTGGAGGTTTTAATGAAAATGAGGATGATTTGCTTACTGAGAATTTCGAAACAGGGTTTGCTGATGATCTTGATGATATTTGCGCAGTTGTATCTGTTTTACCAGCAGAGTATGTCGAAGAACTCGAGAAGGATTTGGAAGACGAGGACTTCGAAGAAGATGAAATTGGTGAAGATCCAATTTGCTATACTTATATTGGCAAACAAATTTGCCAAAACACTTCAGCAGTGTTTGAGAAGCCCACTGAAGAAATGCAACTTCACATGAAACCTTTGTTTATAAGAGCACTTGTTGAAGATGTAAGTATAGGCAAAGTACTAGTTGATTCAGGAGCGGCAGTCAATTTGATGCCGAAGTTTATGATGAAAAGATTGATGAAGACCAAGTTTGATCTGATGCCTCATCAGATGATCATAACAGATTTTAGTGGTAAGACTTCGAAATCAAAAGGAGTGCTATGCCTGGAATTGACAGTGGGAACTATAATGAGACCCACCATGTTTGTGGTAGTAGATTCGAAGGCAAACTACAATCTGTTACTTGGTAGAGAGTGGATACATGGAGTAGGTGTTGTTCCATCATCAATGCATCAAAAATTGTGTATGTGGACAAAAGAAGGAGTTCCCATTTATGTGGATGGGGATAAAAACTACTTTAAGGTTGAAGAAGATGCAGTGGATGTGAGGAGTACTGAGAAAAAAGTGATGAAGGCAAAACCTTACGAGGTAATTGATAAATACTTGTTGGTGCCTACCAAGGTACCTTATTCTTTGAGGATAAATCCAAACTATGGATTTATGTTACAATGTGATGTCGGCCCCTTCGAGGCCGCAGAAATATCCGAATGGTCGGATCCAGAGTAGATTCGAGCTTCTGGGCTCGAATTTCGGCCTATATGGCCGAAAAAGGGGTTGAAGCGGCTTTCGAAGCCGAATTAAATGAAAATAAACAAAATGAAGAAGAAACAGCCCCTAAGGCCGAGTGGCAAGAAGGAAGGATAATCATTGAGGAGATAATAGAAGAAGAAAATTCATTTGAAGTAGAAGGTGATTCTTCTAAAAGGGTTAAAAAATTTTCTGAGGAAAACAAAGTTTCTGAAAAAGAGTATTTTGAGCAAATGATGAAAAGGGTTGAGATTTATGTTCAGGAAACACAGGAGCCTGAGTTCGAAAAATTGGATTGCATTTATGATGACTCTCCCTTGGGTTTCGAAGGATTTTTGTCTCAAGGTATCAAGAAAATGGAAGCTCAAGATCCTTTGGAAGAAATAAACTTGGGTGATGCTAATGAAAAGAGACCCACGTTTATTAGTCAGAATCTCGAAGGTGAATTTAAGGAAAAAAATCATTGATTTGTTGAGGGAATATAAAGATTGTTTCGCTTGGGATTACCATGAAATGCCTGGTTTGAGTCGAGAATTGGTAGAACATAAGCTTCCAACCTTTTCAGAAAAGAAACCAGTGAAATAGGCCCCAAGAAGATTTGCTCCAGAAATTGTTTCGAAAATCAAAGAAGAAATTGAGCGTCTTCTAAAGGCCAAGTTCATTCGAACTGCCAGGTATGTTGATTTGATTTCTAATATAGTGCCTGTTATTAAGAAAAATGGATCTTTAAGAGTATGTATTGATTTTCGAGAAATTAATAATGCAACTCCTAAAGATGAATACCCAATGCCAGTTGCTGATATGTTAATTGATTCGGCAGCAGGAAATGAATTATTAAGTATGTTAGATGGGTATTCAGGATATAATCAGATTTTTATTGCCGAAGAGGATATTTCGAAGACAGCTTTTCGATGTCCTGGTGCAATAGGTACTTATGAATGGGTAATGATGCCCTTTGGCTTGAAAAATGCTGGAGCAACTTATCAAAGAGCCATGAATTCAATTTTCCATGATTTAATAGGAAATTTTATGCAAGTTTATATTGATGATGTTGTAGTTAAGTCTGAATCAAAAGACTTGCATTTGAATCATTTAAGACAAGCTTTCGAGAAAGGTGTTGAGATTGACAAGTTTTCCTATTAAATGTGCTTTTGGTGTATCTGCAGGCAATTTCTTAGGCTTTCTTGTGCATAAGAAAGGTGTTGAGATTGACAAGAATAAGGCTAAAGCTATTCTCGAAACATCTCCACCTACAACCAAGAAACAGTTACAGTCTTTTATGGGAAAAGTTAATTTCCTTCGAAGATTCATCTCGAACTTATCAGGAAAGGCAAGAGTATTTTCCCCTTTGTTGAAATTGAAGAAAGAAGAAAACTTCAAATGGGAAGATGAACACCAACAAGTCTTTGAGGAAATCAAGAAATATTTGACAACTCCTCCGATTATGACTCCTCCTTTGCCAGGAAAACCTTTAAAGTTGTATATTTCTGCTTCAGAAGCCACAATAAGAAGTATGTTGGCTCAAGAGGACGAAAATGGTGTTGAAAGAGCTATTTACTACTTGAGTAGAGTCCTTAATGATGCAGAAACTAGATATTGTGCTATAGAAAAGTTGTGTTTATGTTTGTACTTCATGCATTAAACTTAAATATTATGTGAAACCCCATGATGTATTTGTGATTTCACACTTCGATGTAATAAAGCACATGTTGTTAAAACCTATATTGCATAGTAGAGTTGGAAAATGGGCTTTAGCTTTAACTGAATTTTCACTAAAGTTTGTTCCATTAAAAGCAATGAAAGGACAAGTAGTTGCAGATTTCTTAGTTGATCATCCTCCTACTCCAATTGAGGAATCAACATATGTAGGGTTGGACCCTTGGAAATTATATTTTGACGGATCCAAACATAAGAATGGAGCAGGGATTGGAATTTTACTAATTTCACCCAAAGGGTTTCCAACTCGAATGATGTTTGAAATTAAACATCACTGTTCGAATAACGCAGTAGAGTATGAAGCTCTTATTGTTGGTCTCGAAATTTTAATTGCTATGAATTCGAGAAACGTTCATATTAGAGGAGATTCTCAATTAGTTATTAAACAAATAACTAAAGAGTATAAATGTTTAGATCCAAAATTGGCTAAATACTTGGTTCAAGCCAATAGACTTTTGGAAATGTTTGATGAAGTGAAGATTGTACATATTCCAAGGGGTCAAAATTTCGAAGCCAATGAATTGGCTCAAATAGCTTCTGGATATAGAATTTCTATTGGAACTCTTAGGAAAATTAGTGATATTCAAAGAAGGTTCCCAATGAAAGGATTCGATATCCATAATATAAATCTTTTAGAACGGAATGATTGGAGAAGTGAAATTATGAGTCTTATCCAAAATCCTTCCTTGGTAAATAAGAAACATTTGAAATACAGAATACTGAATTATTGTATTTTAGGAGAAGAACTTTACAAAAAGGCAATTGATGGGAGTTTACTTCGATGTTTGGGAGAAACTGAAGCTTACTTAGCTTTAGTAGAAGTTCATGAAGGAGCTTGTGGTGCTCACCAAGCAGGAAAGAAAATGGAATGGATTTTGAAAAGAAAATTATTCTTTTGGCCTTCTATGGCCAAAGATTGTCATAATTTTGCAAAGTCTTGTGAAGAATGTCAAAAGCATGGAAATGTACAACAAGTTGCAGCAAGTGAATTGCATTCAATAATAAAGCCTTGGCCTTTTTGAGGATGGGCTTTAGATTTAATTGGAATGATACATCCAGTTTCTTCAAGAAACCACAAGTTTATTTTAGTTGGAGTTGATTATTTTACCAAATGGGTAGAAGCAATTCCTCTAAAAGAAGTTACTCAAGAAGATATCATTCGTTTTATTGAAGAAAACATTATATTTCGATTTGGCTTACCAGAAACCATTACTACAGATCAAGGAACAATATTTACTGGGAGGAAAATGGTTAGGTTTGCTGAATCAAAAGGAATAAAATTACTGTCTTCTACTCCTTATTATGCACAAGCCAATGGTCAAGTTGAAGCAGTTAATAAAACTATTATTGCTTTGATCAAAAGACATATTGGACAACGTCCTAGAAATTGGCATGAGACATTGAATCAAATTCTTTGGGCTTATAGAAATTCTCCAAGAGAGGCAACTCGAACTACTCCTTATAAATTGGTATATGGTCATGATGTTGTGTTACCAGTTGAGGTGAACTTACAATCATTAAGAGTTCAAAAACAATATGAGTTACTTTCTTAAGATTATTGGAATTTGATGTTTGATGAATTAAATCAACTTGATGAAGAAAGGTTGGTTGCTCTTGAAAACATAATCAGACAAAAAGAGCAAATAACTCGTTGTTATAATAGAAAAGTTAAGAAAAGAGAATTCCAAGTTGTGATTATGTTTGGAAGTTGATTTTGCCAATTGATAAAAAGTCAAAGAAGTTTGGTAAATGGTCACCCAATTGGGAAGGACCTTTTGAGATTGAAAAAGTGTTTTCCAGTAATGCATATTCAATTCGAGAATTAGTTGGGGATATGCGCATACTATCAATAAATGGAAAATACTTAAAAGAATATAAACCAAACTTTCAAGAAATAAGAATTGTGCATAAAAGAAAATAAATGTTTGAATAACAACCAGAGTTCGAGCCCCATGCTCGAAATAAAGAAATAAAAAAAAAGTCAAAACAAAAAGAAACTAGAGGAAGCTAAAAGGGAGCTTCATTCTTCAATTTTGTGAAGTCATGTCTAAGGTCTTCATAATAAGTCTTAAGCCTTATGTCTTCTTTCTCCAGATTTTCAATATCTTTTAAAACTCGAACGACATCTCTCGAAATACCTTTAACAGAATTGATGACCTCCATTCGAGTAGACCTTTGCTTCAAAAGAGTAGATTCGACTTCACTTTTAGCCTTCTCAGTTTCCTCAAGTCTTTCTTGATATTCTTTCACTAAATTCGCGAGCCTCAATCTTTCCTTTTCTAATTCTTCAATTCTCGAAGAATTTTGCTTAATAGACTGCTCATGTTTATTCACTATAAGCTTGCTGTGTCGCATCTTGTCAACCAGTTCAGCTTCTTCACTTTTTTGAGTAACCAACTTTGACTTGGTTTGCTCAATTTGGTTAACAGTCTTGATTCTATTCTGATAAAGCTCAGCAAAATTCTTCACCCAGGTCTTTTGAGGCTTGGAAAGTTGGGATTCTTTCTTGTCAAAGTAAATGAGAAAACTCTCAATTTCGTCTCTGTAAAGACGATCCCTTGGAATCTCTTTCATCATCTGCTTCTCGAAGACCAGTTTCTTAAAATTCTGAAGGACTTGATCCATTGAATCTTCTTCGCTTAAAGGATTTTAAATGGTAGCTTCAGAATGGGCAGATGACAAAGAGACTTCCCCTGAAATTACGTCCAGAATCAGAAAAGGATTCTCATCCAAGTCATTGAGGCAATCATCCAAGCTTTTCGCATTATATATTGGTGTAGATCTGGATGAATCCCTCGAAAACCCAGGGGCCTTTTCAGGAGTCTCTGATGCAGTTTGGGTGATTTCTATCTCCTTCGAGGCAGAATCCTTTGTCTTTTCAGAATTTGGACTTTGAGAAATAGTGGGATCATCTTTCTTATTTTCTTATTCTTGAAGATCTTCATTCATAGGATCAGGAGGAGATTGAACTTCTTCTTCCTCTCCTTTTCTTTCTTCTTCTTCTTCTTCTTCTTCTTCTTCTTCTTGTTCTTCATTACTTTCTTCGATATTCTCTAATTGATTCTTTTTTGTTTGAGATTTTTTCGAAGGAGTAACTTGAAGTGGGCTTTCAATAGTTTGATCTTCAGTACTGCCACTTTCAGCTTGAGAACTCGAAGAGAGGATTATCTGAAATTAGAAAATATTCTAAGTTAGATAAGCAGAAGAAAAAATAACCATGTAAAATTTTTTTTTCTTCTTTCCAAAAAGAGAGTTGAAAGGTTTACTTGCTCAACAACCCCACTTGGGATTTGTTCCTTATATGCCTTAGTCTTAAACCTTTGGCCAACTCTCTGACATTTTGTATAAAGAAAATAATTTTTAAAATCAAAAGAAAAAGAAGAAAAAGTTTTTGAAATTAGATTCGAAAGATAAAAAGAATGAAGAACTTACTGCTCCAATGGTTTTTCTTGGTGGAATCACTGTTAAGACTTTTGGTTTCGGGGTTTTCTTCTTTTCTTTCTTCGAAGCTTCCTCTCTCAAAGGAGTAATTTGTTTTTCTGGGGTACTTTCCTGTTAAAAGAAAAATGGATTATCAGTTTTTCATGAGGTGAATAAGAATTTAAAAATGGATAAAGTAAATTCGAAGGTTACCTCTGAGAGAGATTCTTCTTCAGAAGTTTCAACTTTTCTCTTCTTCTTCTTCTTTTCACCTTGTGCTGCTGGCTTCTTCGAAGTAAGCTTTGGAGTATCTGCTTTTTCCTTCTTTCCTACTGATGCAGATTGACTCTTCTCAGAAGGCTCATCATTCTTTTCGGCCTTACTAGAAGTAGTCTTCTTTCTAGATTTCGAAGCAGTAGTCTAGCATAAAATAAAAGGAAAAGAGTAATCAGTAATGTGAAATCTCGAAATGAGATAAATTTAGATTTCGAGAAAAAAGAACTTACAGGAGGTTTTTGAGAAGAAGATGGAGTTTTTCTTTCTTGGATTTTTTCTCGAGGACTTCTTCCTCATCACTTTCCCAGTCTTCCTCAGTTTCTTTTGAGAGTTTACACTCTTGAGCTTGAATAAAAAAGGAAGAAAGTTAGAAATATAAAATGGAAATAAGAGAGAAAATCAATGAATAAGTCATAGTTACCTTGAGCTATAAAATCCTTAGAAAGTATTCTCACATGTTCTATACTCACATGGGGTATAAAAGGGTAATTGTCCAAAGTATAATTAGTTAAAGTAACTCTTTTTGAAAGAGGTTTTAGGCTATTAAAAAGAAAATCAAAACTTGCAGGCCTAGTCCGGTCAGGACCATATAAACTCTTTGCTAAACCAAATTTTGATGTTGGTAAAGAAGGAAACTTTGGACAATATTTTTCGAAATCAGTGATACCTTTAGAATTTGCAAGTTTAAAACTCTGTTTGTTCGAAGAAATCTTTTCTTTTAAAGAAGAGGCTGCTTCAGAAATAGTTTATTTATTTTATTGGGAATATAGAACACATGAAAATATTTCTCGAAAGCTTCAATTTCTTTGATGTGCGTACCTTTTGTCTTCTTGATGAGTTTCTGCGCAGGATCTTTGGTTAGTCTTGAAAAAAAAGTAGCTTCATCTACTTGAATACTAGAAAAGTATCGAGACCATCATTCGGGCTGACACCCCCCCTCGAGGACCCGCTGGCATTCTTTGCAAAACCCAGTGCACCCGTCCCAACCAGTTTCCCACTGTACCGAGTGTCACTGCCATATAGGTCGCAAGGTTCTCAACCTTGAACATCATCAATGCTTTATGATGCATGTCACAGACCAATGCTTACTAGCATCCACATCCTTACAGGCAAAGCCCATTGAATCATTCTACGTCACCACTTACCCATGGTACAGTCCGATTCAATGTCTTCCCTTCAAGGAAAACCAAACCCCATCTTGGGTTGGAACCGCACTCCTTCACTAAGCTTCTCAAGTCTTATGTAGAAAGAGTGTGTTGGTTATAATCTTTTAAGGTAGTTTGTACTAATGTTCTTCTTTGAATCAATAATTATTTCCACTTAAGTCCTATAATTTACTAAGACTTATGATTGTGTCTTATGGATAACATTACCTACCCTAATTCGTCTTGTATGTCTAATTAAGATTGGGTCTAACCCTTAACTATGATTAGCTTTCATTAACTAAATTGTAATTAATCTTAATTCTTACTTAAGATCCTAATTAATTCATAATTATCCCTTAATCTCTTCCTTAATCTTGGATTAAGCTTTTAATTATATTTGATTAAGGTTAATCATAATTAATTAGTTCTTAATCATCATTAAGGCTTAATTACTTAATTAATACCTCATTAGTGATTAGTGGTTAAGATTAAGATTAATCTTCATTAAGGTTAATTAACTTTAGCCTTAATTAATTATTCTTCACTTAATTAACTTAAGTAGATTAGATTAATTAACTTAGATAATTGAATTAGCTAAGCCCACTAATTAATTTCTAAGTTTTAGGTTTGATAGGTTGGATTAGAGTTGAAGTCCAACTCTAATCTAAGCCCAATTCCATGAATTATTTTTGGTTGACTTTTGATGAGTCATTTGACTCTTTTTTTAAGGTTTTGGGCCTGAACCAAGGGCCCAAAGGTTGGATGACTCTTAGGAGCCCATTTTTACACATGACAACTCAAAATGTTGACTTTTATGATGACTTTTATTTGGGTTAAACTTGAAATCCGAATTTAACTCTTTTGATATTTTTCAAAATTTATTTCTATTTAAATTAAAACCCTTTTAGTTAATTTAGTTTCTTGGCCTATTGGACCACTAAGGCCCAAAAACATTTTTTTCCAACTATACTTAATTATTTCAAGATAAAAATGAATTCTTGATGAGTTTTCTCAAGAACAACTTCAAGAACAAGATGAACACTTTGAATGCTCATCAAAACACAAAATTTCCAACAACTTCCAAACTTCATCAAATTTTAACACAATCACCAACAAGCATTCTAAACAACCAACATCATATTAATTCACCCAAAATCATCCATAGACAATTTCATGTTCATATCTTTATCTTTAAGCTCATAAACATCATTTTTCAAGAATCAAGTATCCAAACAATTTCATAAATTCAAACAACTTCATGCATGTTCATAAATCAATCATCCAAACACATTTCCACCATCAAATAAAATTTTTGAGACATGCAGCCCCCTTGATAAAAAATAGTCGAACCATTTAGGGGAAAAAGAGAGAATTTTTTTCAATCAAAATCTTGGTTTGCATGTATTCTAAAATATCATCCAAGCATGTTTCAAGCAACAACAACAATTTAAAACAACCACACAAAGCCAACACCATACAGCCGAACCAAATCTCTCAAGAGATAGGTTCTAATAACTCATTTTTTCAAGGAAAAAGAGATCAAAGACAAGGATCATGGGTAATCCTTGACTCTAGTCACCAATCCTACTAGAGTTCTGTTGAGTCTCAAAATATCATAAGTAAATTATGATGTTTTAAGACAATATAATTCCAAAGTTTTAATGACTAACAAATTTGGGTTAAACTAATTTATCATAGATACACATATGTTTTTTTAATGATTTATCTATGATTTCAGCAAGCCACCATGATCCTACAAAAATACTTTGAAGTATTTCAACCTGTCTAAGGGATCAAGCCTTCTGAAGGTTCAACCCGTCTGAAGTGTTGAAGCTGTCTGAAGTGGTGTTTTTGAAATTCATACACCACTGAGGAAATTCCTGCAACGCAGCCTCTGAAGCAACATTTGAAGCAGCTTTTTGGCAGGTGTAACCTTGTACTGTGTTAGAAATGTCAGGACTCTCAGAAGCATGTCTCACAACGGATTAAATAGCATTTAATGCTATCTCTAAACGGTGGTTTTTCAACGGACTGAAGTCTGGGTATAAATACCCCTCATGAAGACCATCACAACAGCTAAGGATTTCATATTCAAGAAAATCGAAGAGAAAAAAATCGCTGCCAGTTTTTACTCTGTAAAATCTCTCTGATAATATTCTTTGTACACACATTTGTATATCCTGATTATACCTCAATTATCTTTGTACATTGTATTTGTTTGAGCTTAAAAACTGGTTTAGTTTAAAAGCTTAAACTTATCTTTCTCTGTAAAATTGTTCTTGAGCCTGGAGAGGCTTGTTGTCTAAAGAATACTTGTCTGTAAGAGCCTGGAGAGGCTTGGCTGTAAAGAATACTTGGTTGTAGAGCCTGAAGAGGCTTGACTGTAAAAGAATACTTGTAATCTTTGTGATAGTTTAAGAGAAAATCCAAGAGCTAGTTGGCATTGGGATTGGACGTAGCTCACAACGGTAGTGAGTGAACCAGGATAAATTCCTTGGCTAAGTTTTCTATCCCTTAACTCTTGTCAATTCGTTTATACTAATTCAAGGGTGTTGAAAAGCAATTCTAAATATTTTAAAAGCTAAGAAACCTTTTAAAATACATTTTCAGAAGTTGTCTTAAAAACTTCAGACAGCCCTCAAAAACCTGTCTGAAACAGTTTTATACTTGTTGCTTTGAAAAAGCTTTCAAAAATATTAAGAAACACTATTCAACCCCCCTTCTAGTGTTCCCCTGTGTTTCTACAGTTGGTATCAGAGCTCAACTCAGGGTTGAGCACCTAACAAGTGTTGAGGATTAAAGATCCAGATGGAAGCTTCCAACAACAACAGGCAATATATCACTGAAGGAGCCTCTATCACAAGACCCCCAGCATTCAATGGTGTGGATTACCACTATTGGAGGGATCGTATGAAGTTGTTCATTGTGAGCAACAACATTGATGTTTGGGATGTGGTCACTGATGGAGACTATGTGCCTATGCATAATGGCTTGCCTATACCTAAGGCTGAATGGACCCTAGAGCAAAAGACTAGAGTCCAGATGAATGCCAAAGCCAAGCTCTATCTGATATGTTCTTTGAATAAATCAGAATATGAGAAGGTTCATGGTTGTAAATCTGCCAAGGAGATCTGGGATACACTTGCAGCAGCCCATGAAGGGACTGAGACTGTCAAGCAATCCATGATCAACATGCTTATACATCAATATGAGATGTTTAAGATGGAACAAACTGAAACCATTGATCAAATGTTTGGAAGGTTTCAGACCATAACCAATGGACTCAGGTCTTTAGGTAGAACTTATGAATCTGCAGATAATAACAGAAAGATTCTAAGAAGTTTGCCTAAGTCCTGGAGACCCAAAGTTACTGCCATTCAAGAGGCAATAGATTTGAACTCTCTTAGAATGGAAGAACTGTTGGGATCTCTTAAGGTTCATGAGCTTGAGCTTGGTGAAGATGACAACAAGAAGAAGTCTCTAGCACTAAACTCCAAGGCCAGTCAGCCTAGGCATGGCAAGATGAAGGCTATGCAAGCTGAAGAAACTTCAGAAGCAGATGAAGATTCTGGAGATAGCTCAGAAGATGATGATCTTTCTCTTTTAAGTAGAAAGATCAAAAGAATGCTGCAAAATAGAGGGAAGTTCAAAAGGAACCAACCTTCAACCTCTAAAGTAGGTAAGTCAGGTAAAGACTCTCAAAATGACAAGATTATTTGTTTTGAGTGTAAACAACCAGGTCACATGAAGGCAGAATGCCCAAAGCTGAAGAAGAATACCTTCAAAAAGAAGAAGTTCGTCAAGAAAAAGAAAGGTCTGATGGCAACATGGGAGGACCTTGATGAGTCCACTTCAGAAGAAGAGGAGGACACTTCAGAAGAGGCCAACCTATGTGTCATGGCCAGCCTGCCCTCATCAGACAACTCTAAAGCTGAGGTATTTCCCTTAACTCTTCAAGAGATGTATGATGACCTGATGGAAAGTTCCAAGGAGCTCTTCCAAGAGTATAAGAATCTACCAAAGCTCACACAGAAATGTGTAGTAAATATGAAGCTATTTAGATAGAAAATATTATGCTCAAGGAAAAGATTCTTGTGTCTGAAGTCAGCAGTTCACAATCTGTGTCTGAAGAAAATAAAAAACTTCAGAAACAAGTTGAGGAACTGACAAAAGACTTGGCTAAATTTGTCAAAGGAACTAATAATCTTAACAAATTACTTGGCAATCAAAGGCATTCCCTTGACAAAAGTGGTTTAGGCTTTTGTGATTATGGTGTCTCTAAACCTCATATTTTCAATGTTGCTAAAGGCAGAAAGAAAGTTATTGGGTGTTCTCACTGTGGCAAAGATGGACACAATGTGGCTCAGTGCAAACACAAAGGGAGACCTAAACCCAAGTCTAACAAGAAAGGACCCAAAAGAATATGGGTACCTAAGAACTTGATTATTCCTGTTGCAGATGTGTTTAACAGGACAAAGGAAACCCCACAAATGGTACCTGGACAGTGGCTGCTCGCGACACATGACAGGAGAAAGGTCTTTGTTCCAAAACCTTAGACCTAGAGCAGGAGGAGTGGTCACCTTTGGTGGAAATCAGCAAGGGAAGATCACTGGTATAGGGACTGTAGGTGTGACTCCTCTATCCCTTATTAAGAATGTTCTCCTAGTAGAAGGACTTCAACACAATCTATTGAGCATAAGTCAATTGTGTGACAGTGGATATGTGGTTTCCTTCACTAAGGAAGGATGTATAGTCAAAGACTCTCATGATCTAATCCTTTTTACTGCTAAGAGGCCCAGCAATGTGTACAAAATTGATCTAGAGGAGTTAGCAAGTCAAAATGTAAAATGTTTTATCTCTGTTGAAGATGAAAAACAGATTTGGCATCAAAGACTAGGGCATGCCAGCTTGAGATTAATCTCAAAGTTAGCAAAACACAACCTTGTTAAAGGTTTGCCCAAGCTTTCTTACAAATCTGATATTTTATGTGAAAGTTGTCTGAAAGGGAAACAAACAAGACACTCATTTAAGAGTAAGGATGTTGTTTCTACTAGCAGACCATTAGAACTTTTACATATTGTCTTGTTTAGTCCTATTAGAACAGAAAGCATTAGTGGTAAGAAATATGGTTTGGTCATTATTGATGACTATTCTAGATATACATGGTGATATTCCATAGAAGCAAGGATGAGACCTTTAAGAATTTCACAATATTATGCAAGAAGGTACAAAATGAAAAAGGATTCTGTATATTTGTCATTAGAAGTGATCATGGTGGAGAGTTTGAGAATGCAAACTTTCATTTGTTCTGTGATGAGAATGGGATCTCACACAATTTCTCTGTTGCTAGAACACCTCAACAAAATGGGGTTGTTGAGAGAAAGAACAGAAGTTTGCAAGAGATGGGAAGAACCATGCTCAACTCATGCAGTCTACCAAGGACCTTTTGGGCAGAGGCTATTAACACAGCCTGCTACCTTCAAAACAGAATATTGGTAAGACCAATTCTGAAAAGGACTCCTTATGAATTGTGGAAAGGAAGAAAACCCAACATATCATATTTCCATCCCTTTGGTTGTGAGTGTTTTATACTTAACACAAAGGATGATCTTGGAAAATTTGATGCAAAGTCTAACAAAGGATTTTTCATAGGTTATTCTGAAACATCAAAAGCCTATAGAGTTTATAACTCTAGAACTTTAATTGTAGAAGAATCAATCCATGTTAAATTCAATGACATGAAAGAGACTGATAGGGAACTATCAGATCTAGAAGATGATTTTGCAGGAATGGAGCTAAACACACACAACAGCACCAAGGATGAACAGGTGTCTGAAGATCTATCAGAACCTCCTCAGACAAATGTTGAGTCTCAGACTGACGTAGTATCACCTCACAAACCTGACTGGAGATACAAGTCACATCATCCTAAAGAGCAAATCATTGGCAGTACTTTAGAAGGAGTTAAGACAAGATCAAATTCGAGAATCTGAATTCTCTGCTCTCTTGTCTGAAATTGAGCCAAAGAACATTGATGAAGCTCTGCATGATGAAGGGTGGATCCTAGCCATGCAAGAGGAGCTGAATCAATTTGCTAGGAGTGATGTCTGGACCCTTGTTCCTAAACCCCATGGGAAAACAATTATTAGAACCAAATGGGTGTTCAGAAACAAGTTGTCTGAAGAAGGAAAAGTGGTCAGAAACAAGGCAAGATTGGTGGCTCAAGGGTACAATCAACAAGAAGGCATTGACTTCACTGAAACCTTTGCCCCTGTTGCCAGGTTAGAAACAATTAGAATTCTTCTTTCTTATGCTATAAATAATGGCATCAAACTATATCAAATGGATGTCAAAAGTGCCTTTCTCAATGGATTCATTGAAGAAGAAGTTTTTGTTAGACAACCCCCTGGCTTTGAGGATGTTGCTTTTCCTAATCATGTTTTCAAATTGAAAAAGGCTCTTTATGGTCTGAAGCAAGCCCCAAGAGCTTGGTATGACAGATTGAGCAGCTTTCTTATCAAAAAATTTTTGAAAGAGGAAAAGTAGATACAACCCTTTTTAAAAACAATCTAACAAAAATCTTATGCTTGTCCAGATATATGTTGATGACATTATATTTGGTTCAACTGATTCTTCACTATGCAAAGAGTTTTCTGAGTTAATGCAATCAGAGTTTAAAATGAGTTTAATGGGTGAACTAAAATTTTTCTTAAAACTTCAGATTAAGCAAGATTCTGATTGTATATGGATCCATCAAGAGAAAATATACAAAAGAAATGCTTAAGAAGTTCAATTTAAGTGATTGCAAACCCATGTCAACTCCTATGCATCCCTCTTCATCTTTAAGCAAGGATGAAAATGAGAACCAGTTAATCAAACTTGTATAGAGGAATGATTGGCTCTTTATTGTATCTAACAGCAAGCAGACACCTGACATTGTGTCCAGTGTATGGTCTTTGTGCTAGGATTTCATCAGATCCAAGAACTACTCATTACAAAGCTGTTAAGAGAATTTCTAGAATATCTTAAAGGTACTAACTAATCTTGGTCTATGCTATAAGAAAGACAAGGATTGCAGGTTAATAGGATACTGTGATGCTGACTTTGCTGGAGATAGAATAGAAAGAAAGAGTACCAGTGGAGGATGTCACTTCTTTGGAAGCAACACGATCAGCTGGTCAAGCAAAAGGCAAAGCACCATTGCATTATCAACAGCAGAAGCGAATACATCTCAGCAACCAGTTGTTGTTTCACAACTGTTATGGGTGAAGTATCAGCTTGAGGATTTTAACATTCCTATATCTGTTATACCTGTGGTTGTGTGATAATACAAGTGCCATTAATTTGTCTAAGAATCCTATCCAACATTCTAGGGCTAAACATATAGAAATCAAGCATCATTTCATTAGAGACTATGTTCAGAAAGGTGTTTTTGATATAAAGTTCATTGAAACAGAGCATCAATGGGCAGATATATTCACAAAACCCCTAGCTGAAGATATATTTAAGTTCATATGCAATAACTTGAACATACATGCATTTTCTAATTGATTATGTATGTTGTCTGAAAAGAGCATCTGAAATCTCAGGGTGTCTGAAATTGTGACATGTCTGAAATTTTAGGGTATCTGAAATTTTATGTGTGTCTGAAATTTATCACTTGACTGAAATAACTTAATGACGTGGCTATCTGAGACGTTTGAATTACATTTATTTTGTCTCTTCCACTTCGCACGTTACCCAATGTCTGCGCAGCCAGTACATGCCATCATTGCATCGTGGGTGTCTATAAATGCAGGAGTTAGTGTGTTGGAGAAGCCTTACACTTTCTCTCAGCTATTGTTTTGAACTTCTTCATCTCTCTTGCAACCGGATTTCTTCAAAGCTTTTCTCTGCAACTTCCAATGGCACCTAAGAAGTCTAGCTCAGGAGGCAATGTGGTCAGGTCAAAGGGTATTGACCTTGAGGATCTCAGGAATCTGGGTATGGATTTAACTGAAGAGTTTGAGGCTGCTGACTGGACTCCTTTCTTTGAGAGCATCTACTGCTCATGGCACGAACAAAGCATAGTGGATTTCTGGGCTTCACCAAGTGGTATTCCCAACTCCGAAGGTGAATAGGAGAGCATCAGGTCATCTGTGCTTGGTGTCCCTGTTTTTGTTGATGTGGAGATCCTCTCTAACATCACAAAAGTGAAGGCTGAAGGAGAAATCTTCTACCCTGGATGGGAGCTGAAGAATGGTGGTCAGAAATGTATACAAGATTGTTGTATGGGTCTGAAAAAACCCCAGAGTTC
Source organism: Sesbania bispinosa (assembly GCA_026901365.1). Taxonomy (NCBI): domain Eukaryota; kingdom Viridiplantae; phylum Streptophyta; class Magnoliopsida; order Fabales; family Fabaceae; genus Sesbania; species Sesbania bispinosa. Next base: position 335,285 of record QLOH01000527.1, read on the forward strand.
TGATTCCAAATATTTGCTGGGCAAAGTGAGGGTTCTACACTCCAATTTAGGGTGTTCCATAATCCCTAAGAGTGGAAGCAGGAACCATGTTTCTGAGTTGGAAAGGTTCTGCTTAACCCACCTTGTGCTGAAGAAGAAGGTGAATCTACCAAGGATTCTGATGTTCCATATGCAGAAGAAGATTAGGACTCAGGTGCAAACCTTCCCCCATAATCTGCTTATCACCAAGGTACTTCTTCATTTCAAAATACCTCTGGAAAGAAGATTTGATCACAAAGGTCCTGTCTTCTTTGGAGAATCAAACATTAAGAGCATGAATCTGAAGAATGCTCTAGTTCCAAGGCCCCCATCTCCTACTTGAAGGAGAGTGTACTGATGGAGAAAGCATCCAGGAGGAATAGCACAATTGAGTTACTGGAAAGAGGCTGCAGGGAGACATCAGAAAGGGAGAGTTCAAAGGCTCCAAGCCCTCCCCTCAACCAAAGCTGCAGGAAGTTACCAGTAAGAAGTGCAGCAAAGTGTCTACAGCAAACCCTAACTTGCACTCTAAGACAACTGAACCTGTTCAGAAGGCTTTGCAAAAGCCGTCTGAAATTGTGGGTCAGGGGTCTGAAATTGCAAGGCCTATTAAGCCTACTTCAGTCAAAGAAGGAAAGGCTCATGAGGATAGGATTGTTGATGCTGATGCTGTAGCAGCACCACCATTGGCTTGCTTTCCCCCTCTGATCCAGAACTGATCCAAGTGGCTGCCACAAGCTACTGCTTTGGAGCAAGAGGAGCTGGAACAAAAGAAGAACAAGAAAAGACTGATCATGCACTTGTTTGTGGCTGCACAGCTTACCTTAGCTGAGGATGAAAGGCAAGAAACCTTGGCTCAAGGTTCTAAGAAAAGAAAAGATCCAGTGTTGTTCAGAGGAAGAAGAAGAGAAGTAGATTTCTTGAGATGTCTCATGAACCCAATGTTAGGGTTACAAGGAGTGTGGCAAATCAACAAGAAGCTGTGGATATGGCTGACAAGTACCAGAAGTTTGTCAAAGCCAATCTCTATTTCAAGAAGCTTAGAGAAGCTAAGCAAGCTGAAAGAGAAAACTAGCAGGTGTCTGAACCTGAAAAAGCTAAGACTCCAGTAAAGAGGCTTAGAGTCAGGTTTCACAATGTGACCCCTTCACCACCCTATTCACCTGAAAAGAGGCCTGCTGAAAAGGAAAAGGATGAAGAGAAGAAAGAAGAAGAAGAAAGACAAGAAAAAGAAAAGGAGGTTGTTGAGCAACCTATGGTTACTAAAGAAAAAGAACCAGCACCACCATCACCATCATCTCCACCATCACCCCCATCCTCACCATCATCAACATCATCTTCAGACTCAGCTCATTCTGAAGAGCCAGTTGTAGAACTTCAACAACCATCAGGCTCAAAGGTGTGGAAAGGAAGCATGCTACCTGAGCACATCAGACTTGGACCCAAGAGTAGGGATTTCTTCACAGAACCCATTTTTGATCCATATGATTTCCCATCAACTGATTTTCAGTATGCTCAAGAAGCTGAAGTACCACATAGAAGGTATGAGGGACCCTTCGTTGAAAGGGAGAGAGTGCCAAAATTCCCAAACCTCTATGAAGAATTATTGTACTTCAGAGATGCACCTCCCATCTCTCTGCATCAAGGTTTGATCAAGCACACTGCTGAAGCTGAAAGGGAGAAGTACAAGGGAAGTCTAGATCAACAATACTCTGGGCAGCTGGAAAAGATCAGAAAGGGAGTGGTAACCCCTGCTCATAGGTGGGCACCACTAAATCCCTTCTCAGATGAAGACTGAATGAAGCTATCCAATGATGAATGGAGTTTTTCAAGGCGGCTTTTACACAGAGGGAGAGCTGTTTGAAAGAGACTGTATCAAGGGCATAGGTATGAGAGGCTACAGGCCTCCTAGGACTTTCTCAATCAGGCCAACCACCAAAATTCTGGTGCAAACCTGATAGGATTGTGCCTAGGTATCCTTTGAAGGAGGGTTCTGAGATAAGTTTAAAGAACCTAAAGTTTACCCAGCCCCTTCAAGCCTTTGACTCCAAGGGAGTGGAGAGAGCTACCTGCCAATGTAAAGAGGCAAGGAGGAGGCATGATCACAGTCTTAGAGACAGGGTTTGGGCTTCTTATTGGAAGATAAGAGAGGATGTCGGATCCTCTTCTGGGTCATCTGGACCTGATGAAGAATTCACTAGTTGGCTATGGGAAGTACATGAATGTGCAGTATATGTTTATCAGACAACCCTTTCCCCCTCTGACTGCACCATTTCATGAAGAATGGGAGTTGATCAACCCCATTGGCACCTTCTTTCATCCTGTCTATCATCCTCATGAGTAGGGGTTATTTCCAAGTTTTGAAGTGCTAGGATTTGTATGTAGGCACATTCAAATCATCTTCTATGAAACAGACCCTGACCCTGAAGAAGAGAATAGGAGGTTGAGGAAGAAGATACAAAAACTGGAAAAGCACAATGCTGATCTCATTGCCAAGCAGACCATATTCTGCATGAGCAACAACTGATTAGAAATGGCCAAGAAGATATGAAGACTGGTCTTCTCTCCCAGATTGACAAGGCAAAGGATGAGCTCATCTCCTTCATGAAGGATGCTTTGTTGAAGAAGGATGGGTAGTCAATGATGTAGCCATGTTCTAAGTTCTATTTCTGATATGTGCAATCAATTTCATGTGTGTCTGAACATTTCTTGACACATATATATATATCATAATTTCTTTGAATGTTGTTCTTTTCTTTAAGTTTATACTTCATGATTTAAGTTTTCAATAGGGTTGTTGTTGTGCTCTGGAATCCCTTTTGATTGATGACAAAAGGGGGAGTATAAAACTAACAATATCTGAAGTGTTTACAACACTCAGGGGGAGTATATGAAACTGATAAACTGAAAGAGTAAATCAGTTTAAGTGTTCATCATCTGAGGGGGAGTTATCATCTCTTTATATTAAAAACTCCTTTCAGATGTGTATATTTTTAAGCAAATTTGTCATCATTAAAAAGGGGGAGAATGTTGAGTCTCAAAAATATCATAAGTAAATTATGATATTTTAAGACAATATAATTCCCAAGTTTTAATGACTAACAAATTGGGTTAAAATAATTTATCATAAGATACACAGATGTTTTTTTAATGATTTATCTATGATTTCAGCAAGCCACCATGATCCTACAAAAAGACTTTGAAGTATTTCACCTGTCTAAGGGATCAAGCCTTCTGAAGGTTTCAACCCGTCTGAAGTGTTGAAGCCGTCTGAAGTGCCCAACCCGTCTGAAGTGTTGAAGCTAGCTGTCTGAAGTCTCAATAATGACGTGGCACCTTTGCTGAAGTTTTGTGAAGACGTTTTCTGAGTCTCTGTTGCACGTACCTTTTCAAGCATATTTATGGCAAGGAACATAGAGGTCTTTCCTGGTGTTTTTTGAAATTTATACACCACTGAGGAAATTCCTGCAACGCAGCCTCTGTAGGCAGCATTTGAAGCAGCTTTTGGCAGGTGCAACCTTGTACTGTGTCAGAAATGTCAGTACTCTCAGAAGCATGTCTCACAACGGATTAAATATTATTTAATGCTATCTCTAAACGGTGGTTTTTCAACGGACTGAAGTCTGGGTATAAATACCCCTCATGAAGACCATCACAACAGCTAAGGATTTCATATTCAAGAAATCAAAGAGAAACAAACCGCTGCCAGTTTTTACTCTAATAAAAACTCTCTGATAATATTCATTGTACACACATTGTATATCCTGAGTGTACCTCAGTTATCTTTGTACATTGTATTTGTTTGAGCTTAAAAACTGGTTTAGTTTAAAAGCTTAAATTATCTTTCTCTATAAAATTGTTCTTGAGCCTGGAGAGGCTTGTTGTCTAAAGAATACTTGTCTGTAAGAGCTGGAGAGGCTGGCTGTAAAGAATACTTGGTTGTAGAGCCTGAAGAGGCTTGACTGTAAAAGAATACTTGTAATCTTTGTGAAAGATTAAGAGAAAGTCCAAGTGCTAGTTGGCATTGGGACTGGACGTAGCTCAGCGGTCAGGCGTAGTGAGTGAACCAGGATAAATTCCTTGGCTAAGTTTTCTATCCCTTAACTCTTGTCAATTCGTTTATAATCTAATTAAGGGTGTTGAAAAGCAATTCTAAATATTTTAAAAGCTAAGAACCTTTTAAAATACATTTTCAGAAGTTGTCTTAAAAACTTCAGACGGCCCTCAAAAACCTGTCTGAAACAGTTTTATACTTGTTGCCTTTGAAAAGCTTTCAAAAATATTAAGAAACACTATTCAACCCCCCTTCCTAGTGTTTCCCTGTGTTTCTACAAGTTCAAGTTCTCCCCCCCCCCCTTTACCTAAGGAAATTCCTCAAGATATGGTGCAGCAACAGCTCCAAGAACAGCCCCAAAATCACTCCTTTGATCACCAAACAAGAGCTAACAATGCTTGAAGGCTAGGTGTTTAAAGCTTTAGTTCAAAAATGGAACCTGGCTTGAAAGTGTTTGATGGAGAATTGAAATTTTTGGAGAAAAAAGAGAGAGCTCACGGCCAGGAAGGAGAGAAAGAGAGAATGAGAGAAAAAATGAAGCATGCATGTGTGGAAGAAAAGAAGAAAAAGTGAATTTTTGGTGGTTTAAATGCCATAAAGACTTATACTTAACACTTGTCTGGAGAAAAAGAAAGAAAAAAGACAAGTGTCTCTCATTGCAAAGCTCTCCCACATGCACGGCATGCATGAGAAGCTAAGGGAAGGTTTGTGCAATTTTCTGGCCCGAATCAAGAGTATTCGGGCCCGGTTCAAAAGACAGTAGGGGCAAAAAGGTCATTTTTCACAGAAAAATTCCAAAAATCACCAGAAATTCTAGAAAAATAGGAAATTCATTCCTAAAAACCCAAAAAATATAAATTTTGATGATTAAAAATAATTTTAATCACTCAAAATCAATAAAAACACCACAATACGGAAAAACGGTAAAAACGTGGGTGTTACACTGATAACCATCATCTGAAGATTTTCAGAAGCAAAATTTTCAAAAATATTTTTTAAAAGAAATAGTTACCATTGAAACATTATTCAACCCCCATTCTAGTGTTCCCTGTATTTCCAACGTGTAATCCATGAACAGGGCATGGGCATTGGGTTAGCCAAAAGACATTACCAATACTCTAGTGCTCGTATCTAGTTCTAAAGGCAGTTTTTGGAATATCCTCACTCTTGATCTTAATTTGATTATAGCCTGACCTCAAGTCTATTAGAGAAAACGGACACTCCCCTAAGTTGTTCTTGTGAAGTCTATAAATCAGTTTAAGTATTTAAACATGACTATAAGACTTAACATCCTTAAGTTTTAATGATTAACCAATAAGATTATATAAGGACAAATAAGTTTATATAAGAACTTTATAAGATTAAGTAAACAGGTTCTACTGAGAAAGGTATTTGTTTTTTTATTGTGTTTCAGGTAAGAATATTTATCTGAAGAAGAAGAGTAGAAGATCACAACAGAAGAAGAACAATATCAGAATTAAGAAGAATCGAAATCAGAAGATCAGAATCAGAAGAACGAAGTGCAGAATCTGAAGAAGAGTAATTCTCAACAAGGTTGAAGCAATTGAAGAAGCAATCAACTGAAGACAGACTTCGTCTGAAAACTGAAGACTCTGAAGATTAGGATCTGAAGACTATCTGAAGAACAGTCAAGAAATAAGAACAACTATCATCTGAAGAATTGAAGACTTTGAAGACTCGGAAGATCTGAAGACCATCTGAAGACATGAAGACAACAATGGAAGTTTAGCTATCATCTGAAGACGCAACTATCTGAAGAACAGCTATCATCTGAAGAAATGAAGACAATATGAGCAGTTTATGTATCTGAAGACTGAACGTATCAGGATCCAGAAATAATCTCTTGGAGACGTTACAAAGAGTACGACTCACTCCATCAAATGTATTATATACAAAAGTCAGACATGTTTTTCGACCTCGACCAAAGTCTTGCACAAATAAGGAAACACTGCAAAGACTTTCTGCAATGCTGCCGCTCCTGCAACAAAAGGTATCTGCGTGCGCAGACCTACTTTACCAGTGTATGCCATCGATAAGAACGGGACAGAAGACCAAGTAAAGGCAACAAGAAATGTTTGAGTAAAATACATATAATTCAATATCTTTATTCATATCAGATGAAGAAGAAGATACAAGAAGAATGAAGCTGCAATCATCTGAAGATCAGAAGGCATATTCATAAGAAGAAGAAGAAGAATGAAGCTGATATCAAAGAATTGAAAGCATTTCAAGCTGGAAATTGAAATAAGCTTGAAACAATTATGAGCACTTGTTGAAGCTGATGAACTAACAATATCAGAGTATATGTGAAGATTGAAGAGATCAATCATCTGAACATATCACTCTCTGAATGCATGAAACAACTCTCAACACAGAAGAAAAGATTATATGATTAAATGCTTATAATATCATATAACTTTATCCAAAGAAGAACGGCAACAACAGCTTTTGGACTAGACACCTCACTCAAAGAGGAAAGAAGAATGGTGTCAGGAAGCATGTGGAAAAAAAGGAGTATAAGCAGAATATGCAAAGGGACAAATCCAACGGATATTTCCTCATATACACTCCGAAGAAAATCAGAAGAAACAGAAGTAATCAGATGCAAGTTGAAGAAGAAGAAGTAATCAGATGCAAGCAGAAGAAAGCAGAAGAAAGCAAAAGCATCAAGAGAGAGAGCAAGCATAAACATATCAGAATATCTTTAATAAAGAAGCACATAACAAGTGTCAGAACGGGATCGTCTGAACACCTATTCGCTTATGAAGAAGCAACCATTTGAGGAGCTATTACACAATGGCTATATGAGCCACATCATCATCAACTCAACGGTATTATGAATCATCTTCAACGGCTATATTCAAGCAGAACATATAAATAGCCCAAGATTGAATTTGAAGATGTTGGTCGGTTAGATCAATCAGGCTACTGACCTGTTGGTCAGTTAGTCATGTTTGTCAGTTGATTTGTTAGATCAATGAAGTAAGTTGTTGGTCTGAAGACATCCATGCTGAGCAAACTAACTATCAAACCTGGAATGGTTTGAAGCCCTGAACATACCTTGGTGTTCCAATGATACGGGTGAGAATGTAGCCCATGGAAACCAATGGTTGGAGAATGAGGTTGGAGCTTAAATTCATATCTTAGTTATCCTACTCTCAGAGGATGTATTCCTCATAGAAAAGACAGGGATTGTACTTAATTTCAAACACTTGTATCACTGTTTATCCTTGTACTTAGTTTGTAATGTCCGTATCCTGAGTGTACTCAGTAATCCCTATGTACAAGAAGAATCTGAGTTGAGAGGTTCTAGCGAACTTCTAGCTTAGGTTGAGTAGTAAAATACTCTACACTTGGATAAGTGTCTAAGCCTAGAGAGGCTTGGTGGAAGAAAGAATACTTGGTAGGATCTATGTATGATCCTGGCTGGGTCTTGGTGACCTAGTGTGACACATGCATGTGTTGGGTCTGAAGGGCCTGGAAGACACATGTAGGTGTTGAGAAGGTCTTGGTGACCTTGTTTGCTGGGTCGGTGTGACCTATGTGTTCAGGGTTGGTGTGATACTGGATGTTGATGTTTGGAGAGACTGTACTCGTGTTGTGTGGAGAGACTGTACTCGTGTTTGTCTGAAGAAACGGTACTTGGAAAATCCAGTGGTGGTTTGCCTCTAGACTGGATGTAGCTCACAGGTTGGTGGCTGAACCAAGATAAATTTTGTGCCTAAGTTTCTCTTCCCTTAATCTCTTTTATTTACAGTCTTTACATTTACGTTGGGGATTGAAAAGTATTTTTCATAGTAATCTTGACACAACGATTTCAATAAAACAAGTTTTCAAACAAACATAACATAAAACATCTCTTATATCGTTTGAAGCATTACAAGAATGTATGTTGAAGAACCTCTGAAATAACTGTCTGAGGTGAGTTCAAAATGAGCTCAGTTCAGAAGTTAGAAATAGATGATCTCTGATCATCTGAAGCATTTCAGAAATAGTTCTGAATGTACTCTTGGTAATAATCTTCAGAAGATACTTAGAGAAGCTTTTCAATCAAACAACTTAAGTGTAAGAGAAAGATTTTCTATCTTTATCTTTTATATGTTCCGCAAGTTTTTAAAAGTAACTCTGATCTTAAGATTCGTTTGCACATTGATCACCCTACGTGATTGATTTAATCAAAGATTTCCAAAATAGTTTAAAAAGATTAAAACACTATCCCCCCCTTCTAGTGTTGCCCGTGGTTCTAACAAGTGGTATGAGAGCTCGCCTTCGGGTTGAGCATCTAACAAATGCAGAAGGAGTAGATCCTCATAAGATGGAAATCTCACAAGCTGAAGCAACTCTGAAGAATGATAATGAGAATAGGAAAATTATTTTTTCCAAAGCTCATTATTCATTGAACTGAAGCGCAGGACGTAACTGGAAAAGGAAAGTGTATCTATCTCTAGATCACAACGGTAACACCTTTCCTATCTAAATTTAATTTTAAATTTAAACATAGTTACTTAACGTCGTGTGTTTTGTTTTATTGAAATTTTTGTTGGTAAATATGGTATGAAAATGTGTTTCATGATTTGTTTGATTCAAATCATTAATTCGTGTATATATGTGTGTGTGTGTGTGTGAGTATATGACTGCATGCTAAGTGTTCTATATTATATATTGCCTGATGTTTATAATTTGTTCTGTGTATATACTTGTTGTATGTTTTCTTTGTCTGTTTAAATAAGTTGAACAGTCGCGCATGTTTAATAGAATATTATCTGCATGAATATATTTGTGTGTTTTTATTTAAGTAAATGAAGAGTCATATGTATTGAATGTGAAACGGCGCAATGTGAATCATTGAATCATCAACCGGTTTCTTTCAATCAGCACGATTGTACTACTTCCCACAACCGGTTCAGTGCACGTAACCACCTCTCATCAATGCTTGAAGCACGCTCTCTTGCTTATATAAAAGGATTGGATAATCAACATGGAAATTACACCCCATTCAAATCCTTTTCCTAAAAAGCCAAAGCACTCTCTCAGAAAGATCAATTGTTCCATAGTACTAATGGCAAATACTTCAGTATTATCAAGTAACCTTGCTCTCTCAGTTTTTAATGAGAATCATCCCGTGTAAGATGGTAAATCTCTCGGAATTTGACGAGGCAGATTACAAGATTTCTGAGTATTTTGGTGCAGTTGGATGGACTCCATACTTCAACAACATTTCCTCCTCCTGGCATAAGGAAAGTGTAATGGAGTTTGGGACAATATCAAGATCATATCTGGACCCAACAGAACTGGGATTGAAACGAATGGTAATGGGAAGATCACTATTTGTGGACACCAAACTTATTGCTAAAGTTATAGGTGTTCCGACAGAGGGGGAACAATACTTCCAAAGATGGGAATCGTTACATGGTGGAACATTTGTTCTTGACCAACATCTTTTGGAAGAATTTGCCCCTTTCAGACCTTCTCAACTATTAAGCATACCCAAAGCCCTCCTTGCTATACTAAACTGCTCTATTCTCCCTAGGGGAAGAACAATTTGGTTATAAGCATGATGGAGAGTTGTATTGGGACTCTTTCGGACAAGAAGAAAATCAATCTCCCATGGGTGCTGATGTATCAGATGATGTTCAGAGATGAGATGGGCAATGAGAATCTCTATCCTCATAACACCCTAATCATGAAAATTCTATTGCACAAGGGATTTCCTATGGAAAGTCTCTTCAATCAACCGTCTCCTGACTTCTTCACTCCGGCTGCATACGCTGAGTTAAACCGAACTCTAATAGAAAGAAAAAAGCTCCGAGAATCAAGTGGTCATTCATCCTCTCTTGCTCCACGCATTGAAGAAGGAACTAAAGATACCCACTTGAAGTCTCATAAAAGGAATGACGTCTGGTGCATACAATGTGAAGAGGAAACTGATAAGGTGGATAGGCTTGCAAAGAGATTAAAAGCTGCAAAGAGAGCTCCAAAAGCTGAAGGCAGAAAAGGAGAAAGTCAATGCCAATGAGAACAAACCTGTTGATTATCAATGATACACTTGTGTTTTGTTTCCGAGTCTTTGTATCTAGTCTTTTATAAAATTAATGATTCTTAAGTTTTCCTGATTATTTTCAATGTGTTCTATTTGCTTCTATGTGTTCTATCTATATGTGTTATATTTTGCATGTTTAGTTATATCATTAACTCAACTCTATCTCTAACAAATTAACAAATTGATTTCGTAAAAGATAAACTTAATTACCTATAGAGAATTAAAATTAACCATCTTAATAAGATAATTTCTAAATTTGATAAATGTTTATCTGTAATTTAAAATACTTAATTTAATAATTAACAAACTATAATCAGGTGCTACTGAAAGGTATTCTTAGTTTGTGTTTCAGAAAATAAGTTTAAAGAAAAGTTTCTAAAGAAGATCATCACAAGGAAATAGCTTCTGAAAGGGTAAGATGATTGTTCAAAGATTCTCTGGAGCAAAAGACAAAAGTAGAGCGCGAAGACTTCAAGAGAAATCAGAAGGAGAAAAAGTATTCAGAAAAGGAAATGCATTTCTTCAATCAGAAAATGATAAAATTGGTAACATTATCTCCTCTACTTATTTAAATTTTCATGATCATATGATTTAATTATGAAATCTTTTTTAAAAGTCACTTCTTTTCAAAAAAGGGATCTTTTGAATCTGTAGTGTCTAATGTCTTGGGTAATTAAAGGACGCGACTTTTCTCTTATCCGTCAATCAACGCACACTTCCCTAAGGAGGCGCTGTCAGGGTCATCATTAAAATCTTTAAGTGCTCTTATGTCTATATATATACGTAATTAGAATATTAGTTCTCCTCATCCAAACCCCCATATCTCTCCAAGAAACCTCCAAAAGTTTTTTTTTTCTTTCTCTTCCATCCCTCAAAATGTCTTCCTCTATCTCTATCTTTCAAACCCAGATCGTAGATTTTCAGAGTCTCACTAACGATGGTTTTAATGTAACTGCCTTCTTCGAAGCCGCCGGATGGTTACCCTTCTTTGAAGCCATTGATAGTTAGTGGCATGAAGAAAGTGTGTACCAATTCTGGAACACATTAACCCTAGAAAACTCAGAAGTAGAGACATGTTTGAAAGCCCATGTGATGGATCAAAAGGTAGTTGTGACTACTGATATCCTTGAAAAAGCTCTAGGAGTAAAAGCAGAAGGGGAAATGTTCTCAACAGGCTGGAAAGACCTGTATGATTGTGAAGGAGAGTTTAACCATTTGATCTTTAGTAGGCAAGGAATGAAGGTTATTCCCAAAGTTCTCTTCAGCATTCTGAAATATTGTGTGATCCCAAGTATTAAGGATAATCATAACTCTGAGATGGAGAGATTTTGTGTTATCAATCTTCTACAAAAGAAGAAGATTAATCTTCCGTGGATCATTCTATTTGATATGGCTAGAAGAAAACTGGGAGACTCTACTATCCTGCCTCACAATATTGTGATCATGAAGATTCTTATGGTAAACAATGTGGTCATTGACCATCTGTACAATCATAGAAATCCTGGTCTTCTTAAGGTTAATCATCGGAACATAGAGGAAACCGATGGCATTCCTGAGATCCAAAGACTAAGGATGGAGAACAATCAACTTCGTCAAAAGTTAAAGAAGATAAGGAGGTCTGTGTTCAAACTGACAGGTGATATGGGAATTTAAAGAGTCAAGTGAAGAGAAGTCGATCCTTTAAATCCTTGACAAAACATCTCATATTTGCTTGTGTGCCTCTTCTTTTTGTCTTTAACGTTTGATATTCTTATCCTTGCTCTGTCCTCTTTGGATATAGTGAACATGTTTGTTTTCCCTTCGGTCTCCATCTGTCTGTCTCTGATCTCTTATTCTTTACGTCTTTCTTAATAACAAGCTATTAAAATCAAAAGAGGGAGAAAACTAATCACCAAACCTTTTTAATCAATGACAAAAGGGGGAGAAAGAAATATAAAATTACAAAATGCTAAAAAGAATGTAACAAAAGGGGAGAAATATAGGAAGAAACATAAATAGGAAAGAAATATAAAATATAGTAAGGAAACTCAGAAGATAACAAACTAAAAGTCATAACATCTGATAAGAATAACAATAAGTAAAATAAGGTAATAACAGAGTTTAGGTTCTCAATAACATAGGTATCTGAAAGATCTAACCTAAAAGAGTAACATAGTAACAATTAGTGTCTAAAAGATTAAGAGTAAAGATTAACATTTGGTATCTAAAAGATTTAATCAGAAAAAGTAATATCTAAAATTGGTATCTAAAAGATTTAATTAACAAATGGTATATAAAAGATATAATTGATATCTAAAAGATTTAATTGGTTCATAAGATAATTAAAAAATATCTTGCATGTCTCAGGTGGAGTAATATAGATAGGGGGAGTAATACAATTAATTAATTTGTTTATCATCTCTCGTTTCTCTTTTCTATATACATTTTGTCAGTAATATATAACTTATTTGTCATCATTAAAAAGGGGGAGATTGTGAAGTCTATAAATCAGTTTAAGTATTTAAACATGACTATAAGACTTAACATCCTTAAGTTTTAATGATTAACAAATAAGATTATATTAAGGACAAATAAGTTTATATAAGAACTTTATAAGATTAAGTAAACAGGTTCTACTGAGAAAGGTATTTGTTTGTTGATTGTGTTTCAGGTTAGAATATTATCTGAAGAAGAAGAGTAGAAGATCACAACAGAAGAAAACAGTATCAGAATTAAGAAGAATCGGAATCAGAAGATTAGAATCAGAAGAACGAAGTGCAGAATCTGAAGAAGAGTAATTCTCAACAAGGTTGAAGCAATTGAAGAAGCAATCAACTGAAGACATACTTCGTCTGAAGAACTGAAGACTCTGAAGATTAGGAAGATCTGAAGACTATCTGAAGAACAATCAAGAAATAAGAACAGCTATCATCTGAAGAATTGAAGACTTTGAAGACTCGGAAGATCTGAAGACCATCTGAAGACTTGAAGACAACAATGGAAGTTTAGCTATCATCTGAAGACGACTATCTGAAGAACAGCTATCATCTGAAGAAATGAAGACAATACGAAGCAGTTTATGTATCTGAAGACTAAACGTATCAGAATCCAGAAATAATCTCTTGGAGACGTTACAAAGAGTATGCCTCACTCCATCAGATGGATTATATACAAAAAGTCAGACATGCTTTTCGACCTCGACCAAAGTATTGCACAAATAAGGAAACACTGCAAAGACTTTCTGCAATGTTGCCGCTCCTGCAACAAAGGGTATCTGCGTGCGCAGACCTACTGTACCAGTGTCTGCCATTGATCAGAACGGGACAGAAGACCAAGTAAAAGCAACAAGAAAAACGTTTGAATGAAATACATATAATTCAACAACTTTATTCATATCAGAAGAAGAAGAAGAAAGAAGAGAAGAAGAAGAAGAAGAGGAAAGAAAGAAGAAGAAAGAAGAAGAAGAAGAAGACACAAGAAGAATGAAGCTGCAATCATCTGAAGATCAGAAGGCATATCTCATAAGAAGAAGAAGAGAAGAAAAATGAAGCTGCAATCATCTGAAGATCAGAAGGCATATCTCATAAGAAGAATAAGAAGAAGAATGAAGCTGATATCAAAGAATTGAAAGCATTTCAAGCTGGAGAATTGAAATAAGCTTGAAACAATTATGAGCACTTGTTGAAGCTGATGAACTAACAATATCAGAGTATATGTGAAGATTGAAGAGATCAATCATCTGAACATATCAACTCTCTGAATGCATGAAACAGCTCTCAACACACAAGAAAAGATTATATGATTAAATGCTTATAATATCGTATATCTTTATCCAAAGAAGAAACGGAAACAACAGCTTTTGGACTAGACACCTCACTCAAAGAGGAAAGAAGAAATGGTGTCAGGAAGCGTGTGGAAAAAAAGAGTATACGCAGAATATGCAAAGGGACAAATCCAACGGATATTTCCTCATATACACTCCGAAGAAAATCAGAAGAAATCGGAAGAAAGCAGAAGTAATCAGATGCAAGTTGAAGAAAGCAGAAGTAATCAGATGCAAGCAGAAGAAAGCAGAAGAAAGCAAAAGCAGATCAAGAGAGAGAGCAAGCGTAAACATATCAGAATATCTTTAATAAAGAAGCACATAACAAGTGTCAGAACGGGATCGTCTGAACACCTATTCGCTTATGAAGAAGCAACCGTTTGAGGAGCTATTACACAACGGCTATATGAGCCACATCATCATCAACTCAATGGTATTATGAATCATCTTCAACGGATATATTCAAGCAGAACATATAAATAGCCCCAAGATTGAATTTGAAGATGTTGGTCGGTTAGATCAATCAGGCTACTGACCTATTGGTCAGTTAGTCATGTTTGTCAGTTTATCTGTTAGATCAATCAAGTTGGTTGTTGGTCTGAAGACAACCATGCTGAGCAAACTGACTATCAAACCTGGAATGGTTTGAAGCTCTGAACATACCTTGGTGTTCCAATGATACGGGTGAGAATGTAGCCCATGGAAACCAATGGTTGGAGAATGAGGCTACAGCTTAAATTCATATCTTAGTTATCCTACTCTCAGAGGATGGTAATCCTCATAGAAAAGACAGGGATTGTACTTAATTTCAAACACTTGCATCACTGTCTATCCTTGTACTTAGTTTGTAATGTCCGTATCTTGAGTGTGTACTCAGTAATCCCTATGTACAAGAAGAATCTGAGTTGAGAGGTTCTAGCAAACTTCTAGCTTAGGTTGAGTAGTAAAATACTCTACACTTGGATAAGTGTCTGAGCGCTTGGAGAGGCTTGGTGGTGGAAGAAAGAATACTTGGTAGGATCTACGTATGATCCTGGCTGGGTCTTGGTGACCTAGTGTGACACATGCATGTGTTGGGTCTGAGGGCCTGGAAGACACATGTAGGTGTTGAGAAGGTTTTGGTGACCATGTTTGCTGGGTCGGTGTGACCTAGTGTGTTCAGGGTTGGTGTGATCCTGGATGTTGATGTTTGGAGAGACTGTACTCGTGTTTGTGTGGAGAGACTGTACTCGTGTTTGTCTGAAGAAACGGTACTTGTGGAAAATCCAGTGGGGTTTGCCTCTAGGACTGGATGTAGCTCAGGGTTGGTAGGTGAACCAGGATAAATTTTGTGCCTAAGTTTTCTCATCCCTTAATCTCTTTTATTTACAGTCTTTACATTTACGTTGGGGATTGAAAAGTATTTTTCATAATAATCTTAACACAACGATTTCAATAAACAAGTTTTCAAACAAACATAACATAAAACATCTCTTATATCGTTTGAAGCATTACAAAGAATGTATGTTGAAGAACCTCTGAAATAACTGTCTGAGGGGAGTTCAAAAGGAGCTCAGTTCAGAAGTTAGAAACAGATGATCTCTGATCATCTGAAGTATTTCAGAAATAGTTCTGAAGGTACTCTTGGTAATAATCTTCAGAAGATACTTAGAGAAGCTTTCAATCAAAACAATCTTAAGTGTAAGAGAAAGATTTTCTATCTTTATCTTTCATATATTCCGCAAGTTTTTAAAAGTAACTTGATCTTAAGATTCGTTTTGCACATTGATCCCCTACGTGATTGATTTAATCAAAGATTTCCAAAATAGTTTAAAAAGATTAAAACACTATTCAACCCCCCTTCTAGTGTTGCCTGTGGTTCTAACAGTTCTAAAAGGTCATATATCCTAGGCAAGGGATACTTATTCTTAATAGTTACCTTGTTCAGCTGCCTAAAGTCTACACACAACTCATACTCTCATTCTTCTTTTTAACTAAGAGCATTGGTGCTCCCCAAGGTGACACACTAAGTATGATGAATTTCTTCTTAATCAACTCTAATTGTTTCTTACGTTCACTCATCTCTAGTGGTGACATCCTATAGAGGGCCTTGGAGATAGTCCCGGTGCGACACCAGGTCTATTGAAAGCTCAACCTCTCGGTCCGGAGGTAGGGTGGTTACCTCACTAGGGAAATCATCCTGAAACTCCCTAACCATAGCTACACTACTCAAGTTGGACTTAGACTCTACAGTTGAGGAAAGTAGTAAAATAAATCACTGACTCCCATCATACAGGCATTCAGAAATTTGAGTCAAATTAGAAAATAAGCATGATGGTTCCTCTCTCGGAGGAAGAGGAAGTGACTTAAGAGGGGGTGAATTAAGTTAATCCAAATTATCTAATTTAATCCCTTTACTCTTTCTATCTTTTATGGTACTTACAAAATTCTCTTTTGATGAAATGTGAATGCAAACTACTAATTATTCAATATACAATATATAATAATCACAATCAATAAGTAAAAGTTAAGGGAAGAAGAAATGCAAACTCGATTTATACCGGTTCGGCCAACCCTTTGCCTACGTCCAGTCCTCAAGTCACCCACTTGAGATTTCCACTATTTTGTAAAGTTCTTTACAAAGACGAACACTCAACACCTTGGAATCCCTTTCCCTTGTGTAGAGTTTCACTTACAAAAAACGAGAGGCACCCTCTCTGATTACACCAGAATGAGTAAATGATATATGAACAGGTTAAACTCTCTTTTAGAGTGAATGATACAACTTGAAGAACTTAATAAGAATTCTTTAACAATTTGCAAGAGTTTGGCCCAAATGATTCATAAAAAGATTTCTCACTTTATGATTGCACACTTATATTCTGCAGATTTTTTGAAATTGAGACACATATTTATAATAAAACAATTGAATCTTTGTAACTCTTGATGAGGAATTGTGTGTCTTCAAAATTTTCAGAAAAATCACGCTGGTAATGGATTACAAGGAAGTGGTAATGGATTACACCTTTAAAAATTCAATGGTTTATGAAACTTGTGACTGAAACTTGAATTTCATATTTTCTGCACTCTGGTAATCCATTACAAGAAACTGGTAATCGATTACCATAGTAAAAAATTTCAAATTTGAATCTCATAACTTCTGGTAACCGATTACACCAAGTTGGTAATCGATTACGAGTTCAAAAAATTAATTTTGAACAGATTTTACTTTATAAAAACATTTTACTTAAATTTTATTTTTAATGCAAAGTAACTTGCAAATTCTAGAATTCTTTTAACATTTATCTAACTAGGCTAATACTTATCTAATAAACCTTCTCGTCTTTGATTTCGTATTAAACCTTGCTTCTTGATCTTGTATTGATCTTCTTGTCTAGCTTTTTCTTTTGCCAATCCTTTTGTCAATCTAGTACTCTCTTTTTCTTTTCATTGGCATCATCAAAACCTGCATTCAAAGCATCTACAATCTCCCCCTTTTTGGTGATGACAACTATCTTTAAAGGGAAGAAAGAAAAATAGAGTATTAAAAACTAACAAAATCTGGATGTGAAGTGATTACAGGTCTCAGGGGGAGTAACTGATAACTGATACATGTATTTGATCAAAAATCAGTTTAAGTGATCATCATCTGAGGGGGAGTATTTTTATTAATTTTAAATCTCCTTTCAGATTTATGTATTTTAAAAGCAAATTTGTCATCATTAAAAAGGGGGACAATGTTGAGTCTCAAAAATATCATAATGGAAATTATGATGTTTAAGACAGCTAAATTCCCAAGTTTTAATGCTTAACAAATTTGAGTTAAAATATTTATCATAGATGCATATATGGTTTAATGGTTATCTATGATTTCAGCAAGCCACTTAGAATATATAAGATTATGTGAAGTGTCTTCAACCTGTCTGAGGAGTTAAAGCCTTCTGAAGGTTCAACCCGTCTGAAGTGTTGAAGCCGTCTGAAGTGCCCAACCCGTCTGAAGTGTTGAAGCCGTCTGAAGTCTCATTTATGACGTGGCAACCCTTTGCCTGAAGTTTGTGAAGACTTTTCTGAGTCTCTGCTGCACGTACCTTTTCAAAACACATTTATGGCAAGGAACACAGAGACTTTCCTGGTGTTTTTGAATTTCATACACCACTGAGGAAATCTCTGCAACGCAGCCTTTGCAGCAATAATAGTAGCAGCTTTATGGCAGCACCAACCTTGTACAGTGTCAGAGAAATCAGAACTCTCAGAAACATGTCTCACAACGGATTAAATAGCATTTAATGCTATCTGTAAACGGTGGTTTTTCAACGGATTGAAGTTTCAAACAGATTGAAGATTGGGTATAAATACCTCTTCATGAAGACCATCAGAAGTTAGTGATTCATTATACAAGAAAGTCTAAGAGAATATCACGCTGCAAGTTTTTATTCTTTAAAAACACTCTGATAAAATTATTTTTGTACACAATTTGTATATCCTGAGCATACCTCAGTTATATTCTACATTGTCTCTGTTTAAGCTTCAAACTGATATAGTTTAAGAGCTCAGATTTATTTTCTTTGTAAAATTGTTTTTGAGCCTGGAGAGGCTTGTCTGTAAAAGAATACTTGGTTGTTGAGCCTGGAGAGGCTTGTCTGTAAAAGAATACTTGGTTGTAGAGCCTGAAGAGGCTTGACTGCAAAAGAATACTTGTAATCTTGTTAAAGATTAAAGAAAATCCAAGTGCTAGTTGGCATTGGGACTGGATGTAGCTCACAGTGGTAGTAAGTGAACAAGATAAATCTCTTGGCTAAGTTTTCTTACCCTTATCTCTTGTCAATTTATTTATACTAATCAAAGGGTGTTGAAAAACTGTTCTAATATTTTAAAAGCAAGAAACCTCTTAAAAGATATTTTCAGAAGTCGTCTTAAGAAACTTCAGACAGCATCTTAAACCTGTATGAAACGTTTTTAAAACTCACTGTTTGCGAAAAGCTTCCATAAAATATTAAGAAAAACTATTCAACCCCCCTTCTAGTGTTTCCCTGTGTTTCTACAAATATCAACCAAGGAGTAGCAACCAAAATATCAAGTCGAAAGCGCAAGTAAACATAGTAGCAACTAGAATAGCCAAAACATAGGTCTAAACGGGTGCCAAAATACAAGGCAAAGAAATATAACGGTAAACAAAGCAATCTAAGGAGCATCTGATGAACGAGGACCAGAGCCGGAAGCATCCTCCATGCGAGTGAGGCAAGTCTCCAACGCATCGAAGCGCTCACCCACATACATCTTAAAGCTACGAATCTCGTCAATAATGTCGTGAGAAAATCAAGAGACGCATCCCGATCTGGAGGGGAAGGAGTACGCTCATCAACATTCATTGCATCACGTTTTCGCACCCATTCACCATCAACCTTGTGATATCCAAAAGAATTAACCGCGAAAGCTCCAATAGCACTAGTCCGCTTGACTGGAAGAAACATGTTTTCATTTGGAAGAGGAACATTGAAATGCTCCAAAAATAAAATGATCAAATGAGCATATAGGGAGCATTAGCATGCAAAGCCTTTTTCATCCTATGACGAATCAAATGAGCCCAATTGACCTCTCTATCACCATTGGAATTTGCTTAACCTCACTGTAGAGAACACCCTCTTTAATCTCCAAATTACTATAGAACATCCTAACCAATTTCAGGATAGATTAGTCCTTTCAAAGTCATGAAATCTAACAATCCAAAGGTCCTAAAAGTTTCATAGCAATCAAATGCCTCAACATCAAAGAATTCTCTATTTAGGTACTTAGGTTCTATAAGTCTACGGGTCGAAAATAATGATGAGTACCTATTTCGTTATCGGTTGCTAGAAAACAAAGCAAGCAAAGGAGACGGATTGGAAGGTGTCGGAGGTTCATCGGAGTTCCCCCTACGAGTATGATGAGCGGAAGAGTGTTTCGTCCTCTTGTTCGATTCCGCCATTTGAGATGACGATTGAAGAAATCATCGGTTAGATTGATAGAGAATGAAGAGAGGAAGAATTTGGGAGTTGTGGGAGGTGATTTGGTGGTGATTTGAGGAAGTTATGGTGATTTGAAGGATTTGGGATTAGGGTTCACGAAGAGAGAAAGAGAGATAGAAATGGTTCGCTACGATTGAAATGAATCCAGTATTTATAGAATACGCAGTCTGGTAATCGATTACGCCTTATTGTAATTGATTATCATGTTTCCAGGTAAGTTACAACTGTCGCAGGTAATCGATTACGTACATACTATAATCGATTACGTAGGCAACTGCTCTCGGGTAATCGATTACAACTGTTCTGAAATCGATTACAGACATTGATGCTCTCAGGTAATCGATTACAACCATTATGTAATCGATTATAGATACTGGAGCTCTCAAGTAATCGATTACTACCCATTGGTAATCGATTAAAACCAACCCAGAATTCACATATTCGTTTCCACACTCTCTGGTAATCGATTACGAATACCTTGTAATCGATTACAACCAAAAAAAAATTATTTCTAAAAGTTTTTTTAGGAATCTAAGTTTGAAAATCTAATATTCGTAATTCTCTCATAATTGTAAAGAAATTTTCTTTGGGTAATGGTTTGGTAAAATATCTGCGAGTTGTTCTTTAGTCTCTATAAATTCTAGGACACAATCTCTTTTTTGTACATGATCTCTAAGAAAATGATGCCTAATTTCAATGTGTTTGGTTCTAGAATGTAAGACAAGATTATTAGATAAATTAATGGCACTTGTATTGTCACAGTGAATAGGAATATGATCTATATTTAAGCCATAGTCTGATAGTTGTTGTTTCATCCAAAGAATTTGAGCACAACAACTGCCAGCAGCAATATATTCTGCTTCCGCAGTCGATAGAGCAACACTATTTTGCTTTTTACTATGCCATGACACTAAAGCAGATCCAATAAAGTGACAAGTACCACTTGTACTTTTTCTATCAGTTTTGCATCCCGCAAAATCTGAGTCAAAGTATCCTACTAGATTAAAAGGCATGTTTTTAGGATACCATAAGCCTAAGTTGATAGTTCCTAATAAGTATCTCATTATCCTTTTTACAGCACTTAAATGAGATACTTTTAGGTTTGACTGATATCTAGCACACAAGCATACACTAAACATGATATCTGGTCTACTTGCTGATAAATAGAGAAGAGATCCAATCATACCTCGATATCGTTTTATATCTATGGACTTCCCATTTTCATCCTTATCCAAATAGAAAGCAGTGCTCATAGGTGTGGCCATTTGTTTAGCGTTTTCCATTCCAAATCTTTTGAGAAGTTCCTTGCAATATTTGCTTTGGTTGATGAAGATATCTTTTTTGGTTTGTGTAATTTGCAATCCAAGGAAGAAATTCAACTCTCCCATCATAGACATTTCAAATTCGCTTTGCATGTCATTAGAAAATTCCTTGCACAAATTATCATTAGTAACCCCAAAAATAATATCATCAACGTATATTTGAACTAAAAGAATGTCATGCACATTTTTCTTTTAATAAAAAGTGTTGTATCAACCTTTCCTCTTGTAAATCCTTTTTCTAAAAGAAATTTGCTTAATCTTTCATACCAAGCCCTAGGTGCTTGTTTCAATTCATAGAGGGCCTTTTTTAATTTAAAAACATGATTAGGCAAATCTAGATTTTCAAATCTAGGAGGTTGTTCAACATACACTTCTTCTTTAATAAAACCATTAAGAAATGCACTTTTGACATCCATTTGATATAATTTAAAGTCCATTATAGAGGAATATGCAAGTAACATTCTTATAGCTTCTAATCTTGCTACAAGTGCATAAGTTTCTTCATAATCTATTCCTTCTTCTTGATTATATCCTTTAGCCACTGACCTAGCTTTGTTTCTAACAACTATACCATCTTCATCCAACTTATTTCTAAATACCCAATTTGTTCCTATAATTGGATGATCACTTGGTCTATCAACTAAGTCCCATACATGATTTCTTTCAAATTGATTTAACTCTTCTTGCATAGCAATAATCCAATGTTCATCTTTTAAGGCTTCATCAATATTTTTAACTTCAATTTTAGAAACAAAAGCCATATTGTTGCATATGTATTTAAGAGAGTGTCTAGTTGTTACCCCTTTTGAAATATCTCCTATAATGTTATCAAGAGGATGATCTCTTAAAGTTCTCCACTCTCTTGGAAGATCCATATTTGTTTGGTTTTCTTCTATTGTAGAATCTTCTATATTTTCCTTTTCTTTATCCTTGTGGACTTCTTCATGTATGTGAGTATTTTCTAAATTTTCTATAATATCATCAATTGTATCTTTTCTTGGATAGAACATGTTGGTCTCATCAAAAACTACATGTATTGATTCTTCTATTGTCATAGTTCTTTTGTTGTATACTCTATAGGTTTTACTATTCAAAGAATATCCAAGAAATATGCCCTCATCTGATTTAGCATCAAATTTTCCTAAGTTATCTTTTCCATTATTTAGTACAAAACATTTGCATCCAAAGATATGAAGGTGTGAGATATTTGGTTTTCTACCATTGAATATTTCATAGGGTGTTTTCCTTAAAATCGGTCTAATTAGTGCCCTATGCATGGTGTAACAAGCAGTTGATGGGTTTCTGGAAAGCGAACCAAAAATCCAGTAGTATAATAGTAAGAAAGATATCGTATCCACTGGGAACGGTTAATTTATGTAGATTGTGATCTATTTATCAAGAGAAAGCACGGTTTAGAGAGTTTAGTTGTGGAATTGTAAATAGAAAGTAAATAACAATTGGAATTAGAAAGGAAGAGTTAGAGACACTTTACATGGATTAGGATTGGACTTCATCTCATCGCACCCTTTATGCATGTAAAAACTATCTATTATTTTAGGTTTACTCTATAATACTGTAGACAAACTTTATTGCTAAGACCCCGAGTTACTAGCGATCTCACACACTCAAAGATAATCCATGCGGGCTCTCCCAAGCGACAGACTTACCCTCGACTTATTTTGCTCTCTTTTGTTCAGTTTGTAAAGGACTAATTGAAATACAGGGCCTACCAAATAAAGTATACATTTGCTAGAGTACTGTCACTACCCATCGCTCATTAGATATACCCATCTCTCGCTTCTGGGATTCACAATTAACTAATCCTTTGCTATCGGTAATTCAAAAACCATGCCTAACATATTGGAACGCCCTTCATTAGAGTACTCACACTACCCATCAATCATAAGCAACGCCCCCGTAAAGGAACCCTGGCTACCGAGTCCTCTTATCCAATCAGAGAGTGAGTTTCTTCAAAATCCGCTCCCCCACTCTCAATCCTAGTCAAAACTAACTAAGTCAAGACTAGCCTATAACTCCAGACGCAAGCGTGGGAATTAGGAATTAAGTACAGAATAAGATTACCAATATTATAGACAGAGAGCACAGAAATAATAATATAGAATTTACATACACTTGGGGTTAGAATCAATTACATCCAATCCTAATGGAGAGTTAACTATACAAGGTAGCCATACAAACCACCGAAGATGCTGTCACCATCTTCAATCCTTGTGAAGCGCTCCTCCTCTCCTACTCTAAACTTAGCTTTGGTACATTAAAACTGAAATATAGACTGGATAACAATGATTGTGCACTGTCCAGCCTCTTTGGATTGGTGCAAGAGGTTCCTATTTATAGACTAAGGAAAGACAGAGAAATTTGGGGAGAAATCTATCTAAAAACGGCAACAGGGAGCAAATCAGTGTGACCTGCGCTCCAAGCTGCGCTACAGCGCAGTATGGGGCGCACCTTCCAGAGTGTATGCGCTTCACCTGCGCTATAGCGCAGGTGAAGCGCAGGTAGCGTCCTGCAGCTCCAACTTTCTCTTTTTAATCTTGATCTCTCCCCGAGACTGGTTTTAGAAGATTTGTCTTTCCTTGTTTCCCTTTTCTTGATGATATCTTTGTATTTATTGAGCAATCTTTGATTTAATTGGGAAACTTGTCTGCAGGATCCTTGATTGATTGGCAGTGATCTCCTCATTAATGGTTTCAAATCTTCTTTAAATCTCATTAAATATCTTCAGTCAATCTCAAATCTTGCAGATATCTCCCTCATTTGATGCTATTTATTCTTCAAATCAAATCTTTGCAATATCCTGCAAAAATCAGCAATATTTCTATCAAAATAGCATCAAATTCAAATCTAGATTAATAAATACAATTTCTCTAATATTTAATAAAAAGGGATTAAACTGGGGCAAAATTATCATTTTATCCTTGATAAGTGAACTAAAAAGTACTCTAATTTATCAACTAATTTTCACTTATCAAAATCCCCCCAACTTAACTTCTTGCTTTTCCTCAAGCAAGAGACCTCCTTGCAATCAAAAATCAATTATATTCCCAGTGTATTCCTAATAATTAAAAAAACAAATTCAAGGAATTATTCCTCAAACTCTTTCCTAAGTAGAAGTCACTTTCCAATCATAAGAAAAATTCAGGATCAGGGGATGTTACCACACATCAATCAGAATAGAAATACAAACATCAATTGAACTTTCTCAATAATAGCAATTAAAGTAGTAAGTGATAAACCAAGGAAATCTCTCATTCTCACGGGTAAGTGTTTCCCTCAATCTTCTTCACCACTGTTGAACAACTAGAATTGAAAGTCGTTTCCAAAATCTGAACCTGCAAGCAGTTAATATGGATCAAAAGGTCTTTATTAGGTTGTATTGAGGCTGGGCTATCAAGAAATCATGGTTTTTCTGGATATTCAAGGAACACTTTGAATAGAGAGCATCTTGTGATTGTTCTTGGGACTTCTCTCAATTCACCTGGTCATTCTTGATTGGTCACCCTTTTTCAGCTTGGCCTCATTGTTTGAAGAAATTCTCCCCCCAACTTATTCAATTCCACACTTTTGTGCAGAATTTTTTTTTTACAGGAAACATAACATAGAAATTTATTTTGTGGGGGAGGATCCTTCTTTTGTGATTTCTTGTGCCTTCTCTTGAGTCTCTTGTGACCAACCTCTTGTGACCAACAGGTGATGTTCAATGAATATGGTTAGGGTGCATCAAAGAAATAATTCAAGCTCAAATGGGCAATCAATAAATGGAAATATTAAATCAGGGTTGGCTTTTTGGCACTAAGTACAATATTATAATCACAAAATATGCCTTTGTCACTTCCATATTTCTTCAAGCAAGCAAAAATTTAAAAACTCAAGCAATAACAGTTGACAAGCAGCGGTGAAAAACTCTCAATATCAGTGTTTAGGCTCTCATCTCACCGGTTATGGCTAAAATTTCCTTGATAAAGCACTTAATGGATTTAATTAACTACCTTGATAGGTTCTCTTGAGAAGTACCCTAATCCTAACTGATTATGGAATTAATCACAAGACTCTATCATCTTTCCTAGATTGGTTAGTTAGACTACTTATTTACAGAGAATAAGGAAAAAGTTACCTTAATTCCTAATTTCCTAGATCCTAAAAATTTTAAAAATTTAACAGAAAAACAAGAAAATAACTGGATAAGTACTGCATAATATATAAGTATCAGTGAGAATCAGATACAGTACAAATCAAAAGAAAATAAGAAAATAATAAAATAAAAGAAGAAAAAGAAAAGGAAGCAAAAGGAAAATAAAAGGAAGGAAAAGCACCAAATAGGAAAGAAAAATTCGTCCTCGTGGTCCTGATCCATGTGAGTTGCTCCATCCTCAGCTCCGGCTGCTCCATCCCCCCTGGGAAAATAGGCATGTCCCCAGGCCACTGTAAATAGTCATGAAAGTATGCAGGGAGCATGGGTGTTGAAAAACAGTTCTAATATTTTAAAAGGGTGTTGAAAAACTGTTTTAATAGTCATGAAAGTTTTCTTACCTTTATCTCTTGTCAATTTATTTATACTAATCAAAGGGTGTTGAAAAACTGTTCTAATATTTTAAAAGCAAGAAACCTCTTAAAAGATATTTTCAGAAGTCGTCTTAAGAAACTTCAGACAGCATCTTAAACCTATCTGAAACGTTTTTAAAACTCACTGTTTGCGAAAAACTTCCATAAAATATTAAGAAACACTATTCAACCCCCCTTCTAGTGTTTTCCCTGTGTTTCTACAGTTGGTATCAGAGCTCAACTCAGGGTTGAGCACCTAACAAGTGTTGAGGACTAAAGATCCAGATGGAAGCTTCCAACAACAAGCAATACATCACCGAAGGAGCCTCTATTACAAGACCCCCAGCATTCAATGGAGTGGACTACCACTACTGGAGGTATCGTATGAAGTTGTTCATTGAGAGCAACAACATTGATGTCTGGGATGTGGTCACTGATGGAGACTATGTGCCTATGCATAACGGAGTGCCAATACCTAAGGCTGAATGGACCTTGGAGCAGAAGGCTAGAGTTCAATGAACGCTAAAGCCAAACTCTATCTGATATGTTCTTTGAATAAATCAGAGTATGAGAAGGTTCAAGGATGTTCATCTGCCAAGGAGATTTGGGATACTCTTGCAACTGCCCATGAAGGGACTGAGACTGTAAAGCAATCCAAAATCAGCATGCTCATACATCAATATGAGATGTTCAAGATGGAAGAATCTGAAACCATTGATCAAATGTTTGGGAGGTTTCAGACCATAACTAATGGACTCAGGTCCTTGGGTAGAACTTATGAATCTAGAGACAACAATAGAAAGATTCAAAGAAGTTTGCCTAAGTCCTGGAGACCCAAAGTTACAGCCATTCAAGAGGCAAGAGACTTAAACTCTCTTAGAATGGAAGAACTGTTGGGATCTCTCAAAGTTCATGAGCTTGAGCTTGGAGAAGATGACATCCAGAAGAAATAACTAGCACTAAACTCCAAGGCCAAACAGCCTAGGCATGGCAGCATGAAAGCTATGCAAGCTGAGGAAACTTCAGAAGCAGATGAAGATTCTGAAGATAGCTCAGAAGATGATGATCTTGCTCTTCTCAGCAAAAGGATGCTGCAGAACAGACGAAAGTTCAGAAAGAACCAACCCTCAACCTCTAAAGTAGGTAAGTCAGGTAAGGATTTTCAAAATGACAAAGTTATTTGTTATGAGTGTAAACATCCAGGTCAAATGAAGGTTGATTGTCCAAGATTGAAGAAGAACAACTTCAAAAGGATGAAATTCTTCAAAAAGAAGAAAGGTATGATGGCAACATGGGAGGATCTTGATGAGTCTACCTCATAAGAAGAGGAAGACACTTCAGAAGAGGCCAACCTGTGTCTTATGGCCAGCCTGCCCTCATCAGACAGCTCAGAGTCTGAGGTATTTCCCTTAACTCTGCAAGAAATGTATGATGACCTGATGGAAAGTTCCAAGGAACTTTTCCATGAGTATAAGAATCTGTCCAAGGCCCACACAGAAATGTGTAGTAAATATGAGGCTCTTGAGATAGAAAATATTATGCTCAAGGAAAAGATTCTTGTGACTGAAAGCAGCAGTTCTCAAACGTGTCTGAAGAAAACAAAAAACTTCATAAACAAGTTGAGGAACTGACAAAAGACTTAGCCAAATTTGTCAAGGGAACAGAAAATCTTAATAGATTGCTTGGCAATCAAAGACATCCTCTTGAAAAAAGTGGTCTAGGATTTTGTGATCATGATACTTTTGAACCTCATATTTTCAAAAATTTTACTAGAGGCAAAAAGAAAGTTATTGGGTGTTCTCACTGTGGCAAAGCTGGACACAATGTGGCTCAGTGCAAACACAAAGGGAGACCTAAACCCAAGTCTAACAAGAAAGGACCCAAAAGAATATGGGTACCTAAGAACTTGATTATTCCTGTTGCAGATGTGTTTAACAGGACAAAGGAAACCCCACAAATGGTACCTGGACAGTGGGTGCTCGCGACACATGACAGGAGAAAGGTCTTTGTTCCAAAACCTTAGGCCCAGAACAGGAGGTGTGGTCACCTTTGGTGGAAACCAGCAAGGGAAGATCACAGGAATAGGGACTGTAGGTATATCTCCTCTATCCCTTATTAAGAGTGTTCTTCTAGTAGAGGGACTTCAGCATAATCTACTGAGCATAAGTCAATTGTGTGACAGTGGATATGTGGTCTCTTTTACTAAAGAAGGATGTATAGTCAAAGACTCTTTTGATCAAATCCTTTTTACTTCTAAGAGACACGGCAATGTGTATAAAATTGATCTAGAGGAGTTGGCAAGTCAAAATGTAAAATGTTTTATTTCTGTTGAAGATGAAAAACAGATTTGGCACCAAAGACTTGGGCATGCCAGCTTGAGATTAATCTCAAAGTTAGCAAAATACAACCTTGTTAAAGGACTACCCAAGCTTTCTTACAAATCTGACATTTTATGTGAAAGCTATCTAAAAGGGAAACAAACAAGACACTCTTTTAAAAGTAAGGATGTTGTTTCCACTAGCAGACCTTTAGAACTGTTACATATTGACTTGTTTGGTCCTATTAGAACAGAAAGTATTAGTGGTAAAAAATATGGTTTGGTCATTGTTGATGACTATTCTAGATATACATGGGTGTTATTCCTAAGAAGCAAGGATGAGACTTTTAGGAATTTCACAATATTCTGCAAGAAGGTACATAATGAAAAAGGATTTTGTATATCTGTCATTAGAAGTGATCATGGTGGAGAGTTTGAGAATGCAAACTTTCAACTGTTCTGTGATGAGAATGGGATCTCACACAATTTCTCTGTGGCTAGAACACCTCAGCAAAATGGGGTTGTTGAGAGAAAGAGTAGAAGCTTGCAAGAAATGGGTAGAAGCATGCTCAACTCATGCAATCTACCAAGATCCTTCTGGGCAGAAGCTATTAACACAGCTTGCTACCTTCAAAACAGAATATTGGTAAGACCAATTCTGAAAAAGACTCCTTATGAATTGTGGAAAGGAAGAAAACCTAACATATCATATTTCCATCCCTTTGGATGTGAGTGTTTTATACTCAACACCGAAGATGATCTTGGAAAATTTGATGCAAAGTCTGACAAAGGATTTTTCATTGGATATTCTGAAACTTCTAAAGCCTATAAAGTCTATAACTCTAGAACTTTAATTGTAGAGGAATCTATTCATGTTAAATTCAATGACAAGAAAGAGACTGATAGGGAACTATCAGATCTAGAAGATGATTTTACAGGAATGGAGCTGAATACTCATGTCAGCGGGAAGGATGAACAGGTGTCTGAAGCACCATCTGTCACTTAACCTTTTCAGACAAATGTTGAGTCTCAGACTGATCTTGTATCACCTCAGAAACCTGACTGGAGATACAAGTCACATCATCCAAAAGAGAAAATCATTGGCAGCACTTCAGAAGGATTTAAGACAAGATCAAAATTCAAGAATCTGAATTCTCTTGCACTCCTGTCTGAAATTGAGCCAAAGAACATTGATGAAGCTTTGCATGATGAAGGGTGGATCCTAGCCATGCAAGAGGAGCTAAATCAATTTGCTAGGAGTGATGTCTGGACACTTGTTCCTAAACCCCATGGGAAAACAATTATTGGAATTAAATGGGTGTTCAGAAACAAGCTGTCTGAAGAAGGGAAAGTGGTCAGAAACAAAGCAAGATTGGTGGCTCAAGAGTACAATCAACAAGAAGGTATTGACTTCACTGAAACCTTTGCCCCTATTGCTAGGTTAGAAGCAATTACAATTCTTCTCTCTTATGCTGTAAATAATGGCATCAAACTATATCAAATGGATGTCAAAAGTGATTTTCTCAATGGATTCATTGAAGAAGTTTTTGTTAGACAACCCCCTGGTTTTGAGGACATTGCTTTTCCTTATTATGTTTTCAAACTGAAAAAGGCTCTTTATGGTCTGAAACAAGCCCTAAGAGCTTGGTATGATAGATTGAGCAGTTTTCTTATCAAAAATGGTTTTGAAAGAGGAAAAGTGGATACAACTCTTTTTAGAAAACAGTCTAACAAAGAGTTGTCTGAGTTAATGCAATCAGAGTTTAAAATGAGTTTAATGGGAGAACTAAAATTTTTCTTAGGACTTCAAATTAAGCAAGATTCTGATTGTATATGGATCCATCAGGAAAAATATACAAAAGAAATGCTTAGGAAGTTCAACTTAAGTGATTGCAAACCCATGTCAACTCCTATGCATCCCACTGCTTCTTTGAGCAAGGATGAAAAAGAAGAACCAGTGAATCAAACTTTGTATAGAGGAATGATTGGCTCTTTATTGTATCTAACAGCAAGCAGACCTGACATAATGTTCAGCGTGTGTCTTTGTGCTAGATTTCAATCAGATCCAAGAACTACTCATTACAAAGTTGTTAAGAGGATTTTTAGATATCTTAAAGGTACTACTAATCTTGGTTTGTGCTATAAGAAGAGCAAAGATTGCAGGTTAACAGGATACTGTGATGCTGACTTTGCTGGAGATAGAATAGAAAGAAAAAGCACCAGTGGAGGATGTCATTTCTTTGGAAATAACATGATCAGCTGGTCGAGCAAAAGGCAAAGCACCATTGCTTTATCAACAGCAGAAGCAGAAGACATCTCAGCAGCCAGTTGTTGTTCACAACTGCTATGGGTGAAGTATCAGCTTGAAGATTTTAATATTCCTATCTCTGCTATACCTGTTTTGTGTGATAATACAAGTGCATTTAATTTGTCTAAAAACCCTTTTCAACATTCTAGGGCTAAGCATATAGAAATCAAGCATCATTTCATTAGAGACTATGTTCAGAAAGGTGTTTTTGATATACAGTTCATTGACACAGAGCATCAATGGGCAGATATATTCACAAAACCCCTGGCTGAAGATAGATTTAAGTTCATACGCAATAATTTGAACATATATGCATTTTCAAATAATTGACTTTATATGTTGTTTGATATGCTAAGAGCGTCTGAAATTTCAGGGTGTCTGAAATTGTGACATGTCTGAAATTTTGGGGTATCTGAAATCTATATGTGTGTCTGAAACTTCTCACTTGTCTGAAATGACTTGATGACGTGGCTATCTGAGACGGTTTAATTCCATTTATTTTGTCTCTTCCCCTTCGCACGTTACCCAATGTCTGCGCAGCCAGTTCAAGCCATCAGTGCATCATGGGTCTATAAATGCAGGAGTTAGTGTGTTGGAGAAGCCTTACAATTTCTCTCAGCTCACTGTTTAAACTTCTTCGTCTTCTTGCAACCGTTTTTCTCACATGTTTTTCTCTGCAACTTCAATGGCACCAAAGAAGTCTTCCAGCTCTGGTGGAAACATTGTCAGATCAAAAGGTGTGGACCTTGAAGACCTCAGAAATCTTGGCATGGATTTAGTTGAGGAGTTTGATGTTGTTGGATGGACTCCATTCTTTGACAACGTTTACTGCTCGTGGCATGAGCAGAGTGTGATTGATTTCTGGGCTTCAGCCAGAGGAATCCCTAACTCCAAGGGAATATATCTTAGCATCAGGGCTGATGTTCGTGGTGTTCCTGTGTTCATGGATGAAAGCATTCTGGCTACTATTTTTGGTGTAAAGGCAGAGGGATTATCCTTCACTCCTGGGTGGGAGCTGAAGAATGGAGGACAGAAGAAATATACAAAGATGTTGTATGGGACTGAAGAACCCAAGAATATGGATTCAAAGTTCATGCTGGATAAAGTCAGGGTTTTACACTCCATCTTAGGATGCTCAATAATTCCTAAGAGTGGGAGCAGAAATCACGTGTCTGAGTTGGAGAGATTCTGCTTGATTCACTTGTTGCGGAAGGAGAAGATGAATCTTCCAAGCATTCTTATGTTCCATATGCAAAAGAAGATCAGAGACTCTGGTGCAAATCTACCTCACAACACTCTCATTACCAAGGTACTCTTGCACTTTAAAGTACCCATTGAGAGACTATATGATCACAAGGCACCTGCATTCTTTGGTGAGGCCAATCTGAAGAGCATGAATCTGAAGAATCCTCTCACCCCAAGACCTTCATCTCCTACTTTGAAGGAGAGTGTGCTAATGGAGAAGGCCTCGATAAGAGGAAGCACCATTGAACTTCTTGAGCAAGAACTTCAAGGAGACATTAGAAAAGGAGAGTTCAAGCCCTCAAGCAATAACAGTTGACAAGTAGCGGTGAAAAGCTCTCAATATCAGTGTTTAGGCTCTCATCTCACCGGTTATGGCTAAAATTTCCTTGATAAAGCATTTAATGGATTTAATTAACTACCTTGATAGGTTCTCTTGAGAAGTACCCTAGATTGGTTAGTTAGACTACTTATTTACAGAGAATAAGGAAAAAGTTACCTTAATTCCTAATTTCCTAAATCCTAAAAATTTTAAAAATTTAACAGAAAAACAAGAAAATAACTGGATAAGTACTGCATAATATATAAGTATCAGTGAGAATCAGATACAGTACAAATCAAAAGAAAATAAGAAAATAATAAAATAAAAGAAGAAAAAGAAAAGGAAGCAAAAGGAAAAGAAAAAGAAGGAAAAGCACCAAATAGGAAAGAAAAATCAGTCCTCGTGGTCCTGATCCATGTGATCTACTCCATCCTCAGCTCCGGCTGCTCCATCCCCCCTGGGAAAATAGGCATGTCCACAGGCCACTGTAAATAGTCATGAAAGTATGTAGGGAGCATGGGGTCCACACCAGCCTGGTAGTGAGTACTCTAAAAATGAATAGCGGCTCGGTGGAGAGTGGACATCTGAGCCATCATGTGAGTGTTCTGGGCCTCAAGTCTCTGAGCCCAGACAGGAGCATCCATGTCTGCTAGTGGTGGTGGTGTTGGCTGCCCTCCACCCTCTAATTCCTCAGGTGGGATGCAGTAGGCGTCAATGTATGCTCTGGTCATAGGTGGTAGGATGCGAACCCTGGGGTTCACCGCCACACCCCTAGATCTACAGAGAGAGGTGATTAGAAAGGGGAAGCTGAGCCCGATCTTGGAGTTAGGGGTCCTGTTTGACACAGCAGATGCAAAGTATACTATCCTGCTGGTGATGACCCGCGAGATATCTACTATGGCGCTATTGAGGATGCAATATATGAGGTGGGCCACTAGCATAATGATGTCAGAAACATGCCTAGTGGGATGTATGTTGGCCAGCGTCAGTACTGTCCACATCCTAGTAATACTCCTCATGTCATGCCTGTGTATCCGGGCAGCCTCCCCCTGTGCATTCCTCTCAAAGGAACGTACTGGTAAGCATAAGTGTTAAGCAGTCTCAAGGTCAAGGGGGTCATTACCCTACAGCCCCACAGCAGCTGTTTTCTCGTGGAACTCTCACTCCACGAGGTCTCGATCCCCCTCAATGGGATGTCCTAGGTATGCGTTAATTGCATCGCAATCAAACCTGATAACTTGTCCTCGAACAAAGGACTCCCTACTGGGGTTAACACTGTGCTCTCCTATAGCGTTGGTGTAGAACTCCCTCACAATATCTGGATCGAAATAGTCATCAGGGTGACAAAGGCGATTCCATCCTCTCCTATGGATCTCAGCAGCAAAGTCCTCATACTCTCCCTCCTCGAGCTTGACTGGTCTCTCCAGGATGAACTTGCAATTAGAGATATCAGTATACGCTTCAAAGGACTTGCGGTCCCTGAAGCGCTGAAGGTCAAAGTCAAGTGCCCTCTAGGGGGCCTTCCTCTTGGCACCCCTTGTGTTCCTTCTAGAGGAACTGGGAGCACTGACATTCTTTGTTAGAACCATCTGCAAAAGAGAAGAAAATCAAAATTATTTATGCATCATAATATTTAATTACTCATAATTATGAAATAAATGGCCAATTTAGTTTCAAAAAATTAGAGCAATCAATCAAACAATTGTGCATAAAAATTTTGATTTTAATTATTACCCAATAAATGCTAATTAATTAATTAAGACAAACTAAAGTGATCAGTTTAAGCAAGTCCTAAACAATCCTAATCAGGCAAAAGTGAGAATTGAACTCATGCTCAAAAATCATGTCATCAGTAACATGCAATAGGACATAATTATTTTTGTAAGGGCATGCAAAAAATATTAGAGCAATTAATCATTCATGCGCTAACCAAAATAATTTGCAGAAATTATTGAGCACTTTGAAAACTACCACCTAAGCAAACAGGAATATCTCACAAAAGATCCTAACCACATGCAAACTATTTTTAAACATTTATAAACAATTATTTCTTTCCTAAAGGGTCCTAGAATCCTAATCTTCCTATCCTAAAGCTATGCTCAAATAAAAATAAAAAAAATAAAATTCCAATTGGTTAGAAAGGAATAAAATCATAAAAAACATACCTGGTGTGAAGTCGGAAACTGAAATTGAGGTTATATGAGTGAGAAACATGCAAGGAAAGGGTTAGGAATATCAGAGAAAAGCGAGGGAAGGAATCGGAGGGAAGTTCGCAATGAACTCCCTCGTTCCAAAATTCGAAATTTAAATAGTGTTCCCTGCGCTTCACCCTGCGCTATAGCGCAGGGTTGAGCGCGCACTGTTTCAGAAGTTGAAGCATGTCGCTGCGCTTCACCCTGCGCTATAGCGTAGGGTGAAGCGCAGAATCCAGAGAGTCCTTTATTTCCAGTAAATTTTGTGCTTCATCCTGCACTATAGCACAGGCTGAAGCGCAGATGTGCAGTATTCTCTCTGCTTCTGCTACTCCTACTTTATTCCATGCATTCCTTTTAAATTTATATCCCCCATTTAACAATCTCCTAATTACACAGGTAATTCCTAAAACTAAAAATTAACAACAAGAAAAATAAAAAATGAAAACAAAACTCACAAACACTGGGTTGCCTCCCAGGAAGCGCTTGTTTAACGTCTTTTAGCTCGACGCCTGGTTTTGCAACCTCTTTATGGTGGCCTCAAGTGGAGGATGATGTTTGACTCCATACCAGTTCTACCTTTGAGTTCCCATCCTTCATGCCAGTCTGTGACTCTTCCTTCATTATCACTGTTCTCCTTAGTATCAGATGTTGATCTCTTTCTCCTTTTGAACTTGAACTCCCAAATTGACTCTGGGTGTTTTACCCTTATCCTAGGCTTCATCAGAAATCCGGAGCCTGGCAGTTGTGAAGAGTTTTTGGAAATAGCATCAGTTTGTTGTAACTGGGGTACACCTCTGTCAATATGAAACACAATTGTTTCATCCTTTGAGCTCAATGCATATTTCCTTCGATCAACATCAATGATCATTTTAGCATCCTTCATGAATGGTCTTTCTAAAATCAGGGGGACTTCAGTATCCTCCTCTCCTGTCTCTGCAATGTAGAAATCCACCACATATGCAAATTTATCCACTCTTATTTGAATGTCCTCTACTATTCCATGTAGGCTTTGAGCAGATTTATTTGCAAGAAGTAATCTCACATTAGCAGGTTTGACCTTCACATTACTCAACTTGTTAAAATAAGATAGCGGCATCAAATTGATGCTCGCTCCAAGATCTAATAAAGCATGAGTAGAGGGTAGATTACCAATAGAGATGGGTATAGTAAACCTACCTGGGTCAAGTGACTTACCTGTAACCAAGACCTTCTCTTCATGAGGTTCCTCTTTTTGTTGGGCTGCTTTTTCTTCATCTTGATGAACAACTTCCTCTTGAAGAAATTGTTCCTCGAAGATGATTTCTTCTTCCTTATCAAGCTCCTCCTCCCCTGACTTGTTGCCATCAGTAGCAATCAAGTTGCATTGTTCCTTTGGATTGGTTTGGGTCACCGCAGAGAAGTGTTGCTGCCTGTGCTCTGCCATCTCATTTGCTAACTGACTCACTTGATTCTCTAGAGTTTTGATTGATGCCTCAGTGGTTTTCTTGAATCCACTAAATCCTTGCACTAATTCATCAATCTTACCCTCCAAAAAATTCAATTTATCATATGTTGAGGGCTGCCGTTGGTAGGGTGGTTGCCTTCCTCCATTCTAACTCGAACCAGAGTTGGTTTGGTTATTCCTCCAACCTTGAGAGTACCGGTTGTTGTTGTTGTTGGACTAATTACCTTGCCTCCCCTGATTACCCATGTAGTTGACTTGCTCTTGTTGTGTTTCTTATATAGCACATTGACCATTCTGATGGTCACCTCCACAGAAGTCGCAAATCAATGGTTCGGCTTGGACGGGTTGCGAGTAGACAGCTTTCAGTTGTTGAGGGAGTGTTTTCAATGTCTCAGTGAGTGCTTCTATCTAACGTTTGATGAGCTTGTTCTCTACTAGTAGAGCATCACTTTGATTGAGTTCGAGCATCCCTTTCTTTGGTAATTGTGCAGGATGTCTTCCACTTTGAGCTTGTTGATCATTCTGTGCGAAATTGTTGATAATTTCTAGAGCTTGATCAACGTCTGCGGATAAGATTATTCCTCCTGCTGCAGCATCTTTGAATGATTTGGAGTCTGAACGCAGTCCCTTGCAAAACATATTAAGTTGGGCTATGCCTTCAAAGCCATGGTTAGGACACTTGCGCAGCAAAGATTTGAATCTCTGCCAAGCTTCACAAAGTGGTTCATCATTCCCTTGTCTGAAGGTGGAAATATCTGCTTTGGCTTCAATTTGCTTCCCTGGTGGGAAGAATCTTGACAAGAATTTCTCCTCAACCACACCCCAATTAGTTAGACTTTGATTTGGGTGTGATTGCAGCCATTCCTTAGCTCTACCTATCAAAGAGAAAGGAAACAGGCGTAAGTAAACAGATTCCAAACTACCTTCATTGAAACCCATAGTACCAATCAATTCATAAAAAATTAGAGAGATGAGTATTTGGATTTTCATGATCCAATCCAGCGAATTGATGTGCACTAATGAGGTTAAGATGCGCAGTCTTCAACTCCAAAGCTCTTGCATTGGTTGGCAATACAATGCTGGAGAAGTGACGTGGTCCTTGATGGGAGATGTAATCTCCTAGTGTCCTCCTTCTTGGAGTTTCCTCTGCCATGTTTTTTGTTTCTTCAACAAGTATTCTCCTTCTTCTCCTTCTCGAGTTTCTACCTCTGTTCCTTTGCGATGTCCTCTCGATTTCCGGGTCGAACTAAAGTTGATTAGGAGACGCCTGACCTCTCAGAAGCATAAACAAGAAACTTGAAAAAGGGTAAGTGTTGAAGAATTTTTTTTTAATTATGAAAATAAAATTAACATAATAAATAGTAATCCTAAAAAAAATAAAAATAAATAATAAATTCCTAAGATAATAAAAAAACTTGATAACTAGACTGCCAAGGCCTACACAAATTGAAAATCGTTCCCTGGCAACGGCGCCAAAAATACTTGATGGGTTTCTGGCAAGCGAACCAAAAATCCAGTAGTATAATAGTAAGAAAGATATCGTATCCACAGGGAACGGTTAATTTATGTAGATTGTGGTCTATTTATCAAGAGAAAGCACGGTTTAGAGAGTATAGTTGTGGAATTGTAAATAGAAAGTAAATAACAATTGGAATTAGAAAGGAAGTGTTAGAGACACTTTACTTGGATTAGGATTGGACTTCATCTCATCACACCCTTTATGCATGTAAAAACTATCTATTATTTTAGGTTTACTCTATAATACTGTAGACAAACTTTATTGCTAAGACCCCGAGTTACTAGCAATCTCTCACACTCAAAGATAATCCATGCGGGCTCTCCCAAGCGACAGACTTACCCTCGGCTTATTTTTCTCTCTTTTGTTCAGTTTGTAAAGGACTAATTGAAATACGGGGCCTACCAAATAAAGTATACCTTCGCTAGAGTACTGTCACTACCCATCGCTCATTAGATATACCCACCTCTCGCTTCCGGGATGCTAATGGAGAGTTAACTACACAAGGTAGCCATAAAAACCACCGAAGATGCTGTCACCATCTTCAATCCTTGTGAAGCGCTCCTCCTCTCCTACTCTAAACTTAGCTTTGGTACATTATCACTGAAATATAGACTGGATTACAATGATCGTGCACTGTCCAGCCTCTTTGGATTGGTGCAAGAGGTTCCTATTTATAGACTAAGGAAAGACAAAGAATTTTGGGGAGAAATCTATCTAAAAACGACAACAGGGAGCAAATCAGTGTGATGCGCTACAGCGCAGGATGGGGCGCAACTTCCAGAGAGTCTGCGCTTCACCCTGCGCTATAGCGCAGGTAGCGTCCTGCAGCTCCAACTTTCTCTTTTTAATCTTGATCTCTCCCCTAGACTGGTTTTAGCAGATTTGTCTTTCCTTGTTTCCCTTTTCTTGATGATATCTTTGTATTTATTGAGCAATCTTTAATTTAATTGGGAAACTTGTCTGCAGGATCCTTGATTGATTGGCAGTGATCTCCTCATTAATGGCTTCAAATCTTCTTTAAATCTTCATTAAATATCTCCAATCAATCTCAAATCTTGTAGATATCTCCCTCATTTAATGCTATTTATTCTTCAAATCAAATCTTTGCAATATCCTGCAAAAATCACCAATATTTCTATCAAAATAGCATCAAATTCAAATCTTAGATTAATAAATACAATTTGTCTAATATTTAATAAAAAGGGATTAAACTGGGGCAAAATTACCATTTTATCCTTGATAAGTGAACTAAAAAGTACTCTAATTTATCAACTAATTTTCACTTATCAGCAGTGCTAAGTGCTTCTGCCCAAAAATATTTTGGAACATTTGAATCTTTAAGAATGGTTCTTGCTAATACTTCTAGTGACCTTTTTTTCCTTTCAACTACTCCATTTTGTTGAGGAGTTCTAGGTGCAGAAAAATTATATTCTATTCCATTTTCATCACGAAATAAATCAAAGTTTTTATTTTCAAATTCACCTCCACGGTCACTTCTAATAGATGCTATTTTAATATCTTTCTTATTTTGAATAATTTTTGCAAATTTCTTAAAGGCATGAAATGCATCACTTTTATTTGTGAGAAATAAAGTCCATGTAAATCTAGAAAAATCATCTACTATAACAAGAGCATAATAACTCCTGATAAGTGGAAATTAGTTGATAAATTAGAGCACTTTTCAGTTCACTTATCAAGGATAAAATGATAATTTTGCCCCAATTTAATCCTTTTTTATTAAATATTAGATAAATTGGATTTATTAATCTGAGATTTGAATTTGATGCTATTTTGATAGAAATATTGTTGATTTTTGCAGGATATTGCAAAGATTTAATTTGAAGGATAGATAGCATCAAATGAGGAAGATATCTGCAAGATTTGAGATTGATTGAAGATATTTAATGAAGATTTAAAGAAGATTTGAAGCCATTAATGAGGAGATTATTGCCAATCAATCAATGATTCTACAGACAAGTTTCCCGAATAAATCAAGGATATCTCAATGAATGCAAGGAGATCATCAAATGAAGGGAAACAAGGAAGGACAAATATGCGAAAACCAGTCTCGGGGAGAGATCAAGATTAAAAAGAGAAAGTTGGGGCAGCAGGAAGCTACCTGCGCTTCACCTGCGCTATAGCGCAGAATCTCTGGAAGTTGCGCTCAATCCTGCGCTATAGCGCAGCCTGGAGCGCAGGTGACGCTGATTTTGTCCCTGTTGCCGTTTTTAGATAGATCTCTTCCCAATTTGCGTTGTCTTTCCTTAGTATATAAATAGGAACCTCTTGCACCAATTTGAAAGGTCGTCAATCATTGTAATCTAGTCTATAGTTCAGTGATTATGTACCAGAGCTAAGTTTAGAGTAGGAAAGGAGGAGTGCTTCACGAGGACTGAAGATGGTGATAGCATCTTCAGTGGTTTGTATGGCTACTTCGTGTAGTTAACTAACCAGTAGGATTGGATGTAATTGATTCTATCCCTAAGTGTATGTAAATTCTATATTATTATTTATGAGCTCCCTATCTATAATATTGGTAATCTTATTCTGTACTTAATTCCTAATTCCCACGCTTGCGTCTGGAGTTATAGGCTAGTCTTAACTAAAGTAGTTTTGATTAGGACTGAGAATGGGGGAGCAGATTCTGAAGAAACCCAAACTCTGAGTGAATAAGAGGACTCGGTGCTCTGTGACCGATACATGGGCGTTTCTAATGAGCGATGGGTAGTGTGAGTACTCTAGCGAAGGGCGTTCACAGGGCTAGGCCTTAGTATCGATAGCAAGGAGTTAGTTAATTGTGAATCCCGGACCGGAACATGGATGTGTCTTAGTGAGTGATGGGTAGTGACAGTACTCTAATGAAAGGTGTGTCCACACAGTATGAGGCCGCGTTTATCAATTAGTTTCTTACAAACGGAATAATAAAATAAAGAGCAAAATAAGCCGGGGGTAAGTCTGTCGCCTGGGAGAGCCCGCATGGATTATCCTTGAGTGTTTGAGGCCGCTGGTAACTCGGGGTCTTAGCAAGAAAGTTTGTCTGTAGTATTATAGAGTAAACCTAAAATAAGAGATAGTCTTTACATGCACAAGGGGTGAGATGAGATGAAGTTCAATCCTAATCCAAGTAATGTGTCTCTAACTCTACCTTTCTAATTCCAATTAATTATTTACTCTCTCTTTACAATTCCGCAATTACACTCTCTAAACTGTGCTTTCTCTTGATAAATAGATCACAGTCTGCATAAATTAACCGTTCGCTGTGGATACGATACTCTTTCTTACTATTATACTGCTGGATTTTTGGTTCGCTTGCCAGAAACCCATCAACTCCCACCAAAACTCATAGTTCTAGAGGGACCAAAAAGATCCATATGCGAACGTTGTAAAGGCCTAGAAGTTGTTACTATGTTCTTTGATTTAAGAGAAACTCTTACTTCTTTACCCTTTTGACAAGCATCACAAAGTGTCTTTTTCAAATTTTATTTTAGGTAAACCAATTACTAGGTCTTTTGAAATTAATTTATTTAAATGATCCATATTTATATGAGCAATCCTTTTATGCCACAACCAAGATTCATCATTTTTACTAAGAGGACATTGGGCATAATTTGTAGTGTTATCTAACTTAATCTTATACACATTATTTATTCTATATCCTATATACTTAATATTTTTATCATGTTTGGATTCAACGAAACAATTTTGTGAATCAAAAGATACTAAGAAGTCTTTATTACAAAATTGACTAACACTAAGCAACTTATGCTTAAGACCATCAACAAGTAAGACATTTTCTATGGAAGTTGACAGATTTGTACCTATTTTTCCGACTCCCAAAATTTGACCTTTGTTGTTATCTCCATAGGTAACATGTCCACTGTTTTTGGGAATGATATCAATAAGCATTGAAATATCCCTCATCATGTGCTTGGAGCATCCACTATCGATGTACCAAGTTTGCCTCATGGATTCCTTCAAATCACAAAATTATTTATTTTAGGTACCCAAACTTTCTTTGGGTCCTTAGTGTTAGTGTTAACTAAGGATCCTTTTGGGACCCACATCATATTTTTAAGACTATTGGCATTCTTTATAAAATAACATGTTGATGCACTATGACCTTTCTTTCCACAATAAAAACATGTTAAAAATGGAGAACTAATGGTTTGAGAAGTTACAAAGAAATTTTTAAAATTCTTTTTTTGTTGTGTTTGAGGATTATATTCTAATTCTGCCTTGTCAAAAACACATCTTTGATTTCCTAATATAATATCTAAATTATTTTTGCCAAAAGTGAATTTTGCAAGTGTATTATTTAACTTATTAATTTCTTCTTTGTATTTGTGATATGATATGCATGAATGAGTTTCTTCATTAATTACTAACTTATTAGTAGAACTTAGATTTTCATTTTTAGAATTTACTAATTTAAGTTCATACTTAAGATTATCTAATTCTTCATTTAATTTTGAAATTTCTTTCTCTAATTTTGCAGTTGTTTTCTTATAGGATGATACTAGTTCAGCAAGTCTAAATGATTCTTTATGTAAATCACTGAAAGCATCTTGTAATTCATCAAATGAAATAGATATGTCATTTTTAGAAAATGTTACCTCTTCTTCACTGTCATAATCTCTGACCATAAGTCCCAAGTTTACAACTTCATTTTCTGAATCACTAGAACTCATGTCATTATCATCCCATGTGATATAGGCTTTCTTTGCTTTCTTTTCTTTGAAGGTCTTTTTGTTGGATTTTTCCATTTTCTTTTTGTAGATTGGACATTCTAGTCTTAAATGTCCTGGCTGACTACATTCGAAACATTTTGGGGTTGAGGAAGAACCTTCTCCTTTCTTCTTTATGTTGAATGTGGATCTCCTTTGATTTCCTCTATTTCTTAGGAATTTGTTGAACCTTTTTACAAATAGGCTAAATTCATCATCATCATCCAAGTCCTCTTCTTCAATAATGTCTTCTTTATCATTTTCTTCATAGACAGATGATGATGATGCTTTGACAGCAATACTCTTCTTATTTCTGTCATTTTCTTCATTTTGGTTTAGTCTCAACAATTCCAATTTGTGTTCTTGAAGTTTTCCAAACAATGAATGAAGGGACATTGTTGTAAGATATTTTGATTCTGTAATCGCAGTCACCTTTGGTTGCCATTCCCTAATCAAACATCTTAAAACATTGTTAATGAGATCTTCATTTGGAAAAACTTTTCCTAAAGATGCAAGATGATTAACTATATGTGTAGATCTCTTTTTGCATGTCTTGTATGATTTTATTTTGGTTCATCCTAAATAATTCATATTCATGAGTAAGGGTGTATATTCTAGATCTTTTGACATCATTTTTACCCTCATGTGTTACTTCTAATGTATCCCACATTTCTTTTGCACTTTTGCAATTAGAGACTCTAAAATATTCATTTATTCCTAATGCAGATGTGATTATATTTTTAGCTTTAAATTATATTGGACTTTCCTTTTGTCATCTTCACTCCATTGATCTCTAGGTGTTATTTTGACTTCATCTCCTAATTGCATTGAAGGAATGAAAGGTCCATTTTCTACAGCATCCCAAATATTTAGATCTATTGATTCTATGAAAATTTGCATTCTATATTTCCAATAAGTAAAAGTTAAGGGAAGAAGAAATGCAAACTCAATTTATACTAGTTCGGCCAACCCTTTGCCTACGTCCAGTCCTCAAGTCACCCACTTGAGATTTCCACTATTTTGTAAAGTTCTTTACAAAGATGAACACTCAACACCTTGGAATCCCTTTCCCTTGAGTTGAGTTTTACTTACAACAAATGAGAGGCACCCCCTCTTAATTACACCAGAATAAGTAAACGATATATGAATAGGATAAACTCTCTTTTAGAGTGAATGATACAACTTGAAGAACTTATAAGAATTCTTTAACAATTTGCAAGAGTTTGGCCAAATGATTCTTAAAAAAAGATTTCTCACTTTTATGATTGCACACTTATATTCTGCAGATTTTTCGAAATGGAGACACATATTTATAATAAAATAATTGAATCTTTGTAACTCTTGATGAGAAGTGTGTCTCTTCAAAATTTTCAGAAAAATCACGCTGGTAATCGATTACAAGGAAGTGGTAGTCGATTACACCTTTAAAAATTCAAATGGTTTATGAAACGTTGTGCCTGAAACTTGAATTTCGTATTTTCTGCACTCTGGTAATCGATTACAAGAAACTAGTAATCGATTACCAGTCAAAAATTTTCAAATTTGAATCTCATAACTTCTGGTAATCGATTACACTAAGTTGGTAATTAATTACCAGTTCAAAAAATTTAATTTTTGAACTGATATTACTTTATAATAGCATTTTACTTAAATTTTATTTTTAATGCCAAGTAGCTTGCAAATTCAAGAATTCTTTTAAAATTTATCTAACTAGGCTAATACTTATCTAATAAACCTTCTTGTCTTTGATCTCGTATTAACCTTGCTTCTTGATCTTGTATTGATCTTGTTGTCTAGCTCTTTCTTTTGCCAATTCCTTTTGTCAATCTAGTACTCTCATTTTCTTTTCATTGGCATCATCAAAACCTGCATTCAAAGCATCTACAAAAACAATTTCCTTATTGAAGCAATCTAGCATGATCTGATTATGGGACATCTAGTTCATGCCCAAAATGATATCCAAACCACTCAAAGGCAAAAAAATTAGATCGGCCTCAAAGGCCCTCCCCTGTATAACAATAGGACATTTCAAATAAACAAGGGAGGTTGGGATTGCCTCTTTGGCCGGGGTGAGGAAATTTAAGTGAAACGGCAAGGGAGTAACATGCAAACACAATTTTTCTACACAATCATAAGAAATTAAGGAGTGGGTTGCCCCAAAATAAACAAGATAACTAAGGGAATTTCCTTTAAAGTACACTTACCCTGCATCAAATCATCGGCCTTAGCTGCCATTTTACCACCAAGGGTAAAGACCCTTCAAGTAGTTTGAGGCTTGAGGTTGTCCTTCTACATTTGGCAGTCTCCGATCATGTGGCCTGGCTCCCGGCAGTAGAAGCAAGTTCTTTGGCCCGCCAAACACTCACCCCGGTGGTTCTTGCTACACTTAGGACAAGCGGGAATGCTAGGAGCGGAGATGAGAGCACGTTGCTTGCCCTTGCCCCCTAGAAGTGTGTCCGAGAGTTCTTCCCTGCAGGTGTTTCTTCTCGTTTCCTCTTTCCATCCACCCAAGTCCTGACAGCGGGCTTGGGTGCTTCCAGGGGTGTTCATGGGACGGGTTGGGACGGGTTTCACTTGTCCCTAACCCGGCCCTAATTTTTGACTGGGCCAATTCTATGGACCCG
This sequence comes from Sesbania bispinosa, assembly GCA_026901365.1. NCBI lineage: Eukaryota > Viridiplantae > Streptophyta > Magnoliopsida > Fabales > Fabaceae > Sesbania > Sesbania bispinosa. The sequence goes on from QLOH01000527.1 coordinate 379,784, forward strand.
AACCCGTCCATAGACCCGATGATGTGCGGGTCTAAGTAAGACCGGGTATGAGTAAGACAGGACCGGGTTGGCCGGATATATAAGCTAAATATAATCATGAAGTGATCATATAACAATGTTCAAAAGAAAATAGTTCATACAATTAATAAATATATTGCATACAATAAAATATCTCTTAATGAATGCAATATTTTTTACTTTTTTAAAGTTTGGTACATTACTAAACCAAGAATAACATTATATCACTGTATAATTTTATGTATAGAATGTATTTTTAATGGTAAATAGAGGAAACTTAGACTCAAAAACCCCACCTAAAATGAAAAAAATAAGGTTAGGACTTTACATAATATAAAATCATAACTAATAAATATTATATTTGTATATAAAGGACGGGTCTGGTAACCCGAAGGTTAACCCGAACCCGTCCTCAACCCGATGCCAGGTCAAAAAGATGAAACCCGATGAGACCTGGTTTGGTTTTATTCATTCTTGTAGGACAGGAACAAACCCGGCCCGAGTAGGATGGGTTGGGACAGGTCGAAAGGACGGACCGGGTCTTGAACACCCCTAGGTGCTTCCTCCATCAAGCTTTGCTCCACCACCAGGCATTTGGTGACCAAGGCGAGGAACTCCTTCAGCTAGAAAGTGGCCACCACCTCCTTTATTTTGGGCTTAAGGCCTGACTCGAAGTGGGAGCACTTCCAACCTTCATTAGGGTTGGCTTGGAGAAGGGTGTGATATTTCGTGAGCTCCTCGAACTTTGCCACATATTGGCCCACTGACAAGCTGCCCTACTTGAGTTGTAGGAACTCCAACTCTCGTTGCTTCCTCATAGGCTCCGGGATGTACTTCTCTAAAAATACAGCCTGGAACCCCTCCCAGGACAATGGCACACCAGATGCCTTCAGCCCTAACTTGGCACTCTTCCACCATTTCTCCGCCTCACCTTGCAGCATGTAGGTGGCGAAGCGGACCTTGAAATCGTCACCACAGACCACAACCTCAAATATTTTGTTCATGACATTAAGCCATGAGTTTGTCGCCTCGGGGTCGTAGGCTCCAAAGAAGGCAAGAGGGTGATGCTTTTTGAACTCCACTAAACCTTGAACAAATGGGTCCATCACTACCACGGGGGGTGGAGGTGGTGTCCCCGATGGTCATCAGGCTAGCTCTTGAAGCATGGCGACATTGTCATTAGCCTGGTCTTGTGCCGCCGCTGCCTGCTTCTTAGTCATTGCAACTTGATCCCTCATCATCTGAGACAACATCTAGAGTGCCACAGCCACAGGGTTTGAGACTGAACCTTGTGGTGTAGGGGTTTGGGGATTAGTCCTAGGGTTGCCCCTTCCTCTGCCGGCCATAATACTCTACACATCATTAATAAAATATCGAGGTGATCAGGATCTCAATTTTACAATAATGTATAAATATGATAGCTAACTTTAGAAGACAAACAATTCCACGGTCCAAATGGATTGAACTGCTCTAATACCTGATGGAATTCTGGCAAGCGAACCAAAAATCCAGCAGTATAATAGTAAGTAGAGTATCATATCCACAGGGAACGGTCAATTCGCGTATAGTCGTGATCTATTTATCAAGCGAGAACAATGGATTTGTGAGAATATTTTGTGTGGAAAATATAAATTGCAAAGTAATTAATCAAAAGCAATAGAAAGGAGGAGTTGGAAGCATTTTACTTGGATTAGGATTGAACTTCGTATCATCGCACCCTTTGTGTATGTAAAAACTATTTATTATCTATGACTATGATTCATGTAATACCTTAGCCACACTAAATTGATAGACCCCGAGTTACCAGCAGGTGATCAATTTTGCTATCGATAAAGCCATGCATATCTTGTAGACGCTCTTTATTAGGGCACTCATACTACTCGTCAATCACTAGACTACGACTATGTTTCTGTCACTGGTTACCGAGTATCTTTAACAATCAGAGTTTGAGTTCCCTATTTCTAGGCCCCCTCATCCTCACTCCTAGCCAGAAGTCTCTATCCACGTTATGTCACAGACGCTAGCCTATAACTTCAGCCCACGCGCGGAAGTTAGGAATTAAGCACAGAATAAAGATACTGAATATTACAGATAGGGAATCATAAATAATAAAATAGAGTTTACATACACTTGGGGATAGAATCAACTACATTCAATCCTACTGGAGAGTTAACTACTCATGGTATCCATACAAGCCATCGAAGAATATGTCACCTTCTTCAATCCTCGTGCAGCACTCCTCCTCTCCTATTCTAAAAGTAAAAGTGGTGCATGAATTTGTACTGATTTATACTACTCCCTGCACACCTTGATCTGGTGCAAGAGTCTCCTATTTATAGGCTAAGGAAAGACAAAGAAAATTGGGAAGAAATCTATCTAAAAACGGCAACAAGGCAAGAATTACGAGTTCTGCGCTTCACCCTGCGCTACAGCGCAGCTTGCAACACAGAAGTCAGATTGCTACGCTTCAGCCTGCGCTACAGCGCAGGGTGAAGGGAGCAACGCGAGTTGCACAGCTTCAATCTTTCTCTTTTTAACTTGATTTCTCCCTGTGACTGGTTTTGGTTTATTGTCTTTCCTTGTTTCCCTTTCCTTGATGAAATCTTGCATTTATTGAGCATCTTGAATTTAATTGGGAAGGTTGTCTGTAGAATCCTTGTTTAATTAGCAGTAATATCTTCATTAATTGGTCTCAAATAAACTTCAAACCTTCATTAATTGTCCTCAATTAAACTTCAAATCTTGCAAACATCTCCCTCATTTAATGCCATCTTCTCTCAATATCAAATCTTTGCAACATTCTGCAAAAATCAGCATAATTTATGCCTCAGGGTTTGGACACTTCGGTCAATAATCTGTGCAGGTCTTGTGGGGACTGTCAGATCCTCCGTCAATTGTACTGATTTTGAACTTAAGATTTGGGAAGGGTCATGGAAATACTTTCTGAGTTATCACAGATGAAACACATTAAGAATGTTGGAAAAGTGGGGTGGAAGAGCTATCTGATATGCAAGATGATCAATCCTTTGCAGGATTTGGGAAGGACCAATGAATCACGGATTTTGCTTTTTGGCTTTGATGGCTCTCCTTATGCATATGATGGGAGTGACCTTCAAAAATACGTGTTCACTTTCCTCAAATTCTAGGTCTCTCCTCTTCCTGTCAGCATAACTCTTCTATCGGTTTCGACAGTTATCGGTTTCTCCCTAATCCTCTTGATCTTTTCAGTGGTCTGCTGAACTAACTTCGGACCTAGCAAACCCTTCTCCCCCACCTCACACCAACAAAGTGGTGATCTACACTTCCTACCATATAGTGCCCCATAGTATTGATAAGTGTAAAATTAGCGTTAATTTCATATAGTTTTTATTACACTTATCAAGGATTAAATAGTAGTTTATGCCCCAAAATATCCCTTTTTGTTAATAATTATAATAATTGTATTTATTTGATGTAAATTTGAATATGATGCTATTTTAAATAGAAATCTGTGATTTTATGCAAATTTACAGCAGATTTGGGACAAGAGTAAAAACAGCATCAAAAAGGAGGAGGTTGCAAATTCAAATTCAAATAAATAAAGGATAATCAGAGAATCCTGCAAAGAATCTCTCCAATTCAAATACAAAGCAGATAAATACAAAATAATTCGGATAAAGGGATAAAGGGAAAACCAGATAAGATCAGAAAGAGATCCAGAGGTTAGATCCACAAATCAAGGAAAACAGCAGCGCGTTCCACGCTCCACACGCGCTAAGCGCACGTGGAGCGCATGAGCAGAGTGGCCAGGCTTCATGTGCGCTAAGCGCACATGAAGCGCGTGTCCTGATTAATGAAGCCGCGCGCAGGCGACGTCAATTAATGAAAGGGAAGCTCCTGATTGGTCAAGCTTCACAACAGTGACGTCAATTAATGAAAAGGCAGCCTCTAATTGGATAAGCTACACACAAGTGACATCACAGCCTGATCTCTTCAAGGTTTCCCAAACTCTATAAATAGAGCCCTTTGCATAGGTCACAAGACAGGTCCTCGGGACCCAAAACACTGATACACAGAGAGAGTAGTATAGGATTGAGAAAGGTGACAGATTTCTCAGTAGTTTGTAATGGCTACCATGAGTAGCTAAGCTCTCTAGTAGGATTTGATGTAGTAGATTCAATCCCCTTGTGTATAAGAATTCTCTTTTCTTCTTTATTTATGATTCTATGCTTGTAATTTATCGGTATCTTTATGCTGTTTGTAATGCATCACCTCCGCGCGTGCGCCGGGGTGGTAGGCTAGTGCTCTGGATACAAAAAGTGGAACTCCGGCTAGTATCAGAGGTAGGTGAGCATGGAGCTGTTCATGAAGCTTATTCTTGGATTGCTAAAGGTACTCGGTTTAGTCATATCGTAGTATAAGGATTGTATTCTAACGATTGGAGGTTCAGTGAGTGACACACCCCTCCATAGGTGCCTTATATGAAAGTATGGCTAAATCGGTAGCGCTGATTGCAAAATACGGGGAATGTTCGGGGTCGCCAAATGCCACTTTGAATGCCTGTAGAGAATAGCTTTTGGCGTTTATTTATGATGTTATAGGGAAATTTGCGGGTCCGAAGAATTACCAGGCATGCCTTATAATTATTGTAATTAAACAATGCTAAGGTAACTACAAGTACGATCATAAATAAGGGAAAAGGGATTCGAATGCACAAGGGGGGAGATGAAACGAAATCAAATCCTAGTCCTAATTATTATTCATCTCGTGTTATTTGTGTTTATTTCAGTATTTTATTATTCAGTTTTAAAACCAACCTTTTTTGAAACGTTTTATTGAAAATATAATTGCTTTAACTTTACAAGTTAAAACCGCCCCATGTGGATACGATATCTTACTTACTCTAAAACTACTGGACTACTGGTAAACTTGCCAGGAAACCCATCAAGTTTTTGGCGCCGTTGCTGGGGGGAGCGGTGTATCAATTTATAAAGTTTTAGAAAATTAAACTTTTAATTATTCCAAAACTTTTTCAAAAAAATATTTAAATCTTTCTTTTTAAAAAAAATTAATTTTTTTATATATTTCTTTTTATTTTATATTTCTTATTTTTCTTTTATTTTTATTTTCCGTAATTTTTTATCTAATTTCCTTTTTATTTTATTTTCTTTTTAATTTTTATTTATTTTCATATTTTATTTTTTAAAAAAAAAATTAATATTTGAAATTTGAAATTTATCTTATCTTATCTTCAATACTTATCTTCTTTGAATTCTTTTAGAATTTAGGATAAGTAAATATCATATTTCAAATTCAAATTCTATCTTAGAATTTTAGGATTTTATTTTTTATCTTTTTATTATTATTTTCGTTTTTTATTTATTCTCTTTTTTTATTATTTTTGAAAAAAAAATTAAGTCCACCTTCCTGAGCTAACAATTGTTTGAGATTCTTGAATAAGTACTTTTGACAGGTATCTCAAAATCAATTAATGGAAGGAACACAATCCAGAAGGACTTTGGGAGATTATATCATGCCTAAGGGGATATTTCATCATCCAAGAACTGCTCACCCAATTTATACAAAAGCTGTGAAAATAGAAGGAGCACATCTTCAACTTGTTAAAGCCCAACAGTTCACAGGATTGGCACACGAGGATCCAAATAATCATCTTTTTACATTCTTGGAACTCGTTGAAACTATGGGTTTTGAAGAGAAGGACAAAGAAGCTGCATGCTTACGTTTATTTTCCTTTTCTCTTGCAGGAAAAGCCAAAGATTGGTTAATGTCACACCCCAGCCGAAGTCTGAACAATTAGAACGTGGTAGCAGAAAATTTTTCAAGAAGATTTTGTTGCAAGCCATGTTGCATTCAAACCAAGGCACACACTTCTTCATTCAAGCAAGAATCAAAATATTTCTTTCATGCACCGATTCAAGATGATGTTTCACCCCATAAGCAGATCTTTGAAGATGGACTCAGGAGGTTGGAGCAGTCATTAGAAGCACTCAATAAGAAGATAGCCAACCATTCTCAGCCACCGTAAATAGTTCACGCTTATCCTATCCAGTCATCACAATTAATTTGTGACTTTTGCGGAGGTAATCATCTCAACGGTGACTGCCCTTTTCCAGATATTCAAGAAGAGGAAGCTGAAGAAGAGGAAACTGAAGAAGCACAAGAAGAAGAACTAGAAGAAGAAGGAGGAGGAGGAGGAGGGAGGAGGAGGAGGAGGAGGAGGAGGAGGAGGAGGAGAGAAGAAGAAGAAGAAGAGAAGAAGAAGAAGAAGAAGAAGAAGAAGAAAAAAGAAGAAGAAGAATAAGAAGAGGAAACTAAAGAAGTAGAAGAAGTTGATGAGGAAGAGGAAGAAGAAGAAAAAGAAGTGTTTACACATACACTGCAAGTCAGAGGTTTACCATATCAAATACACTTAGTTTTTCACCATGATGAAGAAGAGAAAGATGAAGAAGAGGAACATCCTTTTCTTATCATTTCGTTCTTAATGAAGAAAAGAAATTAGAAGAGCTGCTGAAGAAAAGAAAGAGGAAGAAGGTGCAGTAGAAGAAGAAGAAAAGAAGAAGGAGAGAATGAAACACAAAAGACGGTGCTTGAAGAAGAATCTGACTGTGAAAGGGAAAAAGAGAAAGGTGAACCTGAAACATAGGAAAAAGGTGAACGGAGGGATGATAAATTAAAGCCCGAGGAAGGAAGGGAAGATATATCAAGACCAAAGACCGTGCCTTATCCAACCAGTCCTGCAAAGGAAGATCAAGAAAGGTATGGTACAAGTAATAATCCTTCCAGACCTCCCAAAAGAAAGGCATGCAAACACACTGACCAGAACAAGGCAAAGAGAAGGAAAGTCATGCTAAAATCAAACTCAGAGCCTAGAGCCGGATTGAAGATCAAGTGGTCAGGAGTGTTTCATATCAAGGACCCCTGCAAGGCAAAGAATTTGAAAGCAACCAATGGTGAAACATCAAGGCTTCAAGAGAAAAAGACTCATGCACCTGAGAGCAAGAAAATAAAAAAAAAAAGAAGAGTCAAGCCAAGGGAGTCAAAGGCATGGTCTAATTCCAGAAAGAAGCCCAAATGCTTAAAGAAATTTCACACTACAGGTTGCTCCAAGGCAATGTTATGGGGAGGCTTATGTGCCAAAGAAAGGAAGGGTGCAGTTCACAAGCTCACCAAAAGATTTCAGTATCAGCCACCCTAACAAAGCAAGCGTCGAGCTATAAGACGTTAAACAAGCGCTTCCTGGGAGGCAACCCAGAGATTTTTAAGTTTTTAGTTTGTTTTCTTTTGGTTTTTTTATTAATTAGGATCTTTCATTTTTTTTAGGATTTAGGAAATTTACAAAATTAATTGGAATAAGTTTGTGGAAAACAAAATATTTTTTTAAAAACAATAGGGAGTAGCAGAAAACGTGACTGCAAATTGCAAATTCTCATTCTGCTTTCTGCGCTTCAATTGCGCTAAGCGCAGGAGAAGTGCACAATTGCAATTTTAGTCACTGTTTTCTGCGCTTCACCTGCGCCCGTAGCAGTACAAAATTTTAAAAAATCTTCTATTTTCTCATGTACTGTTTCTTTGCTTCCTAAGCTTTCTTTTCACTTTTTCCACTAACAAACTTCAATCAATTTTGAAACTTTCAAATTTCATGCATTTTTTATTATTTATTTTTTTTACCAATTAAAATCTTCATATATTCTGCTTTCATGATTTACACTTTAGGATAGCAACTTTGAGATTATGAAAATTATTATCTGCTACCCTTAATGTGTTTTTGGCTGAAGAACAATGTGCTTAATTGGAATACTCTTTGTTTTGTGAGTTATTAAATTGGAAAGTGTTATGCTCTATCTTTTTCAAAAATTTTAAACTCTCACTTTCTATGGATTGATTGAATACTTGCAAAACAAATGACTATATGTTGTTTTTAGGAAGGCATTACCAAATGCAGTAAAAAAAATTTGTTGAAAATAATTCTTTATGCAATTGGTTAATGATAGGTTTCCATGTTCTTCATGAATTGGTATTTTCAATAAGGCATCATTAAAATAAATATGTTTAGCAACTAATTGTTGTTATTTGACTTTTCAGATGCCTAGGAATAAATTGCTAGTCTTTCCCGTGACTTTAGCTCACAAGGAGAAGACATGGGGAAAAGGATCAGAAAATATGATCCCATGAGATTCCCGAGTGCATAGGCTGCTGCAAGACCCATACCCAGGCATGTTGTTGGAAGAATTCCGGATATTCTAGCATAGGCCTGGGGACAGGCCTATTCTTCCAGGAGGGAGGTGAAGCAGCAGCAGCTAGAAAATATGACAAGGACCCACAGGATACAAAGGATGAAGATTAACATTGGTGTTTTTCTTTCTTTTCTTTCTTTTATTTTCTATTTTCTTAATTTTTAGGACCCCTAATTAGGAATTTTTTATTTTTAGGATTTTAAAATTTTCAGGACTTAGGATTTAGGAAATAAAAAAAGGAAAATTTTTGAAAAATCTCTTAAATTAGGCAGTTTAACTAACCAGATTAGGAAGAAAAAAGGTCTTGTGATTAATCCCACAATCAATTAAGATTAGAATGCTTCACATGAGAATCAATCAGGGTAGTTAATTAAAACCAATAAATATTTTTCAAGGAATTTAGCCAAGTAACCGGTGAGTTGAGAGCCCAAACAGTAAATTGAGAGTTTTTCACCGCTGTCTGTCAGTTTTTATTGGTTGAGTTTTTGGATATTTTGCTATTTTTGGAAAATATGGAAATGACAAAGGCAAAAATGTGTTTTCAATATATCTGCCCAGAGCCAAAAAGCCAACCTTGGTACAATTTTTCCAATTTTTGAATACCCATTTTGAGCCTTAATTAATTATTCTTGTTCACCCAAGCCAAAATAAATATATATATATATATATATATATATATATATATCCTATCCCTCACACATTTGGGATAGAGAGCAAGGTGACAAGTAGAAAAATAATGGGAAGAAAAGGTTGCAATTCCAAGGAGCAGGTACAGAAAAACAAAAAGAAAAAGAAGATCACTCCCCCTAAAATCAAAAAGAAAAAGTGAATAAATTGAATAAGTTGGGGGAGTGCATCTTCAAACAAGGAAAGAGGCCTGCAAAGAAAAGAAATAAATCAAGGAAAAAATGGTAGAAGGAGAGAAAATCAAAAGCAACATCCAAAGATGTTCTCTATTCTAGATGTTTATTGTTTATCCAAGAAAAACCATAATTTCTTGATAACCCAGCCTCATTACAACCTTGAAAAGACCTTTTCATCCATATCAACCATGAATAAGCTTTGGAATTAGAAACGACTATCAATTTTAGTAGTTCAGCTATGGTGAAAATATTGAGGGAAACAGTACCCGTGAGCATGAGGGAAGTTCCATGATATTTGTTTATTGCTTTAATTACTACTCATGAGAAAATTCAAATTGATGTTTGTATTCTAATTTTGGTTGAGCCATGGTAATATCACTTGGTCTCGATTTTTCCTAAAATGAAAAGTGACTTCTGCCTAAATAAAAGAGATAACAAAAAAAAATCTTGTAGTTGTTTTTTTTTTTGAATTTTTATCAAGGGTGTTTTGAAATTTTGACTGTAAGGGTGTCTTGCTTGAGGACAAGCAAGAAAATAAGTTGGGGGGTATTTGATAAGTGTAAAATTAGCGTTAATTTCATATAGTTTTTATTACACTTATTAAGGATTAAATAGTAATTTATGCCCCAAAATATCCCTTTTTGTTAATAATTATAATAATTGTATTTATTTGATGTAAATTTGAATATGATGCTATTTTAAATAGAAATCTGTGATTTTATGCAGATTTACAGCAGATTTGGGACAAGAGTAAAAATAGCATCAGAAAGGAGGAGGTTGTAGATTCAAATTCAAATAAATAAAGGATAATCAGAGAATCCTGCAAAGAATCTCTCTAATTCAAATACAAAGCAGATAAATACAAAATAATTTGGATAAAGGGATAAAGGGAAAACCAGATAAGACCAGAAAGAGATCCAGAGGTTAGATCCACAAATCAAGGAAAACAGTAGCGCGTTCCACGCTCCACACGCGCTAAGCGCACGTGGAGCGCATGAGCAGAGTGGCCAGGCTTCATGTGCGCTAAGCGCACATGAAGCGCGTGTCCTGATTAATGAAGCCGCGCGCAGGTGACGTCAATTAATGAAAGGGAAGCTCCTGATTGGTCAAGCTTCACAACAGTGACGTCAATTAATGAAAAGGCAGCCTCTGATTGGATAAGCTACACACAAGTGACATCACAGCCTGATCTCTTCAAGGTTTCCCAAACTCTATAAATAGAGCCCTTTGCATAGGTCACAAGACAGGTCCTCGGGACCCAAAACACTGATACACAGAGAGAGTAGTATAGGATTGAGAAAGGTGACAGATTTCTCAGTAGTTTGTAATGGCTACCATGAGTAGCTAAGCTCTCTAGTAGGATTTGATGTAGTAGATTCAATCCCCTTGTGTATAAGAATTCTCTTTTCTTCTTTATTTATAATTCTATGCTTGTAATTTATCGGTATCTTTATGCTGTTTGTAATGCATCACCTCCGCGTGTGCGTCGGGGTGGTAGGCTAGTGCTCTGGATACAAAAAGTGGAACTCTGGCTAGTATCAGAGGTAGGTGAGCATGGAGCTGTTCATGAAGCTTATTCTCGGATTGCTAAAGGTACTCGGTTTAGTCATATCGTAGTATAAGGATTGTATTCTAACGATTGGAGGTTCAGTGAGTGACACACCCCTCCATAGGTGCCTTATATGAAAGTATGGCTAAATCGATAGCGTTGATTGCAAAATACGGGGAATGTTCGGGGTCGCCAAATGCCACTTTGAATGCCTGTAGAGAATAGCTTTTGGCGTTTATTTATGATGTTATAGGGGAATTTGCGGGTCCGAAGAATTACCAGGCATCCCTTATAATTATTGTAATTAAACAATGCTAAGGTAACTACAAGTACGATCATAAATAAGGGAAAAGGGATTCGAATGCACAAGGGGGGAGATGAAACAAATCAAATCCTAGTCCTAATTATTATTCATCTCATGTTATTTGTGTTTATTTCAGTATTTTATTATTCAGTATTAAAACCAACCTTTTTTGAAACGTTTTATTGAAAATACATTGCTTTAACTTTACAAGTTAAAACCGCTCCTTGTGGATACGATATCTTACTTACTCTAAAACTACTGGACTACTGGTAAACTTGCCAGGAAACCCATCAAGTATGTCATACCTATACTGCTATGGAAACTATAGTTATAAACAAACTCTATGAGTTGCAGGTACCTGTCCCAATTACCTCTCTCCTCTAGCACACAAGCTCTAAGAATGTCTTCTAGGGTCTAAATGGTCCTCTCAGACTGACCGTCAGTCAGAGGATGATATGCAGTACGAAACCTCAACTTTGAACCAAAGGCATGGTGTAAAGAATTCCAAAACCTAGAGGTAAACCCAGGGTCTCTATCTGACACAATGCTAGAGGGTACACCATGGAGCTTCACGATCTCCTTGATGTAGAGTTCGGCTAATCTGCTAAGAGTGTAGGTAGCTCGTATAGGTAGGAAATGGGCCGACTTAGTCAGTCGGTCCACTATGACCCAAATGGCATCAAAACCTGTTGAGACTCTATAGGAAGCCCCATTACAAAATCCATAGCTATGGCCTCCCACTTCAACTCTGGGATATCTAAGGGTAGGAGTGTTCCTGAGGGTTTCTGATGTTCTATCTTAACCTGTTGATATACAAGACAGTTAGAAACAAACTCCACTACTTCCTTCTTCATGCCATCCCACCAAAACATACTCTTCTACTCTTAGTACATCTTGGTGATTCCAGGGTGGACCGTGAACTTGCTCCTATGAGCCTCCTCCAAAATCTCCTGCCTCAAACTACCCCCTTTAGGGATACAGACCCTTCCTTGGAAGATAATCATCCCATCTCTTGATTCGGAAAAATCGGGCTGCCCCTTCCAGGCTTGGAGGTCTAAGTCTAAGGCTTGGGCCTCCCTAATATGAACTCTCAACTCATTAGTGACCTCTAGCCTAAAGAGTCTCACACTATTCCTCTCAAAACTCATATCAAGTCTCAAGTCCCTAAATTCCTCCAGCAATTCCATCTCATACACCATCATGGACGATGCATGCAGGGACTTCCTACTCAAGGCGTCGGCCACTACAATAGCCTTGCCCGGGTGGTACTTAAGCTCAAAATCATAGTCTTTTAATAACTCCATCCACCTCCTCTGCCTCATGTTGAGTTCTTTCTGATTAAAGAGGTATTTCAAACTCTTATGATCATTGAAGACCTCAAACCTCACACCATACACGTAGTGCCTCCAAATTTTAATGGTAAACACCACGGCCACTAACTCCAGATCATGGGTTGGGTAGTTGTCCTCATGGGGCCTAAGTTGTCTAGAGGCATAAGCTACTACTCTCCTCTCCTGCATCAACACAAAGCCTAGTCCCTTACCCGAATCATCACTGTAAACCTCAAAGGGTTTGGTCAAATTCGGAAACACTAGCATCGGGGTGGTGGTCAGCCTCTCCTTGAGTTCCGTAATACTTCTCACATTTCTCTTCCCACATAAAGGCATGACCCTTACGAGTCAGCTGAGTGAGAGCCAAGGCCAATTGGGAAAAATCCTTTAATGGATCTTCGGTAATAGTCGGCTAAGCCTAGAAAACTCCTAACCTCGGTGATTGACGTGGGCCTCTCCCATTCAACCATAGTTTCTATTTTGCTGGGATTAACCGACACACCCTTTCTTGATAAGACAAGACCTAGGAAGTGAACTCTATCCATCAAAAAATCACATTTCTCGGGATTGGCAAAAAGTTTCTTCTCCATCAACACTCCCAACACAATCCTAAGATGTTTCTCATGCTCTTCTTAGGTTTGGGAGTTGTTGAGATCTTAGCAAGCGTACCAATATCACAGCAGTATAATAGTTAAAAGTAAGGGTTATCTTACCCACGAGGAACGGTACAACTCAAATCCGTAGTGCTCACACTTATTGATTAAGAGAAATTTTGAATGGTTGTTTGTGAAGATTATAATAGTAAAAGAAAATAAAAAACGAGACAAAGAGATAAAGAGATTGAGCAATTGAGAGAAACTAGGATTGAACTTCGTCTATCTCACCCCTCTTGTATTTTGGAAAACAATGATATTTAGGAATATATAATTATGAATATTGAAGCACAAATAAATATTATTTCATAAAGGTCCCCACAACTATGAAATACTCAAAACAATTCATGTTGGTTCCCACAGTCACAAATTGCCCTAGCTTGAAGATCAGTTGTTAAAGCTATCAATAAATCGAACCCTATTCCTAGCGTATTCAACCTATTGAGTGTTTTCACCCAAATAAATTTAGGGACTACTCTAATCCACAGTCCAATTGGATTGAACTGCTCTAATACCATAATGTAACGTCCTAATTTCTTAATTCAAGAATAATGCATGTTGGAAGCACTATTTTAATGATATCATCAAACACAAGCAATCATCAAGTAATCCAACCATTACATAAGCATAATTTCAATACATTAAAAATGAATTCATATCTTTGTTGCCAACCAGGGCTCAAATACAATGGTTAATAAATAGGCATAATAGGACATGATGATACATATGTCCTAGAATCATAAACAAGCGTCCCTGAAGCCCCCACATGTACTATCCTATCCCATAAAAAACAATCTTATGCCTATACAAAATATTATCAATACAAAAGAGTTGGGCCATCGTAGAACCTAACCACGACCCTAATCTCCCAATCAAGCCTCCGGACGGGAACCCTGCACATCTGAAGATATATCCCACAGCATGGGGTGAGACTAACGTCCCAGTGAGCGTGATAAAGGCATGCAGTGTAGGAATCCAAGCAAATGATATGCAACACAATAATCCAACACAAGCAAGTCATTGAGTGATGTGAGGTTGCACAAGGGCTCCTTCTTCTTCCTCCTCTCTCTTTCTCTCTCTAGGTTCCTCTCTCTAAAAGTGGGAGCACAACAATAAATGAGAAGCCCTAAAACAGAAATAGCATTTAAAGTTGTTTCGCGTATTCTCGCTCAAGAGAGGATGTCCTCTCTTGAGCGAGAGGGAATATGCTCTGGGAGATTCGCGTTCTCGCTCAAGCGAGAACCTGCTCGTTTGAGCGAGACAACTCCAGAGAGCAAAACCTCAGAAATAGAGGGAATTGCGCTCAAGTGAGAGCCTTCCCGCTTGAGTGAGGCAACTCCAGAGGCTAAACTCGAAATTTCCTCCTAATTGCACTCAAGCGAGAGCCTACTCACTTGAGCGAGAAAACCAGATAACAAAATCCCCTATCTTTACTGATATGATCGCCCAAGTGATGACAGGAATTGCACAGGATCTAGAATTGAGCAAAACAAACCAATTAGAACCAAAAAATAGCAAGTAATTCACGTAAATTAGGTGCTGGGCAGCAGCTAATTTAGCGTGAGAAAGTGCAAGAAAATGAAGGAAAATGAAAGAAAAAGTGGAGAGGAAAGAAATGGAGGGACGCCACTGAAGCAAGAATCCTCCTGCAGCAGATAAGTCCAATCGCCAGACGCCACTAATTCAGGAGAATTAGATAAGTCTCACCATGGTTTAAGCAACAACCACCAAGCCTCACTCAACTCTCAAGAGAGGAGAAAATTTGGCATAATGCCTTTACTCTAAAAATGATGTGTGAAAATACAAGAGAGGAGGGCCCATTATATAAGAGAGGGGAGTGTGGGGGGCGGCCACTTACATGAGGGAGTGGGGAAGAAAAATAAAAGATGAGTAAAAAACTCATCCACAATGGGATTTGAACCCATGCTCCTAATGGTATTTGGCTAAGCTAAGCTTTTAGCCACTAAACCCCTAAAAATGCGCCCAAAGCTACATAGGAAAGAAAAGATGAGTTAATTTTCTATCCTATGTGGGATTAGATCCCATGACCTCCTACACCTTGTAGCAAAGCAACCTACTAACCAATAAACCAAGTATATGGGCACCCAAGGTAAAGGAAAATTACAACAAATAGAAGTGTCCTAGTCTAGGGTGGTGCATAGGACCATGTGTCCTATTCCTGGGTCAAGGGTGTCCTTCTGTAGGGCAAGGGTGTCCTTCTGTAGGGTAGTATCCCTAAAAATGTAGGACACTAATTTTCCCATCTCTTCCTTAATCTTCTTAGCACGTCCTCTAGTCATTGGTCCAGTGATGTCCTTGACTGCTTCAGTAGGAGGCTGCTGGTGTGCCATGTCATCACCAAGAGAGGGCTTTCTCGCCTGAGCGAGCTTACTGCAGAATGGGAATTCCAAATTCCCATTTCCAGCCCTCCACATTGATTGTTACTGCCTTTTCTTAGTTCCTTTTTACAAAAACACTTTTCTAACCCTATTTGATTTTTGAAATTGTTTTGCAGATGTTACACATAATTTTTATCTTTTTAATTATTTTTATTTAGTAATATTTTAAATAAATGATGACATAAAAATAAATCAATAAATAGTAAAATAGTCTTTCACATACTTGCTATTTTATATTGATAAATTTTTTAAAAAAAATAATTATTACACATTTTTATAGTTGCGATTTTTTCACAAAATTTAAATATACGTAAAATAATTAAAATTTAATCTTTATTGTTGAACATATGATGAAAATAATATAAATTATATTAAAAATATTGTATAACATGAATCAATTAATAAACACCCTCAATATACATTTAATTTATGTTACTATCTTTCATATTTTAAAAATGATAATTTTTTTTAATATATTATTTCTAGATTTCATTTATAATCGTTTGCACATATTTATAAAAATTACTTAAATAAATATAAAATATAAACAAACAAATGCAACGTACTGACATAATTTCTTGTATATATATTGTAAAAATTACTTAAACTATGTTATTAATTATATTGTAATAATTAAATGTAACAAATTGTTATGAGAAATATTTATGACAATTAATTATCTCCCCCCCTCCATATCTTTTGTTGTTTTTTAGTTTTAGTTACTCCCTCAATTTCATTTTATTAGTCGTTGAAGGTCTTTTTACACAGATTAATAGCCTGTTTGGTTACTAGTTAAGTATGGTGCATAATCAATTATACAGACTTGATTTTAAATCACTTTCGTCCAATGTGATTCGTAAAACGTGCATGACTCATTTTTAGTCATTGATTTTAGAATCAAAAGATATAGCAATCTTAGTATCTTACTAAATTACCCGTATTAATTTACTACATTCTCTTTCTCATTTTACATGAATACATTAATAAGTAGTTAGTATTAGTGTGATGCATAATTTTTCAAACTTCTTTTTCCATAAAAATAAAAAAGTGGGAGGGTGAAAATGAAAAATTGACATTAATGCTCACTTAAAATCAAGAGAATGACCCATAATAAAATGAAATGAAGGGATTATATTTCAAAACTTTTGTTCTTTTAAAAATTCAAGACTCATTTAATTGTTTTTTTCAATTATATAGCATGAATAATCAATTCAACAAATTACAATAAATAAACTAAGTGGAGATAAATGAGGGTATTTTAGTACATATATAAGAAAAATATTTATCAATTAAAAAATTAATTATTTTGCATAATCTTAAGTAAGAAAAAAATATGGAATTGAGGGAGTAATATTAAATGTTATATATATTAAATCTAGAAGCACTTATTATTAATAATATTATTCAATGGGAAGTGTTATATATATTAAATGTAATATATTACTACGTATTGTATGGAATATTTATTATATTTTATTAAAATTTAAATGTCAAATACTCCAAATCAACTATATTAGTTTTATGTTGATAATTCGATCTTATATTTTCACTATAAATTTAAAGATAAAATAACTTTTACATCCCTAAAAAATGAGTTTTGATTTTCGTTACTAGAAAATTTATTTTTTATTTCATATTTATGAAATATTGAAATTATTTTTTAGCCAGTGGTGTTAATTGTACTTTGTTAATTACGAGTGTATCCGAACATCCTTAGCAGTAAGAAATCCTATATGTGTAGTACTTTAACATATCATACAATCATGTTAACCACCTTAAACTGATATAAAAAGCCAAATTCATTTTATAATTTGTTGACAATTTTTTGCAACACACTGCTTACTATAGGGTTCCCTTCCAACGGGACTCATACAAAGGGACCCTCTCCCATATTTGTTTATCTTATGTGTTGAAGTCTTGTCAACATTGATCCACAGAGTTGAGTAGAATATACTTATAAAGCAATCCATGGTTTGAAAATAAATCCCCCACGCTCGAGCTATCTCGCATTTATTTTTACCGATGATAGCATTTTCCTTGCTATCAAATATATACTTTTTTTTAATATATTTTCCATACAATGTATTGGATAAAAAACTAGTTAGAGTATATTCGTCATCTAATTGTCCACATCTCTATACGATTGTCGCTTTTCAAAGAATTAATATCTTAATATAAATAAATAATGAATTAATTTTACAGAACATTTCTCTCAACTTTATATACTAGGTCAGAAATGAAATCTGAAAATGTAAAAATAAATAATAAAAAACTCCCATATGCTTAAAAATCGGCTCCCATAAATCATAGGAGGGAAGTTAGAGATAACTTTTGGTAATAGCCTCTTCCAGCTCTTGAAATTCCCATGCATCATCAGCTGAATATTGCCCTGAATGTTTCATTCATTAATATAATATAATATAATATAATATAATATAATATAATATAATATAATATAATATAATATAATATAATATAATATAATATAATATAATATAATATAATATAATATAATATAATATAATATAACAGTTACTACACATATACAACACAATCACTCTTGAAGATGAAGTCAAGGCCACTTACCAATTGAATCTCTTCGGAGAGCAGTTAAATGAGCACAGCTGCAAAATAAAAAAGTAAAAGCTAGTCAACAACTTCGGTCATGGAGATCATAGTATTTTCTCATTTTGGTGTTGCCTTGCCCCCACCCTAAATTTAAAATCATAAGAGTTTTACTACAAATACTAGTAAATGGAAAATGGAGAAAATTGTATTACTTATTAGGTGCAATATGCAACAAGCAACATCCACAGTGCTAGGCTCCTATCCCAAATATTTCATAGCGTGTAACAGTACTGTTTGAATATTACCCAATCATAAATTGCTAGCTACTTATGAATCAAATTATAATGTGAGACAGACAATATTTCTACATGCAAGAAAGAAAAGTTTTAAATAAGGAATACTAAACTAATACCTGCCAAGAGCCTTCCCAAAATCCGCGCAGAGTGACCTAATGTATGTCCCTTTAGAACACGTCACTCTAAAGATCAAATTTTGTCTGGAAAAATATAACCACAACTATATCAGGGCAAAACAAGACCAAATCAACTACAACTCTAAACAGATAATAAATTCCCCTGATACATTTCTATGAGGAGAAAGCTCCCTCTGGCTCTGGGTAAAAGCTCTTATTTGGACAATGATGCCTAATGTAATTAAAACAAGATCCTTAACTATAGCTAATATGTCATTTTCGTTCCTCAATAAACTTTTGGGTGAATTTAATCCTTCATTTTTCTTAGTTGTTACAATTAACACCCTTTATTATTTTCCTTCTACTTAAAACTCTCAATTCTCATTTTCTACTCAATTTTCATGTATTGAATCAATTACATCGTTTTCAACCTTCTTTCACTCAAAATTCACCGATCAAAGCATCAAATTTTACCCAAAATAAAAAGAATCACAATTTCCCCCTTTTCAAACCCTAATCTCACATCCTATAAAATCCTTCAAATTTTATCAAATTCTCATTAAATTTATAATTTAAAATTATTTCATATTCCAAATTCATTATAAAATCACCAAATATTTGGCCAGAACATGAGAATTTAAAGGTTTTGGGGTCAAGAAAAATGACAACAATATATACCATATTTGCTTAATTTTAAAAATAGAGGAACTTGATTAACTCAAAAAAGACTTGAGGAACCAAAATCGCACACAATCTAACCTAGGGGACCAAAAATGCAATTAAGCCTTAAAACAAATAATCCATTATAGGTTCAAAGTCTGCATAAGGATTTATCTCCTAACCTTTGTGTTTTATGTTTGGAGCTCTCAGAGTAGCAGTCATTCCATTTGCAGGTATTATTCCTGCCTTATAGAAGCTGATTATACCCAGCCACTTTGAGGAGTTTCTACCCCTTAGAGCCATTTTTGTCAGCTAGCAGACAGATTCTTGGCACTGTCCTTGTCAGTGTTATCAAGTGGCGGTTATGGCGGCGCCATAACGGCATGGCGCCGGCAGCCGCGTTCTGTTAAGGCCATTTGGCCTCTGTATGGCGCGGGTCCGCCATTTTATATATGGCGGCCGTTATGGAGGTATCACATGGCGGCGGATGGCGGGCATGGCGGTCGTGGCACCCATTTTGGGCTTTTTTTTTCCTTTTTTTCCGGGTTTGGGCCCGGGTTGACCCGGTTTTCTCCATTTTCCCCAAACCTCTCTGGTTCGAGAGCCCTAATTCTGCTGCGCTAGAAATCCTCTAGAGAGTTCTGCCGCGCACCTCCTCCCTGCGACGTCCACCGCGCGCCTCCTCCGACGAGTTCTGCCGGCGCCTCCGACGCGACCACCACCGTCTGCGACAGGTCTTCATCCTTCTTCTCTTCTCCACGGTTCTGCAGCAGTCCCCATCCTTCTTCTTCTCTTCTCCGCGCGAGCACAACCACAGCATAAGCACCTTCTCTTGCTCGAGCACAACACAAGCTACTTCTTTTACTGTTTTTTAACATTGTTTCTTTGTTTTGATGGCTATTTAATCCTTTTGTTGGTTAGGATTATGATTTCCATGAATTTGAGATTGTTATATTGTTGGTTTTAATATATCTGTTTATTATTTTGTTGTTTTTCATCATATTTTATATATATATATATATATATATATATATTTTGTCCGCCATAGACCGCCATGGCGTCCGCCATGGCAGTATGGCGCTTAAAGGTCCTTGCCGCCATCCGTCGTATAATCTTACTGACAACACTGGTCCTTGTGACCAATTAAGTTATTTAGGACATCAAGAAGGGGAAAGGGTCGAGGATTTGTACTCAAATTGGATTTCAAGAATGCTCATGATAACTTCAGTTCAGGTTTCTTGATTGAATTATTACTAGCAAAGGATATGGTGATCAATGAAGTGCAAACCTAATTGATTCAAGGGCAACAAGGGGTATAGACAATGGAAACTTCCAAACAGTTACCTGTCATCCAAGCTACGCTCTATGTCAAACTGGAATATTGAAATACGTCTAGGTGAAAGTTCAATGCTTTCTCCTCTCCTTGCTTTCTCATACATCTTTTCACCTCCAACCTATCATGAAGCAGAGATAACTTGTAAGCAACTGGACAAGTTGCCTCAAACTAACTAATAGAAAATACTAGAGTTTTAAAAGGAGATACAACAATAGCAACAAAAAGCCTTTTTCACACTAGGTGGGGGAAACTACATGGATCAGATAACAAAATTGTGTTCTATTATAAACCAAGTCTTTCAAAATGACAAACATGACAAAATTTCACTATGCTGAACTGCTTCAGAAACATAGCATAACACTGATCAAATTGATGCTTAAAAGCTTAACTAAATTGAAAAATAATAGCTAAAGTTACATTTTCAATGCCTTAAATATCTAAATCAATAGATTAGTCTTAATTCACAGCAAATCTCACATAACTACAAATTTAATACCTAAAATATTTAGATCACATGTAAGGCAAAACATGCTTCAGGTCGTCATCCAACTTCAAAACTTAAAAAGAAATAATGAAAAGTAGATTGTTCAAGAATGGGAAAAGTTCTTACTTTAATAGCTGAGAACATAGGAGGCACTTGCCAAATCTCCCCACAAAAGGACAAAGCATTTTTCTTTATGTCATCATCTTTGATGTGCTCCCATGGCTCTCGCTGAATGACCTACATATCAAGCTGGTCTATGAGTGTAAAAATTACACAGAGTTAAAACAAAAAAAATATTCCCTTATTAATTGTAATTTTTAGTTATACTTATCATGCGTCACATCATAATGACTTACATGCATCAATCCAGGCCTAAATTGATATTCTTCATTGCCATTAATACCTGTATACTCATATTCTTATTATACCATTTTCACTATGTTGAAATTGTTCAAGGTTCAAGCATCAAATATGATTATAGTATGCAGTAGTGTATCTGTTCAAAGTTGTGGTTTTAGGAAAGATTTGTCATATTGTGTGACAGCTTCCTTAATGAAAGTATTTTAGAGATGAATCATTGCTAAATGCTATTTCCGTTCTTATAAGAGGTTTTCAGGCTTTTTGGCACATGTTGGCAGGCCTGTGGCTGTACTTTGTTAAAAACTCTAAAGAATATAAAAGCCATTCTTTATCCAACGCCTAATAGCTAAGGGGCCGTTCGGGGTGGTTGTGAGTTTTCAGTTTTTGGTTTTTAAAAATTTTCAATCAAGCTTTTACAACTCAAAACTAAAAACTGAAAACTTGTTTTTGTGGTTTTCAAAACAAACATTTTGAAAACTAGAAAAAGTGGTTTTCAGTTTTTGGTTTTGAGTTGTAAAAATTTGATTGAAAATTTTTAAAAACCAAAAACTAAAAACTCGCAACCACCCCGAACGGCCCCTAAAATTTTATAAATTGAGTGGTTCTTGGAGGTTTTAGGGTTGAGTGATTCTTTAAGGATTCAAGCTTTACTGTTCCTTTAATGCAGTAATAAACAATCTTGACAAAATGGTCCAAAAATGAACCGTTACTGCTCCAAATATTGCAATTAAATTAAATTTTAGACAAGGTAATGGCAGGTGGGCTTCTAAAAACAGGACAGTACACAGAATGGTTGGTGGTTCAGTCATAGAAATGATTCTGGACAGCACTGCATAGGAATGATTGAATCATATGAATGATTCTGGACAGCACTGCATACTCCCATAATCAATGAAGAATCAATTTTTTTTTTTTGGTTTTCCTATTTGACAGTTTTACTAAGAGAAAGTTTCTCATTTCGCATAGAAAATTTTGAATGAAAGTTCAGTCACAAGAATAATTCTGAAAAGTGATAACTATGTATCACTTCCCAAAGAATATATTGGAGTTCTCCTAACTATTTGAGCATTTGATTATTCAAAGAAAAGTTAATTCCGTTAGGAACACAGTGGAATTACTCTTTAACAAACTCATTTATTATATATGTAAGATATTGATAAATATCCACTAATGTGCTATAATTCAGCCTCAAATGAAATGACACACAAATTCTAGCCTACAAGTGAAAATTGGAACATACAAAACCACAAAATCTCACGTTTTAAGTACATTGTGTCCATCATATAAAATGACAGAGATAAAGAGAGATGTCGACCACAAGATCCAAGGGTGAATGAATTGGAGGAATGCTTCAGGTGTGATATGTGATAGGAAAAAACACCACTCAAACTTAAAGAATAATTTTACCACATAGCTATAAGACTTGCAATGGTATATGGGACTGAGTGCTAGGTGGTAAAGAGCAAACAAGAAAGTAAGTTTTATTGTCGCAGAGATGAGAATGTTACGATGTGAGTGATTACACAAAACAAGATAGAATTAGGAATACAAACATTAGAAAGAAAGTTGGGGTAGATCTCATTGTAGAAAAATGATATAGTCTAGTTTGAAATGATTTAGATGTGTGTGGAGAAGACCCATAGAAACAACAGGAAGGAGGGTTGATTAGATGAAGGATAGTCCAATATAGGTGATGGGAGACCGGAAAAAACTATAGGCTAGAATATTAAGAAAGATTTAGAAGTAAATGGTCATAAAACTTTATGGTGCCATATGATTCATGTAGCCAACCCCACCTAGTCGAAAAAGGGCTTAGGTCCCGTTTGAGGTGGTTGAGAATGAGAGTTTTCAGTTTTTGGGTTTTTAAAAATTTACATCAAGTTTTTATAACTCAAAACTAAAAACTAATCATGAAAAGAGGTTTTTAGTTTTGATTTATAAAAAGTTGATTTCAATTTTTAAAAAACCAAAAAACTGAAAACTCGCAATCACCCCAAACGAAACCTCACTTATTGTTACTGTTGTTATTTGTGCTATAATTTAGGTTTGAAATTACTAGTGAATTAAGTTATTAAACTCCAGAATAAGAAGTATTGGATTTGGATGGACCTGCCTATTTTCCTTTTTTTCTTGAAAAGATTAAGAACTGAAGGTGAATGTATTCTCATGAAAAGGTTATGAATGATTCTGCACAGTACTACACACTCCCATAATCAATGAAGAATCAGATGTTTCAGTTTTCCTATTTGAAAGTCTCACTATGAGAGAGTTTCTCATTTCACATAGAAAATTTAGAATGAATGGATTTTCAGTTCAGTCACAAGAATAATTTTGAGAAGTTTGTATCATTTCCCAAAGAATATATTGGATGCTCTCCTCAATATTTGACTATTCAAAGAAAATTAATTTTATTTGGATCATAGTGGAAATACTCTTTAACAAACTCATTTATTTGTTATATATGGAAGACATCATATAGAAATCCAATAATGTGCTATATTCAACCTTGAAATTTAAAAGGTGAATTAAGTTATTCAACTTCAGAATAACAAGTATTGAATTTGGATAGACCTGTCTGTTTTCCTTTGTTTCCAAAAAGGTTAAGAACTGAAGATGAATGGATTCTCATGATCACTCACATGTGAATCTGTGATCTGCCAATTGATGGGCAAAATTACATTTTTTTTTTGGTTCATAAATTTACACATGAGGAAACAGATTAACTCACTGGCGAATCAGCATCCCATGTTGAAGTAGCCTCCCCTAAGCGGAAAACCCCACTATAACCCTTAATCATCCCTTGATATCTGAAGCAGAAAAGTTCAAGTATTCAGAAAAATTATTCCTGGATCAAATATTTTAACCGAGACAAATTTGTAATATTGTGAAACAGGCACCAATACTTGATACTCAAATGGAAATAAATCAATTTACTTTTGATCACCTCTCTACCAGTTTTGTTGCTTTGCCAACACAAACAATCAATAAACCAGTAGCCATTGGGTCAAGAGTTCCAGCGTGGCCTACCTGTCAATTAATCATGTAAGTCTACATGGAGAAATGAATTTAAATATAGATGCGCTGAGGAAAATAACCTTTTTCACTTTGACAAGGCGACGCAGCTTTCCACAAACTGTGAATGAAGTCCAACCTGCCATAAATTTACATGTTAGCATTTTTTATTGAAATACCCCCCCCCCCCCAAAATAAAAATGACACTTTCAAG
Source organism: Sesbania bispinosa (assembly GCA_026901365.1). Classification (NCBI taxonomy): domain Eukaryota; kingdom Viridiplantae; phylum Streptophyta; class Magnoliopsida; order Fabales; family Fabaceae; genus Sesbania; species Sesbania bispinosa. The sequence continues at coordinate 404,181 of QLOH01000527.1, forward strand.
CATTTCAAATTTACAATATTCAAGAACATATTGTTGCATATTTGACAAATTTGAGTAAAAAGCTGCAGCAACATCTACCAAATAAACAAAGATTTAAATCAAACTTATATCCTATGAGATTAATGAAAGTGAAACCAGGAAAACAATGAAGCTTAGACAACATGAACCATTAATGCTGCAGTATGTGCATACGGCAATAATGTCTTTTCACTCTAAGAGGAGGTCACTTAGCCATGAGTACTAATGTAATGATAGTTAATTTCTCAAACTTGCAAGCATTTAACAACAATCATTAGCTCTTGTAATTTCCCACAAGTAAATCCAGTTTCTACTGGGATGGAGTGTCAATATCCTGAAAAGATAAATGAAGCAAGGAGTAATGTGAATTGTGAAGTCACCTTTGGGTTTGTTAACCAAAAGCACGGTGCCATGTGGACTATCCCAAATGGGAGGGAGGCCAGTTCTCCTTGAAGAAAGAAATGGCTCACCAACTTGAGCATCCTTATTGGGAACTTTCTTCAAACCCTTAAAGAACTCCTCAACCTTCTTCTCCGTGAGATCTTTACATGATGAATCATCATCCTTATCCTTTGCTTTTTCTTCCTCCCTTTTCTCCTCAAAAAACACCAACTTGTTATCACCAATCCCGTCTTTATTAACACCCCCAACTTTCTTCTTCTTAAACTTTGCATTTGCATTTGCATTTAAATCTGAATTTGATTGTTGTCCAGGTTGGAGAAACGCTTTGTCAAGGCATTGGTCAGGGAAGTACTTCTTCTCCAACTGATAAACCATCTTATAGTGCTTCTCCTTCTCCCATGGATAAGCAAAAGCATCATAGAAATACAATTCCTCCTCTCTCCTGTGCAACGTGGGAAGCTCCACCACCTCAGGCTTCAGCTCCACGAACTTCTCCTCGGGTCGCCGGTTTCCTTCGTCGGAGTCGGACCCATACATCCTCTTCCTCCGTTTGTTGTAGTACTTTCTCTGGGCCTTGTCAAGTTCCAATTTTGGCGAACCGGGTTGGTCCGGTTCGGCCTCGGAAGCCAGTTTCCCATGGACCCAGTTGTGCAATGGGTCGGAGTGGGAAGTGGGTTCGTCCGGTTCGGGAGCGGTCTGAGAAGGGGAGTCGTTGGGTCGAACCGGTCGACGGCGAGTTTTGGGGATGTCGGGGCGGTTGATGATCATCTCGTATTGAAGTGGGTATGGGGTGGGATTGGTGGAGAGAAGTCGCAATTGTAGGCATGGTGATAGGTGTTTGTGAGAGAGCAATTTGGCAGAGAATATGACTCGGTGGGCATGGTTATGGGGTATGAGAGAAGATAATTGGGTTAGAGATAATGATTTGAGCATGAGGTAAGAAGACAGGAGCTGCTACCTCTCAATTCTCAGATCAAAATGAAGCAGAGCTTGCAGCTTCTTCTGAAAATGGAGTGCGACTGCGAGTCTGTGTGTTGTGTGCACAAACGCCCTTTTAGATAAACAAGAATGAATTAGGAGTAAAACATGAAATTGTTCGCGAAGGATTAGCGGTCGGGAAAGGCAGTCCTAAAAGATAAAAATTAACAAAATAATCTAAAATCATACTAACGTAACAGAATGCATAAGTGGCAGGTTACCTTTACACATAGGATGCTGATGTGGCTGGACAGTCATTCAGGGATTAGAATGAAAATTTTTTACCCGTCAATTTGGTCCCTGGATTTGAATTTCTCTGTAAAAAAACTGAACTCTCATTTCCCCAAAATTGTGAACCCTAGTTCCAATTTGCACTTCTGCAGCGTCGCCTTTGCAAAGATGATGGGAGGAGGAGGATTTGAACAACCTCGTGTTCGACACCCAAAGAAACCATCAACAACTTCGTGGTCTGGCTTTGCAACTTCCATGGATTCTGCATTCGCAAGCAAAGGTCATGGGTTCAGGCTATGTTTTTGCGGAAACAGGGCGATAGTGCGCATGTCGAAAACCCAGAGGAATCCAGGAAGACCCTTTTTCACATGTGCTTTATCAAAGGTTGTGTTATTTTTGTTGATTAGAGTTATCTGTTTTTTTGAAAGTGTTCTAAATCCATTTTTGAAAATTTTGTTGCTGCAGGACAATGAATTAAACTGTAATTTCTTTGCATGGGTTGATGGTGCTGGTGTGGGTGAGGAAATTACTGCAGCTGACAGTGGCAGAGGTTTATGGAACAAGACTGAATCATTAGCAAAGATTGACAATGTCCTTAGTGAAGTTAGGATTGTTAAGTGTTGTGTATTTGGGATAGGTTGTGTGATAGTTGGTATGTTGTTAGTAGTGATCCTAATTTATTTTGAGAGTAGGTAATGTGATTAAGGGTGTTGAGTTGTCTGTGGTTATGTAACTTTCACTTGTTGGTTATGTATTTTGTTATTAAATGTACTTCTATATCCAGTTGATGCTAATGAAATGGAATGTGCATTATGGAAGACTTGTCATTTACATTACTTCTGTATTTTCTAATTTTTGCAGCACCATAAAATAAAATATAAAATAACTTTATCCAGCAAATATGACAATAATAATGGAATTGGAAATCAAACTTCATTACATAATAGCATAAAGGGTTTGTTGAGTCTTGACTTGAACATTACAAAAGAAATGTAATCCTTAAAGGAACAAGAGTTAAATCCATTACTAAAGGTCTATTGAGTAACTATTGTTCATCTAAGATGACAATGTGAACTCTAATCAAAAAACACAGTTACAACCATCAAAATGTCCCTAAACAGCAAAGTCAGCCTTTAAGCAATTGAAGATCCATTTCAGTTCACTTCTTCTTGGTCTGTTGGTTGGTGGTCCTTTAGGTGTTGGTATGAACTGCATGAAACTTTGACTTGATGCAGAAGTTGTTGTTGAAGGCTGTGCAGATGTAGAGTTGGTGGGCATTGGTGGATATGGAACTAGCTGAGGTCTCATGTTGTTGGTAACAGCAGCAGCAGGTTGTGGCTGTTGATAAATCACAGCTCATCTTGTATTCAGCTTTGGCCTCATTGCACTCCTTGGAATAAGACCACGAGCCCTTCTAACAGATGTGCCCTACATAGAAAATTAAAAGTTAAATATAAATTACTTAAATGAAAACAATTGAAATTGACCATCACAAAGGATTAGAAGGATAGCAACCTGCATCTTAGTATGGTGAATGGAAGGTTGTGGTTGGCTGTTTGATGAGGTTGTATTAACATCAGAAACCTGATGCAGAAACAAAAAAAAATTGCATTAGTATTAAACATGTGAGAAGGAAATTTTTATTTGAATATTTTCCATACCTCAACAGTCCTTGTGGACTGAGATTGACCTGTAACAATTTCTGGGGGCAGTTTGCACTGTAAGAACCTGATAAACAAGATGAAAAAACTAAATAAGTGTTTGCATGCATTACCAAAAAATCACAGATTCAGCATAGCATTACCAATTGTCATTGTTCATACCTCAACATTCCTTGTGGGTTGTGATAGCTCTGCATCAAGTATTGGAGCAGTATGTGTCAACTCAATTTCAGTTTTTATGGTTGGTTCATTTTCAGCTTATGTGGGCCCTTCATTTGTAGATTGGGTGGTCCCTTCATTTTCAGGTAATGGGGGAGTCCAGTTCTTTGGTTTACAAGGTACCCCTGGATTTGTACAAGTCCTGCTGTTGTGATTGGCTAATCCATACCTTGTGCAGATCACTTCTGCATATTTCCTCTTCAATTTATTCCCTCTGACTGGCTCTTCATTCCCATTCTTCCTTCTCTGTTTTTTTGATCTCCCAGCAGATTTCTTCACTTTTTTTTGGGGGGGGCTGGTGGATCATAATTTGTTTTGTCCCAATATTGTTGGCCCTAGACTGGTTGAACAAAGTATTAGTATGTGGCATTATATGCTCCCATGGTCAGCCATCCATGACAATAATATTTAGGCCTTAGATTTTTGTATGCAAGGGCAGTTATTGCATGCATACAAGGCATCCCAATGAGCTGCCAAAATCTGCAAGTGCATGTATGACTTCCAATGTTGACATCAACCTTTCCTTGCCAGCTTTGTACCTCATACCTAAACCCTTCACTGTCCCCACTCCAGTGTGCAGTCCACTTATTGCTCTCTCTCTCTCTCTTTTCCTTGTCTAGTCTACTTTGTTGTTGTGGTGGCAATTTTCCAGTGTGACCAGCCAGCCTGACCTTATGTGATGCCATTGTTCTCATAACATAACCCTGAATGTCCTCTGTCATAGTTAAGATTGGTTTCCCTCTATACTTTAAGATCTTAGCATTAAAGACTTCACAATTATTATTAGTGATGTTGTCTGTTTTAGGCCACTCACTGAAATAGGCTTTGGTCCAGGATTGAGGGGCAAATTTGTTTAGGTATGCCCAGGCTTTCTCATTCTTCCTCCTCAACTTCTCCATATTGGCATTGAATTGGGGAACTGTGGTAAATCTTGCACACTCCCAAACTGACCCTCTCATATCCAGATCCCTCCACTGTTTGATGAAATTCTTCCATAGATGCATTGTGAAGAACCTGTGTGGAACCCCAGGCATGACTTCCTGCATAGCTGGAATTAGTCCCTGAAATTGAAGGTTCAAGTAGTTCAAATTAGTCCCTGAAAGATATCATTAATGTTCAATATAGTCCTTATAAGATTACTTAAAATAGTCAATTAAGTCCCTGAAACAATACAGACATAATTAAATAAGTCCTCAATAACAGATTCATACCTTTTGCATGTCAGACATGAAGTTCCAACCATGCTGATTATAATCACCTAAGTCTTCATACAGTAAGGTCAGAAACCATTCCAGTTTTCCTTGTTTTCCACATCCACAATAGCATAGGCCAAAACAAATATTTGATTGTTTGCATCTTATCCAACTGCTGAGAGAAGTTGACCACCAAAATAACCTTTTAGGAAAGCTCCATCCAATCCTATAAAAGGCCTGCAACCAGCTTTGAAGCCTCTTTTGCAACCCTCAAGACAGACATAAAACCTTTCAAATTGTGGACGTCCTTCTGGTATTGGGATCACATCCATTTTAATTGTTGACACTGGATTGCTTCTTAACAGCTCTTGTGAGTAATCCCACAGTCTAACATATTTTGCTATCTCATCTCCCTCTACAACCTTCCATGCTTCCCTAAGGGATCTAAATATTTTGGAGTCATTCAAATGAACTCCAAATTCTGTTTTCATGTACTCATATGCCTCCAGGTGAGTTAAACTTGGTTGAGTCCTCAACTTTCCTTCCAATTTCTTCACAACCCATTTCCTGTCAGCAGTTTTGTTCTTAAATCCTCTAGCACATGTGTGTTCTTGATTAATTGTCTTCACTTGAAAACACAAATTGAAATTACTGTAGCCACAGAATACCTGCCAAGGGCATTCCTTTACCTTGCACCTAGCCCTTGCTCTCACTTTATCATTATTGACCCATTTAATTTCCCTTCCAAGGTAGAATGTATAATCCTTGACAACCTTCTTAAATAGGTCCAGGGTTGAAAATTCCATTCCTACCTCCAAGGACACATGCCCAAAATTAGCCTCATCATTGAATTGAGGGAAAACAGGTCTGTTCAATCTTGACTCACCATCATCATATGAAGAATTAGGTGTTTTCAGCTCCTCTGAGTGGTAGCACAACCTTTCATCATAATCTGAATCTAAATGTGGATTAGGTCCCTCAACATTTACACCAAAACCAGCAGAGCTTGCATATTGCTGCCTATGGCCCACATCACCTCCAACATCTTTATCAGCATGTTCAGACTCTACTTCATCAGACCAAGTGTCTTCACTTTCTGGTTGCACTACACGCTCCCTGTAATTTCTTCCTCTTTTCATGCTAAAACCATCACCAACTTTCTCTTTACCCTTTCTTAAATCAACCTTGTTTCTTTTTCCAGCTTGTGATGCGACACCCTTAGTTACACCACTAAGAATATCACATTGCAAAATGTAACCGTCGAACTTACTATTTTACAACTTAGAAAATACTGGAATATTTTTTTTTTAAGAGCTTAGCCATCATCAACTTATTACTTTCTAGTTCCATTTTAAGTATTCATGAAATGTCCTTCTCTTAAGTCCGAAGTTTGTTTTCCGAAAACATTTAGACAATTATTACTCCGCATACATACACAGCATACACGCAGCCGCGAGACTGATTATAAGAAAGGAACGTCATAAATATATACAATGACACAGGATCAAGTGCTCCTTGAGCCGACAAGGTAACTATACAAAACATGAATTCTAGTAGTAGGCTAAATACATAAAACCTTAAACCAAAATATACAGAAAAGAGATTCCTAAACCAGAGTTGTACTACTAGACTCAAAATGATACTAAACTACTCATCAACCTCCGGCTCGGTGGAGACAACCCTACAACTCTTCCGCCCAGCATCTGGAATGGTGATCATCCTAAAATCCTTTGAGGGGACGTCACTAGAAGAATCTTCTTCTGGTTCCTCTCCCTCAGAGTCCTCCTTCGGATCCTCCTCCGGCTCTTCCTCCTCGTCCGTGGTATCATTGATCACGATAAGATTTGGCTCGCTCGGGAGAGGACGACCATGCGTAACAGGACACGTATACTGAGGAGCTGGCACCTCGGGAGAAGGGGAGTATCTGGGAGAGTCTGGTCTAACCAAGTCAGCTACCCGGGATGACTGCGATGATGAAGAGGAAGCTGGACCACGATGTGAAAGACGGAATGCAGTATGCCTCACCAAGTTAGGTGGCGTCGGAAACTCGAGAGTCACTGGTACGATGAAGTCCATCTCAGGTACAAGCGGAAGTCCGGGGTGCGTGATAACGACACGGACTTTCCCCGTGAACTCACATCTGCGCGGAACATTCGTCACCCTCCAAGCGTCTCTCGGCATCCATCTTAGTCGTACTTGCATAGACGTCATGACAGAAGTCCTCGCTATCGACTATCAACGTGACGAGAAGAGCATAGAAAGAAGAGATAGAAAGGAAGGGTGAGAACATCGCATGAACACTCTAGCAAGTGGGACAATGTAACTAAAGCGTTACATCATTTCTCAAAATATCAATCACAATCACAACACAAACACAATCACAATCACTATCACAAGTATGCAATTTATGCTTGTCATGATGCAGATAACCAATGCATGAGGGCCCGGGGAAAGCAAAACCAATAGCAGGGCACCCAGCCACTGCTCGACCATATATGCAATTAGTCAGGAGTATTGTCTGTACTAGTAATTTGGTACGAAGAGCATTGCTCAAAATCTCCGGCCAGGACGATTTGAATTTTTCCCGACTTTCAGACAAACTCACACTGATCACGAAAACTTGAGAGCGACAGGATAGTCAGGCCTGATCTCCGCTTGCACGACTATAGGAGGCGAGCCTATGCCACTTGTGCCATTTCAGGACTCGACTTATCCTCAGGTGTGTGGCCCTCTGCAGCCGCTGGCGTTCCTTGCCAAACCCAGTGCACCCGTCCCATCCAGTTTCACGCTGTACTAGGGCGTTATTGCCATATAGGTCGTAAGGCTTTTCAACCTTGATCATCACGTTATGACTTATGATGCATGTCATAAAATCAATACTGATACTTTTGATCGAATCTTTTTCCTCATCATCATCAACACATATCACAATACCACTTCATAACTTCATTACTTTTCTTTTGGGAGCATCAACCCTTTCTTGAATCGAAGACACACTCTCTCCCTCTCTAAGCTTCTCAAGTTTTATGCAGAGGGAGTGTTGGTTGTATTCTTTTTATGGTAGTTTATACTAATATCCCTTGATAATTATGTCCACTTAATTCCTATACTTACTAAGATTTATGGAATGTCTTATGAGAGGCTTTTACTAATTTCTTTTCCCTCTTTATACAATTAATTAAGGTTAAATTTTAACTTTGAATTATAATTTATCTTCAATAATTAGATTAACCTTGGCCTTCCTTAATTAAGGCTTAATCCTTATTTAATATTCTGATTAATCTCTAAATATGATTAATTAAGATTAATCATAATTAATTTGCTCTTAATCATCCTTAGTGATTAATTACTTAATTAATAAATTATAATTATATTAGATAATTTTAGGTTAATCAACCTAAGTAATTAAATTAATTATTGTTATCAATAATTTCAGGCTTAATCTAAACAATTTAGATTATTCCTATTTAATTAATTTAAAACTTGGTTTTTTTTTCTTTTAAATACTTTAGACTAAAATAAAAAGCCTAAGTGTTATTGGACCCATGAGAGCCCATTTTTTTACTCTTAGTAGTTTAAAGGCATGACTTTTATATAGACTTTTATATTAATTAAATTAGAAATCCGAATTTAACTAATTATTTTAAAAACTTAACATAATTGCACTTTGGCCCCTTTTTGTAAAAATTTTAACTTTTAGTCCCTTACACTTAAAAACATGTTTTAAACCTCTTTTTGATCTTTTCAAGATCAAAAAGGTCTCCCTTGATGAATCTCATCAAGAATCCTCATGAACTTCAAGAACAAGCTTGAATGTTCATCCAAATTTCATTTTTTTCTTTCTTTCTCCAATCTTTGCCAAGATCACACATAATCTCATCCATGCATTTTAAACATCAAATAGGATATTTCAAACCAACCAAATCACACATGCACATGCTCAAGGCTCAAACTTGCATTTTTCAAGCTCAAAACATCATTATTTCAAGATAAATCACCAAATCAATTTTCCACTTAAGATCAACCACATGCGTGTACATAGATCCATCACATAATCACATCCAAACCATCAAAATAATTTTTGCACACATGCAGCCACCTCTTCCTCTCTTGGCCGAGAGCTTAAGGGGAAAAAGGAGGGATTTTTCAACAAAAATCCTTCCTTGGCTTGCATGCAACACAATCCAACCATCAACAACAATCCAAGCAAGATCAAAGACATGCAAACAACAACAATCACCCAGCTCATCAAGACCGAAAATATTTTCTCAAAAACAAGCTCAAAGGTTTGATTTTTCAAGAGAAAAACAAGAGAAAAAGCAAGGATTCAAGGGCAAATCCTTGACTCTAGTTACATGGCCTACTAGAGTTCAAGTTCTCCCCCCCTTTACCTTAGATCTTCAATGGAATAAGTGCAGATTTTTCCTCCTCCAACAGCCCCTTCAAGCTCCTCCTTCAAGCCTCCAACAAGTGGATTTTGGTAGAAAGTATGTATTTTTGAGCTTAAATCCAAGAATGGGACTTAAGCTTGGTTGGTGATTTGGGTGGAGATGGAGAAATTTTGGGGAGAAAGGAGGTGGTGGTGCGCGGCCAGCAAGGGAGAAAGAAGAAGAAGAAGAAGAAGAAGAAGAAGAAGAAGAAGAAGAAGAAAGAAAATGGTAGGTGGAGAAGATGGTTAAGTGTGAAAAATGGCCATAAAGTGAAGCCATCTCCCTTATATAGAGTTAATGGTGTGAAGGAAGACATGGACAAGTGGCATACATGCACCATGCTGTTCAGCGCATTTTTCAGGGGAGAAAAGAAGGTTTGTGCAATTTTTCTGGCCCGGATCAAGAGTATTCGGGCCCGGGTCAGGGTACCGAAGGGCAAAAAGGTCATTTTTTGCAGAAAAATCTCAAAAATTCCCAGAAAATTCCTAAAAATAGGAATTTTAATACTGAATCCAAAAATATAAATTTTGAAAATAAAAAAATAATTTTAATCATCTAAAATCCATTAAAACGCTTAAAGCAGCAAAAACGGGAAAAACGGGTAAATCGGAAAAATACGGGTGTTACAATCCTCCCCCACTAAAAGAAATTTCGTCCTCGAAATTTGCGTACCTTCTTGAAATAATTGAGGGTGAGACTTTCTCATCTGCTCTTCTACTTCCCAAGTCGCGTTACCCTCGTTGGTCGCACTCCAGATAACTTTTACCAACGAAATCTCCTTCCCTCTCAGCTGCTTTACCCTTCGGTCTCCGATTCTCACAGGTAACGCCTCATAAGTTAGGTTTTCTTTTAATTGTATTATATCGGGTTCTATGACATGTGAAGGGTCAGGAACATATTTCCGGAGTTGTGACACATGAAACACATTATGCAGGTTTGAAAGGAAAGGTGGTAGGGCTATCTGGTAGGCAACAAGACCAATTTTTTTTTTTTTCAAAATTTGATAAGGACCAATGAATATAGGTGTAAGCTTTCGAGATCGCATTGCCCGGCCAACCACAGTCGTTGGTGTAACTCTCAAAAATACGTGATCTCCTTCTTTGAATTCCAGGGGTTTCCTCCTCTGATCATAATAACTCTTCTGCCTGCTCTGCGAGATTCTCATCTTTTCCTGAATCATCTTAATCTTTTCCGTGGTTTGCTGGATCACCTCAGGCCCCAAAACTAGGCCATCGCCAGACTCGAACCAACACAGGGGTGTCCTACACTTTCTGCCGTACAGGGCTTCGTAAGGTGCCATCCCAATACTAGAATGGAAGCTGTTATTGTAGGTGAACTCGATTAGTGCCAACAACTGATCCCAACTTCCTTGGTGTTCCAATACGCACGCTCTCAGCAAATCCTCTAATGTTTGGAAGGTTCGCTCAGACTGACCATCGGTTTGTGGGTGATAAGCTGAACTAAACCTCAACTTAGATCCTAGAGCTTGTTGCAAACTTCCCCAAAATCTAGATGTAAACCTAGGGTCTCTATCTGACACAATGCTGGATGGGACCCCATGTAATCTCACTACTTCCCTAATGTATAACTGGGTCAACGTTTCTAAAGGGGATTTGATATTGATGGGTAGAAAATGGGCAGATTTTGTCAATCTATCAACAATTACCCATATAGAATCAAAACCTGCGGGAGTTCTAGGTAAACCTACCACGAAATCCATAGACATGTTATCCCATTTCCACTCAGGGACATCCAAAGGTTGTAACTCTCCTGATGGTCTCTGATGTTCAATCTTAGCTTTTTGACACACCAAACAAGATGCTACATATTCAGCTACTTCCTTTTTCATCCTAGACCACCAAAACATCTTCTTCAGATCTTGGTACATCTTAGTTGCCCCAGGGTGAATACTCAGCTTACTTTTATGGGCTTCTTCTAAGATCAGATTCCTTAATTCCTTATCATTAGGCACACATATCCTATTCTTGAATCTAACAATACCATCAGTACCTTTATGAAACTCAGATTCTCCTTTCTTAGAAACTAGATCTTTCAAAACTTGCAAAGATTGATTCTTTTCCTGTGCTACACGAACTTGCTCCAAGAAATCTCTCGAAATCTTCCAGGTTTCCAGAATTATACTTCTTAGGACTAAATCCAACATCCCGGTTCAGGTCTCTACACTTTTCTATCAACTCTAGCTCCTTAACCATCATTGCTGACATATGCAAGGATTTCCTACTCAAGGCATCAACCACCACATTGGCTTTCCCAGGGTGGTACTGCAGATTAAAATCATAATCCTTTAAGAACTCCATCCATCTCCTTTGCCTCATATTCAGCTCCTTCTGATCAAACAAATATTTCAAACTCTTATGGTCACTAAAAACTTCAAACTTAGCGCCAAACTAATGATGTCTCCGAATCTTTAAGACAAAAACTACTGCTGCCAACTCTAGATCATGCGCGGAATAATTTACTTCGTTGTGTTCATAATTTCCTAGAGGCATAAGCCACTACTTTTCCATTTTGCATCAACACACAGCCTAATCCTTGTTTCGAAGCATCACAGTATACTTCAAAACTCTCTTGTGGGTCAGGTAAGACTAACACAGACGCAATAGTTAACCCTTTTTCCAATTCCTGAAAACTATCATCACCTTTTGGATCTACACAAAAGTTGGTCTTCCCTAATCATACGGGTCAACGGGGTTGCTATCCTAGAAAAATTCTTAATAAACTTATGGTGGTAACCAGCTAACCCTAAAAAGCTTCTCATAGTAATGCAGTTTCTACCTTAGCTGGGTCTATACTAACTTCTCCACTAGAGATCTCATGACCTAGGTAGTTCACTTCCTCCAACCAAATTCACACTTAGGTAACTTAACACACAATTTTCTATTCCTCAAAGTTATTCCAAAGAATTCTATACTTCCCGACGGGTCCTAGAAGTAGGAGAGATCATCGCACAAAAGAATGAGGATAGGTTGGCTTAAATGAGGCTAGAAAACTGGGTTCACTAAGGAGGGAAAAGAACATCAATGACAATCGAACCAGATGGAATCACCAAACACATGTAGCATTCATGGTAAAGTCCAAAGCAAATTGTAAGATTACCTATAGTCTCGGTATATAGATGGAAGCAATCTATCTTAGGGAGTATTATTATTGTTCCTTATGGTTATATACTTCTAGGGTTTGTATCTGTCCCCTAGGGTAATCTTACGCGAAGCGTCACCTACTTATGTCTGGTAATATTCCCAATCCAATCTTCAAAATCCTGTCTAACTATTTACTAGTTTATATGACCATCCTTGAAAGCCTAAGTCCATTAAGATCGATGCGTAAACCAATCCTATAGCATTTAACAAGATCATACTTAATCAACATACTTGTAACCAAATTCAATCTGATCATTTATGAGATTTCAATCACATACTTATTTCAAGCTACAGAAGCGTCGATCAAGCATAACCCTTAATCATCAAGGTCAACACCTACCATAATCCCTCATTATTTGTCATCTCTATTATTTCTACTGGCCTCATGGAAGTGTTATCCTTCCCTAGACTCCACAATTGTAGTTCTTGTAGTTCCTATCGGTAAATCTAATTCTCCATCACATGATTCCTTTCTTCAACCTCCTGCTTAATCTTGATACTTAATAGATCCTTTGCTTAGTCATATCCTATCATCCGACTAGGATTTGCTTAGGGATTACATCTTATGCTATTGGTCTTAATGTTTAGACTTCTTTTATCTTAATCGAGTTTTCCACCCCTTTTAGACTTCAAGTTCATCAACAAGGTATCCAAATATGCCTTAATTGCTAAGATCAAACTCCAATATGCGTGTGTGACATCCTTATCCTAAACTCTATCATTAATTATCCTGAGTATACTCCAAGTCATCAATCACTCCTAAACTGCTTTACCAATTATATACATTATCAATAATTGAATCCTCAAGAGCTTATTAGTACCGATCTTTAAATCTCACAACCTTAATAATTAAACCTCAATGATCAATCACCTTAAACTTAAATTTACAACCTCGAGTTCATCATCGATCTCTTAGGTTTCTCATATAAAGGAATATACATCTAATCTTGGTGGTTATCCTACTCTAACTTTTGATACTTCACTCAACATTTCAAACCACAAGCTAAATCAACTATTGGCTATACTAATATACGATCTCGGGACCTAGAGGTCTTAGCAAACTCGTTTCAGAAGCTTAATTACTTAGTTCAATCATACTACCCTAATCCTAATAAGGGTGTTAAGCTTATTCTTTTATGAGGTGTGATATTATGCTACCCCGTCTCCTTCCCAGGAGATTGCCCATCCCAGGATTGCCTCTTTCTGCCATAGAATCCTGTATTCGCAGAACAAGTCAACTTCTTCCGTCTTATGCAGGATCATTCAAGCAAGAATAAGCAACGCTACACACAGATCCTCATATTACTAAGATAGTAAGATGAGAGCAACCAATTCACATAAGGCAAACAATTCACACAACATCAAACAATCAACACAGAGCAAACACAGAGAAAAGAGTATTATAGGCCATACCCGAGGCCGAAAGGAAAGAAAAGCTCTGATACCACTAAATGCGACACCCTTAGTTACACCACTAAGAATATCACATTGCAAAATGTAACCGTCGAACTTACTATTTTACAACTTAGAAAATACTGGAATATTTTTTTTTTAAGAGCTTAGCCATCATCAACTTATTACTTTCTAGTTCCATTTTAAGTATTCATGAAAATGTCCTTCTCTTAAGTCCGAAGTTTGTTTTCCGAAAACATTTAGACAATTATTACTCCGCATACATACACAGCATACACGCAGCCGCGAGACTGATTATAAGAAAGGAACGTCATAAATATATACAATGACACAGGATCAAGTGCTCCTTGAGCCGACAAGGTAACTATACAAAACATGAATTCTAGTAGTAGGCTAAATACATAAAACCTTAAACCAAAATATACAGAAAAGAGATTCCTAAACCAGAGCTGTACTACTAGACTCAAAAAGATACTAAACTACTCATCAACCTCCGGCTCGGTGGAGACAACCCTACAACTCTTCCGCCCAGCATCTGGAATGGTGATCATCCTAAAATCCTTTGAGGGAACGTCACTAGAAGAATCTTCTTCTGGTTCCTCTCCCTCAGAGTCCTCCTTCGGATCCTCCTCCGGCTCTTCCTCCTCGTCCGTGGTATCATTGATCACGATAAGATTTGGCTCGCTCGGGAGAGGACGACCATGCGTAACAGGACACGTATACTGAGGAGCTGGCACCTCGGGAGAAGGGGAGTATCTGGGAGAGTCTGGTCTAACCAAGTCGGCTACCCGGGATGACTGCGATGATGAAGAGGAAGCTGGACGACGATGTGAAAGACGGAATGCAGTATGCCTCACCAAGTTAGGTGGCGTCGGAAACTCGAGAGTAACTGGTACGATGAAGTCCATCTCAGGTACAAGCGGAAGTCCGGGGTGCGTGATAACGACACGGAATTTCCCCGTGAACTCACATCTGCGTGGAACATTCGTCACCCTCCAGGCGTCTCTCGGCATCCATCTTAGCCGTACTTGCATAGACGTCATGACAGAAGTCCTCGCTACCGACTATCAACGTGACGAGAAGAGCATAGAAAGAAGAGATAGAAAGGAAGGGTGAGAACATCGCATGAACTCTCTAGCAAGTAGGACAACGTAACTAAAGCGTTACATCATTTCTCAAAATATCAATCACAATCACAACACAAACACAATCACAATCACTATCACAAGTATGCAATTTATGCTTGTCATGATGCAGATAACCAATGCATGAGGGCCTGGGGAAAGCAGAACCAATAGCAGGGCACCCAGCCACTGCTCGACCATATATGCAATTAGTCAGGAGTATTGTCTGTACTAGTAATTTGGTACGAAGAGCATTGCTCAAATTCTCCGTCCAGGACGATTTGAATTTTTCCCGACTTCCAGACAAACTCACACTGATCACGAAAACTTGAGAGCGACAGGATAGTCAAGCCTGATCTCCGCTTGCACGACTATAGGAGGCGAGCCTATGCCACTTATGCCATTTCGGGACTCGACTTATCCTCAGGTGCGTGGCCCTCTGCAGCCGCTGGCGTTCCTTGCCAAACCCAGTGCACCCGTCCCATCCAGTTTCACGCTGTACTAGGGCGTTATTGCCATATAGGTCGTAAGGCTTTTCAACCTTGATCATCACGTTATGACTTATGATGCATGTCATAAAATCAATACTGATACTTTTGATCGAATCTTTTTCCTCATCATCATCAACACATATCACAATACCACTTTATAACTTCATTGCTTTTGTTTTGGGAGCATCAACCCTTTCTTGAATCGAAGACACACTCTCTCCCTCTCTAAGCTTCTCAAGTTTTATGCAGAGGGAGTGTTGGTTGTATTCTTTTTATGGTAGTTTATACTAATATCCCTTGATAATAATGTCCACTTAATTCCTATACTTACTAAGATTTATGGAATGTCTTATGAGAGGCTTTTACTAATTTCTTTTCCCTCTTTATACAATTAATTAAGGTTAAATTTTAACTTTGAATTATAATTTATCTTCAATAATTAGATTAACCTTGGCCTTCCTTAATTAAGGCTTAATCCTTATTTAATATTCTGATTAATCTCTAAATATGATTAATTAAGATTAATCATAATTAATTTGCTCTTAATCATCCTTAGTGATTAATTACTTAATTAATAAATTATAATTATATTAGATAATTTTAGGTTAATCAACCTAAGTAATTAAATTAATTATTGTTATCAATAATTTCAGGCTTAATCTAAACAATTTAGATTATTCCTATTTAATTAATTTAAAACTAGGTTTTTTTTTCTTTTAAATACTTTAGACTAAAATAAAAAGCCTAAGTGTTATTGGACCCATGAGAGCCCATTTTTTTACTCTTAGTAGTTTAAAGGCATGACTTTTATATAGACTTTTATATTAATTAAATTAGAAATCCGAATTTAACTAATTATTTTAAAAACTTAACATAATTGCACTTTGGCCCCCTTTTTGTAAAAATTTTAACTTTTAGTCCCTTACACTTAAAAACATGTTTTAAACCTCTTTTTGATCTTTTCAAGATCAAAAAGGTCTCCCTTGATGAATCTCATCAAGAATCCTCATAAACTTCAAGAACAAGCTTGAATGTTCATCCAAATTTCATTTTTTTCTTTCTTTCTCCAATCTTTGCCAAGATCACACATAATCTCATCCATGCATTTTAAACATCAAATAGGATATTTCAAACCAACCAAATCACACATGCACATGCTCAAGGCTCAAACTTGCATTTTTCAAGCTCAAAACATCATTATTTCATGATAAATCACCAAATCAATTTTCCACTTAAGATCAACCACATGCATGTACATAGATCCATCACATAATCACATCCAAACCATCAAAATAATTTTTGCACACATGCAGCCACCTCTTCCTCTCTTGGCCGAGAGCTTAAGGGGAAAAAGGAGGGATTTTTCAACAAAAATCCTTCCTTGGCTTGCATGCAACACAATCCAACCATCAACAACAATCCAAGCAAGATCAAAGACATGCAAACAACAACAATCACCCAGCTCATCAAGACCGAAAATATTTTCTCAAAAACAAGCTCAAAGGTTTGATTTTTCAAGAGAAAAACAAGAGAAAAAGCAAGGATTCAAGGGCAAATCCTTGACTCTAGTTACATGGCCTACTAGAGTTCAAGTTCTCCCCCCTTTACCTTAGATCTTCAATGGAATAAGTGCAGATTTTTCCTCCTCCAACAGCCCCTTCAAGCTCCTCCTTCAAGCCTCCAACAAGTGGATTTTGGTAGAAAGTATGTATTTTTGAGCTTAAATCCAAGAATGGGACTTAAGCTTGGTTGGTGATTTGGGTGGAGATGGAGAAATTTTGGGGAGAAAGGAGGTGGTGGTGCGCGGCCAGCAAGTGAGAAAGAAGAAGAAGAAGAAGAAGAAGAAAGAAAATGGTAGGTGGAGAAGATGGTTAAGTGTGAAAAATGGCCATAAAGTGAAGCCATCTCCCTTATATAGAGTTAATGGTGTGAAGGAAGACATGGACAAGTGGCATACATGCACCATGCTGTTCAGCGCATTTTTCAGGGGAGAAAAGAAGGTTTGTGCAATTTTTCTGGCCCGGATCAAGAGTATTCGGGCCCGGGTCAGGGTACCGGAGGGCAAAAAGGTCATTTTTTGCAGAAAAATCTCAAAAATTCCCAGAAAATTCCTAAAAATAGGAATTTTAATACTGAATCCAAAAATATAAATTTTGAAAATAAAAAAATAATTTTAATCATCTAAAATCCATTAAAACGCTTAAAGCAGCAAAAACGAGAAAAACGGGTAAATCGGAAAAATACGGGTGTTACATGTGAAGTCGCAGTTTTTTGTCCTGATGCACCAACAGCCTTCCCTTTGCTTTTACTTGAGCCAACATGTTTATCCTTCCCTGCCACTGCAGCCACCGTTTTACCCTTACCAGCTGTAGCAAAGTCAGCCTCTTTAGTTCTCAGAGTCTCCTTCACTGTTTCATTGCCATTGTCTTCACTTTTAGTGAAACATGGTGGTGGTCTGTAAGGGCTATCTTCTGCACTTTCATAATCTTCACTATCATCATTAAAATCTGAAAACAGAGCCTCAATATCATCTTATTCCGATACATCCAGCTTCTCACTTTCTTCCACAACTTGTGCTTCAACTTCTGGTAACATAGGTGGATTGCGGTCTACACAAGGTATTGTACTTGGTTCTGACTTTTAGAATCAGACGAAACACTAGAAGGGGGGTTGAATAGTGTTTTAAAAACCTTTACATATTTTACTGAAAACCTTCTAACAAGCAAAACTGATTCAAAAATATTTGAGCAACCTTCCGAAACTGGGAGTTCAGCAACTTGCTGATGCAACTCAGAAGGTTGAATAAAAGCTTTTGAAACACTTTTCTTATGATGAAAAGATTGTTTTTTTTGTAGACTTATAAAACAACTTTTCTAAAACCCTCCTTGGTTAGTTTAAACAGAAAGTAAAGAGTTAAGCGTAGAGAGAACTTGACCACAGAAATTTATCCTGGTTCACCCACTAACCCAATGTGCTACGTCCAGTCCCAGGGCAAAACTCCACTAGATTTTCCACTATCTAATCACAAATACAAGTATTATTTGAACCCAGCCTCTTCAGGCTAAACACCAAGTATTCTTTGGACCCAGCCTCTCCAGGCTAAACACAAGTATTCTTTGGACACAGCCTCTCCAGGCTAAACCGAGTATTCTTTATTCCTCCAAGCCTCTCCAGGCTCTCAGACACTTAACAGTGTTTACAACAGTAGATGAGTTTAAGTTTCTGAGAAACTTAAACATGGGTTCTCTTGTACAAAGGGATAACTGAGTATAACTCAGGATACAAAGAATAAATCTAAGTACAAGGAAATGAGATACAATTTCTGCATAGTGTTGGCTTGAGAAGATTTTCTGATGAATCTTGGCCATTCTCTCTTGGGCTTTTCTGTATGTCTATCTTGGGCCTCATTATCGCCAATCTTCATAGTATTTCATGAAGGTTTATATATATGATCTGGAAATATAGCTGTTGAAGATTGCTTAGCATGTCGTTGAGAAGAAATTATTAATGCTCTTAGAGCCGTTGTGAAACGGCTTCTCTTTTGTTTAGCTTCTTTCTTGACCCTAGTAGGTGTGCAACTATGATTCAGTTCTATCACACGACAGTTTGGCTCTTTGAGAGATTTTCTAGTACTTCGACAAGTTGATGTTCTTTTCTCTCTCTCTCTTTCTTTACTGCAAGAAGTCTGGTATTCAAATAGAGATGATGATATCCGTTAGTCTTCTCTTTAATCCCGTTATGATTTAACTTTTCTTCTTGTTCAGACGCAGGCTTCTGATAGCTTTATAGTGCAGAAGTAGGTGTGCAGCAGCGCTGACTCTATCTCTGACCTCTGTTTGCTTTTCTGCAGTAGGTTTCCTCTTTTGTGTCAGGAAATGAAAATGTGCCAGCAAGCCTTTGTTTTTACCTTGCAACTGATTCAGCTAACCATAAGGCTCTGCAGAGACTTGAGTCTTTTAATAATTTAAACAGATTGACTCATTAAGTCTTCGGAAGGTAGCATGCCATTCAGACTTCAGAAGTTTCTAATTCTTCAGAGAGTCCAATTACTTCAGAAAGTCCAATCCTTTCAGAAGGTCGTCATACTTCAGCAAGTCTTGGCTATTCAACAGGAAGACGTTTTTAGCAAGTTCTTTCTTCAGTAGGTTGCACTTAAGGATAGAAAATCAAAAACAGAAATCAATCCCTCATCGATCTATGTGCTCTCTGGTTGGTGATCTTCCAAGATCTTGAGGACTATCTTCATTTCAGCTTGCGCGGATGTACCTCCTTTCCTCAGTAGATTCAAGTTATTCGGAGAGTTTCTTCAGTTCAGCAGGTTGATCATCTTCAAATAGTTGCTTTAACTTGAAGATTTTCTTATTTCAGAGTTGCTGCAATAACAAAGACAAATTACCTTTCTCAGTAGAATTTGTTTATCTAATCAAATTTGTTAAACATTAAAACCAAGGGTGGGGAGTCTTGAATTAAATTGAATACTTAATTTATATTGAGACTCAACACTGACTCCATTGTGGTCTCACAATCTATGATAATGGGGGGGTCAGCTTCAATAGGATGAGTGAAAAAAATATCAATCTCCCCATTAGCTTTCATTGTTGCACTACACATCTCCACCACATGTCTATCCTTATCAAGCAATCTTAAGCCTAAACCCAAGTCTTTTCCCGGATGCAACCAGTAAATATTTTCAAATTTAGGGTAGTTATGTTCCTTACACAACTCCACTATGGTAAACTTGTTGATGGTGTCCACATCAAAATCCTTCCCACACACAAAATTCACCATCTACATAATCTAACCTTTTACTTTCATCCCTCACAAACTTGCCCTTATGGTGCAGAATCAGTTTAATCCTTTCTAAGAGAAGTGCTAGCAACACACTCTTTTGAACACTCTCTCCAACACACTCCATGTGATTGGTTAAAATTCGCATGGGTCCCACCAAATTTGTGGGTCCCACTCCCAAGTGGTGGGACCCATGTGAATTTTAACCAATCACATGGAATGTGTTGGAGAGAGTGTTCAAAAGAGTGTGTTGCTAGCACTCCTCTCCTTTCTAATGACATCTACAATTTTTAACAACAGAATCATTAGAAAAAATGTTTCAAAACTACGTAACATATATAAATGAAAAACAACATAACATTGCAGAGAAGTGATGCCTTTGCCCTACTTTGAACAATAGCTAAACCCTCATTGATTTACCACAGAATCCGGAAAAAGCTCAAAAAAACTAACGAATATTGATGGAAAACCTAAACAAAACTTGATAAACTTGTAGGCCAAGCTTTTACCTTGTTCTCAGTTTCCTTTTGACGAAATCGTCTTCGCGACTGGACCCAGACTCAACCTCCACCAACGATTTGGCAACGACGATCCCTCACACTCCAACACTTGCATTCAGTGATACAAAATGGCTAGGTTTTTGGTTTCTCAATGCGGTTGCTTCTATTACAGGAAAGTAGAAATGAGAGGGAACCTCTGCTGGTATGACTATTCAATTCCAGGGACAAAATGACTGGTAAAAAAATTTCATTCTAGTCCCTGAAAGACTGCCCAGCCACATCAGCATCTTATGTGTAAAGGTAACTTGCCACGTGTGCATTATATTAACTTTAACTAAGCCAAGTTAACGGAGGGACCAACTTGATTGACGTTAGTATGATTCGGGGATTATTTTGTTAATTTCTGTCTTTCAGGGACTAACTTTCCCGACCGCTAATCTTTCAGGGACCAATTTGACGTTTTACTCAATAAATTAGGGTACTTAATACAAATAATTCAAATAATATGTGAAATAGTGGATAAAAACTAAAAAGTAACAACACTTGTATCTATAATTATACAATTCAATAGCTATTTAATTAGTTTAATCATTATTCATTCGATTAAAACGTATTATTTAATTTGGATTGCAATGGTAGCCGCCTAATAAGTGTCTGACACATACAATTTATGTGGTTTGAAAATTTATTAAACTTAATATAATTTATTATGCAAATTGATTTCGTTGGGATTTTAAATGACTGGTTGTCATTATGCCTTACTAACAAAAGGATTTCTAATTCTTTAGTTTTTTTAATTATTCTACTGTTGGTGAGCTGGAAAAAAAGTCTTGTGCGGGCACAAATTTTTTCATTATTTTGTTTAACTAAAGTGAACAAAGATTAGGTTATGTCCTCCCATGACAAGCTTTGTCTAATTACAACAGTGTTTACATGCAGAGGCAAATTTTTTAATAAATTACAATTACAACAGACGACAGGAACCTTTTCCCACCATATATAATTCACGTCCTTTTGCAATTCTTATTCTTACATCTTACATTAAGCATTATATGGCAATATTAAGCCATGAGGTGACTTCATCCGTCCATGGATAATTTAACTTTGTGCCCTCCAACGTTTCATAATTACTAATAATTGAATATAATTTAATTTAATGTTATAGTTGCAATAGGATTGGAAGTTGTATGGAGATAATTCTCATGAGTTTAGAATTTAACAAAAAAAAATGGCGCCACACTTTGCTTTGTTTTCGTTGAGGCTGTAATACCTAATTTTGTCCACATTCGATTGGTACTCCGTTCAATGTTATGGCAGGGACGTGACTGCTTTAGCCAGGCAACTAATCTCATCCCTATTTACGTTTTAAATTTCAAACCCCCTAAAACTTTGGAGGGAACTTTCTTTATCTATGTTGTGGGATCAACTTAATCAGACTAGTTTCTAACTTAATTGCACTCTAACTGTTAATAGTTCATATTGAACTAGGTGCTGTGCGAACTTAAGCATATCAACGTAAGAAGGTAAGTAATTGTTACCCGTCCAATTTGTTTATTTTCCCTCACACTTTTAACACAAAAGTTTGGACTTAATTTCCTTGGTTCTCCGTTCAAGGTAATGACAGAGATGTGACCGTTTCAACAGGGGAACTAATCTCATTTGTATCATGATTTTAAAATTTAAACACCCACTAAATTTGGAGGGAACTTTCTTAATCTATCTTGTGCGTTCATGTTATAAAGGTTGGTCTCTAACTTGTTTGGACTCTATCTCTGAAGTTGGCTCATCAGTTAAACTCAGAACCATATTTCTATTCTAAATGGCGTTGGTTACTAATGGTTTTCATTCACTCAAGAACCTATGTAGTAGAAGGGAAAACAAGAGACTCAAGCTGAAGCTTATCAGAGTGTGGAACATGTGCCCTTGCCACGCCAAATGACTCTTATGCCATGAAGCTCCTTTTCGTTGATGAAGAAGTAATGTTCTAACCATAAGTCATGCACTTTCCGCCGGGGGATACCCCTGGTCCTATACTTTTGTGGTTTTTTCCCGAAACTTTTCTGCTAACAAAAGTGTTCCCTTTTGGTTTGTGGTCCAGGGGGATAAGATTGAGGTTGTTGTGCAGAAGCATTATATGCACCGGTTTGCTAACCATGTAGTAGAGGGACAGGTCTACAAGGTTACTAACTTCACAGTTAGTCGAAAATGGTGGAAAATTTCGTGCAGCTGGTCATGACTACAAGTTGGGCTTCAACACTAGCACAAGAGTTGGGTTGTGTGAGAATGCTATCATCCCTTTCCCGGGATTATCTCTGGTCAAGAGTAATGAAATCAGAGATACAAAAGGCTTCTCTGATAACCTTTTCGGTAAGTTTCTCTTATTCAAAACTTTTGATTTTTGTATTGTGGATCATGCAGAAGGAGCAAAGTCATCAGATGATGATGCATCTTTTCGAAATTCTGAGAAAAGTATGCAGCAGAATGTACCACTACCATTTCCTCAAAGAGCTGCAAAATCCAGGAAGGTAGATGAGATGGAGAAAGAGATCTTGGAAACCTTTAGGAAAGTGGAAGTCAATATTCCACTTCTGGAGGCAATCAAGCAGATTCCAAGATATGCTAAGTTTCTCAAAGACTTGTGCACACACAAAAGAAGGCTGAAGGGAGATGAAAAGATTAGTATGGGGCAAAACGTTTCAGCCATCATTCAACAAATGCCCACAAAGTGCAAAGATCCAGGGACGTTTACTATCCCTTGCATAATTGGCAATTGTAAATTTGAAAATGCTTTGTTAGATTTAGGTGCTTCAATTAATGTTATGCCTATGTCTATCTTTAACTCTCTTGCCATTGGACCTTTGCAGAGTACAGGTGTTGTCATCCAACTAGCTAATAGGAGTAATGCATATCCTTTTGGACTTATTGAGGATGTCCTTGTTAAAGTTAGTGATTTGATTTTCCCTGCAGATTTCTACATTTTGGATATGGAGGGAGAGTCTAAATCCAATAAGGCTCCGATTATTCTAGGAAGACCATTCCTTAAGACAGCTAGAACAAAGATTGATGTCCATGCAGGAACTCTTTCCATGGAGTTTGGAGACGATATTGTCAGATTTAATATATTTGATGCTATGAAGCATCCCATGGAAGAGCACTCAATTTTTCATATTGAGTTACTAGATGATCTAGTTGATGATACCTATTCTGAGCTGTTTAATGAAGATTTCCCTTCTTTTGCTGATTTACATGATGTTTACACCTGTAACAATTGTGTAGATTCTCTATTATGTCATGTTTGTGTTGAGATTGATACTTACTTGCAGGAGGATTTTCATGATGCAGGTAGTATACATTCTGATGATGGTGTACTTGTTGATTCAACAGATCTAGAAGGTAATGAATTGATTGAATTGGATGTTGTTGAGTTACATGTTGCAGATGCAATTCCATCCACCAGGACACTTCCCTCAATTGAGAAACCACCTACATTGGAGCTCAAACAACTCCCAAAGCATTTGAAGTATGCTTATTTAGAGGAGAATGAAAAGTTGCCTGTGATTATTTCAACAAGTCTTCAGGCTGAACAAGAAGAAATGTTGTTGCAAGTCTTAAGGAAGCATAAAAGGGCAATTGGATGGACCTTAGCTGACATTCCTGGTATTAGCCCTTCTATGTGCATGCATAGGATCTTACTTGAAGATGGAGCCAAACCAATAAGGCAGCCACAAAGACGTCTGAACCCTCTAATCTTGGATGTTGTGAAGAAGGAGGTGACCAAGCTTTTACAAGCCGGCATCATTTATCCTATATCTGACAGTCACTGGGTAAGTCCGGTCCAAGTGGTCCCAAAGAAGACTGGTCTCACAGTAGTGAAGAATGACAAGAATGAGCTTATTCCTACCAGAGTGCAAAACAGTTGGAGAGTTTGTATTGATTATAGGAAACTTAACCAAGCAACTAGAAAAGATCATTTCCCTTTGCCCTTTATTGATCAAATGCTTGAGCGTTTAGCTGGGAAATCTCATTGTTTTCTTGATGGCTTTTCAGGTTATTTCCAGATTCACATTGCACCAGAGGACCAGGAAAAGACCACATTCACCTGCCCCTTTGGAAATTTTGCCTATAGGAGGATGCCATCCGGCCTATGCAATGCCCCTGGTACCTTCCAGCGGTGCATGGTCAGTATCTTTGCTGACTTCCTTGAAAAGTGCATGGAGGTGTTCATGGACGATTTCACTGTGTATGGTTCTTCGTTTGAAACCTGTTTAGATAGTTTAGATAAGGTTTTACATAGATGCATTGAAACTAACCTTGTTCTTAATTTTGAAAAATGTCACTTTATGGTTGACCAGGGCATAGTGTTAGGACATGTAATTTCAAAGAAGGGTATAGAAGTGGATCCTGCCAAGATTGATGTAATTTCTAGTTTACCTTACCCATCTTGCATTCGCGAGATTAGATCATTTCTTGGTCATGCAGGTTTCTACAGACGATTCATCAAAGACTTCAGCAAGATAGCCCTTTCACTTTCTAACTTGCTACAAAAAGATGTTGATTTTAACTTTGATGACAGGTGTAAGGAGGCTTTTGATCAACTCAAGAAATCATTAACCACAACTCCAATTATCAAGCCACCAGATTGGACACTCCCTTTTGAGATCATGTGTGATGCATCCAATTATGCTGTGGGAGCTGTCCTTGCACAAAGAGTTGGAAAATTTCCTCATGTCATATATTATGCTTCTAGAACTTTAGATGCTGCACAAGCTAACTATACTACCACTGAGAAAGAATTGTTAGCTATTGTTTTTGCACTTGATAAATTTAGATCATATTTGCTTAATTCTAAGGTGGTTGTTTTTACTGACCATGCAGCATTAAAGTTCCTATTGAAGAAGCCAGATGCAAAACCAAGATTGATTAGATGGATGTTGCTACTTCAAGAGTTTGATTTGGAGATTAGGGACAAGAGCGGTGCAGAAAACATGGTAGCTGATCATTTAAGCAGAATTGAGAGAGAACCTGACTCTCTCCCTATTCATGATTCTTTTCCTGATGAACAACTTTTGGAGTTACGTCACACCACCCCCTGGTTTGCTGATTTAGTTAATTACTTGGTTGCATCTGTTTTGCCTGCACATGCATCTAGGGCACAAATAGATAAACTTAAAAGTGATTCTAAATATTATGTGTGGGAAGATCCCTACCTGTGGAAATTTTGCAGCGATCAAATCATTAGGCGTTGTGTTCCAGATCATGAGTTTAATTCCATTCTAGATTTTTGCCATACATTTGCATGTGGTGGGCACTTTGGACCTCAACGTACTGCTAGAAAGGTTTTGGACTCTGGTTTGTATTGGCCTACCTTGTTTCGTGATGCTTACAGGTATTGTAAGAATTGTGAACAATGCCAAAGAATGGGCAACATATCACGAAGAAATGAGATGCCTCAACAACCACTGTTGTTCTGTGAGGTGTTTGATGTCTGGGGCATTGACTTCATGGGACCTTTCCCTAACTCTTTTGGTTTCACTTATATATTACTGGCTGTGGATTATGTTTCTAAATGGGTAGAAGCAAAAGCCACCCGCACTGATGACTCTCATATTGTGATTGACTTTGTCAGGTCTAACATTTTTAGTAGGTTTGGAATTCCAAGGGCAATCATCAGTGATCAAGGATCTCATTTCTGCAATAGGAACATGGCATCCTTGTTGAAGAAATATGGGGTGATGCACAAGATGTCTACACCATATCATCCTCAAACAAATGGTCAAGCTGAAGTATCCAACAGGGAACTCAAACAAATTCTGGAAAAAACAGTCCAACCGAATAGGAAAGACTGGAGCAAAAGGCTTGATGATGCTTTATGGGCTTACAGAACAGCTTATTAAACTCCTATAGGGATGTCCCCTTACCGGATAGTCTTTGGCAAAACATGTCATCTACCGGTAGAGATTGAGCACAAAGCTTATTGGGCTGTTAAGCAATGCAATTTGAACTTGGATAAAGCTGGAGTGCATAGAAAGCTTCAATTGCAAGAACTTGAAGAAATTCGGTTAGAAGCATATGAGAATTCCAGAATTTACAAGGAAAAAACCAAAACATTCCATGACAAGATGATAACAAGAAAAGAGTTCATTGTTGGACAAAAAGTGCTCTTATATAATTCTCGTCTTAAGCTGATGCCTGGTAAGTTACGTTCTAGATGGTTAGGTCCATTTTTGGTTACTAATGTTTTTCCTTATGGTGCAGTAGAGATCACAGATGAGACAACCAAAAATGTCTTCAAAGTAAATGGACATCGGCTTAAGCCCTTCTATGAGGGTTTTCAAGAGCATACGGTGGAAGAGGTGCACCTGCACAATGCCACCTACTTGGCTTGACTTGAAGTAGAAATTTCTCTTCCCATTTTTTTTTTTGCTATTTTTTCTTGAGTTATTATTGTTAATGATATGTGTTTTTCATTTTGTTGATTATGTTGGGAGAGTTTTCATTATTTTTATTTTATTGTTATTGTGTTTGTTGTGCAATGCTTCGATTTGTTCTCCTTAACCATTATATATACAGAACAATCCACCCTTGCACTAAACAAATTTGTTAGAGACAAAGAATGGAGGAAACCGTCGCCAAGCTCATAGTTCGGTTCCCTACTCTCCCTCAAGACGATCTCAGGAAAATTTACAGATGTAGACTTGAAAGGCTAAGAGTACTGATGCGCTTAGGCCTTCCTGAGGATGTACGTTGGATCATCGAGGCCAAGGTACGCTTAGCAGGTGAATTTCAAGATTCATTTGCTAAACATTTGTCAGGAATGGGTAGGAGTTCTTTTTCTAAAAAAAGAAGAGCAAAAAGAATGCAAGTTTGTTATAAGTGTGCAAGATGGAATTGTAACTCGAGATGTAAGAATGTCGGAATGACTTCTATAAATCGAGAAGACAAAATTAAATTCATTAAGGATGGACTGAGTAAGGAGTCTTTGGATAACATTAGCCAGGCTCTTGAGACGCATCCTAGTGGACAGGTTCAAATGGTTCTTCTTGATTTAGCTGAATTATTCCGAAAGGAGAAGGAACAATATAGTCTTGGGAATCTGACTCTAAAAGACCCTGTTTGCCAGTTTATAAGAAAATTGGATGGGAAGCAAATCCCCGACTCATAGAAGGCGTTCAAGCCGTTACTGGACGAAAAACCAGAGGAAGATGTGAGCCAAAATCACAACTACTGTTCATATGCATGCACATTTTTTTTTTCAGTTGTATCTTTTTGACTTTATAATTCACGCATGTCTTTAATTTGTTTTGAGTTTTCTTTTCAGTTGATTATTTTTGACTTTATAATTCATGTGTATCCTTGTTTATCCTTACTTGTCTTTTCACCGACTAACACTTAATCAAAAAAAAACAAGAAGAAGAAAAAAAAATCTGACAATTTGATCTTTGTACCGGTTATTTCATCTTTATAAATTCTCACTCTCACAAATGATTGGTACAACAAAATGTCTTCCTTTAAAGAAACTGCAGGACCATCTACACGCAGATTCCACAGTATCTGTGTCTTTGGTGGAACTAATCTCGGAAAGGATGAAGCATTTCGGCATGCAGCTTATGACCTTGGTAAAGCATTGGCTGCTAGAAAGATCAATGTTGTGTATGGAGGGGGAATACAAGGCCTGAAGGGTTGTACAGCAGGAACTGCAATCACAAGAGGGCGCCAAGTTTTGGGTGTTGCTCTAATGGATGGTAATAACCAGAAAACCACAAACCTTATCCTAGGCACCGTACTGAGGGTTTCAACAATGCAGGAACGTATGGCACAAATGCTATACAAATCTGATGCATTCATTGCATTACCTGGTGGTCTCGGAACCTTAGAAGACATCTTCACCGTTGTGTCTTGGGCCAATTCTAACTTCCACCAAAAGCCATTAGGGTTCTTAAATGTTAATGGTTTTTATAATGGTTTGTTAAGTTTTCTAGAACAGGCTATGCATCAAGGATTCATACCTCAAGGACTGCAAAGAATCATGACATGCTCTTCAAATGCTAACGAACTTCTTGAACAAATGCAGAACCTTTCACTTGGACCTCATGCATCAGAAAAGCAGGTGGACAAGAATAACAAAGATGATGGAAGGAAGGAAGATCCTGATACCACTCTCCGGTTGTAACTTTCCTTCCTCTTAAAGTTGTGCTCGTATAGTTTTTTTTCATTTAAATATCAATTTTTTTTTAAAAAAAAAATACCAATCTATTAAGACATTAGGGACAATGTCTTGATTAGGTTGGGGGGAGGGAAAAGATGGTCCGTTTTTATTTTCAAAAAAAAAAAATTAATAGGATGGCAGAGTAAGGAGTTATGTTTAACTCTTGATACGCATCCCGTTAGTTTAAAAAAAAAAAAAGAAATTGTGTTTTTGTTTTAAGCTTTCCAATAAAGTTAACAAGTGTAAAACAAAACATAGAAAAAGAGGTGATTTTAAGATTTTTATAACATGATTGAATTGATTCATAACATCTTGAAATTAATTGGTTTGGCAACAGAGATTTGAATTGAATGGATCAATTTTGATAGTTATTAGCTGTGAGGATTTGAGCCTTGTTGACAT
Organism: Sesbania bispinosa; assembly: GCA_026901365.1. Classification (NCBI taxonomy): domain Eukaryota; kingdom Viridiplantae; phylum Streptophyta; class Magnoliopsida; order Fabales; family Fabaceae; genus Sesbania; species Sesbania bispinosa. Next base: position 433,398 of record QLOH01000527.1, read on the forward strand.
ATTGAACTTTCTTTCTTGTGTGATTTTCACCCATGGAATTTGTTACTTTAGAACTTGCTTTGATTCTTTTTGAAACTACTCTTGCACGTGCATGAACAAAAATGATGGAGGCAAATTTTTCTTTCACCTGAATAAATTACCTAGTTAAATAGCCAACCTTACATTATTTTCCTTTGAATCACCCTTTTTAGCCTTATTTGTTGTCTCTTGTTCCATACTTAAGTATAAAACCAAACATTTACCTAACCTTATAGAATAGAAGAGTATTGGATTTATCATAAGAATGGATTCTTGAACAAGTGTGGGCGAATGTTAATTATGTGGGTTGCTACATACTTAGTGCTTCTTTGTTATGTAAAAAAAAAAACTATAAAAAAAAAAGAAAAGAAAAGAAAAGAAAAGAAAAAGAAGATATGCAAAAGAATGAAGAATCCAAATGATTGAATGATGTACTTAAACTTCAATGTTTGATTTCATATGTATCTATCACACTTGTTACTTGGATTCATTCTCCAAACCTCTTTTACTCTCTTTGGTTTAACTTGTCATATTTGTTTGTACCTCTCCATCATTTTCACTCCATTAGTACCCTAATAAAGACCTCTTGATTTGTGGATGTATGTGTAATTTGCAGTGAATAAGTAGAAGATAAGCAAGCTTATGATAGTACAATTTTCATGGGTCGAATTTGAGAGAAACACATACCTTTTAAACACTTGAGAGATTGAGAGTAATTCCTGCGAGGTTCTATCAATTTGAATCCACTATTTTCAATTGAAGTTGCCTTTCTATTTTCGGATGCATAAAGATAAGAATTCATGAATGTTCTGATGCCTTGTAATCACCTCTAGCTCATGTTTTCTTTACATTTCACTAATTTTCATTGGAAAGCTCCTTTTTGAGTCAATAATTTATGTTTGTTTCCAATTTTGCCCGAGACGTGCAAAAGGTAAGTGTGGGGGAATTTGATAAATACAAATTATACACTTTAATCATCCCTCAAATTTAACCTTTTAATGCATTTTTTATGCTTAATTAACAAGTCATAAGCATATTATGCCAATTCAGGTTCATATTGGGCTCAATTACATTTTTCAGCATTAAACTGTTTTCGTATTTCAAGCATAACGTGAGTTCTAGACATCTAAAAATTATGTTCTTTATAGTGTAGGAAAGATAAAAGAAAGCCCTACAACTTTGATGAAGAACCCAAAAGCTGAATCGGATGGCTAGTGAGTCAAAATTGGCTTGGAAGACGGAATAGTCAGCATCATATGAAAACCTAACCAACACTCAATGATTGGGCCATAACTTGGGCTAGAAAACTCCTTTTGGGATCAAACCAGCGGCATTTGAAAGCTAAGATCCAAAGCTTGATTTCATATGAAGACAACTCTCTTGGATTCTGCCAGATTGGGGATGATATGCTCGGTGAAAGTGGGAGACAAGTAGATGAATGATAGCTAGAGTAGGTGAATAATTCAGAGTAATGGACAAATGCATTAGGTAATTGATCAATAAGTTCATTTGTGGACAAAACATGCTTAGTCATGGCTGAGTGATCATGTTTGGAATGGCATCTTTTCCCCTCCTATAAATAGGAGGGCTTGCTAAGGAGAAGGGCATCCAAGTTGTAGTAGAAATTACTAAGAGTTTTATTTACTTTTGTTCATCTTTTTGTAAAGTCTTCATGGAAGGCTAAGTTTTTATTCAATTCAAGGAGTCAAGCTTATTTTCATATTGGTTTTGAGGTTTGATCTTCATTTACATGTTGATTGAATTACATCTACTTTGCTTTTCTACTCCATTTGCTTCAATTCCATATTTCTTTTATCAAAGCTTGATTGGTTAACATGTTTTGGTTATGAAATTTGTTATTGATGTATGTTGTACTCTTGATTGGTTAATCATCATACAATGAATGAAAAGCATAGAGTGAGCAATTAAATTGAAGGTTTTCATTTAATTATTTACTTCAATTGGGTTCCGTTTACAAATTGATTTGGATCTAACATAAGATTTCATGGTTATTTGATCTTGTTAATCTTAATCAATTGAATTCTGGAAATTATTTCAGTAGTGAATCCAGGATCATTGTAGGGGTTCCACATGATTCTAAGTTGATAGATTTAATCTCTTGAATGCATGTTATAAATAACCAATGATTTACCATGAAAAATAGCCTCTGAATTCCTTGGATTGATGTTGTCTTGAATTGATTCAACCTTTGCTTTTAACTTGATCTTTTATTTTCTTCAGTTTATTCCAATCAATCAAAACCCCCCAAAGAAGGATTAATTTGAGTGGATCTTCAGGGTTCGACCCGGTTTATACCATTCTACTACAAGTAGTTTGCAGATCGGATAATTATAATTATAATTTTGTGCAGGTTCGACAACTGTCATGCATATAACTTAAGTTCATGTTAGGGCTTCTAGAAATAGGAATTAGGTTCTTCTGACACGTCCAAAGAAGGTTACTAGATTCTGATGATGTGTGAGATTCCTACCTTCTTCTGTTAAGTGTCGGGGCATACTTGTATGTTAGAAGGTTAATGACATATAACAAGTCTTTATATTTTGTTATTTAGTTTCACTTTGACTCATCATATAAATCACCTATAAGGTGTGAAAATATATGAAGTATATTTTATTTTAGTTTTTTCTGTTGGTTCATAATAATATGTTGTTTTTCTTTACATTGATTAGAGTTTCTTTTGTCAGAAGCTCATGTTTTAGGCTTTGGTAAAATACATAGATTAACAATTGTTATCAGATTTAATTTTGTGAAGCTCTTATGGATTGCTATAAAAAAACAAGACTTTGCTTAAAATCATGAAGTTAATCTAAACATGTTATTTGGGGTTGTTACTTGAATTAGCCTATATTGCAATAATATCCATATTCATGCCTTCATAGCTTTAGTCACTACACAATCTATGCGGCTTTTTTCATTGTTCAAATACTAGGTAAAGTTCATTGAGTATCAAGAATGAAGAAAACAAGTCAAGCCCATCGTAAAATAGCAAGTTTCACGAACATATAAAGATCCACTTGAGAGGTGAGTTTGGATAAGCTTTGGGGGGAATTAATTTGAGAATATAGTTCTTTTTTTTACATTTTTTCTTTCCAAATTTTTTTTTGTCATAATCAAATTTTACCTAATCTTTTCTATGCAAATAATATACAAACAGGTTATAATTTTTCACTCCATACTACTAAAGCATTGTTATTCTTAACCACCAATTATTTGGGCAATATAGGCCACAATCCCTCTCTAAAAAAATAGGACTGCTGGAGCAACACATTATGAAGTGATTATGATGTAATGTGCTTTGGATGTTGTTCACAAATTTCTCTAACAAAACGATGCAGGACCATTTGACTACAATGCTTTAAGAAATCATATTTACCTGTTGTTGGCGTTAGGCCCAATCGACAAGCCCATTTGACAATTCTTTCAATTAGAAGTTAATTAATATGTTTTAGTTTCTGTTCTTTTTTTATTTCTTCTTTTGTCGGAGCTCGAAGTAATGTCATAACTAACATTCAGCCTAACAGAAGTATGATTCCTCTTTCGAATTGTTTTGGCATATAATATAATTCTTCAGGTCTCAAAATCATCTTTTAAATTGAGATGGTATTATGGCCGCCCACCATGTTCGAATTGAAGCAATAGGTTTAATGAGGTTAACTTCATGGGAGGCCCACTTTCAGTGACATGTGTTGCGGCCCAAGTATGCTGAAGCACTTCTTAAGTTTGGGAACTATCCCATTAGATCATAATCTAATCACCAATTCACTGGGCATTATGTTGTGCGTCGCTATTGGCTACACGTGTGTTGCGGCCACCGTCTTCTATAGCAGGTTGACATATGGCGTCATCAGCAAGGGCCGCCCAGGTGCATTTTTTATCCATCCCATCTATTTATGAGGGCAGCACGTGGACACGTTAAGTGTGGCTGCATAGGTTAGGTTCGTTGAAGCTAATTCTCCTGTCTAATTTGTCCATGATTGTTAGGTTCGTTGAGCATGCATCTGTGCGCCGCTACTGGCTACGCATGTGCATCCCATCTGTGCGCGGCCACCGTCTTCTGCAGCAGGTGGACACATGGCTTCATCAGGAAGGACCACCCAGGCGCCCATGTTCGATCCATCCCATTCGTTTATGAGGGCAGCACCTGCACGCGTTCAGCTGCATAGGTTATTCCATCTCACTTTCCCCTCTAATTTTTCCATCATTGTTAGGTTCCCTAATCATTTATATTTATCATATGTTACTCTTAAGGTGGATAATAGCTCCACATATAATTATCCCTTTCATATATGGTGTAGACGGATAGGGGTCTGGTGTGGTATCCATGACACAGTGCTCTAATTAAGGCTAACCAACATTTTAAGGAGTTCCTCTGTCATTTTATCTTTACATTAGTAAAAACATAAAAAACATAAGTTTCAAGTTTGAAAGACTAAGTTATAACACATGTAAAATAAATAGTACATGGAAGGACAGATGGGTGAAAGAAAGCCTACATAGCATGCTTTAATCGAATCAATTAAGAACAACACTTAATTAAACCAATATAGAGATAAAAATTAGGGGGAAGTAAGTAAGTTTTAAGCAATTAAAAGATATAATTTGTACTTCAAGTCTAAAAGATAAATTAATCATCTTTCAACTATAAATAACCGATCTGACCTTGCACAAACATCTCAAGTAATTCTTTTTCATATCAGGGTTGCCACACATTTTTAATTCACTTCCTCTCATTTTCTCTTGCTTTATAACTAGTCAAAACTGATACTTAGGAAGATGAATATTAATACATAGAAAATCCATCGAACAAGTTGGAAGTAGGAGCACATATCCTTTTTTGTAGAGCCAAATAATGTATAAAGGAAAATGAATACAACCCATTTAATGAAATCAAACTTCACAATACTCTAAACATCTGGCATGGAGTTTCCTTTAAATATATCAGGGCAAGAACACCAAATGGAAGCCATAAAGTACTTACATTCCATAGCAGGGCTATAACACTTAATCATATATAATGCTAGCATTTTGCCCCAACTTAATTGCCCATAAAGCTGCAAATACAGTGCACCACCATCAGGATTTACAATCCTTGCTCTAACCAAAAGAGAGAATCAATAGAAATACCATACAACACTTATTTCATTATTGTTGGATATTTTCTTCCATCAACACAAAATTCCACATTAGTTTGTGTAGTTTGTGTGTCCTTATATTTTTTAACTACATTCATGTTACTCATATTTTACTTTATAGTTTTTTGTTTGAATTATTCTTGACAAAGCTGATTTAGTGGTTTAATTGCATTGTAAGGGACTACATAAAGTTATGTTTGAAATTGTTGCATCTTTCCATTTTCTTATCAAGAATATCAAACTTTGTTGCCTCTACTTTTTAATAGTGTATGTCTCAAAGTCAAAACAAAATCGGGTTTGCTGCCCACTTTAAATAATTATTGGTCTTAGAAAAATTTTGCAATGTCTCCTCAAATCTATTAAATCATGTTACTTTATAAATTCCTTTTAATATAAAAGGTTTGTGCATAGTTTAGAGAGTGTATATGTCTTTTATTGTTATTTGGACTGCTTATTTGCAATCTATTATTCAGACCGTCAAGGTTATTGCCTTAAAATTAGTCAAAAATATGACTCATCGCCTTAAAATTGTCTATGGTTATTGTCCCAGAAATAACATTCTCATCACAAGAATAAAAACATAGAAATCAGATCCATTTACGAGTATAACTACTACTCTCCACATAAATATAATCCCAACTTAAGAACATTATCCTAAATTGCGCTAGGCAGCAAACCTTTACCATATATAAAACAACACTCAAAGTTTAACAAATTTTATATTAATATCTATAGTCTTGAAAGTCAGAAAGGGTTCATTTTTACTTGACTCGTTATATCAAACTCCAGTAACATGCTTCCATGTTCGACTTTTGGTCCACTGTAAAATTGTCTTCGGTTATACTTCAAAAAATAAGACTATCATCATGACAAGGAAAACATAGGATTCATAGCAAGTCCAAGATTATTGTCCACATGAATATCATACCAAAATAACAATAGAATCCATATTGTGTTAGCCAGCAAACCATTCCCCGTATAAAACACCACTCTAGCTTCAATAGAAATTATAATCATATGTATAGTCTCCAAGGTCAGAAAGAGTTCTTTTTTAATTCATGTTTTCTATGAAGACTCCATTAACTTTCTCCTATTTTCTACTTTTGGTCCACTGATCACCCTGAGCTTATATCTACACTTATTTTTTTGTGCTTACTTAAAACATGCTTTTCTTTAATTGCACAGTACGAGCACTTCATATAAGTACAAAACAGTGCCAATGCGAGTGAGGAGTTGAGGTTGTAAACGCGTTAAGGCTTTATTTATATCAAACAACTTCAGTCGGTTTCATGCTTGTATTACTTGCCTCACTTTTGCTCCCGGCAAGCACACAAATACCACTGGTGTCTTGCAAAGCACACATTCTTTGTGGAAAGTACACACAATCCAATGAGGGTAACTAATATACTATGAGGGGTTATAGACAAATATTACATTGTTGTTAAATTCTGACCATGTGAGGAAGGCACAGGGAAAATAAACGAAAATTTGTTATTAAAGACCAATGGTTATTTTTTTGGACCGATACTTGTAGTAAACATAGTTTGGATTCATCAGATCAGCTGGAGGATTTCTTTTTACATTTAACCTTGATATAGTGGCCATTGGCCACAAGTATATTCATATAAGGTGTGTGTATTTCATGGACACGAATAAATTTAGAGTGAAGATCCTAAACTGGATTTTTACTTTCAACATTTGCCTTTCTCGCATTGGTGCTTAAACTAATCACACTCTGTATCGTGTGTAGTTGTGAACCGGTGAAAATAACACGTGCCACAACCTTCCTGCTCTTCATCAAATGAACACAAGGCGTCAGCGTAGCGGGCCCCCTATGTCCTACCTAGCCACGTCTATACGTGCCCAACACCTGCACGAGCACATTATGGTCGCATACCACTGGTAAGTCCAACTACCTTCCCTCTCTGTATAAATAATTTTTCCTTCACTTATGGTTTCTACTTAGTATCCCTTAGACTTAACTTGGTTATATAATTCTACACAGATATTTAGGCCATTCATATCTATTTCTGATATGATTATTTAAAACTTTTGCGATTGTCGTATCTTATTGTTTTATTGTTGCAATTATTAATATTGGACTTATTGTCATAACCAAAGTTATTTCCAAAGGGTTATACTATTCAAATCGTTTTAGGTTTCCTGTTCTTTTTTCGTTTACTTGAGTCTAACTTCCACATATGAATTCTTGTTTACTTGCCTTAGGATAACGGATATCATTAAACTGTTTTAGGCAGCACACCTTTACCTATATAAAACAACACTAAAAGTTTAACAAAATTTATATTAATATCTATAGTCTTGAAAGTCAGAAAGGGTTCATTTTTACTTGATGTGTTGTATTATGACTCCAGTAACATGCTTCCATTTAATTTTGACTTTTAGTCCACTGTAAATTTGTCTTCGATTATAGTTCAAAAAATAAGACTGGCATCATTACAAGGAAAGCATAGGATTCATAGCAAGTACAGGACTATTGTCCACATGAATATGGTACCAAAATAACAATAGAACCCATATTGTGTTAGGCAGCAAACCATTCCCCGTATAAAACACCACTCTAGCTTCAACAAATATTATATTCATATGTATAGTCTCGAAGGTCAGAAAGAGTTCATTTTGAATTGATGTTTTCTATGACGAAAAAGTGAACTTTCTTCTATTTTCTACTTTTGGTCCACTAATCACCCTGTGGTTATATCTGCACTCATTTTGTTGTGCTTACTTAAAACATGCTTCTTCTTAATTGCACAGTGCTAGAATTCGATCTAGAATAGTCCTACCTTCTTCATTTGTCGGTGGACGGAGGTATATGTTTAATAATTGTCAAGATGCAATGGCAATTTGTAAATCTTTTGGCTACCCCGATTTATTCATAACTATAACATGCAACCCTAAATGGCCCGAAATCCAAAGATATTTGCAGTCTAAAGGCCTTTATGCACATGATCGACCGGATGTCATATATCATCTATTTCGCATAAAGTTAGACAACTTGATGAAAGATTTCAAAAAAAGACACATCTTTGGAAAAGTAATAGAAGGTATTGTTACTACACTTTATGTTTTTCATCACATACTCGTAAACTGTAATTCATTTACGGTTATCATCTTACATAAGCATAATGTGATACACTTCACTTATTTTACAATATCCTTTGTAGGCATGTATAACATAGAATTTCAGAAAAGAGGTTTGCCACATTCACACATCTTGCTATGGTTACAAGCTCAAAATAAGTTAAACACAGTTGAAAAGATTGACTCAATCATCTGTGCAGAGCTCCTTGACCCAATAAAGTACCCATCATTATTCAATGTGGTCTCCTCATACATGGTACATGGACCATGTGGTAATGCTCGAAAGGAATCACCATGCATGCAGAATAGGAAGTGTTCTAAGTACTTCCCCAAAAATTATGTTCTAAGCACATCATTTGATGTTGATGGTTTTCCGATATACAGAAGGAGAAACAGTGGCATCACTACTTTGCGTTCTGAAGTTCAATTAGATAATCGATTTGTCGTTCCATACAATCCTTTATTATTGATGAGGTACCAAGCTCACATTAATATTGAATGTTGTAACAAATCAAACTCTATCAAGTACTTATTCAAATATATTAGCAAAGGGGTTGATAGAGTGACTGTATCTCTTAACCCTCGCTCGGAACCCACTGAAAATAAGGGTGAACAAGATGACATCAAACATTATTATGATTGTAGGTACTTGTCACCGTGTGAGTCCATGTGGAGAATCTTGGCTTTTGATATCCATCACAGATGGCCACCGGTTCAGAAAGTTATATTTCACCTTCCAAATGAGCAATCCATTGTATTTAAGGACACCGAACCAATCAATAGTGTCCTTCAGAGAAACAAGTCTAAGAAAACTATGTTCTTATCATGGATGTAAGCGAACTTAAAATACCCCGAAGGAAGACATTTAACATATGCAGAGTTCCCAAGCCTATTTATTTATGATGTCGAGATTGAAGAGTGGCGCCTGTGCAAAAGAGGTTTCTCCATAGGCCAAATGAATTTCATTCCACCAGGTGTCGGTGAATTATACTATCTTAGACTATTGCTTAATGTTCAGCGTGGGTGTACAAGCTATGAGTCATTAAGGACTATTCAAGGTGTGACACACACAACCTTCAGAGAAGCATGTGGTGTGCTTGGGCTACTTAATTTGACATGGAATTCATTGATGGCATTATTGAGGCATCAACAACCGCATCATCACTGTCCTTAAGAAAGTTATGCATAACCCTACTTATGTCAAGCACCATGTCAAAGCCACTAACGGTTTGGGAACAAATTTGGCATCTCCTTGCAGATGACATATTATATCAAATGTGTCAGAACTTTCATGCATTGGGTACACAATATCCAACCTATGACATCATTATAGTACAACACTCTAAATAAGTTATTAACCAATATTCGTTAATTATTTTCTCCTTCATAGATTTGCAAGTATCTGAAGATGATCTCCGCAATCTTTGCTTAGTTGAACTTGAAAAATTATTACAGGAAAATGGTAAGTCTCTTTGAGATTATGATTCAATGCCTTTTCCAAATGCTTCTTCATCTACACAATTTTCCAATGTATTATTGTTCAATGAATTAAACTTTGATGTCGATGAAATGAAGAGGCTACATGATGATTGCATAACAAAACTTAACCCCAGACAACAAAGAGTGTACAATTAGGTCATTACTGCAATCAACAATGCAGATGGAGGGTTTTTCTTCGTTTATGGTCATGAGGGTACATGAAAAACGTTTCTCTGGAAAAAATTACATTTAAACTTCGTTCTGAGAAGAAAATTGTGCTCAACGTAGCTTCCAGTGGAGTTGCATAATTTTTGCTACCAGGAGGACGAACTGCTCACTCACAGTTCCTTATTCCATTGTCTTTGAATGAGGATTCATGTTGCTCCATTAAACAAGGTAGTCTGAAGGCTGAGCTAATTCAACATACAAGCCTCATTATTTGGGATGATTCTCCTATGATCAACAAATGGGCATTTGAGGCTTTCGCCGAACATTGAGAGATATAATGTGGTTTGATATTCATGATAGTCGACAAAAACCTTTTGGTGGCAAGGTCGTTGTACTTGGAGGAGATTTTCGTCAGATACTACCAATTATTCCACGAGGTAATAGAGCAGACATTCTTATGTCCACTATAAACTCTTTCTATCTTTGGAAACATTGTACTATTTTAAGGTTAACAGAGAACATGAGGTTGAAGTCAAGTTGTGGTTCAGTGCCTATAGAAGTTGTTAGGCGTTTTTCAGACTGGGTTCTAGCAATTGCAAATGGAACCGTTGAATATTCCTCAGAGAGTGAGGATTACATTGAGATTCCAAATGACTTGGTGTTGTTACATACAGGAGATGCAATCCAAGCTGTTGTTGATTTCACGTGCCCAAATCTATTGCATCATTACAATGAAATTGTTTTTTTCCAAGACAAAGCAATACTTGCCCCAACCTTGGATGTCGTTGAAACGGTCAACCAATATGTTATGTCAACACTCCCAGATGAAGAAAAAGTTTATCTTAGTTGTGACAAAATCTGGAAGGTTGAGGAAGAAACGGGTATAGAGGCAGATAGGTTAACACCTTAATTTCTTAATGGTATACGATGTTTAGGAATGCCAGAACATCAATTAGTCCTTAAGGTAGGTGTCCCAGTAATGTTAATGAGAAATATAGATATATCATCTGGTCTGTGCAATGGCACAAGATTAGTTATATCTGAACTAGGTGACAATATCATTGGAGCAAAGCATTTTACAGGTGACAACACCGAGGATACTATCTATATCTAGGGATGACAATGGGTAGGGTTTGGGTAGGGTACTATAGTACCTGTCCCCATACCCGTTTTTTTAAAAAGTACCCGGACCCGGACCCATACCCGCATGGGTAATGATTCTAGTACCCGTACCCTTACTCGCTAGGTACTCAAGTACCCGTACCCATTACCCGCACTTTTGTTAACTATAAAAAATGAATTGATTAGAAAATAAAAAGTTAATTAAAAAATAAATGAAAAATAATCCACAGATCATCCAAGTTTAACCTATAAAAACAACTATCATATGTGAAAGTGGATGAGAGATTAAAACAACGGAAGGGTAAATGGAAATTAGTTCATGTTTTGCTATTTAGTGTTTAGGACAAAATTATAACATTTTCAAAATTATAACATTTAAATTAATTAAATTAGTAATATATATTAATGTTTTTTGGTGACTATAATATACATTAATATTAATTATTTTTTGGGAAAAATATTAATTAATAATATAAACACACACACACATATATATATTAAATTAATCATATGTATATAAATTACTTTAATTATGTATATTATATAAGTGCGGGTATGTGTAGGGTAGGGTACCATAGTACCCGTACCCGCACCCGTACCCATTAAAAAGTACGGGTAATTACCCATACTTAGACCCATGCCCATTTGGTGGGTAATTACCCTACCTATTGCGGGTACCCACTGGGTCTGGGTCCAATTTTCATCCCTATCTATATCCCCCGAATGAATTTGATTCCATCGGATAATCTTACACCTATAAGGTTCCAACAGAGGCAATTTCCACTATGTGTATCTTTTGCAATGACCATCAACAAAAGTCAAGGGCAAACCCTGTCTAGAGTAGAAATTTATTTACCTAGGTCTATTTTCTCACATGGTCAACTGTATGTTGGTGTCTCCAGAGTTAAGTGCCCGACTGGATTGAAGGTTGTCATATGTGATGATAGCGGATCACCATCATCCATTACTAAAAATGTTGTGTATTCCAAAAACCATAACTTCAAATATAATTTTATCAAGTTCTAATCTATACTAAATATTAGTCTCATTGTACATGTTTCGTCAAGATAAATTCTCAATCTACATAGCCGACAAATCTTGCAACCCATATATCCCTTGCTTAGCACGAGTTTTTTACTAGTTTCATACATTAAAGGACAAAAAGTTTTGATATTATTCGTCATTGTTATTCTTCAAAAAATAGTCTTATTTTTCATGTAGAAAAAATGCTTTTTAGAAGAGAAAGTTAACCTTATTATAATGTAATATTTTTAATTTGAATAAAGTTGTCTCTTATGAAAAATAGCTTTGATTCAAAAAAAAAAAAAAACAATGTGAGTGGTGTAATATTGCATTTTTATAAAATGCAATACTCTATTAACTATTTTTTCTCATTAGTACTCCATTTAATATTATTTTAGTGGCAAACTAAAAATATCACGGTTCTTGATGTATTTGTCTAAAAAATATATCATCTCATATTCATTAAATTTAATAAATAATACAATAATATATTATTAGATGAAAGTATAAAAAATATTTGATAGTGCATATAAATAAAATTCAAATAAAAATACACTTCTTTTTTATCAATATTTACATTGGAATGCAACATTTGGAGTAGGGCTAACATTTCAATACATGTGTGTTTTTCATTGTTTAAAACATCGGATCGGTCGAGAACCAGCCCGATGATTAGTCCAATCAACCCAAAAAATCGGTAGATCTCAAAATTGGTGAGAACCTGTAAAAAAATCGGTATCAGTACCGACCTTTTTAAAAAATAATTCAATTTTTTTTATTTAATCTAAAATATTTTTAAGATAAATAAATACATATATTTAAGGATTACACGTAGATATCTATTATTTTACCAATCATTATTATTTTTTGTCTTATAAACCTTATAATAAGGTTATTTATACTGTTTTACAACTTTATATATCTTAATTTCTTATAATTTTGTGTTATTTTATTTATTAAAATGTTATATAATATTAAAAAATATATTTAATTAAAACCGGTTTAATCACGGTTGTACCATTGAACCATGAATCAGTGTTTTCACCGGTTCAATTACCTGATCTGATTTTTAAAACATTGTTATTTTTCGTTACGAGTAAACTAGCACTTTCGTCCTCGATTTTTACAGAGTCTTGCAGTTTCGTTGCTGACTTTTCTAAAATAGTACTTTTGTCCCTGACTTTATTAAAAACATGCATTTTAATCCTCAAAGTGCATGTTTTTTTAATAAAATCAGAGACTAAAGTGCATATTGCAAAAACTAAAATGCTATTTTAAAAAAGTAGGGAAGAAAACTATAATACGCTATAAAACTTGAGGATGTTGCTTAATTTGATTAACTGGAGAATCTCTTGCAGCGAAGGATGAAAATAACTAACAAAACGAAAAAGGCCTAAAAAGTAAATCAAGAAAAAAATATTAAAAAAAACACACAAAGGTAAATGCTACAAGGAGAGAAAGGAGCACCAACAAATAATTGAATGCGAAAACTGAAAAAAAGGAAAGAGAGAGTGAAAAGTGAAAAACCCGCGCTCTCTCCCTCCTCATTTCTCATTCCAATTTTTGAAAATGGATTTGGACGACGACGATTGGGAACTCTGCAACGACGACGGATTCGTCTACAAACGCAAGCGCCGCCGACTCCAACCTCCTCCGCCGCCGCCGGAGGCAGATCAGGAGGCCGCGGAGAAGTGGCGGAAAGAGCAGAAGAAGAAGACCCTATTGAAGCTGAAAGCTAAGTACGAGAAGGAGATTCTTCAGTGGGAATCCTTGTCGAACACCTTGCGCTCAATGCAAAACTCTGCTCTTCAGCTTCAACAACAACAACAGCAAAACCAAACCCCATCGCTTCCTTCCACTTCTTCTTCTCCAACCGATTCCGATATGCTCCATGACCTTCTCTTGCAGGTAACTTAATTACTAAACTACCCTTCTATTGAATCCAGTCTCTTCTCTTGGAATATGCAAGAAATTTCAAAATTTTGGGACAATTAGAAACTGGGTCTAGCATTTGCATTCTTAAGACTAGTGAAATTCTAACCAAGAAACCTTGCTTTGCATCTCAGATATAAGTATAGGGTTTCAAGCCAGACACTGTAAATTCTGTGAATAAATGTATGCTGAAACTCAATTTACAATACCTCAAGACGAAATAAATTCCCCCAATTTTGTTGCTCTTACTTTCAATCATAAACCCAGTTGACCCAATTTACTCCATAGGAATTAGAGAGTAGTGTCAGTCTACTCCATAATTTCTGAAACGATCATCACTTTGTGTTTGGTTTGGCGTTGAAACTGACCAAACTCAAGTTTGAATTTACCAACGCAACTATTTTTAGCGTTTGAAACGTGAGTTTATCATGTTTCAACGCTAAACCAAACATATCCTTAGTAGTGATGTGAAGTGAAGTAGTACACCTAAGAAAATGTTAAGAAGTTGAAGAGTTCAGTGGACGTGAATCATAATTTTTTTTTTTAAATTCAACAAATTGTGTTAATTGATCACTATGATCCAAGATGAACTTGCAAATTGCAATATCAGGCTCCCAATTCTAAAGTTACCAGTTACCACTCTTAGATTAATCTCAGTTATGTGTCTGGAAATTCTCAGTCAATAACAAAAGTTCAAGGCATTGCATTATTGGTTCATTTTTTAGCCATTCTTTCTAGTCTTGGAACATCCTTTTGGGGAATTATGGGCTTCTTAGTTTAATTTAATTGCATATATAGCAAATAGTGATAAGCTTACTCCATATAATTTAGTACTCTCAACCATACAGGTGGAAGCCCAAGAAGCAATCATTCATGATATTTCCAATTTATGTGACGTAGCAGAAACAATGTGCTTTAAACAAGAACAGCAATTTAAACAGTCCTTGTTTGATCTACCAATCTGGGCTTCGCCGCTTGAGCTCATGCAAGTGCTATGCGATGATTGAACTGGTTTCCCTTGTGCATTATTATTTGTTCTTTTTGGTAATGAATGTCAAGTTGAAATGATGGTCTTGCATCGTTCAACAACCAGTTTCAGTAATTGTAACTCTATAGTACACTGATATGAAGTAGATTAGACCTTTGGCAGATTGGTAAATATGTTTAGATTGATTGTGTTTAAGAGCATCAAACTTTTGGCTGAAGTCATACAATTGGAATTACCGTATGATGGATGTATACAGTGAGAAGGCAGTCTCTCTGAAGCGTCAATCAAGCACGGAGATGGAATTCTGTAGTTCTGTATATTAGTATAAAGTTCATTAACTTGTAGAATCTAATGTCATGATGTGATTTCTTACTGTTTTTCTTTTTGAAAATGATTAAACATCGCATTTATATACTCTTACTGCTGGATGACTTTTCTGTGTGATGGTTGAAGAGATGTTATCATGAATTCATTGTAGCACACTAGCACACCCTGGTGAGCTTGTTAATAAAATATATAACTATGTGTGTCCTTGCCAATTAAAATTTAATGGTACTAAATATACTTCTGACGTTTATATATAAGTACACGTTAAAACAGGCTTATCAATAGCGTGCTATAGCACCGCTATAGTGGCGTAGCGGCGCGGAGCGGCCCCCTGTCGCTACATAGGACCGCATAGCGTCGCGCTTCACCGTAGCGGCCGCAATAGCGGCAAAAATAGCGGTCGTAGCGGCGTTATTTGGCCGCTATGTTGAAAAGCAATGAAAAATTCCAAAAAAAGCCCTAAAAAAGTGTCCGTTCAAATCCCTTTTATGGGGGTATTTCAGATTTTTTGTATGAGAAAACTTGTTCTATAAGGACTTCTTCTATTCTCCCCCATTTCAACGACATTTTCTCTCCTTCTCTCACCCCTCATTCCGGCGACCCAGCCTCTATTCTAACCACTGTCTGCGCAGCTCTCTGACGGCTCTCCGGCGGCTCATTCCAGCTGCTTCCGACGCGTTTCTCCGGCATTTCTGTGTTGTGGCTGCTGTCCAGCAGCTTCCTCAAGTTTTTTTCCCCCATTTCTTGTCCCTTCTCTCACATTTCTGTACCCCACTCCTCTGCCACTTCTTTTTTCCTCAAAGACCCAAACATTCATTCTTATTAGGGTTTCATTTTTCACTGGGCAGTCATGGCATCCTCATCTCAACAAGCTTCTAGTCAAATTACCTAACCTATAACAAAAAATTCAATATAGTGGTCATCCCGCTATGCGCTATACCACTATAGCATTTTGGGGGTCGGCCGCTACGCTCCGCTATCCGGGATTGATAACTATGCTTTAAAAGTTTTTTTTCTGAAAATATTTGGTATATTAATTTGAAAGACAAATTACAAATTAATATTAATATCCCTTGTGAAACTGATTGTGTAGTATTCATTGGTCATGCTTCCTCTAGCCAAGCCAAGTTCAAACTATTACAAACTTCAATTCTTTTTCATTTTTATTGTTAGACTTGCAATGGCAAGACATAGAGCTAGGTTGGATAAACTTTTCAATAAATATCCACAGGAAAAGAAAAGTGTAAATGATATAATTAGGAGTCCTCTAAATAATAACTTCCTATATAAGTTAAAATTAGCCCATACACTTTTTTTTTTAGAAACTTCCTTATCTAACTTCTCTAGAAGGATTTTTTTTTTTGGACGAACTCTAGAAGGACTCAAATACTTATATAAGTTAAAAAGTTCCCATAAGCCAATCCAAACCCGACCACAATCAAGCACTTCACATCAAAACTCACTTTACAAAATGGAGCAGCATTTTTCCCTTTGAGTTATATATTTTATATTACATATTATAAATTAGCTAAGAAAAACTACAGACGAAGAAATGGAATATACTCATAAAAATTACAAAGTTTTCATACTCATTGTCTAATTTTAATTTCTTAATCTACAAGACTACAATTTTAAAAAAAAAAAGGGTACGATACCGGCTTATTTTTTGAAGGAAAAGCGAACTCAACCCCTATTTTGAAACATTAATCCATGTGCACGAAAATTGACATACATCTCTGAAAATACCCCCCCTAATAATAATAATAATAATAATAATAATAAGGATTTTTCTAACATGTGCAACCCTTGCACAAGATAATAAATCAAAAGAGGAAATGTTTTATTGAAAATTGCAACTACCACAATATTCAATGCATTGGTAATATTAAAAGTTGCAATTTCCAATAAAACCTTTCTACTTTTGATTTATTATCCTGTGCAAGGTTACAAATGTTAGAAATACAAAGGTTAGAAAAACCGTAATAATAATAACAGCAATCCATATTTAACATGTTCAATCCATTTTTTTTTTTTTAAATTCATCAATAGAAAACATGAATCACAGTTTTTTTAACTCGTCTTTAATCTTTAATGAAATGGCTATGTTTCTTATTGAGAACAACTAATTCCCAAACCCTCAAAATGAGATTACTTCATCTGCATTCTGCAGGGTTTTCAAGTCAATTTCATTCAGACGAGAAGGAAAAGGTTCAAGAGGTAGCATTACAAATCCTGCTTTCTGGCATTCATCCTCGAGAAGCTTTACTTGAGAAGGTCCCTCGGGACAAAATGCGACAACAGCTCCTCCGCTACCTGTAAATTTTGACGCAGCTCCAACCCTTCTAGCAACCTCTACCATTTCTATGTTCACAGCACCAAGGGCATCATCTCCAAACATTAACCTATACAATTTCCCAACAACAAAGTTCAATAGAAACTCCACAAATTCAATTTTCCTATGCCTTTCATTTGTTAGGTAAACAAAATTCATTATTTGCAATTTTTTTAATAATACAAGATACAATGCGCTAATCCATGTACAACAGTAATTGATATGTGACATATCATAGGGGCTCATCTTGGAGAATGTTTGTGTAATATGGTGGGAAAAGAAATCTAATCAGATGATATGAATGTCTTAGGTGAGAGGACCCCTACTTCCTTTATTAGGTGTGAGAGGACCATTAACCGTCTGGATGTTGGGTGAGTGAACCCCTAGCCTTAAGATTTGCCGCTTGATGTGGTCCTTAGCTTGAGATGATTATGAGATGTGGTCCTTATGGCTTCTTGACTCAAGGGCAACCTTATATAGATATATATATACACACTTTTGAAACAGGAAATTATTGTTACACTGTTGCTTATTTATGAACATTATCATTATTAAATTAGAACATTTATAAAATATTTTTAAGTTTAAAGAACTTTCATTTTTTTTTTCACTTTGTTTACAAATGTCCTCAGTGTGTCTATATGACCACCTCTCTCCTCCCTTAAAGTTTCCAGATAATGCAAAAGTTAGGCAGTGAGCAATGAAGTTTGTCTGTGTTGCTCATTTCTTGCAGGAAAGCATTGCCTTGTTTTACAGTAGATTTTCAAGGCCCTTGACTCCCATGTTCTAAACTTTAAGAGCCAACTGGGGAAGAATTTCTGTCTTAATTTAGATAATGTGTATTAATATAATGGAGTTGGGTTATGTCATTGGTGAACTTGCTAGACTAGAGCTCAGTCTACATGCTGGTCACAGTTTAGAGTTCTTGGTGGTCAAAAGAACCAATGACTACCTATTAGTAAGTAAGTTGCTATTTGAAACCATCATATAAGTTTCAAAGCTATATTGTTGTAATTTCTATCAATCATATTCATATGTACCAAATGGTCCAAATGCACCTATATATATAATGAGATTGAAAAATGAGAATTACCTTCGCAGGTCAAAGTTTCGATTCATGAGAGCTGCAAACTTGGAATAGTCCTTTTCTTCTAATGCCGTTTTTCCTTCTTTTGCAATATTTGCAACTTCAAGCATTGATGACACGATAAACTCATCACCATCAAGCCACCTCTGTCGTACTTTACTATGAACCTACATGTTGGTTTCAGTTAAGATTTATATATGAAAATGAAAATTAAGGGAAGCTTCTCAAGTTCTTAAGTGTTAGCCCATAATATCTTCTTTATAGTGCTACCCCCAACATACTCTTCATTGTAGCATATAATGACCAACCCATTGCCAAAATTCCAGAAACTTAAAAGGCATGTTCTTAGCCAGAGAGCAGATATTACTGCAGACATCTCTTATTTTGGTGATTAGGATCTGGAAATTTATGAAAGCTAATGCAATATATTTAGAAAACATATTTGCAAGAAACAAAACAGGCAAATCCCTTGTGACACCATTACTGTACATTCAGGCAGGGAGCACACAGACATACAGTTATACCAAAGATGAAGGTATTCCATCATTTCCATGTCACTAACCTTCCCAGAATCACTAGGATTTGCTGCATAGATGAGATACAGAGGTGGGAGGAGACTCAAATCCATGGGTATATAAATTCCATGCCCCAGTTCATCCATGTTTTCCTTGCTGAAGTCCTATAAAAGCAGAGCAAGTCACATCACATGATTTATTGGTATTCATTATACACCTTTGAAAATAAATGCTTCAACTGAAATTAAACAATGTACCATGTAAACCAGGCCACCGTAAACTTGTGCAACCCGATCTTGAAGGCCAGCAACTATTCCAAGTTCTTTCTCTGCAGCAAGGATAAGATTAGGCCTCACCTCCACCTTGATTAGATGCCTGACATTGTAGAAATCAAGAAAGCAGTTCAAGGCAGCACATACAATCCCACTAGAACCTGAAAGCCCACTCTGAAACACAAAATTTAAAACTTAAAAAAGCCATACCATTACTCAGAAAGAGTAGAAACTGAAAGATGAAAAACAAACTTTGTACAGGAATAAACAACTAACAAGGATCAGGGATAAGAGAGTAGATAACATTGGCAATGGCAGTGTATTTGAAATTATTCCCTTAAGTATGAATAAAAGGTAGATTTTTTAATCTTATAGATGGTTAAATGAAATGGTTGTATGAGACTGAATGTTGGACAATTGTCACATAGAAGAGAATAATACGATGAATGAGCAAGAAAAGATTCCCATTGTTATATGTAGTATATACAAACAGAGTATCGTCTTAGGTGGTTTAAGCATGCATGGAAAATGATAGTAGTTATACAGACAGATTTAACCAGATAGAATAGTTAATATTTAGAGATAAATAATCTATCTTTGAACTTAATACATGACAGTACATTATTCATAATAATCAATCTCACCTGGTGACAAAAAGACTTGGTTTTTGTATACAAGGTTAAATTAAATGAACGAGTAGATCACAATCACATACCTGGCGAGGGATATTAGTCTCATATGAGAGAGTGAAATTTTTGTCATGAAGATGGATATCATTTTCTTTACAATAAGTGTAAAAAACTTTAAAAATTGCCATAAGCAATCGCACGCCTCCATAGTAACCCTCGGTGTTTAACCTATCCACCTGCCCCCCAAAAAACGCCATGCAATCAGTGAATAACATGAATAGAATCGGCGAGATTAGATAATCAATTAGGATAAACAGAATATGCTGCATACCAATTGATGCTGAGATGCGAAGTGGACGAGATCGTGGATTGGATGAGGCTGAATGAGGAGGTCCTTGGAAGGACGCAGCTTCACGGAGGCGAAGAAATTGGCAATACTGAAAGCGATCGTGTTGCCAAAGTACACATCGCTAGGGTTTCCCAACAATCCAACCCTAGCATAAGCCTTGTGCTCGATCACATTATCTTCCATTGTTGTTCTCTGATTCTCGATCTTGCTTCTTCCTCTTTGCTTTTTTTCGTTTAATTTACATATTGTTCTTTATTTAATAAAATGTTAAATTAATCAATCGTAACTGTTACGGATCAGATTTCTCCATAGCAACAATCCGTTGAAATTGGAAGAGTCTTATCCTGAGGGTCGGGCAAGAAGATAAATAAGGCATGGGATGATTCGGTGCACCCTTTTGGTTTGGTATCGTGTGCAATCTGATTTGTATTTATACAGAGCGCAAAAACCTGGATTGGGGTCCGTGGAAGGAACTGTTATGACAATCTGTAAGCAGCTGGGACACGCGTTTGCAAATTGGATAACCTGGGCAAGAGAAGGGGCCAGGGTACTTGTAAAGTTGTCAATTTGATTTTGGGTCTATTTCCAAGTTGTCACTTATCAGTTATCACTTCGATACCATATGGATATGGATATGGATATGTACTAGTTGGATTTTGGAAGAAAATATAATTAAAGAAGTATTTTTTTCAAAAGTAATTGTCATGAAATTTTTAATTAAAAAATTTAGAAAAAAATAAAGGGTTAATTGAGGTGGTGAATGTTTGATTTCTCTTATTTAACAATTCGAGTCTTGTATTTGAAAAATATCGAATAGCTAGTGTCATTATAATGTAAATATTCCCAACTCGAGCAAATTGACTCCTGTGAAGAATATTTGTGGTTTAAACAAAAAAGAGTACTCAAATGTAACTCTTTGTCAAATTATTTCTTTAAGTCTAAGAAAAGTGAAAATGAGCTAAAATAACTCGTCGTTTTTTCTTGCTTGTTTGACTAGGGAAAATTAAAAGGATAAGCTTAAAAAAAAGTTTTTACTCTAGAAGTGGGATGGAAATTTGTGTTTCACTTATACTCTCGCTTTCCCATTCATTTTTCTTTTAATTCAAACAATTTAAAAACCCACTCATTTTCTCTTTGTCTCTATTTACCTTCTTTTTTACCCCTCTTATTTTCACCATTCTCATTTTCACTTCACATGTAAAGAAAGCCTAAGTGCTCATTTGGACTGGCATTTTCCATGGTTATACGCACGTCCTGGACTGCAAACATGAGTTTGCAAAATTTTCATCTTGTTTGGCTTTCCACATGAAATGAACATGAGTTCATCCAAATGTGGGTTTTTTAGCTTCTGCGTCTGAAACTTGAGTTTCCTGAATACGTGAGTCTCGAGTGTTGTTAAAAAATGCAATGCCCTTGGCCAATCAAAACTGTTGAAGCGAAGGAGCTGGTGCAATTGCTAAACTGCTTAAGGTTGTGCTACTTGAGGCACTGCAAAATGAACATACCACGGTTATTTGTGATGATCCAGTTGCATCTTTTCAATTCACCAAGCTCAGAGGTCTGTGGACTTGGTTGTTGTTGTGCATTCTTTGTAACTACATGCTCTCTTGTTTGACGTGGTGAAATCAATTGCAATGCTAATGAAATATGTTCATCCTCTAGAGTAAATGAATCTGTCAGAGAAGAGTCATTTGAGTTTGGTGACAATGATGATGATAATGAAGATAAGGATGAAGATGAAATAAGCAGCACATATGTATATATCCTTCACACATATTTTTAGTAATATTTTTTCAATCTTATTACTTGTTATGGGAAAACGTGAGAGCTTATCAACTCTAGACTGCATTGGACTCAAAGCATGAAGTAGTTTCCTTCAAACATGCTCATGATGACACTAAAAGCTTTTAAGTCAAATAAAATTCGTTACTCAAATGACTAATGAGAATTTCAGGTTTTATTTGAACAAGAAAAGGAGAAAGGTGGCCATAATCACAATATAGTCAGTAAGGAGAGCACATAGAACCAAAGTGATCAAATTTTGAAAGGCTGTTCTTGTTTAGAATGGTGCCTGACTTTATTTCCAAGTTAAAATAAATAGGTGGTTGACTTTAAGTGTTTCACCTATCAAAGTGATTCACCAGCTTTTTGCTCCCACTTTATTTAAATTATTTTCTAAATTGAAAATCTAATCCTTATCTGAGAAAACAGCTTTTTACAAATTTTATTTTTGACTTGGTCTTATCATATTTTTTGGGATTATCCTCATCCTCCACTAATTGAGAAGTGGCTCCTCATTTTGCTCCACTCCTATCTGTTTGTTACTTTGAAATTTTGAATTAAAAACGTATATATTAGATGGCTATCTTATCTGGCTTATTTTTAGAAAATGCTTTCCTCTCTTCCTCTCCTCTCTCTTCTGCTCTCAGATCCTACTGTTCGTTCTTGCTAGTTCAGTGTCACCTCGTACCTACGATGCGAGATGGACCTGTTGTATCCTGGGGGAGCGTCGCATCGGGCGAACGAATCCTTAAGGACAGCGGGCTCCTCACGCGCCTCAGGTCTTCTCATTTTTCAGGCTGTAGAATTCATCAGCGACAACAATCTTAAGGATTCGGATGTCTTCTGCACCCTCTACAAACGTGGATCCTCCCAACGGAGATGGCGAGCCGCAACCTACTCCTGCTCCGGTCCATGCTCCTCAAGCCCTCTATGCAAAGTCGTTCCCTGATATCTCAAAGATAGAGGTTTTTGGAGGGCAGAACTATCGCAGATGGCAAAAGCGTCTCTTATCTGTGCTCGACCTGCATGGAGTCGCTTCAGCTCTTACCGAATCAAAGCCATCACAGATCGATAATACTAAACTCGTAGAAGAGTGGACCAATGCTAATAAGGTATGTCGCCACACAATACTTAGTACTCTTTCTAACGAGTTGTTCGATGTTTACTGTTCATATAAGGAAGCAAACAAAATCTGGGACTCAATCCATACCAAGTACACTAATGACGATGCTAGAAAACAGAAGTTTGTCATCGGTAACTACTATAGATGGGAGATGACCGAGGACAAGGATATCAAGGTGCAAATCAATGAGTATCACAAGTTGATCGAAGATCTTAAGGGAGAGAATATTGAATTACAAGATGAGTTTGTAGCTAGTCTCTTGATTGAGAAGTTGCCCCCTCCTGGAACGATTACAAACAACAACTCAAACACAAACACAAGCAACTATCACTGGCAGATCTGATTACTCACATCATCATTGAAGACACCAACCACAAGTAGATTAAGGTGGCAAAGGCAAAGGCTCTAGCAGCACAAGCCAATCTCATTCAAAACAAAGCTCATAAAAAAGGTACGAAGTCAAACTCTGATCACTTTGTCCCTAAGGTTACTAATCCCAATGCTAACTTCAAGAAAAAAGGGGGAATTGCTTTGTTTGTGGAAAGCTAGGTCATCAAGCATATCAATGCAGATATCGTGCGAGGAACGACAATCCTCCAAACCAAAGGCAAATTTGGTAGAGGGAGATGATATCATTGTTGCAGTCATTTCTCAATTTAATATTGTGACTGATGTGACCAAGTGGGTGGTAGACTCTAGGGCTACCAGGCGCATTTGTGCCAATAAAGAGGCGTTCACCTCCTACATTGCAGTAGGGGAAGGAGAATAACTTGTATATCTTGGTTATTCTAGAACGGCACCGATTCAAGGAAAAGGAGAAGTGCTTCTCAAACTCATATCGGGGAAGACCTTAGATTTGAATGATGTACTGCATGTTCCTAATATTAGGGCCAACTTGGTTTCTGTGTCCTTGTTGTTAAGAGTTGGGGTTAAGGTGTCATTTGAGTCCAACAAAATTGTGATGACAAAAAATAATGTATTTGTTGGCAAGGGATATTGTGATCAGGGACTCTTTGTTCTTAATGTTTCTGAAGTGATGAATAAAATGTTTCCTCTTCTGCTTATATGCTTGATTCGTTTGATATATGGCATGCTAGATTAGGACACGTCAATTTTTCTTATATCAAGAATATGCGTCAAATTGGTATGATTTCTGATATTAATAATGAAAGTCAAAATAAATGCGTTGTTTGTATTGAATCTAAATTAACCAAGTAATCTTGTCTTTTTGTTCAACGTGAAACCGATTTACTTAATTTAATTCATCCTGATTTAGGTGATTTAAAACAAACTGTAACAAGAGGAGGTAAGAAATATTATGTGACGTTCATAGATAATTGCTTGAGATACACTAAGGTTTATCTAATTAGGCATAAAGATGAAGCATTTGATATGTTTTCATTATATAAAGCCGAAGTAGAAAACCAATTAAATAGGAAAATCAAGAGGGTTAGATCCGATAGGGGTGGTGAGTACATTTTATTTAATGAGTATTGTGAAAAAGAAGGGATAATACATGAAGTAACTCCACCTTATTCACCTGAGTCTAATGGGGTAGCAGAAAGGAAAAATAGGACCTTAAAAGAAATGATGAATGCCATGCTCATTAGTTCAGGTGCACCAGATAACTTGTGGGGGAAGCCCTTTTAGCTGCCTGTTTCTTGCAAAATAAGATCCCACATAAGAAAATCGGTAAGACTCCTTATGAAATTTGGAAAGGGTATAAGCCTAACTTAAGTTATTTGAGAGTGTGGGGGTGCCTAGCTAAGGTTATGCTTCCTGACCCTAAGAAAAGGAAAATATGCTCTAAGACCTCTGATTGCATGTTGTTGGTTAAGTTGAGTATAGTGTCGCCTATCGGTTTCTTGTCTTGAAAAGTGATGTGCTTGATTGTAATACATTTATGGAAACAAAAAATGTTGAGTTTTTGGAACATGTGTTTCCTTTGAAGTCTATATCGGTTTCTCGTGCAACAATTCAAAATAACAATGAGGACTCATATGAGGATTTGAGAAGGAGTAAAAGACAAAGGAAAGAAACTTCCTTTGGAAATGATTTTTATACTTACTTGATTGGAAATGATCCTTCAACCTTTTATGAAGTTGTTTCTTCTTCTGATGCCGAATTTTGGAACGAGGCTATTAAAACTGAAATTGATTCTCTTTCTGAAAATAAAACTTGGATTTTAGTTGATTTACTTCCGGGAGCAAAAGCCATTGGTTGTAAATGGATTTTTAAAAGGAAACTTAATCCTGACGGTTCAATTGAAAAATACAAAGCAAGATTGGTTGCGAAAGGTTTTTCTCAAAAACAAAATATTGACTATTTTGATACATTTGCTCCCGTGACTAGAATTTCTTCAATTCGAATTTTAACAGCTTTGGCTTCTATTTATAAATTGGTTATACATCAAAATGGATGTAAAAACGACTTTTCTAAATAGTGATTTAGAAGAAGAAATTTATATGTCTCAACTTGAAGGATGTGTAGTTTCTGGTCAAGAAAATAAAGTTTGTAGACTTCTCAAATCCTTGTATGGTTTAAAACAAGCTCCAAAACAGTGGCATGAGAAGTTTAATCAGACTTTAATTGATGATGGTTTTTCTATTGTTGAAGTGGATAAATGTGTCTACACAAAAGTTGTGGATGGTGAATGTGTTATCATTTGCTTGTATGTAGATGATATGCTTATATTTGGTACATGCTTAGATGTAGTGATTAAGACTAAGCTTTTTCTTGCATTTAATTTTGATATGAAAGACATGGGTGAAGCAAGTATGATATTGGGTGTTAAAATCATAAGGAAGGGTGACAGTATTATACTATCCCAAGAACATTATGTTGAAAAACTTCTTAGGAGGTTTGGACACTTTGATGAAAAGCCTGTGAGTACCCCTTATGATGGCAACACTCAATTAAAGAAAAATCGAGGTAACCCTATTTCTTAGTCTGAGTATGCTCAAATAATTGGGAGCTTGCTACATTTAATGAATTTGTCTCGACCTGACATCGCTTATGTTATGGGCAGGTTGAGTAGAAACACATCGAATCCTAATCAGGATCATTGGGGTGCACTTGTTAGACTCATGAGATACTTGAGAGGTACCATGGATTTTGGTATTGTGTATAGTGGATTTCCCGCTATATTAGAAGGATACAGTGAGGCTAACTGGATCTCAGATTCAGATGAGACAAAAACCACTAGTCGTTACATCTTTACATTTGGTGGTGGTGCTGTCACTTGGAGATTGACCAAACAGACTATAATAGCCAGATCCACCATGGAATCTAAATTTATAGCTCTGGAATTAGTCAGTAATGAAGCTGAGTGGTTGAAAAACTTCTTAGCAGATATTCCCTTAGGAATGAAACTAACACCATCAGTGTATGTTCATTGTGATAGCCAGTCGGCTATAGCCGTTGCAAGGCAAAGGACTTACAATGGTAAAAATAGACATATTCAATTAAGACACTACGTGGTGAAGCAGCTTCTGAAAGATGGAATAATTTCCATTGATTATGTAAAGTCAGAAGTGAATTTGGCCGATCCTCTGACTAAACCCTTGGGTAGAAAATTTATAAATGAAACATCGAGGGGAATGGGACTAAAGCCATTTTGATACTAACAGTGATGGTAACCCAACCTTTGTGATTGAAGACCCCATGAAGAAGGTTCATATGGGTATAAACAAGTCAGCTGTTAGTCTTGCTAGCACTATTTTACTTGTCCCTTCCTATGGTGTATGAGGTGCTAAACTGCATATTAGAGAGGATAAGCCCAAAAGGCTTTTAATGATTTTTCATATCCCTTACGGGTGGTGTATGAAGTGCAACATACACTTGATGAAATCACCTATATGAGTGTCAAGTGGGGCCGCTTGCATGAGATTAAGGCGAAATCTCTAGAGCACCCATGAACACCAGGCGAGCGCATGGCCTTACAGTGCAACACAGCGGTAACGGCAAGAACTATAGGATGTGACGTGATTGGTAAGACCTCTATCATACACTAAAGTGTTTTGGTTCATAGGACGTGTTCCACCGATTCACTTGTATGTTACGACTTATCAGTCTAGGTCTGGTTCATAGTCCAAAAAACACCAGATTCGACGCATTAACATTCATGTTAGTGGTTCAGAGAAGAATTTTCTTCTTTTAAAATTGTTTTAAAACTTTTGAAATATATGGTGGATTATTGTCATTTTAAGCTATTTCAAAAGTTTGTTTATTTCCAAGTCCCACATTGCTTGGGGAGGGAGCCTTATGAGGGTTTATATATTAACTTGTGATATTGGTTTTCAAACAAGCTAGTGAGAGGTTGGGCTCGCGCGCACAAGGATGGGCCTAGCTAGTGCAAATTCTCCGATTTTCCCCCTACGTGCATGATAATGGCGCCTCACCAGCTTTTTGCTCCCACTTTATTTAAATTATTTTTTTAAATTGAAAATCTAATCCTTATCTGAGAAAACGGTTTTTTACAGATTTTATTTCTGACTTGGTCTTATCAGATTTTTTGGGATTATCCTCATCCTCCACTAATTGAGAAGTGGCTCCTCATTTTGCTCCACTCCTATCTGTTTGTTACTTTTAAATTTCGAATTAAAAACATACAGATTAGATGGCTATCTTATCTGGCTTATTTTTAGAAAACGTTTTCCTCTCTTCCTCTCCTCCTCTCTCTTCTGCTCTCTGATCCTACTGTTCGTTCTTGCTAGTTCACTGTCACCTCGTACCTACGGTGCGGGACGAACCCGTTGTATCCTGGGGAGCGTCGCATCGGGCAAACGAATCCCTAAGGACAGCGTTCTCCTCACGCGCCTCAAGTCTTCTCATTTTTCAGGCTGCAGAATTCACCAGCGACAACATAAATGGCTTATTTTCTCTTTTCATGCAAAGATAGTTTGTTGGTGTTCGATATTTTTTTAACTTGAAATTTATTGTGTGATTAAACAATTCCACCCACCCATTTATTACTTATGTGAATAACAATAATAGGTGTTCATATCACAACTGAAGCCCAGAGTAAAACATTTTGGTGATAAGGAGCAAAACTCATTGGTGTTCATATTACAACACATTCAGGTTTGCAATCACATCTAAACTTGTAGGAAGATATGTTTGTATTTTGTTTGACACAATATTTACAAACTGAATTGTTGAGTGGCATTAGGCATAGCGTCTATTGTAAACTATTTTCACATATTTGATTTGTTTGTCTCGTACATAGCTTCTAGTAATCTTTGAACAACAAGTCCTTTTTAGTAGTTACATCTCCAAACTTGATTTCCATTGATATCATCCAAACAATATTCACTTTTTTAAAACTCATGTTTGCAGCAAACTATCTAAACATGAAATCACGTTTACACAGACTCAAGTTTACCGAAAATCACGTTCACTAAAACCACGTTCATTCAAACTCAAGTTTGCAAACACTAATCCAAATACACACATGTTTGGTTTGGTGTTGTGAAATGACCAAACTCAAGTTTGGACCTCTCAATACAACTATTTGTAGCATTTGAAACGTGAGTTTATCACGTTCCAATGTTAAACCAAACATAGGTGTCTGTTTCGTTTATAGTTAAGTAAAATTGATTCTAAAAAGCAATGGTTGATATGAGTGATGCACGTTTTATGAAACACATTTGGCGGAAGTGATTCAAAATCAATTTTGCAAAACCATGGTTTTGCACTGTGCCACCGCTAATCCAAACAGGCATTAAATGTGTTTGTTTTTCACTTTTTTTAGTCTAGGGGAGGGGGCTGGGGATGGTGATAATATTTTCTTGATTACAGGGTTTGAACCTTACTCCTCTCGATACATGTTTTTCTCTTCATATTAAATTTTTTCAGTGTTTCAAAAGTACATACATTTTCTATTATAATAACGATATGTGATTATGTATGATTGTTTTTTAAAAAAATATTACAAAATAAAAATAAATTACCTATTTGAAATAGTCATTAAATGGTAGGTAATCCAACAATACCAATCATTTATTTGTTCTCATGACTTGAAATGACCATTTTGAAGAAGAAAAAATATTTTTTTAGAAAATTTATATTGAGATGTAAATTGTAACCTCCAAAATCTTTAATAAATAGGCTAATAATACTGACTCAAGACATTGATTTTATTGGTAATAAAAATATCCAATTTTTTTGTCAATAATAATTGTTTTGGGGGCAACCCAGATCCGATCTCAGGTCTTTTTACCAGCCATTTGGGTCGATTGGACCAATCCAACATCAACACATGTGTTGAGACAGGAGGTGATGTTCAGATCGAAGCCCACATGCATACTGAAGCCCCTCACTTGCAAACGTGGCGTGCTATCAATAAGACACACAAAACAGGGCAGAATCCTCTCGCTTTCCAAGGGGACACTTGGCTAAACTACCTCAGAATGAAGGGACGTCACTCCACTATCCTATAGAAGCTTCTACAATCTATATATATATACACACATGCAGACCCATTACAAGGGCCCCGTTTGGAAATACAACTTATTTAAGTACTTACAACATAAGCTCTTATTTAATAAGCACTTAATGAATAAGTTCTTAAAAAAATTGATGAAAATTGAAGAGGGTGTAGTGTACTTAAATTCTCCATAAGCTATTCTATAAGCTATTCTCAAGAGCTTATTGAAATAAGCTGAAAACAGCTTATGAGCATGTCATAAGCTCTTTTCGTAAGTTTACCCAAACAGTTACATAAGTGCTTATGTCATAAGATAAGCTCAAATAAGCTCTTCCAAATAGCACCAAGGTACGCTATCGTTCCATATTTTTCAAGCACTTTGACAAAATACAAACTAACTTCTGGATTGAGTGCTTTCACAGGTACCCCAACCATTTTCCCCAAACACCGATGAGGAGCTTTGGAGAGTTGGAGCTGTGGAAGTATCCGCGGAGTCCGCCGAAGAACAATAACTAACTTGATCACAATCTCTCTTAAAAGTATTTTCAACTTCTTTTGTACATTGGAAGAAAAAAGAAAAGAACAACAAGACAATCCGGCGTGGGTTAAGCCCATGACTATCCAAATAAAGCAAGGCTATAATAGATAAAGAGGATTTATCCAAAGTTGAGAAATTCATTTGCAAGTGTATTACAATCCTAGGGCACATACTGGATATAGATTATCCAATCCCAAAAGAGCACATCTCTTATATGTGAAATGTACTTTGCATAAATATACAATGTTTATTATCAGTCAAAAGCTTAAAGGCATCCAAACAATTAGTTTCACATATCACTCTATGATAACCCATTCTAGACAAGAGACAACCCTCTTACGGATTGTCTGAAGCTCATAAAGTAAAGCATCACCCTCGCCTTCAAAAATGCTAAAACCACCAAGCTAACTCCCCTCACAATTTTGAATGACACCACATGTGCCTATATACCCCGATTTTCACTTCCAACTAATGTTAAAAAACTAGAACCGGATATCAACCCGCTTGAGGTATTAGATTAATGGGTCACTAATTAAACCAATGAATCATTGTTGAACCAATGAGTCTCTCATTGAATTGGTTGAACATATATATATATATAACTTTATAAATATATTTTATATTATATAATATTATTTAAATATATTTTCTACTATATAATATAAGTCTTTAGTTTGAAAAAAGTATTTTTTTACATTTAAATATAGTATATAAATTAACATTTGCATAAATATAACAAATATCACCTTGAGTTTGGTGGTCAAACACGACTTGCAATTACATGTTATTTCAAGTTTGAATCTTAGGAGTAGAGTTGCAGGATTTTTTTTTATGAAGCATGCGCCCATTTCTCCATCAGGATATGACGTGGACGATTCAACGCTTCTGGAAAGCGTACCAAAATTCCAGCAGTATAATAGTAAGTAAGAGTTATTGTATCCACAAGGAACGGTTCAATTTATAAGGATTAGTGGTCACAATTATCAAGTAAGAGTGTATAATTGTTGGTTGTAGAGAATTGTAATAATAAAGTAAAATTGAACTTAAATGAGAGAGATAGAAACAGTTACTTGGATCAGGATTGAACTTCGTCTATCGCACCCCTTTCGTATTTGAATTCCAATAATATTTATGAATATGCAATTATAATATTGAAGCACAAATTAAAATTATTTTACCCTGGTCTCCACAGTGATAAAATACTCAGAAATAATCTTCCCTGGTCTCCACAGTGATAAATTACCCCGGATTAAAGATCTATTTGTTTACGCTATTAATTCACCCTGGTCTCCACAGTCGCAAATTAAGTGTTTTTACCAATCAGAATTCAAGTTTCCTATGTCTAGGCACCCCCAAACTCGCTATTGATTTTATAGAACCACCTCTCGAATGCGCCCCACAAAACCAACCTATAACTCCGGCACAAAGGCGGAAGCTAAGCATTAAGAACAAATAAGAAACACCAATATTATAAAAACAGGGATTCATAAATAATTAAAGAGAATTCACATACAATCGGGGATTGAATCGACTACATTCAATCATATTGAGACGTTTAGCTATGCATGGTAGCCATTACAACCCAATGGAGAAGCCTGAAGGGAATCAAGCATGTGGTCAGGGTGCAGCGGAAATAAATGGATTCCCTCACTTGTTACAATCGTTTTGCGAAAACACGAATCAAGACATAAAAGGTATTGAAACGAAATGGCATACCTTATTAGGATTATAAACGAGGCAAGTGTAGCCACGTCTCTATTGGTATCCACGCCAACGCCAAACTAGGATACCTTCCTCAGCTCTGCTAGTAGCCTGAGAAAGTAAGAAGCGATTGCTCATGTGTCTCTGGGGTAGTGCATCTTATGCTCTATTTATAGAGTGGTGGCTAGGGTTTTACCCCCTCACTCTCTTAACCCTCACACTTATGGGTCTGACCCATTATGTAATAATTCTAATTTAATTTAATTAGAATTATTATCCTTTCCTAGTGGCTTGTTGTATGCGTGTGACCCAATAGGCTTTTAATATTTGGTTATAGTATTAAAATAAAACCCTTTTATATTTAATATCATAAATAATGAGCGGTATCTAGCAACACATCACTATCCAAATATTGAGATTATCAATAACTTTGATAAATCCTATTTTATGATAATAATTTATATGATCTGTCCCTTTGTCCAAATATCTAATTGAACACAAGGGCATGGATTGTGTCAACCTTGTATAGTTCAATTTATATTTTCTTGATCCCCAAGTAGACTGTACAGAAAATAAACATCTCATGTTTATCCTCCTAAGCATGGCCATGCATTTTTCAGTCTCACTTTATCAAGAGGCCTACAGATATAACTCCTGTTACATAGGAGGGACAAATCCCATCTAGGGCACTCACATTCCACCAAATAATTTATTATATGTCCAAAAACCAACTTTATGATTACCCTGTTACAGGTAACGTTTGATGATAATTAAAACATATAATTCCTTATGTAGGAATCGTAGTGATTTCAGGTCTAAGGACTTCATATAACATTTATCAATATAAGAAACGTTCATGACACTTATGTAACGACCCATCCAACCTTCTTAAGGTGGGCCTGACCAGTACACCATTACTCTTAATGTGTACCTATGTGAGCGCATGATATCTCATATCCATGATCTGTGAGATGCGATCATCAATGAACTCACATACTAGTCTAAATGCATCTTTGTCCTAAGATGATAATTGACTAGGGACTATTTAAGAATAGCTCTTCATAAGATCTCACGATCAAGTCATCTACTTGATTTCTTATGAAGTTTAAGCTTACTATTCTACGGACAATAATTATATTCTAAAAGAATAAGTTTGTCTTTATAAAATAACACGATACACGTGATGGATGTTCATAAATATATAAGTCTCTAGTGCATATTCCTAACAAAGCTGTCACCTTACTCCAATCCTAGCTCTGCTCTGTTGCCTCCCCAAAGCTTCTCTCTGTGTTATTGTGTCAGGTCTCGGGGACCTCCCTCGATGCCCCTTTGATATGTGCAAAAGGCCTTATTTATAGAGTGGGAAAACCCTAATTCTCCTTGAAGAAATCAACCTGGATCTAGATTTAAAAGTTGTTGCGCGTCCTGCGCTTCATATGCGCTAAGCGCGTTCTGCCAGTCCCATTCTCTTTCTCTCTTTTTTTTCTGGTTCTTTCTCCAGTTTTCCCTATCTACTCATTCTATTATTCTTATTTAGTTCCTTTTTTTTTGGTACAAGATATGGTAGATGGGGGTGCTTGGTTGTAAGCCACGATGAAGAGAGGCAAAGGGGCATGGTCAAGAGATTGTGTGTCTGATAATAAGCTAACAAAATGACTCCTTCTGATTCTAACAGTGGTCAACAAACTTTTACAAGGATTGTTGGACTGGTCAAGAGAGCCATGCAATGGAAGAAGTCCTTTTCTGTTGTACAATTTTTTGTTTTTTTCATTTATTCTTTTGTAAAATTAAATGCATTTCCAATTTGTAAAATGTAAAGTTTTTACATGGTCTGCTTTTTTTTCTTTTTTCTCGAAGGTCAAGCAAAGAAAGTCCTAAAAGTTATCTATGAATTGAACTGTAATTTTGTATTATTTTTGTTTTAAAATTTTAATGGTTGAATACATGACAAAGGTCAGCTTGTGAATTTGGTTTTGAAAAAATTGACTAAGAATGAAATCTCAAAAAATTTATCGGAAATGAAAAATAAAAGGATCAAATTTTTTAAGGGCTAAAAAATGTGAATGTAGCCCAAAACAACCGAGACCCGTATTAAGCTGTCCGACTCGCCCACTGCCCGCTGAACCCGTTACCCACTGAAATCGAGGCTTAAGTCAGTCGGAATTGGGCCATTCTTTTTGGTCTACGGATTACTTCGGATTGGGCCTTTTGGGCCCAAACCCGTCCGAGCCCAACCGATGGACATGCCTACAACAATCCCTAGGGCATGGAAAAAGAGGAAATCATTCATATTTGGGAATGGGGAGTATTAGTCATGGGTGTGGTCTAGAACAATTAAATCATCATGCATTGTGTTATGAATCAAAACCCTAACCCTAAGGACTTAGCCTTTCAAGACTTTAAAAGAATCTCACATAATAAACATGGCACATAGGGCAAAGAATAATCAAGACGATCACAATCAAAGCAAGAAAGGGAAACTAAGAAGAGGGATCATTTAGGGCTTTCAAACACAATGACAGCAAGTGTGTGGGTAAAATTCACCTCCAAAGCAATACAATAAAGACCTTGAGGGGTGCTAAGCTTCCTTCTCCTTCCTTTCATTATGTAGAATCACTCTCATGCTCTCTCTCCTTCTCATCTCTTCTTTAGGCACAATGGGAGTTAGGTAAAAAAAGATTTGGGTCTCAAATGATCCTCACGATCCTTCTAAAAAAAACAGATACGCGAATTTTCGCTCATGCGAAATCCGAGCAGCAACTAACCTCTGCCCATTGCCTAAAATTCGCTTGACCGAAGATCCTTCGGTCAAGCGAATTTATCAAACATTTTTCTATCAAACTTGTTTGATATTTTCACTCAAGTGAGGAATCCTTCGGTTGAGCGAAAATTAGACAATGTTGCTCCCCTGTTTTTAGTTTCCCTTCGCTCAAGCGAGCCCATTCTCGCTTGGGCGAAATGAGGCAGTGTTTTCCTCTATTTTCTTCCTTCTATTAGTTTTATTCCTTATATCCTAGCTTGATTTTTCCTAAACTTATTTATGATTGAAATTTTAGGTATTATAATTGATTCTGTCTTTAGAACTATCTATAAAATTCCAAATTTTGTTCAAATTTTAAATTTCTATCTAAACATAATTATTAATTTATGATTTTTTTATAATTTATAAGGTCCTAATTTTTGGGATGTTACACAAACCCTTGGGGTATGTTTAAAAACATGGAAGGAAAAGGTTAAGGGAAAATGGAGGGGAAGGAAGAATGAGGGGGACTTTGTAAATATTGGATATTCCCAAACACATGGGGGATAAGGGGTTCATACAACCCTTTCCCTCCCTTCCCCCTCTCCCCCTCTAATTCCCTTTCCCAGATAAAGCCTTATTGTTTATATCCGCTGTCACCCCTCTCTTCGTCCTCGGACCACTGCTTTTGCTTATGTGTCAGAATCGCCCATTCAGTTCCCCTATCTTTTGGTTTTCTTTTAAACCCTAACATGTTTAAGAAGAAGAAATGGATATGTTATGTTGGAGAGGAGAAGGGAAAGGAAAATGCATAGGTTGAGTCACTTAGATACTCTGATTTTTCAAGTTTTTATGTTTTTTATATATTATATTTTTTAGTTTTTACTTTTTGACCTGATCTAACTCGTCAATGGTCAGGTCGATTCAGTTCGACTCACATGGTATTTTTTTTAAAGTCAACCCAACCCAACCCGAAGATATTTAAATAGTTTGGTTCTTGAAAATCTCATACCTCGACCCAATTACACCTATGGTGATTTTTTTGTCTAAATCACAAATATCCTCCATGGGAGATAATCCTACTCGAGCGGGAAAATCCACATGTTAGGACTAGCTCTCCCCGTGAGGTTTTTTTCCTACACAAGATTCAAACTTGAGATTTTACTTTTAAGAGATCATTCATTGATAAATGCTCAATGACAATTACAAAGCTTATATGAATAAAGAGTATTACACAGTGCACCACAAATCAAAACAACACATCAAGCATGCATACTCATAAACATAATAATTTAGCAATCCTTAACAAACACAACTCCCTGTTACAAAAAATCGAGAAAGAGCCTTGGAGTTTTCTCCTTTTCTCTTTTTTATTCCTTCCAGATCAATGCATGTCCAATAACAACTCAAGCGGAAAAATTCACAGTATCAACCACAACCAAACTAAGTAAATCGGTTCTGCAAATTCTAGCTCTAGTGGAAGAGGTGCATACAATGTAGTAGATATGAGTAAACCAATGCTGGAAAATGTTAAGAGAGGCAACTCAATCATAATCTATTAAATATGAGAATAATAATGGAATAAAGAGAAGGAGGAGGAAATGACAGAATCTCTCAAAGGAAGGGGGCGAGAGGTTATGAAGGTGGTTGTCGAAAAAAGAAGCAGGATATGTAGTGGTGAGGTGGAGGGAGGAGGAGAAAGTGTAGAAAAATTCTTATCGCAGATAGATGGCAATCAACCTAAAATGGATGGGAAAAGCACATGGAGTTATAGGAAACCCTCTCGTGGAAGGAGGAACCCTTAGGGACGTTACTGTCTATCTCGTGGCACTACTTCACTTGTTTCTGTACTAGAGTTTTTTTTGTCAGCCTTGAGATTTTACTTAAGGGTAGAAGTGCAGTGGCGGACCTTTTATGTAATAGGGGGAGCCACGGCTCCCCCAAACTTTTCTCAAATTTTTTTATATATACTCATATATATATATATATATTAATATTATATTTGTATATTAATAAAACTAAAAAAAATGCAAGTGTAAATCTATTCTCTCTCTCCCAGTTAACTTCTCAAACAAGCCCTTTGTTTACTATCATTGTCAACAGACCCATTTGATTTGGCCAAGCCATTTTTTTCTTCTCCCAAGCATCTCATGTTCTCACCCTCCCGTTTTTCATCAAAGCTTGTTGGCTAATGGGACCCATTTGATTTGGCCAAACCATTTTTTCTTCTCCCAAGCATCTCACGTTTTCACTCTCGTTTTTTCATCAAAGCTTGTTGGCTAATGGTTGTTGCAGCACCAGACAGCGAGCAACGATTCACGGCTTATGAGGGAAGCAACGATTCACGGTCAAAAAGCATTTGAAGGACCAGTGGAGAAGAATTGATTCTTTTTTCAAGAGGAAGACTTGTGAGAAAGATGAAAAATTGCAACTTGTACGTCAAGTGAACTTGAGAAATTTCCCGAGAATCCAAGAACTGAAGAAAATGAGAAACAACTCTCAAAGGTTCCTAGAGCTACATATAATGAATTTGAAAATTCTTTGGAATGTGATCCAACTTCAACATTTCATTGTTGATGCTCGTCAAGATTCAAATTTGAAGAATTTATCAACAATGCAAGAGTTGTGTACATGTTTGGCAACAACAAATTGTTAGAAGTTTACTACTTGATTGATAGATTACTTCGTCTTATCATGACTCTTCCAGTTTCTACAGCTACAACTGAAAGATCTTTTTCTGCAATGAAAATAATCAAGACCAGGTTGAGAAATAAGATGGAAGCTGACTTTTTAGCAGATAGTATGGTCGTCTATATTGAAAGGGATATTGCAACAAGTTTTAGTTCTGACTCAATTATTGAACATTTCAAGTCATTGAAAGAGCGCAGAGCAGCACTTTGACTAAAGGTAACTTCCGCTTATGTTTATATTATTTTAATGATAAAACTTTATGTTAGACTTGCATTTAAAATTTTAGATGTATATAATAATGTCAATATTTAATTTTAGCCCACCTATAAATAATTATTGGCTTTTGGGTGATTCTTTTTGCTTGCCTTGCATTGCACAATTTTTGGGTATGTCGTGTGCAAGTCATACTATACAATACAAGTAGCTTGGGCTATGTTAGTATATTATTTTGGATCTAGTAGGAGACAAGTGTACAACTTATCTTGGAATTTACTTCAACTACTTTGGCTCGCTTCATTTCAGGTAACCTTTGATATTTTATGATAGTCTTTTATGATTATTTTATGAAATGACTAGTGGATGATAATACTTTTTCTTGGATTTCATTATCACGTATGTGTGTTTATTTTGAGTTATTTTTTTAATTAGTAAAAAATTTAATTTATATATATAAAAATTAATTTGGAACCCCCAATTTTTTTATCCAAGTTTCGCCACTGTAGAAGTGAAATATGGGTTCAACTCGGTGGCCCAACTTGGCTCACTAGGGCGTTTTGTTGGTAAAAACTAAGCTCACATTTTTGTGAGTCAAAATGGGCCAACCCACTTAACCCGCGAGCTAAAGTGGGTTCAGGCTGGGTTGATATTTTTTTATAAAGTTTTTAATTTAGGTGAGTCAACCCACTTAATCCACCAACTTGTGGTGAGTTGAGCTTGTGGTGGGTTGAGCTGTGTTGGTATTTTTTCCCACTCACAAAAAAGTAAGCCAATCGGCTTGGATCACTTTTACCTTAACCCGTAATGAGCCAACTCGAGTGAGCTGGGTTGACTCACTTTGACACCTATATGGGAATCATGTATCACTTTAATCAACTACACGTGGGTATACCCCTAGTGATTGTATCTTAAGTTTACTTATTCCGAAACACCATTTTTAAAAGCAAGAATTTCTTGTTTTAACATAAAAGTAACTAAAAAACACACTTGTTATATGGGTGTTCATATCCAGTCCAATTCAATCCAAATCGTAAAAACTAAATCGAAAAGCGCAAAATCAAATTAAATTGAAATCCAAAAAATCAAAACCACAAAAACTGGATTGAATTGGTTTTCAGATCCTATGTTGAAAACCAATCTAATCCAAAACCGAACTTGTATGCATATATTATCTTATTTATAAAATAATAATAATATATTTAAACTTTTATATAAATTTATATTTATATTAATAATTATAAGTTTAAATAAAAATATTTACTATTATTTCATGTTTTTATCATTTTTATCTAATATTTATTATTTTTGTACAAAATTGAAAAAATTAAAATCAATTAGATGATGAAATGATGAAATCATTTTACACCTTAAAATTGATCAAAATCAAACCGTGAATACCCTACTTGCTATACGATTTAATGTTCGTTTAGTTTACAATTTAGAAAAATTAATTTTAAAAATCAATAATTGAGATGAATTATATACATATTTTACGAAACATATTAAATAAAAATAATTTAAATTCAATTTTACCACACCATGATTTTACAATTTGACTGCGATAAAACAAACACTTACACTTTCCATTCTTTTTTATTTCCAAAGAAAATAAAAACGGCAAAACCCAGTAAACACTGTTTGGTGACAGTGACTCAAGTCCTTCCGCGGTTTTACTATGCCAGCTGAACGACACAACAGAGAGGGAATTCAATAATCAATACGCGTTGCAGAGATTAAATTAAATTAAAGATATTTTCTTTCATCTTCCACCACCTTCTTTTCTCCCCCTCTCAATCTGGGTCGTTCACTTTCTCTCTTCTCTTTCACTTTTCAACCTTCCATTTCAAGCTTCCCTTATCTCTTCCTCCCTATTCTATATCCCTCTCTCTCCAAAAATTAAATTTGATTTAAATATTTTTAATTTGTCCCTTGCAAATACTCTGCTGCTGACAGACCCTATTGTTTTGGATCTTTGATTTGTTTTTTTAATGCTTATTCTATGTTTTGGGTTTGTTGTTGAGTGCCTCTAAACATGTGGGGTTTTATTCTTTGTCCCTTAAACAAAGGCAAATGTTGATTTTTAGCTGTTTCTTTAATGATCTATGAGCGTGATTCTGGGGATAGGTGTGTATTGGGAAGGTTGCCTTGGCCTGGGGTGCAAAAGTTGAGCTTTTTCTCTTGTCAAACACAGGGGTGGTAGCTTCCTTCCTTGTTGCCATGTAGCACTGATTCATTTTCAGTTAAGGGTTGTGTTTGAGTTTGTTGGTGTGCTTCCATGTGTGTAATGCAGAAAAGGGCATGCTTTGTTTGCTGAGTGTGAGTGTTGCTGCTACTTACTAAATAGTTCAATTTCAACATCTTCTTGAGGGAAAATTTAAAATGGGATCCGGCAATGAGGTTCACTCGGTCGGGGAGTTCAATTTAGATGCCAAGTGGCTTGTAGATCCCAAACAACTATTTGTTGGGCCAAAAATTGGGGAAGGTGCCCATGCCAAAGTCTATGAAGGAAAGTAAGTCAAACTTGCCTGTGTTTGATTTTTTCTTTTTGGGAAAGGGTATTCTAATTTTGGAATCAATTTTGGTTTTTGAATCCTTCTAGCATAAATCTCAATCTCTCCCTCTCCCTCTGTTGTATGTTTTAGTGCAAAGTTTGTTTTTTATTTCTAAGCCAGCATTAATCTTCTTCTCCTTTCATCTAGATTTATATCCAATTTCACAGTCCCAATTTGTGCTTAAATCTGTTTGGACATAGACACATTCTGAATCTGTTAGATAGAATTATCCGTTGACTTGTTATTATTGTTGTGGTTTTTCTGATTGCAGATACAAAAATCAGAATGTTGCTGTTAAGATTATCAACAAGGGAGAAACCCCAGAGGAGATTTCAAGGAGAGAGGCTCGGTTTGCTAGAGAGGTTGCTATGTTGTCCAGAGTTCAACACAAAAATTTGGTTAAGGTATTTATACTAGAACAGAAACAGTTTTCTTTTCGCTCTCTCTTTTCCAAATATAATTAGATATGTACTTTGATTAGAATTGACAATAGACTAAGGTTGACCGGTACTTAGATCATGTTGATATTGATGAACTGGGAAAAAATTGTGGCTCTCCTAAAAGGTTCTATTTTTGTTTGATGCCAGTTTATTGGGGCCTGCAAAGAACCTGTTATGGTTATAGTAACTGAACTTCTATTGGGTGGAACATTGCGCAAATATCTCTTGAGTATGCGTCCAAAATGCTTGGATATTCGAGTGGCTGTTGGATTTGCTCTTGATATTGCCCGAGCAATGGAATGCTTACACTCCCATGGAATCATTCACCGTGACCTTAAGCCTGGTATGCCTACATAAATGTTGGACTTATCAGTTTCATTGAGTATTAGGTATAGTTTTTGTGGAATTATGCATCCTGCTTGAGTTGCATGTTAGTACATACTTGATTAGTTATACTATACATTTCAAGCAAATAGAAAAAAAGGCAGCTTTTCTTTGTTGGCCTCTACACTACGATCCCTATCCAAATGGAAAAGCAGGTCAAAATTTAATATTGTTATTAATAGGCTTTACTATGAGCTACTATGCATAAAGGGGCTTTACTGATGGAGTTCTGTGCTAAACACTCTGGGTCATTGAGTTTGAGATGATAGTGAATATGTTATATGAGAAACAAAGCTTCTAAGTAACATACAATTGATAACTAAAAACTATCAAGTAGTGCCTGCCCTGTTCTCTATATCAAAGAGCTAGCATTATTATGATAACTTGGTTCTTCTTTCCTTCCCAGATAACTTGATCTTGACAGCAGATCACAGGACTGTTAAACTTGCTGATTTTGGTCTGGCCAGAGAAGAGTCCTTAACAGAGATGATGACGGCTGAAACAGGAACATATCGTTGGATGGCTCCAGAAGTACTTCTTAATTACTGAAAACTCTGAACATTTGTTGATTTTTCAGTTGGGTGGTACCATATTAGGTCATTAATCAATAATCATTACTTTCTTGTTTGGTGGCAGCTTTACAGCACTGTTACTCTAAGACAAGGTGAGAAGAAGCATTACAACCATAAGGTGGATGCTTACAGCTTTGCAATTGTGTTATGGGAGCTCATCCATAATAAGTTGCCCTTTGAAGGGATGTCTAATCTACAGGCAGCCTATGCAGCTGCTTTTAAGGTAGATGACATTCAGATGCTTACTTGATAATATTTCTACTTAAGTTGATGATACTTGTGCAATTTATAAGTGTGGGAATTTCTATTTAAATATGATCAGTATGCAAATATACAATATTTTTATATTCAGATCTCAGAAAAGGACCATTTCATTTGCTTTTGGGCCAGAATTATTCTAACACTACAAGTCTAATTCATTTTTTTTTTACATTTCAGATACTTGATACTGCATGAACAACTGCACTCTTAAGTTATATCATTGGGCTATATACGTTTCTTATTTTTGTTCTAATTTATCTCTGATCTTTATCTGACTATAATCATAATTTTAGTGTTTAATGTACTTCTGCTTGAAGTTCACATAGGATTCATGACACAAATATTGAATTATTTCAGAATACAAGGCCTAGTGCTGAAGACCTTCCTGAGGATTTAGCTCTGATTGTAACTTCATGTTGGAAGGAGGATCCAAATGATAGACCCAATTTTAGCCAAATCATACAGATGCTCCTTAGATATCTCTCCACTATTTCACCACCAGAGCCAGTTGTCCCTATGCGGATGAATTCATCTGAGAATGCTGTATTGCCACCAGAATCTCCTGGTACAAGTGCATTAATGCTTGGAAGAGATGACTCTGGAGAAACCCCAAAAGCCAATGTGGAAGATAGGTCCAAAGGGTTTTTCTTCTGCTTTAACCAGTGTTACTGATGTTTCAAAGGAAATCTTATGGACTTTAGGGCTGTCCAAGATCACAGTTAGGAGAACTAAATAAAACCATATTCACACCAATTGTAACAACTAGAAATCTTAATAAGAAAATGTTAACTATTACCTACCAGTTTAGTAGCAATTAGCAACTCAGAATCAGAAGGCACCTTCAGTCTCAGCAAGAGCAGCAAGCTCTTTTAACATTATATTACATTGACTCACTTCTGACTTGATATCTCCAAGGATGCTCAGAAAATTTTGGGGTTAAGGTTGCTGAGATGTAATGTCATTGTAAGATAAGGTTCATCCAAAGGCCTTCACCTCCTGCTTGTATATGTGGCATGGTTAATAAAAGGGAAAGGGGGAAAATGCTTATGTTGGCATTCGCATGTTCTGTTCATGAAACTTTGTATCATTGCCAATTTGTTATGCATTTATTTTTGCCCATGTTGATGCTTCTATGTGCAATAAATTTAGTATCAATATACTATCGTACCTA
The DNA here is from genome assembly GCA_026901365.1 of Sesbania bispinosa. Classification (NCBI taxonomy): domain Eukaryota; kingdom Viridiplantae; phylum Streptophyta; class Magnoliopsida; order Fabales; family Fabaceae; genus Sesbania; species Sesbania bispinosa. Next base: position 476,492 of record QLOH01000527.1, read on the forward strand.
TTTAAATATCCATTGAGAGAAAAAAATTGTTCTTATTTAACTGTCCATTTTTAAACTCAATGCAATATAATTACATTTTTCTCCATATTATCTTATGTTAATAAATGGCCTATTATTAAAAATTAACTAGTCGTGTACCCGTGCCATGCACGGGGCATTTTTGTCGTATTAGACATACAATAATAATTTGATAAAATGAAAGTCATACAATAATTTTTTAATAAATAGAATTCATAAATATGAAAGTTAAAAATTACATATTAACGTGAATGATTATTTTTCTCTATTTTTTTTTATTTTTATCCTTGCCTCAATATTTTAATTGTACAATATATCCCAATCAACTCAAGCTACTTTTCTTTTTTTCTTCATTTCACCCCAACATGTAAACTTTTTTATATTGTCTGTGTATATCCATTAAATCCTATTTTAAATTATATTTATAAAAGAAGTTAAAAACTATAGTAACTTTTAAATTTATTATAATTTATTCATTACATAATATTTTCCAAAAAAATGATTATCTAAACATTCTAAAAGTTTCAAAAGTACATTTTTAAAAAAGGAACTATTAATTTTTTTTGTAGTTTGTCAAAGAATTTTTTATATATTACATTTTTAATGGGATAACTAATTTTTTTTAAGGTTGATAACTATTTGTCCTATAATTTCTCCCCATAACCCGTTTATCTAACTGGAAATATGTCTCACCACCACTTGCAATGATACTCTCTACCAACTCTCTTTTCATGGAAATCATATTTATATTTTTTTGCACATATCCATGAAATTGAACAATTTTTTAAACTTTTCCTTTCATACCCCCTTTCATACAGAATGAATTTTTCTCCAAAGAAATTCACTTATGATTAATATTCTCCATTCTCATTTATCAAAGAGTGTTAAATTAAATTATTACATCTTTTATTCCTAGGACACTCTTATATCTTATAGTATTTTATTTCTTTTTATTTATTTGAAAAGATTTTATTTGATTTGATTTGTTATATGATCTATAATAACAATTTTATACAATATAATATACAATTTGTTATCTCTAATACTTATGGAATGACCTTTTAGTGAGATTTTTTCTATTGCTTATGGAATGCCTCTAGTACAGGATGTAAAAAATGAATGGCCTTTTAGAGTATTATTTCTAGTACACCAAGAATGCCTCTTGTGTAGGATAAAACTTTAAAATTCTTGGATTTGCTTTTAGATGTAAAATTCATTATTTTATTATAAAACTTAAATTTTATTGGTTATAGGCATTGCTCAATTCATCAACCACTTAAAAACTTTGCTAGTTAGTTTACCCATAACCAAATCAAATTTTAATTTCCTATCAAGTAAAAATTTTCAAAAAAAATAAGTTGTTGCAACACATACACATATAAGTCACCAATTAAAGAAATTCTGTAACATTTTTAATTTTTTTATTTCTCACTGTCAACAATAAAATTAATAAAAAAAACTCAGAAACCAAATGACTATGATAATAACCAATCACAATTTTATTTTTTTCAAATAATTAGTTGGGACTTTAACATTTGCAAAGCATGAAAACTAAGAAAAGTTGTTCTTGATCCTAGGTCACAAAGACCTTTAAACATAGAAGAACACTAATTAAATAATTATTATAATTACTATTAACGTAATTATAAAATAATTTTTAATATTATTTTAAATTTCATAGCATATTTTATTTATGTTATAAACGTTTTTTTTAATATTAAAATTGTTAAATTGGGCTTTAAATAATATTGAGTTTTCATATAAAAAATAACTATAATTAAATATTTTCTATAATTACTATCAACATAATTATAAAATGGTTTTTTAAATGTTTGAAAATGTTTTAAATTTCTTATTTTTTATTTTTTAAAACTATCAAATATCTTTTAAATTATCATCATTTATATTTATTACTATTATTATAATTTATTATTTTTTATAGTGATATTTACTTTAATATAATTACTATAATTAATTAATGGTGATGCATAACATTAATCATTTAAAATGTAAAAGAAACTTTCTATTTTTAGAAGTTTTGTTTAAACAATTTACTATTGTGCCCTCACTTTAGATTTCAAAATCCACTTTCACTACCTTACTTTTATATATATAAAGATAAAGATAAAGATAAGACCTAATCGTATTAACAATAATATTAAGAGATATAGATGGTAAAATAGAAAGTTTAAAATTTATTTCCATGAAAATAAGAGAAATAATAACATTTTTTAATATGATTTGTTTTTTCAAGAAACAAACGGAGTATAATATATAATGGATAACAAATCTATATATAAATGGATAGCAAAACTTTAAATACTTTGTCTAGACATAAAAAAGTCGCTACTACAACTTAATCCTAGTTTTTTTTTACTTAAATTGTTGCATACATACATTAGTAAAAATGGTGGCACAAATAATCACCTTTTCTTTTTACGGATAATCACTGTGTTTTGGAACTATAATTTTTTTTTTTTTTGAGTTTTTATTTTAAAATAAGACAAAATAAATAATAAGATATGAAAAAATTGAAGAAGAGAAAAACATATACATTAATAAAAATGGTGACACAAATAATCACTTTTTCTTTTTACGGATAATCACTCTGTTTTGGAACTATAATTTATTTTTGAGTTTTTTATTTTAAAATAATACAAAACAAATAATAAGATATGAAAAAATGAAAGAAGAAAAGATCATCGCCGTTGCCGGGGATCGAACCCGGGTCGTCCGCGTGACAGGCGGAAATACTTACCACTATACTACAACGACTTGATGTTAAAACAATAGAGTTTTCATTTAACATTTTATGTCAAAGCGTTGCGTCAATGACAATATGAACTAATCTTAACGTTAACAACGTTAAATAATAATAGCTTGGGGAGCAAGGTAAACTGGGACTTCCACTAATGACACTGTCTCACTCGGTTTTCGGGAGACAAGACAGCTACTCCGAACCAAAGGCTCGGGTTCATTTTTTCACTATGTAGGTCCCAGTCAGATTCAAGGTTCGGATGCCGAGTCTCTGGAAGTGTTTCCCGCTCACACACTGAGTCTGAGTCTTGATTTTTTCTCTCACTACCTTACTCCTTCGCCACGACACCATAAATACTCACAAGTCACCTCACTAAACGCGTCTTTCTCTTTTGAGTTCTGTCCCCTTTGGAAGCTCTGTTTCTTCTTCTTCTTCTCTAATAGCATGGCTAGGTGAGCTTAGCTTAGCATGCAAGTTTCGTTTTCTGGAGATGAAAGTTCACGACTTTGGGCGTTTTCTTAGCACCCCATTTTCGGTTATCTCTTCATCGTATGAATTTGGATTGTCGGTTGGAGTCCCTTTGTTGTGTTGATGAGTAAAAAACCAATTTTTATCTTCTGGGGTGGTTCTTTTATTTCAAAAACTTGGTGTCAGAGGAATGTTCCCCTGCTTGCTTGGCTTTTTGACTCTTGCTAGCTAGCTAGTTGCTTATTTTGGTAAAATTAGCGAAGTACAGTGACATTGGGTGTTACATCACATGGTTTTGGCTTTTGGGGTTGATGTGATGGTGTTGTTGTATGATGGATGGACGGTATTGGCTTTTTTCCATATATGGGAAGATAGTTAGCAGATAACATGACATCCCCATTTGGAGTTTAATGTTTGCTGCTTTAAGTTGGAAATACTTATTCGCAGTGCATTATGGGAAAGAAACATTTGTGAATGACAATGATTTTTGGCTTTCTGATGATTGAAATACAGGAATTTTGTTTTGTCTTAGGGATGTGATGTGATCATGTGGAGTAATAGATTCTCTAACTTATGAGCCAATCTTGCTATGATTTTGGGCTGATTTGTTGGGAAAAACTTGATGCGCTCCATGTTTAAGCTTTTGCTTAATCTCATTGGCAGTAACACCATATAAAAACTTGTGTTCATTTCTACATTTAATTTCATTTGCTGTAGAATGAATTGGTGCAGCTATCATGGAGTCTTCAGAGTTTGCTACACTTCAGTGCCAGAATCTATAGCAAGACATGGATTTTTGTTCCCAAAATTCCCTCTTGGATGCTTTTCTCCTTTTGTCTTGGTCTACGTTTTTCTTTTAACCTCACAGTATCATTGATGTTATTAAACATATTCAATGCCGCATGAGAAGACGTAGAATTTTCATTTTGACTAAAGACATATTAAAAATTATAGTTTCATAAGCTAACTCGGTTGAGTCATTCCTTCCTGTGAATTGTTGATGAATTATGGTTCATTTTGATGAGCTAAGAGTATATTTATTTTGCAGGAGTTGGGTTATTGACATTGGAGGATTTGCAAAGAAAGTGAAAAACACTACTCTGTCAACAGATGATCAAATCAAGGACTGTGGAGCATTTCGTGAATGCCCAAAATGTCACTATCATATTGATAACAGCGATGTATGCTGAAGTTCAACATAATATTCAATCTCAGATGATATATTGGTTTAAAAATTCACACACACACCAAAATAGAAAAAACACTATAAGTCTATAACTATAAGCAATGAACACTGCACTAGTAAATAAACAATTATTTCAAGTATTTGAAGTTAAAAGTTTGCAATTTTCACCTTCATAGCATGATTAATTTATGAAAATAGCTTAGCACAAGTTTTGACTAATTAATGATGGTGTTTCACTATGAATATTCCTTTGCCTGTGTAGGTTTCTCCTGAGTGGCCTGGATTTCCTGCTGGTGTAAAGTTTGATCCTTCTGATGTTGAACTTATAGAACATTTAGCAGCAAAGTGTGGCATTGGAAACAGAGAGCCACACATGTTTATCCATGAGTTCATCCCAACTCTGGAAGGAGACAAAGGTATTTGCTACACACATCCAGAAAAACTTCCAGGTGAGGGTTCTCTTTCTTTTTCCTTTCAAATATCCCACAAAAAATTGACTATCAATGTAAGCCAAACCTGACAAACATCTCAAAGAAGCTAGGATTTTATGTTTCCAAACTCAACAAATTAAGTGGCTGTTAATGATTATATTCTAATTCACCTTATACATATAGAATTTGTTCATGGACTTCCATTGGCTCTGACCAATTCTAGAGTAAATGCTGTTTTCTTAAACACATTCTCCAATAAAATCAGACCTTTTTGTTTCAGGTGCTAAGAAGGATGGCAGCAGTGTTCATTTCTTCCACAAAACAGTTTATGCTTATGCTACTGGACAAAGAAAGCGTAGAAAGATCCATCATAATGGTTTGAATGAGGAGCATGTCCGCTGGCACAAGACTGGTAAGACCAAAGCTATAATAGAAGATGGAGTACATAAGGGCTTTAAGAAGATCATGGTTCTTTATGTAAGATCTAAGAAAGGATCTAAGCCAGAAAAGTCCAATTGGGTGATGCATCAGTACCATCTAGGGAGTGAAGAAGATGAGAAGGATGGTGAGTATGTTGTTTCAAAAATCTTTTATCAACAGCAGAAACAGACTGAGAAAATTGAGGAGATTCCAGTAGTTGAAGATTCGGACATGGCATTAAGAACTAGTCCAAGAACCCCAAAACCAAATCCCCCCACTCGACCTCTAACAGGCAAATGTGTTGACTATGATGACAATTTTGATGAAAATGAACTTCCATCATTCATCCAGGTGTGTAATTATTGAATATAGTTCTACCTATGATGATTACTATCAGAAACAAACATAACAATTAAGACCAAAGAGTTGTGACTCAGCTGGCAAGACAGACTGAGATTGTGACTAAGTCCTGATCAGGATTACCCCTTGTAATAGGGGATACCTGTTGTTAACACACAAAAAAACATAACAATTAAGAACCCATTAGTGTTTCAACAATTACTTCTGCACTACATTTGATGGACACATTTTGAAAAATCAGTGAAACTTATCTTGATTTCCTCATAAGTTTAAGTACTAATGAGAATAGAGTAGAGTTACTTAACATTTTTACACTTGCACTCTTTCATTCATTTTTGAAAAATTGATTTTATGAACTAGGATGCTAAGCCTATACCTGAAGAATCACATGCTCCACCATCTGATGTTAAGAATGAGGAAAATATAGGCGACCCTGCATGTTTAGCTGGTGAATCACAGGCTGACTGTGACTTTGATGGTTTGGATGATATCTTATTATGCAAGGAGATGTTAGATTCTTCTGCTGTCATAAATGATTCTGGATTGAACTCCACTTTTAATAGCTTTGCTTGCAATGAAAATGAGGCATTTTATGGAATTCCTGTCTTGGACACCTTGGAATTGGATACTCCTCCAGATTTTGATCTTTCTGTAAGCATCAATTTACTCTTCTAGTTCTAGAGTTCTTAAATACATTAACATGCTCTCATTACTCAATGATTCTCATGTTGCATGCAGAATTTGCAATTTTGTTCTCAAGACAGTAGTATCCTTCAGTGGATGGGCAGATTATGAGTATTCTATTTGATACTGATGCTCAAGTGTTCCAAGCGATAGCCTAGTCAGCTTTAATGAATTTTCTTTTCCTACATAAAAATTGTTCCCATGTGGTGCTTACCAGCAGAAATTATATGAAGCTGCAACTTATGCATTCTGCTTTTGAGCAGTATTTGTGAAGTTATTTTTGTCAGAGGTCCAGTCCTCTTTTATATCTCTGGTGGAGTGGGAATCGAACAGTTTAGTATGTTAAAACAAAACAATTGAATAATGTGTTTTCTTATGTAAATATTATTTTTGATTTGTTAAATTACTAATTGTTTCTATCTCCACATTTTATTTAGATAATGCTATTATTGCGCCATAATGGTCACAAACTCTGGGAATTTAGTTTTAGAATTTAATAACTATACACTCCAACTCAAAGGGTAAATACAAATTTCCAATCATATTTTATCATCTTGTTACCTTATAATATTACTTTATAAAATAAAATTATACTCTTATATGAAAAAATGATGAAATATGATTGTACTTCTATATAAAATGTAAAATTTATTTATACTATTAGTGTATTTATATCCAAAGATTACTATCGAGTGCATAGGTCAACTAAGAGGACTGTTTCAGCATAACCACAGAAATCCTACCCGATTTGAGCAAATTGTCTCTCGTGGAGGACATGCATGATCTTAACAAGAAGTTCCAAAGATTATTAACTTAAGATTATGCTTAGGAACTAAACCCACAAATTTTAATGACATTTTTTTTAACCTAAAACCATGTGTGTTAGAATTTTATGTAGTGTCACATAGTCACATTCACAATGTTTGGTTATGTATCTGAATCCTGTTAGAGAAATTCGGTTTTGCAATGTTAACACAGTAGCAAACTTGTACAGAAAATATTCAATCTTATTGTATTAAAATGATTCACATCTTCCTATTTATACAAAACAATTCACAGCTGTATTGATAACAAACAAAACAGAAAACTAACTTCAGACAATATTGCCTAAATTGAATTATCAACTAACACACCCCCTTAATTCAGTTATTCTTCAGGAGATACAACTCCAATTTTCTTTCCAAGTTCATGAAATCTAGTTTCCTTAAGAGGCTTTGTCCAAATGTCAACAAGTTGCTCTTCTGTCTTATAAAACTCAAGTTTCAGTCTTCCTTTGTCCACTCGATCTCTCAAAAAATGAAATCTGGTTTCTATATGTTTGCTCCTGCCATGTGCGGTAGGATACTTAGCTAAATCTATTGCTGACTTATTGTCAACTCTTAACGTCATTGGTTTCTCTTCTTCTAATTTCACCTCACCGATCAAGTTGCTTAACCATAGTGCTTGACAAGCTCCATAGGAGGCTGCAACATATTCTGCCTCACATGAGGATAGAGCTACAATAGGATGTTTCTTAGAACTCCATGAGATAGGAGTGTTTCCTAGCAAAAACACATAACCTGATGTACTCCTTCGATCATAACTACCATTCCAATCTGAATCAGTGTAGCCAATCAGCTCAGGTTTGTCCCTGTCCACCTTGTTCGGAAACATTAAACCGTAGTTCAGTGTTCCTTTCATATTTCTGAGAAGTCTCTTTATTGCATTGAAATGAGTGGTTCTCAGTTTCTCCATGAATCTGCTGACTAAACCAACACCATAAGCTAAATCCGGTCTGCTAGCCGTTGCATGTGTATCTTACAGAGCCAATCATCTGCCTGTTGAGTGTAGCATCTACCAGAGGACCATCTTCATCTTGTCCAAGCCTCACTATTGTATCTACTGGCGTGGATGCAGGATTGCAGTTAAGCATTCTGAACCTCTTCAATACATCAGTCACATATTTCTTTTGTCTCATGAAAATGCCTTAACTGGTTGTAACAAACTCCAGTCTTAAGAAATAGGATAGTTTTCTCAAATCTGACATTTCAAACTCTTCTTTCTTCTTTGCCTTGAATTCTGAAATATCTTCAGCATAACTCCCTGTTACAAGTAAGTCATCCACATACAATCATACAATCATTAATTTTTTCAATTGTAAAGCCTTTCACATACAAACCATATTCTGATGTGCACTTCTGAAATCCTTGATTCATCATAAACTGATCAATTTTTCTATTCCAGGCTCTTGGTGCCTGCTTCAATCCATATAAAGCCTTTTCCTTCTTCACCAGGTATCTCAAAACCAGGGGGCTATGTGACATAAACCTTTTCATCTAGAGGTCTATTAAAAAATGCAGACTTTACATCCTTCTACCATGAGGTCCATTGATTTAGACTAACAATACCAACCACCAATCTGATTGTCTCCAGTCTTGCTACTGGAGAAAAAACTTCTTCATAATCTCTTCCCGGTTTCTATTGAAAGCCTCTAGCCACCAACCTGGCCTTGTTCTTGATCACTTCACCATTGGGCTTCACTTTTACCTTGAAGACCTATTTTACTCCAATTGGTTTCATATGTTTTGGCAGTTCAGTAAGATACCAAGTACTGTTCTTCTCAATAGATTTCAGCTCTTCCTTCATAGCTTCTATCCAATTAGACTCTATTATGGCCTGCTCAAATGTCACGGGATTTGCTTCAGCTATTAAGGCAAAATGCACAAGCTCTCTTTCCCTTGTAACTTTAGAATCATGAGTAATTTCAAAATCATTTAATCTGACTGGAGGTCTCCTTTCTTTGTGTGATCTTCTTGAAGATTCATCATCATTTAAGCTTTCTTCTTCAATATTTAAATTCAGTTGAAGTACGTGACAATCTTCTGTGTGTGTAGCACTCCAATCGCAGGACTTTGCTTCATCAAACATAACATCTCTGCCTAGGACCACCTTCCTTGTGATTGGATTAAACATTTTGTACCCTCCAGTAGGATGATATCCCAACAGGATCAGTTGCTCACTTCTATCATCTAGTTTTTTTCTTTTGACATCTGGTATATGACTATAGCAGATTGAACCAAAAATTCTGAAATGCCTGACATCTGGTTTCTGTCCTGACCATACCTCTTCAGGGGTGATTTCTTGCAACCTTTTGGTGGGGCACCTATTCAGAATGTAAGCTGCTATACATACAGCTTCCCCCCAGAACTCCTTAGGAGTTGACTTTGCTCTAAGCATGCTTCTTGTCATATCAAGAATGATTCTGTTTCTTCTTTCAGGTGCTCCATTGTGTTGTGGAATGTATGGTACTATCACATCATGAACTATTCCGAACTTATCACATAACTCAGAGAATTGGTGAGAAGTATATTCCCCTCCACCATCAGTTATCAATTTCTTTAACGAATTCCCACTTTGTTTTTCAACCATTGCCTTAAACTTCTTAAAAAACATCAAACACCTCATCTTTCTTCTTTAACAAATAAACCCACAATTTTCTAGAAAAAGCATTTGTGAAAGTTACAAAGTACGTGTTATCTCCAATAGATGCTTTCTCCAAAGGACCACACACATATGAGTAGATCACTTTAAGTGATTTGCTGGTTCTGCTAGGCACATAGGGGGCAAAAGAATTCCTAGCTTGTTTGCTGGAAATACATTCTTCACACAGCCCATTTGTTGCATCAATCTTTGGTATTCTAGAAACCAGATTCTTGCTACTCAATAGATTTAGACTTTTGAAATTCATATGGCCAAATTTGTGATGTCATAGCCTACTCACTTCATCAACTGTGGACTTGAGACATTCTTGACCATTAGTGTGTATTCCAAGCTTAAAGGTTCTATTATTAGAGAGAGGAGCCTTTAGGATTAATCTCTCATTGCTGTCAAACACTGATAACAATCTTTCTTCCATCTTCATGGTGTATCCTCTTTCCATAAGTTGTCCTAAACTTAACAGATAACTTTTCATATTAGGCACATACAACACATTAGAGATGCATCACTTCTTCCCATCCTTCCTATGAAAAACAATGTTTCCAATTCCTTCATCTTGTACAACACTATCATCAGCAAATCTTACTCTATTTTTAGTTGTTTCATCCAATATCTCAAACCAGTCATGTGATTGGAGCAACCTGTATCCAAGTACCATACATCGCATTCATTCAAATCTTGATCTGTTCTTGCCATCAACAACACTTGTTCTTTTGGACTTTCTTCCTCAGTCAAGTGTGCCTCACCACCTTGCCTAGATGACCACCACCATTACCTCTTAAAATGTCCAAACTTCTGGAATGTCCAACACTGCACTTTATTTCTGTCCACCACCTCTTTCTTCTCAAAATTTGGCTTGGTCTCCCATTTTCTTGTAAACTTTCTGTTCTGATCAGACTGAAAAATTACCAGAGTTGGAGTTTTTCTGATACCCTTCATCTCCTCCTTTTCCTTTCTTGAACTTTCCCTTCTTGTTATCTCCTTTCTTCCAAGCTTGAGCCTGTAATGCTTGATCTACTGGTTTCATCGAATTTCTTTCAGCTAACTTCAATTCATGAGCCTCTAAAGTGCATTGCAGGTCTTCCACCTTCAAAGATTCAATATCTTTGGATTCTTCTACAACAACAACAATATGATCAAACTTAGGAAAGAGTGTTCTGAGTACTTTCTCCATAATCATGGTCTCTGAGACTTTTTCCCCACAATTCTTCATCTGATTCGTCAATGCCAGCAACTTAGGAAAGTAACTTCCAACAGTTTCTTGCTCGTCCATCTGCATCAGTTCATATTGCCTTCTTATGGTCTGAAGCTTGACTTTCTTTACCTCTTTAGCTACACCATAATATTTTTCTAACAAATCCCATGCTTCTTTCGCACTACTGGCACTTGCAATCTTGTCAAAATTGGGTGGATCCACACACTGATGAATAATGAAGAGAGCTCTGCAATCTTTTTTCTTGTTCTCCTTATGTGCAACCTTCTGTGCATTTGTTGCTCCTTTTTCAAGTTCTTGGACACCATCTTTGACAATTTCAAGAACATCTTGAAAGCCAAAGATCACCCTCATCTTGGTGCACCACTTATCTTAATTCTTTCCATCTAACACTGGAAGAGTTGCAAGAAAATTGCCATTAGAACCCATTATAGCGCTAACCTTTATCTGTACCTTACACAAAGGCTTCGATCGTCAAGCTCTGATACCACTGTTAGAAAAATTCGGTTTTGCAATGTTAACACAGTAGCAAACTTGTACAAAAAAAATATTCAATCTCATTGCATTAAAATGATTCACATCTTCCTATTTATACAAAACAATACACAACTGTATTGATAACAAACAAAACAGAAAACTAACTTCAGACAATATTTCCTAAACTGAATTATCAACTAACAAATCCATCCAACATATCATTAGAACAAATCAAATTTAAACAATATTTACAAGGTTTTGGTTCTATTCAGGAGATTTAATACTTACTTTTGAAAGCTAGTTATGATGCAACATTGGATTCTCTAATTATGACATGAAAGTATTCCATGTTACAAACAAGTGGTTCACATATGATTAATAGGTGTTCGAATGATGGGCATTGGCCTATTGAAAGTATCCAAAATCATGTTTGAAGATATAAACATAGTTTGAAATTTGTGTCAATATGATCCAATGTCTCAAGAGTATGTTTGGTTTGATGTTAAAAAAATGCTTAAACTCAAGTTTAGATGTCTCAATGCAACTATTTATAGCGTTGAAAATGAGAGTTTATCACGTTCCAATGTTAAATCAAATCTACATTAAATCAAAATTGATTTTACATCTAAATTTATATTTGAACTAACTTGATAAATTGTAACTTTTGCGTTGAATTGAAAAGTTTATTTATAGTAAGTTTTACTACAAACATGCTTTTAAAAGAATTTTTTTATATATAAATCACATCTCATCAAATTTATTTATAATAAAACATAGTTCTATTTATTCATACTCAAATGTATAGACATTAACCAACGAGAGTTGGTTTAAGTGATACATGTTTGATTCCCCTTAATTAAAGTCTCGAGGTTCAAGTCTTATGGATAGAAAAAATCTCCGTCAGAAGAGCTAGCCCCACCATGGATATTTTCAACTCGAGCAAGATTGCCTCCCATGTAGGATACATGTATTTTAAACAAAATATTTATAGACATTAAGCGCTTGTTTTTTTTTCCCGTTTAAAAGACTCCAAACAACCTTTGATAAGTAATGGACTAATTTACACAAGTTTGATTTTGAGAAAGAAAGACTTGAATGAAGAATTTCTTGGCTAACAACTTGGATTTTTAAGAATGGATGGATTGTTTATTTTATTTTTTTAATCTAAAATGATAGTTTGAAAAGAATTAAAAGACTGTTATGAATAATTATGATATGGTGGATGCCCATAAGATTTATTCTGATATGATATGACTATACCTATTTCCTTTAATAGGTAGGATTGATCTTGAGAAGATATTCTATATCGTAGGTTACATAGTTTCCTCAATTATAGGTTACTTAGTTTCCATTATTAAATCTCATTTACTTGTATAAATACCCCCTTATGTGAATGGAATAAGACACGACCAACTCTCGGTCTCTTCTTCTCTTCTCTTTCTCTCTACTCTTTCTCTCTACTCTCTACTTTTATATATTGTCAGCGTTAATTTCATAACACGTTATCAGCACGAGATTGCCCACTTTCCATTGGCGGCGAGCGGCGGCAGCCGCCGCAGCTTTGCTGACGCCTTTTCTGCGGCTAGGCACCATAGGAGGAACCCAACGCTGCTATAGTCAAATAAGAAGTGATGTAAACTGAATCAAATGCCAAAATCGCTCAATGATGGTGAAGGGAATCAAGCCTGTGGTCAGGGTGCAGCGGAAAAAAATGGATTCCCTCCCTTGTTCTAATCGTTTTGCGAAAACACGAATCAAGGCAAAAAGGTATTGAAATGAAAGGTCGTACCTTATTAGGATTATAAACGAGGCAAGTGTAGCCACGTCTCTATTGGTATCCACGCCAACAACCGGACTAGGATTCTCTCCTTAGCTCTGCTAGTAGCCTTAGAAAGTAAGAAGCAATTGCTCATATGTTTGGGGTAGAGCATCTTATGCTTTATTTATAGAGTGGTGGCTAGGGTTTTACCCCCTCACTCACTTAACCCTCACACTTATGGGCCTGGCCCATTATGTTATAATAATTCTAATTAAATTAAATTATAATTATTATCCTTTTCCTAGTGGCTTGTTGTATGCGTGTGACCCAATAGGATTTTAATATTTGGTTATGATATTAAAATAAAACCCTTTTTATATTTAATATCATAAATAGTGAGCGGTATCTAGCAACACATCACTATCCAAATATTACGATTATTAATAAAATAATAAATCCTATTTTATTATAATAATTTATATGCTCTGTCCCTTTGTCCAAATATCTAATTGAACACAAGGGCATGAATTGTGTCAACCTTGTATAGTTCAATTTATATTTTCTTGATCCCCAAGTAGACTGTATAGAAAATAAATATCTCATATTTATCCTCCTGAGCATGGCCATGCATTTTACAGTCTCACTTTATCAAGAGGCCTACAGATATAACTCCTGTTACATAGGAGGGACAAATCCCATCTAGGGCATTCACATTCCTCCACATAATTTATTATATGTCCAAAAATCAACTTTATGATTACCCTGTTACAGATAACGTTTGATGATAATTAAAACATATAATTCCTTATGTAGGAATCGTAGTGATTTCAGGTCGAAGGACTTCATATAACATTTATTAATTTAAGAAACGTTCATGACACTTATGTAACAACCCATGTAACGTTCTTAAGGTGGGTCTGTCCAGTACACCATTACTCTTAATGCGTACCTATGTGAGCACATGATATCTCATATCCATGATCTGTGAGATGTGATCATCAATGAACTCACATACTAGTCTAAATGCATCTTTGTCCTAAGATGATATTTGACTAGGGACTATTTTAAGAATAGTTCTTCATAAGATCTCACGATCAAGTCATCTACTTGATTTGTTATGAAGTTTAAGCTTACTATTCTAAGGACAATAATTATATTCTAAAATGAAAGGCCTTTATAAAATAATAATAATATGATACAAGTGATGGATGTTCAATAAACATATAGGTCTCTAGTGCATATACTAACAATCTCCCACTTGCACTAGAGCCATTCAGACATAACTCTAATGCCTAATGATCTAGTGTGCCCTTCATGCTTCTGCTGCACAAGGGGTTTTGTCAATGGGTCTGCAACATTGTCATCAGTATGCACTTTGCATATCTTCACATCTCCCCTATCAATGATTTCTCGGATGAGATGGAAACGTCTAAGTATATGTTTGGATCGTTGATGAGACCTGGGTTCCTTGGCTTGTGCAAACGGCCTCTTTCGCAGCATTTGAGGCTGCAATATACTCAACTTCTGTGGTAGAATCAGCGACTGTTTCCTGCTTCGAACTTTTCCAGCTTACAGCGCCACCATTCAAACAAAACACATAACCTGACTGCGATCTTGAATCATCTTTGTCGGTTTGGAAGCTAGCATCAGTGTAACCTTTTACAAGTAGCTCTTCCCTAGTTCTTCTCAAGTACTTAAGGATGTTCTTGACTGCTGTCCAGTGACCTTCACCGGGATCAGACTGGTATCTGCTAGTCATGCTCAAAGCATATGATATATCTGGTCGAGTACACAACATGGCATACATGATAGACCCTATAGCGGATGCATAAGGAATCTTACTCATGCGTTATCTTTCTTCCTTACTGGAAGGAGATTGAGCCTTAGATAGGCTTATACCATGTGACATAGGCAAAAATCCCTTCTTAGAATCTTGCATGCTAAACCGTTTTAACACTTTGTCTATGTATGTACTTTGACTTAGGCCAAGCAATCTTTGTTGGCGCAAAAACCCTCTGAGATTTGGTTTTAATGACAACAAACCTGTTGATCAAAATTAATGTTTTCTGTTCTTGAAGTTACTGATGTTTTGTGTGAGATCTTAGAAATACAGGATTCATACGTTTAGCAAAGAACTCAGAAAGATCAGAAGAACCACAAGCTCATACTGAGATTGAGAGGCTAGCACAGATTGAGTCTGATAGTAAGCCTCAGACTTATGATGAAGATAAAGATCAGCCTGAGATTGAGTAATTAATGAAAGCCCTTCCTGAGATTCAGAAAGATCAGAATCCTATTGTTAAGAAGCATCAGACTTCAGAATCATTTATGGAGTATAGGTAGAGCTTAGAAGTACTATATGCTGAAGGTAATTTCAGAAGAAGGCCTCAATACGTATCCTTTATCAGAAAGTCTTCAAGAAGCTTAGAATGGTTTAATATGAAGTTAGCCTAAGTTGAGAGAGGTGCACATTAGAGTTAAGTCTCAGCTACAATCAGAAAAGTCTCTACTAGTAATGCCAATCATCAAGACAAGTTAAGATGAGACGCTGATTCAAGCATAAAGATGCTATCTCATGTTCAGATGCAAGCTTAGTCTAAAAATCAGCTTAAGACCAATGCTCAAAAGAGATCTCAGCATAAAGCCTAAAGAGACTCAAGCTCAGCTTGAGATGCAAGCAATGAACAGATGATAGTTCAGCTTGAGATGCAAGGACAGCTTGAGACGTCGTCTCAAGAACAGACGCAGCCAGATGAGATCTCAACAGAGATGCAGAATCAGACTTGAGATGCAGTCTCAACAGAGATGCAGAATCAGACTTGAGATGCAGAATCAGACATGAGACAGATATAGTCTCAAGATCAGATGCAGTCTCAAGATCAGATGCAGTCTTAAGATCAGATGCAGTCTCAAGATCAGACGCAGAGATCAGATGCAGACATGAGACTCAGACTTGAGATGTAGACATGAGAATCAGACTTGAGACACAGAGACGAGATGCAGAGATCAGACTCAGCTCATTAGAGACTCAGCAGCAAAAACTAGTCAATGCAAGTACACTGTCACAGCAGAGACTGCACCAGAAAAGTACTGTGCACATGACAGAAAAGTAAAAGTCAGCTTCTCTCTCTTCCAACGGCTAGTTAACGACTAGTTTTTCTGAAGACTATAAAAGGAAGTCTCATTCTGATGAGACAGGAGTGAGACACAGTGAGACTCAGCAGAGATGCTGCTGCACAACCAGAAAAATCCAAGTCTCAAGTGAATCTCAACCTACCTACCTATGCTATCTTAGCCAATATCTTATAGTAGGTTTAGCTCTTGTTATGTACTGATTTGTATACACTCTTTGAGTGATTTAGAGAGCTATCATCTAGCTGAGCTCACGGTTTATCCATACTTTGTATGTAGTCCAAGCTAGATCAATCACATCTCACCTCATACCATCAGTCTCAACTAAGTCAGGAGGTGCCTGAGCTTAGTGTGAGCTATTGTAAAGCCTGGAGAGGCACTGTAACAAGAATACTCACTGAGTTTCCTGGAGAGGCAGTTGAAAACAAAGAATACTGCATGCGTTGCCTGAAGATGCAGTTGAGAACAAAGAATACTTGTGACTCAACCAAGGTAGGAGTGCCTATGCTTGGTGTGAGGGGCGTCCTGAAGAGGCTGTAAGAATACTTGTATTGACGGGTTTGTCAATAGTGGAAATCTCACGAGTTGTGAGGACTGGACGTAGCCCAAGGTTGTGGGTGAACCAGTATAAATCTCAGTGTGCATCTCCTTTCCCTATCTCTTTATTTATGTTGTGCATCTCACGTCTCTAATCTGTTTGTTAATATAAATATGTTCAGAGAAAACCAAACTGTAATTACTAAACTACATCCATGCATCTCATCTTACATCTCATCTCAGACCCATCTCATCTCAGATCCTATCTCAACCTGAGATCAGTCAATAGTCTCACTCATTCTCTTTTAAGGTCTTAACATTTGATGAGCTAATTGTTCTCACATCCCAATTTCTGTTTACTAAACTAAATCAAATCTATTCAAAGATAATCAAGTTTCATTTATCATCAAATCATCTTTACTTGATTACATAATTATTGTTGAGACAACATCTCACCTTACATCTCAAGCCTATCTCATCTCAGATCCCATCTCAACTTGAGATCAATAACATCTCATCTAACCTACTTGAGACTCCAAGTGTCAAACTTGAGATCATGTCTCAACGTGAATTTAAGTGTGTGTTTTCAGGTACAATATTTTCAAGTCTCTATTCAACCCCCCTTCTAGAGACATTCAACCAACTTCAATCTTCGAGATCTATCTCTATAGATCCTGATACCTAATACATAGGTTGCTTCGCTCAAATCTTTCATAAAAAAATAATTTCCTAACCAAGTCTTTACAGACTGAAGGGTAGGAACGTCATTTCCTATGAGCAGTATGTCATCTACATACAAAACCAGAAAAAACCACTTTGTTGTCACCAACCATTTTGTAGACACAAGGTTCATCTTCATTTTTAATGAAACCAAACTGTTTAACAGTTTCATCAAAACGAAGATTCCAGCTTCTAGAAGCTTGCTCTAATCCATAAATGGATCGTTGCAACTTACATAACTTTCCAACATTTTCAGGTTTAACAAAACCTTCAGGTTGTGTCATATACACATCTTCAAGGAGACTTCCATTTAGGAAAGTTGTCTTGACATCCATTTGCCAGATTTCATAATCATGGTAAGCTGCAATTGCAAGCAAGATCCGAACAGATTTAAGCATGGCAACTGGGGAAAAGGTTTCATCATAGTCTACACCATGAATTTGCTTGAAACCCTTGGCCACCAATCGTGCTTTAAAGGTACTTATATTACCATCCATGTCAGTTTTCTTTTTGAAAACCCACTTGCACCCTATGGGTTTTACCCTTCTGGTGGCTCAATCAACGTCCATACCTTGTTAGTGTACATGGAATCCATTTCAGATCTCATGGCATCTAGCCATTTCTCAGACGCTGGACTCAAAAGAGCTTCTTGGTAAGTCACTGGTTCATCTTGATCCATTAGCAATACATCCCCTTCCTGAGACACAAGGAAACCATATCTCTCAGGTTGGTGACGTACCCTATCTGACCTACGCAAGTCCTGCGCTACTTGAGCAGGTGGCTCCACAACACTTTGTGGTATCTGCTCTTGTTCCATTATCGGCTCATTGCTACTCTGTGGTACTTGAATCTCTTCAAGTTCTACTTTCCTCCCACTTATTTTCTTAGAGAAAAATTCCTTCTCTAAGAATACAACAGTCCTACCGACAAACACTTTGCCTTCGCTAGGATTATAGAAGTAGTAACCCTTAGTTTCTTTTGGGTATCCCACAAATAAGCATTTATCTGATTTGGGTCCTAGCTTATCTGAAACTTGGCGTTTCACATAAGCTTCACAACCCCAAATCTTCATAAAAGACATACTAGGTCGTCTCCCAGTCCATATCTCATATGGTGTCTTTATGACAGCCTTAGATGGAACACGGTTTAGTGTGAAGGCCGCTGTTAACAAAGCATGACCCCAAAAGGAGTCGGGGAGATCAGAATGACTCATCATGGATTGAACCATATCCAATAGGGTTTAATTTCTCCTTTCTGAAACTCCATTCCATTGAGGTGTTCCAGGGGGAGTGAGTTGGGATACTATCCCACACTCTTTTAGATAGTCATCAAATTGTTGGCTCAAGTATTCTCCACCTCGATCTGATCGAAGTGTTTTAATTGTCTTGCCAAGTTGGTTTTGTACTTCATTCTTAAATTCCTTGAACTTTTCAAAGGATTCAGATTTGTGTTTCATTAGATACACAAATCCATATCTACTGAAATCATCAGTAAAAGTGATGAAGTATTGAAAACCTCCTCTAGCCATTGTGCCCATGAGCCCACATACATCAATATGTATGAGACCAAGAAGATCACCGGCCCTTTCACCTTTTCCGGTGAATGGGGTTTTGGTCATCTTTCCCAATAAACAAGATTCACATGTCTCAATTGATTCAAAATCAAATGAGTCCAAATATCCATCTTGGTGGAGTTTGGATATGCGTTTCTCATTTATGTGGCCCAAGCGACAATGCCAAAGATAAGTTGGGTTCAAATCATTTGCTTTGAACCTCTTAGCATTTATGTTATAGATAGGTGTTTCGAAGTCAAGGACATATAGTCCATTGTTTAATTTTGCACAACCATTAAACATGTCATTTAAATAAATAGACCAACTATTGTTCTTTATTATAAATGAAAAACCATTCTTGTCTAAACAAGAAACAGAAATAATATTCCTACTAATGGCTGACACAAAATAACAATTATCTAACTCAATAACAAGCCCAGTTGGCAAAGTTAAATAATAAGTTCCTATGGCTAAAGCAGCAACTCTTGCTCCATTCCCGACTCGCAGGTCGACTTCGCCTTTAGCCAGTCATCTACTCCCTTTTAGATCTTGCCCATTCATGCAAATGTGAGATCCACATCCAACATCTAATACCCAAGATGCAGAAGTAGATAAATTTACTTCTATAACATAAATACCTGAGGTGAAAGTCTCACTTCCTTTCTTCTTAATCTCCTCCAGGTACTTTGCACAGTTTCTCTTCCAATGTCCTGATTGGCCACAGTGGAAACATTTTCCTTCCTTAGCTATCCCGCCGGTAGGCTTCAAAGCAGAGGTACTGGGCTTGTCTTTGCCCTTGTCCTTTGATTTGAAATAGGGCTTCTTGAATTTCTTCTTACCCTTGCCTTTTCCAGGTTGGACCATCAGTATGGCCTTCCCCTTTCCTTTATTAATGTTTTGCTCAGCTGTTCCCAACATGCTCAGCAATTCTGGCAGTGGTTTGTCGAATTTATTCATGTTGTAGTTCATGACGAATTGACCATAGCTGTCTGGCAACGATTGCAAGACAAGATCAGTGGCCAACTCTTGGCCTAATGGGAATCCAAACCTTTCTAGGTTTTCAATGTACCCAATCATTTTGAGTACATGAGTACCAACAAGGCTTCCCTCTACCAGTCTACATTGATAAAGTGCCTTCGAGACTTCAAATCGTTCATGCCTAGCTTGGCCTTGATAAAGTCTCTTTAAATGTACGATCATATCGTACGCCTCCATGTTCTCATGCTGTTTTTGGAGTTCAGCATTCATGGTAGCAAGCATAAGATAACCTACATCAAGAACATCATCCACATGCTTCTTAAAAGCATCTTTGTTAGCTTTCGAAGCAGTTGCAGCGGGTGTTTCAGGAACGGACTCTTCCAGAACATACAACTTCTTTTCATGCCTAAGGACAATCCTTGGGTTTCTATACCAGTCTAGAAAGTTAGTTCCAGACAGTTTGTCCTTCTCAAGGACAGATCTCAGTGAAAGGTTACTTGTTGTGTTTGTTGCCATGGTAATCTATTAACAGAAAATAATGCAAATAAGTATCATATAATAAGCATATTCAACAAGGTCTTAATTAAATATGCCTCCCACTATTTTGATTCAAAACAAGTACCCTCAATATAAAGAATAAAAAAATTCCATCACTAGATTTTCTAGTGGGCCAAGATCCATATTTCACCTTATTTTAAGTCAGCTTTGGCTGATCGCTTAAGAAAAGGTTATTTAGGTAGGAACACGCTTTCCAATTGCATCTTTATACAACTCTTGGATAGTTAGGTGAATAACTCTTATTCTAATTCATCTTATGAATTAATGCCCAACTTAGTACCTCTAGGTTCTTCAATCCTATTGAATATACCTAGTTAAGTCAAAACCCAATGGTTGACAATAAATAAATGTACCCTGCTTTGGCAGACCCACATTTATTTCATCGCGCCTCACTAAAATAGATAAATGTACCCTGCTTTGGCAGACCCATATTTAATCGATTCAAGCCTAGACGAGTGCCATACATTGGAAGGCGAAACATGACTTAATATTAGTGCCTTTAGGCTTTTTCAATCATATTGAATATACCCAATCAAAGACCAATGGTTGACAATCGGATATTACTTTTATCCTATCGTATCTTACTAGAATAGATAAACGTACCCTGCTTTGGCAGACCCACATTCAATCGATTCTAGTCTTGACGTGTGTCATTCATTGGAAGGCATAATGAGCATTGAGGGATTTGATTGCTTTAATTTTATTCATTGTTAAACCATTTAACATACAAGCATGCATCTCATACAAACACATGATATGGTTATGGCCTCCTAAAATAATTACAAAATTACATCACATATAATCTTGAAGTCTCCATCCACATGTCTCCACATGCTCCTTTGACTCCATGCTCCTTTCGGTTACATTACATAACAAGAAGAAACCTCGTTTAACATACGAGGGGATAGAGATGAGAAAAGAATTACAAAAGGAATATAGGAGGTAAGGCACGACTCGCAGGTCGTATTTAAATAAAACAATCTAAGTCATAACCAATCATCATGCACATTCAACATTCATTGATTGTAAAATGAGTGATTTAATAAGATATATATATAGTGAGGTTTGATTACATGCGTGTAGTGTATCACGGGATTCAAGGGGAGGCCGCCCCTCGCGGGGTGCGGGGCAGCGTCCCAACATAAATATTAGATTTGATAAACAGTCAACCAATCATCAATAAGTGTCTCGCATCAAACGAATACTTCACAAATCGATAAACGAGTGAGTCCCTCGTATCATTTGAATACGTTCTTGTCAACAAATTGATAAGTGGCATGTTTATCGCAGCCAACATTTGAGTGAGACAAGGTTTCAACAATTGAACCCTTTGACTCCCAAAACATGAACTTTTCATGTTCCATGGGACCCTTGAACATTAGAACATATATATATATCATACACAAAACAATTAATAAATGGAGTAAAATAATTCAAAATAATTCAAACGTGCACCTGTGCTTAGCGTGGGTGAAGCGCACACATCAGAATCGAAAATTCTGTGTTCTGCGCTTCATCTGGGCTTCATCTGCGCTTCATCTGCGCTTTACTTGCGCTCAGCGAGATTGAAGCCCAGATCTCAGATTCAAAATTCCAGTATCTTGCGCTTCACATGCGCCCAACGCATATGAAGCGCAGAAACGACGTTTCAAAAACGTTCCGCGATATAAAATAAACAACAGAATATCTCTATATTCAAAAGATTAAAAGCCCAAAACGTGTTTATCGCAAACCAAAGCTCTGATACCAATTGAAGGGAATCAAGCCTGTGGTCAGGGTGCATCAGAAATAAATGGATTCCCTCCCTTGTTCTAATCGTTTTGCGAAAACACGAATCAAGGCAAAAATGTATTGAAACGAAAGGTCGTACCTTATTAGGATTATAAACGAGGCAAGTGTAGCCACGTCTCTATTGGTATCCACGCCAACAACCGGATTAGGATTCTCTCCTCAGCTCTGCTAGTAGCCTCAGAAAGTAAGAAGCGATTGCTCATATGTTTGGGGTAGAGCATCTTATGCTCTATTTATAGAGTGGTGGCTAGGGTTTTACCCCCTCACTCACTTAACCCTCACACTTATGGGCCTGACCCATTATGTTATAATAATTCTAATTAAATTAAATTAGAATTATTATCCTTTTCCTAGTGGCTTGTTGTATGCGTGTGACCCAATAGGATTTTAATATTTGGTTATCATATTAAAATAAAACCCTTTTTATATTTAATATCATAAATAGTGAGCGGTATCTAGCAACACATCACTATCCAAATATTACGATTATTAATAAAATAATAAATCCTATTTTATTATAATAATTTATATGCTCTGTCCCTTTGTCCAAATATCTAATTGAACACAAGGGCATGGATTGTGTCAACCTTGTATAGTTCAATTTATATTTTCTTGATCCCCAAGTAGACTGTACAGAAAATAAATATCTCATATTTATCCTCCTGAGCATGGCCATGCATTTTGCAGTCTCACTTTATCAAGAGGCCTACAGATATAACTCCTATTACATAGGAGGGACAAATCCCATCTAGGGAACTCACATTCCTCCACATAATTTATTATATGTTCAAAAATCAACTTTATGATTACCCTGTTACAGATAACTTTTGATGATAATTAAAACATATAATTCCTTATGTAGGAATCGTAGTGATTTCAGGTCGAAAGACTTCATGTAACATTTATTAATTTAAGAAACGTTCATGACACTTATGTAACAACCCATGCAACGTTCTTAAGGTGGGTCTGTCCAGTACACCATTACTCTTAATGCGTACCTATGTGAGCACATGATGTTCTCATATCCATGATCTGTGAGATGTGATCATCAATGAACTCACATACTAGTCTAAATGCATCTTTGTCCTAAGATGATATTTGACTAGGGACTATTTTAAGATTAGTTCTTCATAAGATCTCATGATCAAGTCATCTACTTGATTTGTTATGAAGTTTAAGCTTACTATTCTAAGGACAATAATTATATTCTAAAATGAAAGGCCTTTATAAAATAATAATAATATGATACAAGTGATGGATGTTCAATAAACATATAGGTCTCTAGTGCATATACTAACAGATGGAACGGCTTGGCACTGAGTGGATTTTGCCTACGGAATTGGCAGGCATTGAAACACGAGGGATCACAGAAGAAGAGAAGGGGGTGCGATGGGGGGATAGAGTGTTCAAAATAAAACCCTAATTTTGAGAGAGAAAGAGAGGGTTTCGTAAATTTTCGTAAACGTTTTTGATATGTGTCATACATTATATTCTAATTATCTTGAATTAGTGATAATTATAATCATTTTTATTATTATAATTGTTAGAGGAATTAAATGGAAAAAGATATTTGATATGTATATGTGGATTCATGTATTTATTCAAGAGATATGACTTTTATTTATGAGATATTTCTTACATGGTTAAATTAGTAAATGAGATAATACATGATCCTATATAATGTTGGTTTGGATATATTACTCGATGAACTACATTGATATTTTGTTATTAAAAGTATTTCAAATTATTATATTACATGTGTGACATGTTTAAATTAAATTGATATATAAGGACATGTTTGGTTTCCTTTAAGGAATTTAATTAATAGTATTATAATATTATTTTTCATGGTTGTTATTATAACACCGCAATATCATATAATTTATCATATCAATTAACATAACACCATAATAATGTATAACATTTCTTTTTGCATACCCTAGGGGATGCCAATTGACTAGAATTTAATAAGAGAATGTATGAGGTATGTGAAATAAGTTCTAATTGTATGATGTTATGTTAATTATTATTATCCGTTGTCATGGATAATAGTTCATGGATAATAGTTCATGAGATATGCAAAGAGAGTATGAATAATAGTTCATGAATGTTGGTTTGGATATATTGCACGAACAAAGAAAGTATGAATAATAGTTCATACAATTAGAACTTGTTTCACATACCTCATACCTTATACCGTAATTATCACTCATTTTTTCGTAAATTTTCGTATATTATTATCCGTTGTCATGGATAATAGTTCATGAGATATGCAAAGAAAGTATGATGGTTGATGTATAAATTTTCGTAAACGTTTTTATGAATTTTTCATGATTGTGAATTTGTTTGAGGACCTATAGATCGAGAGGTCAACTCCGCCATATGTGGCGTGTGAGCATGATTGTGTTTAAGGACCTGTAGGTCGAGAGCTTAGCTCCGTCAGATGTGGCGTATGAACATGATTGTGTTTGAGGACCTGTAGGTCGAGAGCTTAATTAGTTTCGCCAGATGTGGCATGTGAACATGATTGTGTTTGAGGATTATGTCAAGAGCTCAGCTCCGCCAAATGTGGTGTGTGCCCCAAGTTTATGTATTTAATGGTGTGCGCGCCAAGATTATATATTTGAGGGCGTATGAGCAAGAGCTAATGTTTTGTTACCTATATGGTAATACAAATATATTTAAAGGCTCTCACATAGCTAACTTTTTTTTGTTACCTATCTGGTACAAATATAGATGAAGGCTCGTATAGAGCTAAATGTTCTGTTACCCAGAGGAACAAAATTACACATTCATTATGCCTTATATTGTGGCAAGTCTCGTGAAAACTTATTAAGTTTCAAGGCTATCCGCAAAAATGGATACCAAATAGAGACAAAAATGATGACAATGTTGAATGTCTATACATCACGAGAATGATGCTAAAAAAATGTGTATTAAAAAAATTGTCTTCATTTTCCTCCGGGTTGTACTACACTTATATTAGTACAATTGAAACAAATGTTATAGTAAAACATGATAAAATTGTTATTGACATGAACGGTTGAGCCATCCCGTTTCAATTATGATGCGAAAATTCATATTGACACCTTATGAAGAGTCAATAGACTCTTCAGTCCAACAATTTTTCATTTGTTGTGTATTCACAATGAAAATTGATTATTTGACTATTACCAACAAAGATTGGAAGTGAATCTCTCGCTTTTTTGGAACGTATACAAGGTGATATTTGTGGACTAATACACTAATCATGTGGGCCATTTAGATATTTTATTATTATAATTGATGCATCAACTAGATGACCACATGTTTATTTATTGTCAACTTGCAACCGTGAGTTTGCAAGATTATTTGCTCAACAAATTTGTTTAAGAGCTCAATCAAGACAATACACCTTGATAATGTAGGTGAATTTATGTATGTCCATTAAAATTGATGTTGAACATCTTATAGCGTATGCTCATGATCTTGCATAATCAGTTATTAATTGCAAGACAATTACTAATGAGATCAAAACTTCCAATTTTTACTTGGGGACATGCAATCTTACATGTTGCAACACTTATTCGCATCAAGCCAATAAATTATCACAAGTCCTCCCCATTACAAATGGTTTTTGGTCAAGAACCTAATACTTCCCATATAAGATTTTTGGATGTGCATTATATGTAATTATCGCTCCACCACGATGCACTAAGATGGGACCTCAAAGAAGGTTGGGAATATATATTGGTTTTCGATCCCCGTATATAATAAAATATATTGAACAATTGACGAGGGATTTATTCACGACTCGATTTATCGATTGCCATTTTGATGAATTTGTTTTCCCAATATTAGGGGGAGAAAATAAGCAGTTGGACAAAGAAATTGCTTGGAATGAATTATCCTTATCCATCTTGATCCTCGAATAAAATAATGTGAACTGAAAGTTCAAAGGATAATTCACCAGCAAAATTTAGCCAACCAATTATCGAATGTATTCACTGACCCAAAAATATGTACCAACTGCTAATGCTCCAATTAAAATAGATGTCCCTGTTGGACAATCTACAGTTTCAAATGAGTCTGAAGCACGCATGAAGTGTGGCAGACCTGTTGGTTCCAATTATAAATAAAAAAAATATATCCTTAGAAAAGAAAAGGAGCTAAGAATCTAGATGGCGTGATCGAGGATATAGAGACTCTAGAAGAGTCCTTGGACATAATTATTATTTCAGTTTCAAAAGAAACTCATGTACCCTGAAATTCATGAAAATAAAGAGATCTCATTATGTCCTGAATGAAATACAATGGAACCAACATGAAGTCAACGTTGACAACATTTTTGCATCAGCACTTGATATTATAAATGATAGTGAGGATCATGAACCGAAATCGGTTAAAGATTGTCGACAAAACAAAGATTGGCCAAAATGTGAATGGATGAAATTCACTTGCAAAATACAAAGTTTTGGGCTTGTAGCCCACACACATGAACGTGTAAAGTCAGTTGGATACAAATGGGTTTTTGAACAAAAATGAGATGCGGAAAGTGAAAACGTGCAGTATAAAGCACAACTTGTTGCCCAAGGTTTTTCACAAAAGACTTGACATTGATTTTGAATAAATATATTCACTTGTGGTGGATGCGAGCACTTTTCGATATTTTTCTATTCCGCAGTACATGAAAATATTGATGAATATTATTACGACCCATCTGTATGACTTTCTTGAAAATGATATATATATATATATATATATATATATATATATATATATATCAAACTCCCTGAAGGGTTTAATTTGATGGAAACATATAATCCAAGTTCTCGAGAAAGTTATTCAATTAAATTGAATAAATTATTTTATGGACTAAAGTAATATGGGCATATATGGTATAATTGTCTCAATGAATATTTGATGAAAAAAGGATATAAGAATGATTTTATTTGTCCATGTATTTTTATAAAAAAGATATGGCAAAGAGTATGACATACTTATTGTTTATATTATTGGAACTCTTAAAGAGCTTCCAAAAGTTGTAAATTGTTTAAAGCAACAATTTGAGATGAAGGATCTCGGAAAGACAAAGTTTTGTCTTGGATTACAGTTTGCATATTTAAAATATGCAATTATAATGCATCAAGAAACATATACAACAAATATGTTGAAAGAATTCTATATGGACAAATCACATCCATTATGCATTACAATGGTTGTAAGGTCACTTGATGTGTATAAAGATCCTTTTAGACCTCAACAGAATGATGAAGAAATTAAATGTAGTCTTGAAATATCATATCTTAGTGCAATTGAGGCACTAATGTATCTTGCTACTTATACATGACCCAACATATAATATGCTGTTAATTTATATATTTCTTCGTCTACAAGGTATTGGAATGGAATTAAGCATATATTCACTACCTTAAAGGTACATTGGACATGAGTTTATTCTTCTCAAATAGACCAAAGTCAAACCTTTTTGGTTATGCAAATACAAGTTATTTCTCCGGCCCTCATATTTGTTTACAAGTGATGGCACTACCATTTCATGACAATCCATGAAACAAACTATAGCTGCCACATAATCTAATCATGCTAAATTTTAGCATTACATGAGGCGAGTCGAGAATGCTTTTGGTTGACATATGTGATTCAACATGTGCAAGAAACTTGTGGTTTATCTTCCAGAAAATTCACTCTGACGGTCTTATGCGAAGATAACAACGCATGTATTTTCTAGTTGAAAGAATGACATATTCAATGAAATAGAACAAACTCATGATCTTAAAAAAGAATTGTGATATATACATTAGCAAGTTCATGAAAGGATTTGACAGATCTTTTACAAAGTCATTGCCAACTAAAGTTTTTGAGCAACTAGTACAGAAGGTCAGTCTCCTTTATCTTATACATGATTATCCAAATGAGGGGGAGACATAAATGCGTTTTGCACTCTTTTTCCCTTCGTCATGGTTTTTTCCCACTGGGTTTTCCTGACAAGGTTTTTAATGAGGCAGTATCCAATAACGTATTAAAGAATGATGTACTCTTTTTCCTTCACTAGGTTTTTGTCCCACCGGGTTTTCCTAGTAAGGTTTTAATGAGACACATTCTGAAATAATGGACATCCAAGGGGGAGTGTTATGAATAATTATGATATGGTGGATGCCCATCAGATTTATTCTGATATGATATGACTATACCTATTTCCTTTAATAGGTAGGATTGATCTTGAGATATTGTATATCGTAGGTTACATAGTTTCCTCAATTATAGGTTACTTAGTTTCCATTATTAAATCTCATTTACTTGTATAAATACCCCTTATGTGAATGGAATAAGACACGACCAACTCTCGATCTCTTCTTCTCTTATCTTTCTCTCTACTCTTTTCTCTCTACTATCTACTTTTATATATTGTCAGCGTTAATTTCATAACAAAGACATCTTTTTTTCATTAAAAAAAATATTTAGTCCTACAAACATTATTCAAGTAAATTACGAAAAGCATCACATTTCTATCACGTGTTAAATAAAAAAACTTCAATTTTGGTTATCTTAGAATATTATTTTAGTATTTAAAATTAATTACATCAATTAGATCTTTAAATTACAACTTTTTAACATAAAAAAATAGTAAGAAAGTTGTTATTAGTTAAGATCAAATGAGATTAATTTATATTAAAATCAATAATGAAAAGTCGTTATTTTATTTATAAAATACTTTTCAATGAAATTATTTTTAAAAAATTATATATTTATATATTTAAAAATATTCCTATAATATACAGATTGAATTATAGTTTAGAATAAAACTTCAAAAAAAAATAAACTCAAACTTCACACTTTCACATTGTTAATATGCAAGTTAATGAAATTAGCTTACTCAATAAAGAAGAAAAATGTATTAGTGAGTTAGTGGATGTGGACTTATCACATCAGCTAAATTTTAGCTCTAAGGTCAGAAGTTCTGAATCACAATGGAGGGTTAAATACATATCTATGTTGTGGGAATTCCTGCTTAAAAATAAAAAAATAAAGAGGAAAAATACATACACATATTAGAAAACAAGACCGAAAAAAAAAACACTAGGGCGCGTTTGGAAAATACCCAACCCTGCAACTGCAAGGCAAAACCCTGCTTTGTTTGCCCTTGTCCAGTCAAAACCCAGAATGATGAGAAATTCGAAGTGTGTGTGAATGGTGAGCAAAGCAAAGGAGGAGAGGCACGAAATCAAGAATGTTTGGTGCGAGGAATCTGCAGAGACATTGCTTCAAACCCCTCTCTTCTCTCCTTCAACTTCAACTTCAATCCAATCTCTACAACTACAAGTACTCTCGTCTTTTCTTCTGTTTTTCCCTCTATCTCTCAATTTACTTCATCGCGTCTTACAACTCTGAAATGCATAAACCCCCTTTTCCCTTTCACCTCAAAGTTTCTACCTTTACTTCATTCAAGCTCATTTCTTTCTTACTTAAACTTCTCACTATTATTACTTTATTTTTAGTTTAATTTTCTAAGCAATAACACCTATTTCTTACCTTCAGTTTTTTGTTTTTAATCCTATCAGTGTGATTTTTTTTTTTTGTTTTCATTGAATTACATTTGTTAGCAGTGTTTAGTTTTCTAATGGGATTGATTGTGATTTATTTTTGCTCAGAAATGTTGTACCTTTAGGACAAAGATCCGAGCAGAGTAACATAGTTAAAGTTGAAGCATACCATAAAGTTGGTTTTTACTGTTATGTTAAGCCTTTCAATCTTTTGAATGGATCATCATCATCCCGGGCAATGTCAACATCGAAAGGAAGGAGTATGCGTAGCAAGGTGGAAAGGAGAATGCAGAAAGAGTCTGGTAAGACATTAAGGGAGATTCGCAGAGCTAAAAAATTGAAGAAGAAACTTATGACTGAGGAGGAGAGGCTCGTTTACAATCTCAAAAGAGTAAATTATCTTGCAGCCCTTCCATTAACTGTTTTGGACTTCACTTTGTAATCCATGTTTTGAGCTGTATTAAGTGTCTAAGATGCGCATTCAAATTTATGATATAGTTTGTAAGTGCAAATGTCTTAGGGTCCGTTTGGTTTACAGTTGAGTAGAATTGATTCTAGAAATGAATGGTTGAGATGGATGATGCACACTTTACGAAGTACTTTGGACGGAAGTGATTTAAAATCAATTCTGCAGAATTGATTCTGGATGGTTTAGAATTTAAACCAAACGGGTACTTAGACTACACCATAAAGTATTAAAAAAACAATATTATGTATGTATGTGTGTTACTTCTGTGTGAAAGTGGTAAATAGAATTGGCTTATACCAGAGACGCCTGAACATAGATTTCTATGCAAAATGGGGTAAGCTCAAGAGTTTCCATGATTACTACATATAACATATTTGTATGACTATTCTGTTAATTGATTGAAAATTATGAGACCCAAGATACTTCAAGAAAGTAATAATTGGGTTGAGAACTATGTGTGTGTGTAAGAGTGTGTGTGTACTGCTTAAGATTTGTCTTGTTTCTTCATTGAAGATATTGAACAATCCATATTAGCTTTAAGTTGTTTTATATTTGGCTTTGATTGTATAGTTATTAGCAGCCCATACATGATAATCATGGAATGGAAATTTTTAAGTCATGATGACGGATTGCATATTTGTACTATACTACCTGATATATTTTTTACTTAATTTTGGTATAGTGCTTGTAATATGAACATTTGATTAAATCTTTCTTGCCTACCTTCCAACTATTTCAGGCCAAGAAGAAAGTGGCATTGCTACTACAAAAACTCAAGAAATATGAGCTACCAGATCTGCCTCCTCCTCGGCATGACCCAGAGCTCTTCACACCTGAACAGCTTCAGGCATATAAAAAAATTGGATTCAGAAATAAGAATTATGTTCCAGTTGGTGTTCGTGGAGTCTTTGAGGAGTTGTGCAAAATATGCATCTCCACTGGAAGTTTCATGAGACTGTGCAAGTTTGTTGTGACAACTTTCCCAAGGAAAAAATAAAAGAAATGGCTTCAATGCTTGCAAGATTGAGTGGTGGGATTGTGATAAATGTTCATAATGTGAAAAACAATCATTATGTTCCGTGGTAGAAACTATCGCCAACCCAAAACTTGATACCTATTAACACCCTTACAAAGAGGAAGGTACGGTTACATTGTTATATTCCTTATTAGTTTATACCAGTTTCTACTGTATCTAGGCATAGGTGATGCTTTGCCTGTAGTGGTTGAGGTGCCAAATGCTTAATTTCAGAATCATGAACTGTGATATTTAGGTGCAATATTGTTCATTATCATGGAAAAGTTATTAAGCTTGCCTGTTTATTATAGCTGTATAGGTAAGATTGGTTAGACACTCCCTCATCCCCCCCCCCCCCCCCGGTTGTCCAACCTCTATTAAAGAACTCCCTAATAGAATGTAAGGGGAGAAAGAAAAATCATTTTCTTAATCATGAACTTAAACAAGTTCAGGAAAGTCTGCTAATGCCTTAACTGAAATGAAATGTTTTGGTTTAAATTATCATGCCTACATGGCAACTTTTGTGAAAATATATGGCAATGTTTAGATGTAGGCTCGACTCCTTAAATCTGCCGGGTCCTTTTTTTTCCATCATTTGAATCCCTAGTTATGGTATCTACTATACAAAGAACTTGTTACTGCAGGAGATAACATATTTGTTCCTGTTGGTGTATACAGGCTCTATTCAAGGCCAGATTTGAGCAAGCTCTTGAATCTCAAAAGTTAAACATAAAGAAAATAGAACAGCAGCTTCGGCGGATGGGAGTAAATCCTGAGGATCCAACTGCCATGGCCAGCATCCAAAGAGTTGCTTCCACTTTCTTCAATGCCATTGACAAGAAAGAGGGGAAGCCCTTATGTCTTCCGTGAAGGCAACCAGTCGATAACAGAACCTATTGAAGGTACAGAAGAGTCAGAGCCTTCTGTGGATAGTGATCAGGAAGAGCTAGATCGATTCATTGCTGAGATAGAGGATGCAGCCGATAAAGAATATGAAGCTGAAGAGGCCAAAGAAAAAGAAGAGCTTGGAAGAATTAGATATTGGAACAAAGAAGAATTGGTGGAAGATTCAGAAGATCAGATGCTTCTAGAAATGATGACTATGATGGTGAGGTTAGAGGATCAAGGGTTTGGCAGACTACACGTCCTAAGCATCGGGCTACCGATAGTGAAGATGAAGAGAATGCTCATTCTGATGATGGTGATGAGTGGCATTCCAGTAATATTGCAGATGACAGTGATATTGACAGCAATTCTGATGGCTCTAATGAAGCTAGAGGCAGGTTCAGGAAAGTAGGAGGGGAAGAGAGAGGCAAAACAATATTGGTAAGGGCAAGGCCCGAGTTAATGAAAGATCAACATAGACATACTGAAGCTAAATTTAGGAGGAATATGGCCATAAAAGATTCTGAATCAGAAGGTATGCTTAGTGATGTTGAAAATGCAATGTGGGAGTCTGACGAGGAAGAGAATGACTCAGGACATTTGAGACAGTTCAGTGGATAAGTACAAAAGCAGCAGCAGTGATGAAGAGTATGCATATCAAATAAATAGAGATAGAAATAATGGTGTGAGGGATCATGAGGGTATGTGGCATTCAGATGCTGAGGAGGACTCAAGAGTATCAAGAGCTGATAGATACAGTAGGAGGGACACTGGGGATGATGGGCACTTTGTAAAAAGTGATATCCATAAGAGGAAAACACCAAAAGAGGCTGATGAGGCTGGGACAGTGACTAGCCCAGTTAATGCAAGACCATAATTCATTAGACTTGAACAAGTAATTGGTCCAAACAAAATCAGAGAGGTATGAAGCCCAATATAGCCCATTTTATTCAGTTCTCAGAGATGGAGCTTCCTCTTACTATATCTTATCCTCAGATAATGTTATCGTGCACAGACTCCTTTAGTTACTACTGTCCTTCTAGTCATATGAGCATGTGACATACTTTTAGTGGAGTTTGAGGCATTAGACCTTGACTTTCTACAAAAGATAATTGTTTGTAATGAAGTTTTGACAGTGAAAGAATTGAAATTGGAAGAGATGTGGGCTTTATTAATTGTAAGGTACGTAACTTACGGACAACCTGTTAAGTCAATCACACAGCTAGTCTTGCTAATGCTAGCTCAGCTTGGGCATGTTTTAGACGTTAGGAGAAGAACAGTGAACATAATTGACGCGTCAAAAGCAGTGAGTATACCTTTCTGCTCTTTTGTCAAGCTCAAGAGTGTGTTGGCTAGCCATTTCACCTAGCTGAAAGTTGAAAATACTAGCTGAAATCAAAAAAGCTGTGTTTGGGAAGGTAGTTTTTTGGTAGCTATAAGCTTTTCTTAAAAAGTTACTAGGAGTAGCTTTTTTAAAAAAGCTCCAAATTTCAGCTAGTAGCTGAAAATTGATTACAAGTTTAATCCTCAACCACCCTCACTTATCATTATTTATAATTAATATTGTCCTTAAATGTCATTTTACCATTTTCAACTAATTTTACCAAACACATTTAATAGTTTTTCAGCTTTCAGCAAGCTTTAAGTTTTCAGCAAGCTTTTCAACTTTCAGCTAGCTTTAAACTTCCAATTAGCTTTTCAGCTAGTTTTACCAAACACACTCCAAGGCATGCATCTTTTTATGACTAATAGTATGCTTGGTTTACCCTAAAATCACGTTTCAAATGTGGATCCTGGCCAACGCTATAAAGAGTAGTTTCTGTCCGGATCCACGTTTCAAACGTGATTTTGGTGTAAACTAAACATACTATAAGAGTATGTAGGTTTCGCATTGAAAGATGATAAACTCACGTTTTCAATGCTATAAATAATTATATTAATTATATTGAGAGATTCGAAGTCTAAACTTGAGTTTGGTCACTTTTCAACACTAAATCAATCATACACTAAATATGTGTTTGGTTTAGTGTTAGAATGTGACAAATTCATGTTTTCAATACTATAAATAGTTGTGTTGAGAGATCTGAACTTGAATATAAAGCCCCCCACCAATATAAATGTACTTGTTACACCAATGCAATGTGCATGTGCTGCATATTTTATATAAAGCCATAAAGTGTAACTAATTTAGATCTGGTCAGCTCTAGAAAAGTCTTCCGTTACAGAAATTCGTAGCACTATAATATTGTACTACAGAATTTGCTAGGAAAAGGGAAAGGAAAATCTTGAGGGTCTATAAGGAAAAATCATCAATTAAGGAAACTATAGAGTATAGTAGTAATGGTCCACATGTTGGATGATTGAGAGGCATTGACTCAACTCAATTGTGCGTGGGTCAGATACACAAATTGAGATGGGGGACTTGCACAGCACAGAGATACTTTAGGGTCGACCGTGATCAATTTGGACGGTGGAAATTATAGATGCTAGGCTTAGGCTCAAATGAATTGTTGCTTTTATTGTTTTTCAATTTAAAAACTACTGTGTTTGAAGTCAAATACAATTATTTCCATGCACTTAGACATAGGTTATCCACTCATGTGTCCAAAATAACAACTAATCAACACAAGGGGATGAACCATTGGACCAGGAAGGATTGAATTTTCTTTGATGAATAATAATTTTATTAAATGGCACATGAACTGTACAAAAAAGAAGGAAAAGGGAGGGCGTGGAAGAAAGAAAAGAGAATTTTAAGTAAAGAGTAATTTAATTATCATATTTAAATTTAAATATGATATTTTATTTTCTGCATGGTACTAAGAAGAGGGGGGCATTACTTATATGACAGGGTATATTTTTTTTTAATAAACAAAATTTAGGAATAATCTTATTTATTAATTGATAGTTAAATCTAAATTTTTGTGTACAATGGAAGCATTGAAGGTTTGAACGGATTTGGATTCTCAACAATTGACTACTGATTGTTGGATTCGAGTTCTCCAATTAAGATTGAACGACCTTAAACTCGAGATGGTGATTTCAATCTGATTTGCGCATCTCGAGTTTTAGGGCGTCGATCTTGATCAGATGACTCGGATTTTACAACTACCCACCCGTCGATAATTGGGAATCCAAATCCATGTTTGAACTAGAACCTCAAGTAGACTACCCAAAATCTTCACCACTAGACTGACCCTAATGACTTTGTATATTTTGTTATGCATTGATAGAAGAACATGCATTTAATTAAGATTATTGCATTTTTTTTATTATTTTCCCCTCTAGACACTAAGTCTAACCTATGTTTAACATACCAAGTTGTTATGACTCAGTTAACAATGCAAGCTGAGATTATGGGAAGAGTTCGCAAGTTTGATGCCCACTAAACACACTATTAAAAAGAGGTAATGAGCTTAATTGTGACCAAATTTCAAAAAAGATTACCCCAAATAATAAGAGATACATGTAATTAAAAATAAAAAAGATATCTTAATCCATCTTTGTATAAAAAAAAAGTTCCTATCATTCCTTTTGTCATTATTATCGTGGTGTTGGGAGGTGCACATTGACATTTGAAAAGAAATAGGTATGGTTAGCTTAATAGTTGAGGTGGTGTAATGTGTGGTTAAGTATTTACATGTCTTTTTTCCCCCGCTAATCCTTAAGCTGTGCCACAAATAATTTCCATGTGAATCATGTAGTCTAATGGCTGATGACTCATCTATGAGGGTTATAAGTTATATATACCCGGCTATAGTCAAAAATGCAATCAAATAAATCTGAACTCTACTTCAATTAAAGAAAAAAAGTGTATAAACCAAAACGATTAGAGGTGTTTATAAATTAATTAATTCAATAACAAAATAATTAAAAATAAAAATAAAAAATCAAATTGTATTGGATTGGATAAGATTTATATTTGATTTGAAAATAATCCAATTTAAACTTAAATTATATATAAATTTTATTTATAAATTTTTCATACCACTCACATATACATGTTCACTTCTTATATATATTTATAAAATTATCATATAACTCATACTCATTTAAAATAGTATTTAAATAAAGATATATTTTTTAGTAAAATTTTAAGTAAAAGTATATTTAATTAGATAAAATAAATAACCATAGTTCATTAGATTATAAATTTTATTCATTTGAATTGGAAACATAAATAAAATTATGTACTTGCATAGACATTTTTAAATATGAATTTAAAGAGTTTCCTAGTATAAAACATATTATGACTTAAATTGCATAGACATTTTAACTTATTATTTTATTTTATCATATATAATATATCAGAAGATTTATTCAGTACTTCTCTTGAGAAAAATTAAGACTAAAATATAAAATCAATCAAATTCAAACTGATTTAAATTGGATAAAATAAATGATGTCATTGGATTGAATGCCTTTCTCTTCAATACTAAAGTGCAATCGGTAACCCTTAGAAATTATAAACTTTGAGACCACAATAGAATTTGGGTAGATGAGATTATAGGACCAAATTTTATTGTCATCGTTCTTCCCCCAAAAACCATCCCCTTCTAATTGATCATTGCATTCTAAGACAAAATTAAATCATGTGTGGTTTCCATTTTACAAATCGTCATAGCTTGATTGTGTTATAACTTAGTTAAAACCTTTCTTTGGGGCCTAAAATAAGAGATCCTCTACCTTGTAAATCCAAAAATACCATAAAATGCAAGCTAGCTAGGGAGCAGTTGCTTCTAGCAATGTCTTTCTCTGTATTACTAAAACAGAAATGCTAACGAGTGGGGGGCACGCATTAAAAAGGAAAAATTAGAAAGTTTTTATTACACAGTACAACATTTAATATAATAAATACAATTAATATATCGTAGTTTTAATAAAGAGATTAAGAGTGTGTTTGGTTAGCCATTTTGGCGAGCTGAAAGTTGAAAATAGTAGCTGAAACAAAAAAAACTACAAAAAAGCAGTGTATGTAGCTTAAGGTATGCTTTTTTGGGTAGCTACATGATTTTTTAGAAAGCTAATTGAATTAACTTTTCCAAAAAAACTCATATTTGTCAGCTACCACTGATTTTTTTTTTTTTAAAATTTACCCCTCATTAATGTTCCACTCATACTTTCTATCTGGGTTACTATCCCCTTCCCTGTTCACTTTCACATCCCTCCACACCCTGTCATTGCTGAGGGGTTTTTCTCGTCTCTGACAGCTCTCGTTCTCTCCATTCAACTTCCTACTCCAATCGTCTCCTACACATAGTTCTTGTTAATTTGTCTCACTTTGGTCCCGTTTTGTAGTATTTTAGTTTATAGGTTTGCTCTTATAGTTTTCATCTGTGTTTTTTCTGGTTTATTAGAAATTTATAATATAATTTTCTGCTATTGTTGGTGGATGATGAGGCTCTATGAAACCTTTATGTTTGTTTCTTCTAACGTTTCGCAGTTGAATATTTTCTGCTATTGTTGAATGCATGTAGGTTGTATTGGTTTCCAATATGTTGGTCCCGGATCAACCCACTGGTTTTAAGCAATATGCATGTAGGCAAAAGTGTTGTTCAACAAATGTTGCTTCCTGCTATGTATTTACCCTCTTCTTACACAAGGATCTGGATCGCTTGCAGCCTCTACAACAGACATCAGCTACGGAACAGCTACGTAATTAAATCCATAGCTAATCCGTAGCTATTCGTAGCTAATGCCTGCTGCAGAGGCTGCAGGGGCTGCAAACAGTCTTTACACCTTAGACAATGAATTTCTTTCAAGGTCCGGTTTAATTTGCGGCTTTTATTTTGACTACAACAATTAATTGAACTTTTAAAATTGTATGGCCACAGTTTTTTTTCGGTGAATATGCTCCCCTAGCTTCTCTATTCTTCATGACGTTTTCTCATTCAATCCTTACACTCCAACTTGCCTAATAATTAATATAGTCCATTTAAAAAAACTACTATAGAAATTACGAAACGAATGATAAAAGATTTACATGAATCACATATTATTTATATTTAATAAACACTAACATATTATTTACATGAATCATAAATTACTAAATAAATTAAAATATATAAATTTATAATTATTTAAAAATATGTAATAACAAAATATTAAGATTTGATCAATAAATATTTTAAATAAACAAAAATATATAAATTTATAATTATTTGAAAATATGTAATAAAAAAATATTAAGATTTGATCCAATAATTAGTGATGCCTTATAAATAATTTTAAATAAATTAAAATATATAAATTTATAATTATTTAAAAATATGTAATAATAAAATATTCAGATTTGATCCAATAATTAGTGATGCCCTTATTTGTCATTTTATAACTTTCAGCTAATTGATTAGCTAGTTTTACCAAACACTTTCAACTAGTTTTTCAGCTTGCAGCGGGCTTTTCAACTTTCAGCTAGCTTTCAGCTTTCAGCTAGCTTTTCAATTTTCAGCTAGCTTTTCAGCTAATTTTACCAAACACATATATGGATTCCTTAACCAATGTGTTAGACGACTTGTTAGCCGGACTCTTCCTAAAGAACCACCAAAGATTCTGACTTAGCAGGCACCACCTACAGAAAAAGCAATAAAGCCAGTGTTTATTGCCCCCAACAAGCATGATGTGGAAGCTCTAATAAACCATGTTGAGGAAAATGACTGGTTCAGCAGTATGAAACACAAGATGAAAATATTGAAGAGTCAACACACAATCAAATTGATTGTTGAAGAATGAGACAACTTAGTGGGAATCTAATTTTTAAGACGTGCTCTTTAGGTTGGGTGGTGGGGTCTCAAAATTAATCCTTAATGCAAAACTACAATCCTTTGGTCCCTCCAAGTCTTTGAAAATATAAAAAAACACATCAATTTCCATGAAAATGATCCAACCATTAGCACGACCAAGTCAACTGAGTCCACTTACAAACAAGTCATTTGCAAAACTAAGTAAAAAACAACTTTACCCACAAAAAATATTTATGTAAAATTATGTACAAGTTTTGAGTAAAAACAATTTCTGTGAAGTCACAAGATCAATTGATTCAATTCCATGGTTGTAATTTGAATCATTTTGCTTTGAAAAGAAGGAAATTCTGTTATATCATAGAAGTTTTTGGTACCATATCTATTGATCATTGGATGAATTTGAATGCAGAAAGATAAGGGTTAGACAAAAACAGAATGCAAAGTCTAGTGGCTTGAAATTCAAGTTACCAAAAGGGGGGCCTCTTGCATTAGCCAACCTCAAAATAATAGTTCTATCAATTGTTCAATTGAATTTAGATGCAGAATTAAACGGTTAAACTAGAGAAAATGAATCAAATTTGAATATCAAAATGGGGTATAAAAGTAATTAAAACTAGAGAGATGAGTCAGTTAACAACATAAGTGGTTAGAATATGTGTATAACTTATTCCAAGAAATCCAAATTCCCCTGAGAAAAGGTTGGGAATGTCTTGCTAGTGGCTACTAGTACTACATTGAGCAAGTTGGGGTTAATGCATGTACAAAGAGAAGGTACAAAAAGCTTGCAAAAGTTGTAATACCATTTCCCTCCTATCAAGCTCCTCTCTCAAGAATCTCACATGCCTCCATATCAAATTCCAAGATCCTATCAGGTTCTTCCCAATACCACTCCAAAGAATCTATAGTTCATTCAATACTGCTCCATTGGTGTTATGCATGATATCAATAGATCTCATATTCAAATCTCAGCCACTTTCTCTTCTGCAGTTACCAGGCAACAAGAATTGTATTTCTCTGCATTATTCAACAAATATGATGGAAGATGTACTGCTGAATAAGAATGAGGAATTGGTCCCATCTTCCCAATAATCTCCTTAAATGTATACTCTTCTGGAAGCATGTCAAATAGGTCAGCTCCTTTGCATATCACATCCTGAATCCTGTCATGGTTCAAGTAATGAGCAAACCTCACCCGATCATGATGGCTATAAGCTTTCATTTGAATATGAATTCACTTATATGGCGAAAACAGAAGCTACAATGCCAGCCAGCATCTGACAACAACACATCAGCTTGCCTATAATGTGCATAACATGTCTTGCCAGTTTGATATCTATGTACTGATGCTCTCCAACTTTGGTTGTCTAGAAAGAACTCAAAGAGTACAAGTAGTTCCTCATTTGAAGATGAAGAACATGAGGAATGTCATTGCACCACCTCAAGAGGTTAATTGTGTGAGCACTAGGAATCTCATCAACATCAGACATTATCAAGAGATCATCATCTTCTATACCTGCTATCTTCAGAAGCCTGTCCAAGGCAACTCTTTGATATGCTTCTTCAACAAAAGGATTCTCACCTTTCTTAAATCTCCCTCCAATCACCCCATAAGTCAGTCTAGACTCAATAAACTTAAATTGTCCCTATTGCTTGCAAAAAGCAAAGGTTTAGGCAATCCTGTAAATGTTGAGTTTGATTCAAGGATCACATAATGTGTCACATATGGATGCATTTCTTTCCAACGAATAGTAAGGATGTCAACTTCATTACTAAACAAAACAGCATCAAAGACTCGTCTAGGTGAGTCGCGAATTCCCCAACCATGAAGTCTGCATAAAGTTTCCATGGACACATTTTCATGATAATAGTGAGGGATTTCATGAAAGGGCTTTGGAGGAGATTCCCAGAGTGGTCTCAGAAAGTATGAGATTTTAGTCCATGCAAGTACAGAAAGAAGATGCCTGTTGGGACAACCACAAACAAAAACATGTAGGTCCTGAAGTCCAACCCTTTTAAAATGCATTTGAGTCTTGACATGATCAATTCTGCACGAGTTCCCTGCTGCATAGAAAACAAAATTTTCTATTAATGATGAGAAATCTCACATGCTTGACTGCACAAATTTGTATTAAGCAGTAGCAGTGCCTCACAAGCACATATTGACAGATATAGCATGGCAAAAGTTGAAGAACCACAACCTGGTTTTATTTCATCTTCTTTTGAAAATATGATTTGGGGAAAATCTGGAAAATAGAATTCAAAAGAATAGAACATATAACAAGAAAAAAAAATCTAAAATTACCATAATTTTAAAAACACAGAATTCTTCATTTCCTGATTCATATTTCTTTAGCAAAGAGAAACCAAATAAAGTGCCAAATATAGATAGAGGATCGAGAAAGATACACAAAGGGTAAAAGAACCAAACATTCAAGGCTCAAATCCACAATTCAAATGCTAGGTAGAAAACCTACACTTCAAATACAGAAAACTGGATAACCACAGAGAAATTATGAGTTCAAGAAAGATTACACCAGTAGCCTACCAATAAGAGCATACACTCTCATAACTACCAACAAAATACACAATTCATCATATTTGATATCTCTGTTAAGTGATAACTGATAACCATATAGGTTGCATACAGGGGAAATAAGGAAGAGTAAACTGAGGAGAAGAATTGAAAAGCTACCAATACAATTAAGTTGGATTGACAAAGAACACACTTAAGACAAACTAATTCTTTTTCTTTAAAAAAAAAGGACAAACGAAACCCACTATGTCTCAAGTTCCCATTTTAGCATTGACAAAAACACTCAATTTTTACAAAGAAATCAGATAGAAAAGAAAACCCATTTGGGAAAACATAAAGAGAAAGAAAAAAGAAAAGTACCGGGCTACAGACATCCCCACAGATGTCATCAGTCTTCTTGGAATTATAATAACCCTCAGACATGGTGAAGTGAAGAAGAGAAACAATTGGGTTGTGGTTTCTTCCCTGTCCCTCTCTGCTTCCACTATAAAGTATGAACCAGTAATCACTAAGGATTACTGGCGGATCAAAGTGATCAACCGCTCAAAACCAAGGGCCAAATAGCAGTAAAGAAAAACTGGTAAAGCTACAATCTTTGAGACCTTGGTGGTTATGTTATGTTCTCTCTGTTGAGTTTCCCAAGCCTTAGCTTTGTATTGTAACGTCAGTTATATTTATAGCTGTTTGGTGTGTGTGTGTGTTGTTTTTGCTCTTCCAAGAAATGGGGGACCGCAAATTTAATGTGGAAGTACACGGAAGAGAAGGTTAAGGATAAAACCGTAGTAGTAAATATACAATTTGTTTCTTAAAATATGTTACTATTTGTGTTGGTTTAATTCTGAAAGTTCTGCTTATGCAAATTTCTGTTTTCGTCGTCACATGATTATTTTATAGGCCATAATCTAATATCTTTGTACACATCGAATCGAATGGCAAGTGACCATGCATTTTAAGGTGACAGACACTATAGAGATTGTGGGTTAAGGTTGCTGTTTTACTTTTCTGAGAGAACTAGGTAGCGTGTTATCTGCGGGAAGATTTTCAATAATTGCATAGTACATTTGGTGCAGTTTTGGTATTTGATTTTTTAATTGCATTTTGATCGTCATGTTTTTTTAGAGGTTATAGTGAAGTCTTTTTTTAGTTTGTTTATATACTTTTAATGAATTTTTTTACAATGAAATCCGTATGCATAGCTTAATGAAATCAATATAATAAGATTGAGTTTCGGAATTATTATATAAACTTCATTAATGCTCCCTCCATGTGAATTTCCCTACATGTGAATTTGATTGTTATTTAAGGTTATGCATATAAATTAGAAAGAGTTTAATTAGTATACACTGACAATGTAAAAGAGTTTTACATTGACGTTTAATCACGATTCTTCATTTATATGACTTTTAAAATATTAATTAGTAAAGTCAACAAACTTACCATAAATCAAGGGTTGTGATTAACCGTATGTGTAAAACTTTTTACACTGTCAGTGCACAATCCTTTTTCTTAATCAGAAAATACAATTAATATTATAACTTTTATAAAAATGTTAACTAATTTTTTATTATATCTCTTATCTCGTATATTAATTAAAATTGTCATCATTTACAGTTTGTTTTTATTAATTTCTCCCTCTTTATTTCTCTTATTGATTGTTAAAGCTATCAACTGAAAGAATATTTCATCATTTATTGTTATTGTAAAGTGAAAATCAACATGACACATAAAAATCATGCTAAAATGATACTCAATATGAAATGGGGAGTATATACATATGCATATACCACTGAGCACGTGGATTAAAGGGTAAATAAATTGTTTCCCACTTAACTGGCGGTCTTAAGTCCGAGCCCTGATATGCATTACATGATCAATAAATTAATTTTGTTACAAAATTAATCAAAGAGTGTAACATTTAAAAAGTTTAGGGACCAAAATTACACAAATATAAAAGTAGGAATAAAAATATAATGGGCAAATATGTTTTTCGTCCCTATAGTTTTGGTCAACTTTAGTCTTCGTCCATGTTACTTTAAATCCCGTGTTTTTGTCCTTAAACTTTATAAACCCCCAAACTGTGGTCCCTATCTGTCAGTGAGATCTGTTAACCTAATGAGTTGCTAACAAAGTTACATGTCAGCCTCAATCGTGAGTCCCAAATAACTGACTGATCACCTAATTAACTTTTTTATTAATTTTTTAATTATTAAAATAACCCTAATTACTAAATTAGGGTTTTCATCTAAACAATTTTTAACTGATAAAAACTTAATTTCATAATTATGGCTATTTTAATAATTAAAAAATTAATAAAAAAAGATAACTAGATGTGTTAGCTATTTGGGGCCCACTATTGAGGCTAACATGTAACTTTTGTTACTCAACTCATCAGGTTAACAGATCTCACTAACGGCTAGGGACCATGGATTGGGGGTTTAGAAAGTTGAGGGATAAAAAACAAAGGATTTAAAGTACAGGGACGGAAACTAAAGTTGACCGAAACTATAGGGACGAAAGACATATTTTTCCCAAATATAATTAAACCTGTAGAATAATGTTTTATAATGTGTTTGCTAAGAAATTTGGTTCATGAAATTATTTAAAACTTAATTTGACACTAATTCTCTTGATGGATTCTCAACTTGATAATTGTTAAGTATTTATCAATTCAATTCACATCAACAATGTAATAAATGTTAGTACCACAGGAAACACTAGAAGGGGTTGAATAATGTCTTAAAAATCTTTACAGATTTTTCTTGAAAATCTTTCGAAACAAGCAAAACTGATTTGAAAATATTTGATCAACCTTCCGAAACTGGGGAATTCAGCAACTTGCTGATGCAACTCGGAAGGTTGAATAAAAACCTTTTTGAAATTATTTCCCTTAAAGAAAAGATTGGTTTCTGCTTAGATGAATAAAACAACTTTTCTTTAACCTCCTTGGTTAGTTTAAACAGATATCTGCGGATAGTAAAGAGGTAAGGGAAGAGAGAACTTAACACAAAGATTTATACTGGTTCACCCACTAACCCAGTGAGCTACATCCAGTCCCAGGGCAACACTCCACTGGATTTTCCACTAATCTCGCAAGATTACAAGTATTATTTTACCCAACCTCTCCAGGCTTAACATCAAGTATTCTTTGTTTTCAACTGC
Source organism: Sesbania bispinosa (assembly GCA_026901365.1). Lineage (NCBI taxonomy): Eukaryota > Viridiplantae > Streptophyta > Magnoliopsida > Fabales > Fabaceae > Sesbania > Sesbania bispinosa. The sequence continues at coordinate 521,356 of QLOH01000527.1, forward strand.
CTCTCCAGGCAACTTAAGGCAGTATTCTTTACAGACAAGCCTCTTCAGGCTCAACCAAGTATTCTTTGTTCCCCAAGCCTCTCCAGGCTCTTAGACACTTAATAGTGTTTACAATAAGGAATAGGTTAAGTTTTGAGAAACTTAAGCTCAGGTTCTCTTGTACAAGTGGATAACTGAGTCAAACTCAGGATACAAAAGATGAATCTAAGTACAAGAAAATTTGTTACAACAGAGTGTTAGGCTTGAAATGATTTTCCTTAAAAAGTGGCTGATTCACTCTTTTAGTTGATCTTCTCCACCTTTTCTTTCTGATGAGTTTTTCTTTCCTTGATCTCTCCTCTTTGGGTAGCACTTTTTCTCACTTGATGGTCAGCGACTTTAGAGTATATATTTTTAGAGTTTGGCCGACACCTTCAAGTTCTTGTGAGAAGCTATTTATAACATCCAGATAAATAGCCGTTGAGAGATAGCTTTTGACTTGAATGAGTAGGTGTGCAGAGGTAGCACTGCTCTGACACACAATAGAGTTCAGAGGTTCCCTTTCGTATATGAAGTTCCATAGGATGCGAAAAGATCTCTGCAAAGACTTCCTTTGTAGATGATGACAGAAGACGTTTAGAGACCTTTTATACCTTTGCGTAGAAAGTATTTTGTCCTTATCAGATAGCTTCTTGCACGACCTTAGTAAGATTTCTCAGCCTAAAGATTTGAACACGTCATCAGAAGGTTGAAAGAGTCTTCAGCAGCTTCAAGCATTTCAGAGAGTTCATCATGCAGAGTGCTTTGAGTTGCCACGTCATCAGTGATATTTCAGAGAGTATGAGTTCAGTAGGTTCCAATACAGCACGCACATACTTTCAGCAGGTTGTCCAATCCTTTAGAAATAGCATCTGTTAGAGTACCTGAAACTTCAAAGATAAACTACCTTTCTTAGCAGCATCTGTTCCTTTTGCAATCAAATTTGTTAAACATTAAAACCGAGGATAAGGGGTCTTGAATTAGAATCTTCATAATTAAGGTATTGTGGGGGAAGAGATTAGCCACATCTAGTTCTTCTCTGAAAATCATTTGATAGAGAAGGACCCATGGTAAGTGATCTTTTTCTTCATTAGCAAATGACCCAACACAACCCTTTCAAGTTCTTTGAATATTATCACTTCCTTTTGGAAGGATACAGCAGTTGAGAACAACTAGAAGAACTCTGGGGATTTCCAGAAGATGGGAAGGTTCAGTAGGAGGGAAACGTCTTCTTCCAAACAGCAATAGGTCAAAAGGTAGAAATCCTCCTCCATGACGTGCTTCCCAGTTTTGACAGGCAAGTTCTCCTCTGGCAGGAACACCAATCACTTCTGTCAGTAGCTTGCAGTCCACAAAAAGTGATCTGCCCATTACAGTAGTTTTGATGCCTGTAGAGTCATCATCTGAAATGACTTCTGAGTTGCTCCAGAATTACAAAACACTTTCCTCATGCCATGAATAGGAAATATTGTTGAAGAAAGGGGTCCACCCTACAGCCTCAAATTACTCAGAGATATAGTATCCACTTTATCGAATTCTGAGAGATTTACCACCTTAGTGGGAATATTCGTTCATCATATGAGGTTGGAGCAGTGGCGCATGAGGCAACAAATTCATTAGCCATTGGTGTGGACGTTTTGGACATGAAGCACTTTTAAAGTTCAGTGATGGACTTAAAAACAGAGATTACACAAGATGCAAATAAAACAGATGAGTGCTCATAAAGAAGTTCAGAAAATCCTCATGTATTAATATATGAAAAATACAGATATCAACATTGCACTTGGTTCCTTTAAATCTTCTGGCTCTCTCTGCCTCTAGCTTCCTCTGAGGCATAGCCTCATCAGCAGCTTCCTTTTCAGCCTGCAGCCTCATAAGAGCCTTTTGAGTTTCTTCATGTTCCCCAGTCGTGCATTCTATGCACACACCTCCTTTTAACAACTGGAACAGGGGGGTTGCATCATTTAACACTGTATTCGACCACCACCCTCAACATTAATCTTCAGGGCCACTTTTGAAGTGGATCCCTTCATAAGATTGGGTAGGATGTGCCAATCACTTTTCAACTTGAAGCTTGTGATGCAACAAGATCTCCTCTGAACGTAGAAGGTCAAAATAATAAGACCTCTCCATCTTTGGAAGCATGATATTCACCACCTTCTTTGGGATGGATGAATCTGTATCCTTGAGCAACAAGTGATAGAACTTTTCAGCTCTTCCATCTCTAGTTTCCCAAGCAGGTGCATTTAGAGATCTTTCAGTCTTTATGCTCAGCACCTTCTCCAGAACATCATTGAATATCTCTTGTTCCAAGTCGGATTCTTTCATCTTCTTCACCTCTTCATCATCCTTCAAGAATATGTATTTTGTCCTCAATCCATCCAAGATTAAAAATAACTTGGAGGGATGAGTTTCTCTAGAGAGCTTCTCGAGAATATATAGGACTTTGAGGGAAGAGATAACAGAGAATCAAGGAGTTTGTATCTTTTGGACGGTTTCACAAGGAACGAATAGACTCAGATAGCTTTAATGATGCTACAAACATTGGAAGTCATGTAACGTACAACCTCAAGAGGACAAGTGATGAACCAACAGTCATAAGGGACCCAGTTATCAATGTTGATTTCAGATTTTTAAAACTTGACTTTTCAAATCCAAAAAAATGAGAAGATTTTAAAAGAAAGACTTTTCATCAAAAGAGCATTAAACGACAAATTCATTTTTACGAGGAAAACTTTCAGAAAAACAGAAACTACAAAAGAATACATGTAATAATTTTTTCAAATAATATCAAATATGTTAGGAATATGCACTAGAGACGTATATATTTAAACATCCATCACTTGTATCATGTTATTTTATAAGGCATACTTATTCTTTTATAATTATATTGTCCTTAGAATAGTAGCTTAAACTTCATAAGAAATCAATAGATGACTTCATCGTGAGATCTTATGAAGAACTATTCTTAAATAGTCCCTAGTCAATTATCATCTTAGGACAAGATGCATTTAGACTAGTATGTGAGTTCATTGATGATCACATCTCACAGATCATGGATATAGATATCATGTGCTCACATAGGTACACATTAAGAGTAATGGTGTGGACAGACCCACCTTAAGAACGTTGCATGGGTTGTTACATAAGTGTCATGAACGTTTCTTAAATTAATAAATATTATATGAAGTCCTTCGACCTTAAATCACTACGATTCCTACATAAGGAATTATATGTTTTAAATGTCATCAAACGTTGCATGTAACAGGGTGATCATAAAGTTGGTATTTGGATATAATAAATTATGTGGAGGAATGTGAGTTCCCTAGATGGGATTTGTCCCTCCTATGTAACAGGAATTATATCTGTAGGCCTCTTGATAAAGTGAGACTGCAAAATGCATGGCCATGCTCAGGAGAATAAATATGAGATATTTATTTTCTGTACAGTCTACTTGGGGATCAAGAAATATAAATTGAACTATACAAGGTTGACACAATTCATGCCCTTGTGTTCAATTAGATATTTGGACAAAGGGACAGAGCATATAAATTATTATAATAAAATAGGATTTATCAAGTTATTGTATAATCGTAATATTTGGTTAGTGATGTGTTGCTAGATACCGCTCACTATTTATGATATAAATATAAAGGTTTTATTTAATATCATAACCAAATATTAAAATCCTATTGGGTCACGCGCATACAACATGCCACTAGGAAAGGATAATAATTCTAATTTATTTAATTAGAATTATTACATAATGGGCCAGGCCCATAAGTGTGAGGGTTAAGTGAGTGAAGGGGTAAAACCCTAGCCACCACTCTATAAATAGAGCATAAGATGCACTACCATGAGACATGAGCAATCGCTTCTTACTTTCCAAGGCTACTAGCAGAGCTGAGGAGATAATCCTAGTCCGGCTGTTGGCGTGGATACCAATAGAGACGTGGCTACACTTGCCTCGTTAATTCCTAACAAGCACGACCTTTCGTTTCAATACCTTTTATGCCTTGATTCGTGTTTTCGCAAATGATTATAACAAAGGAGGGAATCCATTTATTTCCCCTGCACCCTGACCACATGCTTGATTCCCTTCAAAATATTCACAGATATTAAAGCAGTAAGATGAAAATGTTGAGTCTCAGAATTAATTTAAGAATTTGAATTAGATTACTCATTACCTTAATTTTAATGATTAACAAATTAGATTGTATAGAACGGTTCTACTGAGAAAGGTATTATCTTTTGTATTTCAAGAACCCTGAAGAAGCAACTCTCTGAAGAAGATCAACCTGCTGAACTGAAGAAGCAGAATCTGACAAGAAGAAGAAGAAGTAACAACACAAGAAGAAAAAGAAGAAGACATTAGAGATCATCAATCAGAAGAAGAACCCAGAGCAATGAAGTATGTTTTGAGCAGAGCTCCGAAGAAAGAAGAACTACCAAAGACAAGCTACCGAAGAAAGAAGAACAACCGAGCAAAGCTAAAATGAAGATAACTTAATGCTCATGGAAGATCACACAAAATAGGTAGAAAACCAGCCAACCATCTGAAGAAAAGAGAAGCCAATCGCTGAGGAAAACTTGCTGAAGCGTCTCCATGCTGAAGAACTAAATTATGCTGGAGCTAATCAACCTTCTGAAGTATGTGCATACTAAAGTAGAAGCTGCTGAACACATACTCGCTAATGATGTGGCATTTCAAACACTCTAAAGAAGAAGAAGCCAGAGACGCCATGCTACTCTCTGAAGACGTGTAGTCATCTGAATGATACATTAAAAGACTTAAGTCTCAGTAAATTAAAGGTGGAAGCTGATTTGGTTTCAAAGAAAAACAAAGGGCCTTCGGGCACAGCTTCATTTCCCTTCACAAAAGCAAGCCTACTGTAGAAAAGCAATAGAGGTCAGATATAGAGTTCAGCGCTGCTGCAAACACTCTCTGACCATCTCTACAATACGCTATCAGAGGCGTGCACCTCAAGTGAGAAGAAAAGCTGAACTCACAACGAGACAAAGGAGAAGTATAACAGATCTTAGCGTCCTGCCTCCTAACATCACAGAGAGAGAAGAAAGAAGAAAAGAGAGAGAAGAATATCAACTTGCTGAAGAACAAAGAAAATCTCTCAAACAAAAACAATTAAGAGCCTATCTGCTGTGTTTCAGAACTAATTCATTTGCACACCTAATCTGCTTAAGATCAGAAACTACCGGTCGAGAAGTTATTTCACAATGGATCTAAGAGCATTAATCATTCCTTCTCAACGGTAAACTAAGCAGTCTTCAACGGCTATATTTCCAGAACATATGAATAGCCTCAATGAAGGATTATGAAGATTGACGGCATTGAAGCCCAAGGCGGCATTGAAGCCCAAGGCGACCATGAATTCCAAGATATAATTTGGCAATCCCATACTGAAGAGGCAAGAATGTAGCCCAAGGGAGCCAATGGTCAAGCCCAAGAGAGAACCGACTGAAGCTCAATTCAACATCTTATCATCAAGCCAATTCTCTGAGGAAGTTATCCCTCACTTAGAGACGAGATTGTACCCAAATTCATACACTTGTATCTCTGTCTTATCCTTGTACTTAGAATTCACTTGATGTATCATGAGTAGTACTCAGTAACCCCTTTGTATAAGATGAACGTTGGTTTAAGTTTCTAGGAAACTTAAACTTTATGTTGTAAACACTTTTAAGTGTTTGAGAGCCTGGAGAGACTTGGTGAAATAAATAATACTCGTTTAAGCCTGGAGAGGCTTGTCTGTAAAAGAATACTAGTTGAGCTTGGAGAGGCAGTTGAAAACAAAGAATACTCGTTGGGCCTGGAGAGGCCAGGTGTGCAAAGAATACTGCATGAGTTGCCTGAAGAGGTAGTTGAAAACAAATAATACTTGTTGTTAAGCCTGGAGAGCCTGGGGTAAAAGAATACTTGTAATCTTGCGGGATTAGTGGAAAATCCAGTGGAGTTTTGCCCTGGGATTGGATGTAGCTCACTAGGTTAGTGGGTGAACCAGTATAAATCTTTGTGTTAAGTTCTCTCTTCCCTTACCTCTTTACTTTCCGCTGATATCTGTTTAAACTAACCAAGAAGGGTTAAAGAAAAGTCATTTTATTAATCCGAGCATAAAACAATCTTTTCTTTAAAGGGAAAATTATTTTAGAAAGGTTTTATTCAACCTTCTGAGTTGCATCAGCAAGTTGCTGAACTTCCCAGTTTCAGAAGGTTGATCAAATATTCTCAAATCAGTTTTACTTGTTTCGAAAGGTTTTCAAGAAAATTCTGTAAAGATTTTAAAAACACTATTCAACCCCCCTTTTAGTGTTTCCTGTGGCCCTAACAGAAAAGATGTTACCAGAAATACTTTTAAGTATTTGAGGATGTGTATCTGCTAAGACTCAACATTGTCTCCTCAGACATCTTTGCTGCTTCTATTGATCATCTTTATGGGTTCTCTTCCATGGCTTGTTTGGGTTTCCTTCTGGATCTTCTACCTCAGCATTTATTAGATGCTTAACCCAGGGTTAAGCTCTGATTCCAACTGTTAGAACCACAGGAAACACTAGAAGGGGGGTTGAATAGTGTTTTAATAATCTTTACAAATTTTCGGAAAACCTTTTAAAACAAGCAAAACTGATTTGAAAGTATTTGATCAACCTTCCGAAACTGGGAAGTTCAGCAACATGCTGATGCAACTCGGAATGTTGAATAAAAACCTTTTTGAAATGATTTTCTATTTAAAGAAAAGATTGTTTTCTGCCCAGAGTAATAAAACAACTTTTCTTTAACCCTCCTTGGTTAGCTTAAATAGATATCAATGGAAAGTAAAGAGGTAAGGGAAGAGAGAACTTAACACAGAGATTTATACTGGTTCACCCACTAACCAGTGAGCTACATTCAGTCCCAGGGCAAAACTCCACTGGATTTTCCACCAATCCCGCAAGATTACAAGTATTATTTTACCCCAGCCTCTCCAGGCTTAACATCAAGTATTCTTTGTTTTCAACTGCCTCTTCAGGCAACTCATGCAGTATTCTTTGCACATCTAGCCTCTCCAGGCCCAAACAAGTATTCTTTGTTCACTCAGCCTCTCCAGGCTGAACCGAGCATTCTTTATTCCACCAAGCCTCTCCGGGCTCTCAGACACTCAATAGTGTTTACAATTTAAACTAAGTTTAAGTTTCTGAGAAACATAAACTTAGGTTTTTCTTGTACAAAGAGATTACTAAGTGTAACTCAGGATACATAAAATGAATTCTAAGTACAAGGATAGGACAAAGATACAAGTGTATGAATTTAGGTTCAATCTCGTCTCTGAATGAGGGATAACTTCCTCAGAGAATTGGCTCGATAGGATGTTGAATTGAGCTTCAGCCGGTTCTCTCTTGGGCTTGACCATTGGCTTCCTTGGGCTACATTCTCGCCACTTCACTATGGGTTTGCCAATTCATATCTTGGAATTCATGGCCGCCAATCTTCTTAATCCTTCCTTGAGGCTATTCATATGTTCTGAAAATATAGCCGTTGAAGATTGCTTAGAATACCGTTGAGAAGTAATGATTAACGCTCTTGGAGCCGTTGTGAAATAACTTCTCTTTTGTTTATCTTTTGTCTTGAGCAGAGTAGGTGTGTAGGTTTGAATTAGTTCTGAAACACAACAGTTTGGCTCTTAATCTTGCTTGAGAGATCATTTAATACTTCAGCAGGTTAATGCTCCTTTTCTTTCTTCTTCTCTCTACAACTGGAAGTCTTTTGTCTGAATAGAGATAAGAACGTTAGACTTCTCTTTTGTCCCGTTGTGAGATCATCTTTTCTTCTCACTTGAGGTGCACGTTTCTGATAGCGTATTGCAGAGATGGTACATGAGTAGGTGTTGCAGCAGCGCTGACTCTATCTCTGACCTCTATTTGATTTTCTGCAGTAGGCTTCCTCTTTTGTGACGGGAAATGAAACTGTGCCAGCAAGACTTTGTTTTTATCTTAAAGCTGGTTCCACTAACTATTAAGGCTTTGCATAGACTTGAGTCTTTTAATGCATCATTCAGATTGACTCACAAGTCTTCAGAGAGTATTATGCCATTTAGACTTCAGTGGCTTCTAATTCTTCAGAGAGTTTGAAATGCCACATCATCAGAGAGCATGTGTTCAACAGGTTCAACTTTAGTACGCACATACTTTCAGCAGGTTGGATAGCTCCAGCATGATTTAGTTCTTCAACAGGGAGACGCTTTCAGCAAGTTCCTTTCTTCATCAGGTTGTTGCATTGTTCTTCCTTTAGTATGTCTTCTTTCTTCAGCAGGTTCCTTTACTCAGTAGGTTGCTTCTCTTAATCATATTTCTTTCTTCAGCGAGTTGTATTTGAGATTAGCAATCTCAGATTGATTCTTCCTTTTTTTGTGAGCTCTTTGGTGATCTTCGTTTCAGCTTGCTCAAATATACTTGCCCAATCAGAAAATGATTATTCATTGCTCTTTGCTCTTCTTTTGGTTGTTGATCTTCCAGAAACTCTGATGACTTTTTTCTTCAGTTCATCTTGCACAGTTGTTCTTCTGTTTCTTCAGTTCAGCAGGTTGATCATCTTAAGATGTTTGCTCCTACAGGATTCCTGAAATACAAAGGAAAATTCCTTTCTCAATAGAACCAGTTTCTATACAGTCTAATTTGTTAATCATTAAAACTAAGGATAATGAGTCTTGAATCTAATTTCAATTTCTTAAATTAATTCTGAGACTCAACAGAATCATCTTATATAATTATTTTATTTTATTTTTTAAATATAAGTAAAAGGTTTAATTGCACTTTTGGTCCCCCTAGTATCATCAATTTGCGATTTTAGTCTCCTTATTATTCCAAATTCGCGATGCAGTTCAAAATTTTGGTCTCTCTATACCTCCCAAGTATGTGTTAGAGGGACCAAAATCGCGAATTTGGAATAATAGGGGGACCAAAATCGTGAAAAAAAGTTGGGGGACCAAAATCGCGGATTGATGATAGTAGGGTACCAAAAGTGCTATTAAGCCTAAGTAAAAATTAAAATATTAAGAAGACAAATCATGACCATTTATTTCATAAGAAAAAATGACAATGTGTTCGAAAATTTTCCAAATAAAAAGTTACGAACTATTGGTTTAGACTTAATAAACAATAATTAGATTTCACATCATTTACACTCTAGAAAATTACTTTATGGAAGCAATTTTGATAAATTTACTTTGGCAAGCTAAATTTTGGAGGTGTTTCAAATGAAATTACTTTAAAAAATTACACTTTTGGAAGCTAATTTATTACAAATTCTTTTAAAATAAATTTCTAGAAGATTATTTTTTTTTCTGAATAGTGCTACCAACACACTCTCTAACACACTCTTTGCAACACAATCCTTGTGATTGAGAAGAGAGTGTAAAAGAGTGTGTTTCTAGCATATTTTTTTTGTGAGGAGAACACTATTTGACAGTGAAAGTGGAAGATATTTTTAAGAAACAAAAATAAAAAAAAAGGGGAGGGATGGGATGGGAAATGTAAAAAGGGGCCCAAAGAATAGACTTCACCTGATAGTGGAGCCCACGGGCTTCTTTCTTAGAATGGCCCAATCCGAAGTCTAAACTATGGGCTTTTGCCTGTCACTGTGTCTCTTGGAAGCTTGTGTGACTTGCAAATCTGCAATCAGCAATAATGAAAACAAGTGTGAGCACCGAAAGCTTTTGATTTGAAGCTGAAGACTGAAAAAGAAGCTAAATTTGTCAAACTCGAGATTTTTTGTCAAACAAACCACCAATCCGTAACACCTGGTACATTTTTTTTTCTATTCATCCCTAATTTTTAGGGTTCTGATAAATCCTCAAACCTCAATGAGCGAGTTATATTTCGAGTATGATCATTGTGAATTGAATCAGATTTGATTGATTTCTTTTCTATTTCTTGCCGTGGATTCTGAAGCAGTCTGTGAGCCATGAAAATGGATTTGATGTCTGGTTACAAGGTAAAATTTAACCATGCGTAGTTTATTGAAATTAATTTTGTAAAATTTATACTTTAAGATGTTCATGTCAGTCTTTGCATTCATTTAACAGTGAGCAACTCGAGGTTGTGGCAAATAATCCTTGTTTAGTAATTGGTTAATTTGTTAATTATTGTGCAGGGGGTTGTTGGCCTTGTTTTTGGCAACGAGAATTCTTCAAATGAAGATAGGTAAAATGTTTTTTTTTTAAAATAATATTCTTAAGGTTCTTTTGTTATGTTATACACACCTGTGTATGACTCCAGCAAATTCTGTGACCTTGAATAAATGTGATTGGAGACTTTCCACAAGTATCATTCATTTTCTGTCCATTCCTTGTCTCCGTTTCACTAAAGTGAGTGTATATCATTCTCAATTTGGTCATTTAACTGAATATTATGCATGTCTTGCATTCAATAGGTTTTCAAATTGATCAATATAAGGAGCATGTACTGGTTCTTAAGTAATATAAAATCTTCTTCCATCTTATTGATTATTTGAGTGCAATATGGATTCATTAGGGCTTAGGCATCTCAGACTGTTTTCCTATGCACCAAATAATTGAACCTTGCAATGTTAAAAATTTCAGTTTTCTGACATCTATAAGAAAAGATTACTCACAAGCATAGTACATGCTTTTGTAATTATGATCCTTTTTTATTTCTCTCAAAATATTCTCCAATGTCATTGTGAAAAAGATGCTGTGTTTTAATACAGTGGTGAAAGATTGCAGGAGAACTGTTGTATTTTGATCTGATGATTGTGTGTCATATGTTCCTGTGTCTTTATTCATTGTTGTGCTATCAGTTCATGAATTATAGCAGGTTAAATTGTTTTTTTAGTTGTAATGTTGTATGTTTAGTTATAATGTTTTGTAGTAAAAATAGAACACTTCATTTCAGTGTGTGTATATATATATATTTGTTATAATTTAATGTGGATAGTATTATTCAATATTCTATGTTAGCTTGGTTGGCCATGTATTTTACATTTTAATAATTCTGCTTCATGAGAATTAGGAATGCTAATGGTCTTCTCCTCTTCAATATCTGAATTATGATTGTTATAAATGTTTTTTGAATTATTTTCACTGCTTCTTGCTGGGGGCTGTTGGTTGATCCATATTATTGTTTGTTGAAATTAAATTTCATTGCTTTTTGTCTTCTCTCTCCTGCCTTGCATATTATCTTTTAGTTTTCAAAATATTTTCTTTTGGTATAATATATCAGTGCTGACTATTTTGAATTCAACAGTTTTTTACTTAGCGGTATTTTATAGTTTTCGACTATCTCAGTGTGGAATTTGTATTTCTTTTCTTTTAATCATCCATGGCTTGATTTAAATATTATATGCAGTATCTTATGCTTAGTGTTAGTGCCATATTCCTTCAATCCTTCTCATTGACTTGTCTCAATAGATACGTGGAGCGCTTGCTTGACCGGATAAGCAATGGTAAACTATCAGAGGACAGGAGAAATGCTATTACTGAGCTTCAGGCTGTTGTCGCAGAAAGTCAAGCTTTCCAGTTAGCATTTGGGGCAATGGGTACATCCTGTCTCTCAAACAAATTGTTTCAGTTTTTTCTATTGTTTTATGTAATATGTTTATGTATTTGCAGGCTTTCCTATAATGCTAAGCGTCTTAAAAGAAGAACGTGATGATGTTGAGATGGTGACAAAACATTCTTCACTTTTATGTCTACTACAGTCTAATTGTTTTTGCTTTTCTGTGTTATGCAATGTTTCAGATCATTAAGTTCATTTGTTATAAGAAAACAATAGATGAATAAAGAAAAAACTTTAAAAATGGAATGTGAGAACTTGCTTTTTCAATGGTTCAATTATTAAATTCATAATCCATTTCACTGTGATAAGTCTGGAATAGAATAGTCTTTCTTTGCTTTAGGACTATCTTTTTATAAACCAAATTTGTATTATAGTCAAATTTTACATTCATCTGTCACATTTAAAGGAATTTCCTGACTCATTTAGTATCTGAATTTCTGTATTTAGCTTAGAGCTTCTTCAGTTAATTTGATTACGGACCTTTTATGTTCTAAAATTTCTTTGTCAGTAATGCATGAGTTCTATGATATTCTCTTCAGTACCTTTATTTTTCTTAAATAGTTTCTTCTTTTTTTAAAGATATTTTAGATCGCCAATGCAGTACTCCAATAGTCAACTTAGTGTGTTGGGGAAGCATGTGTTGGAACTTGGCTGTCCTAAACTCATTTGGTGATGGACATGGTTCAGTTTGATTGTGAAGGTTTTTGTTTGTGGTTATTGAATGAAAACAGTTCATTATTACAGTCTTGCTGCTGCCATTCCTTGTTTCTCCATCAATCCTTTTTTTAAATGGATTTCTTTCCCTGTATTTGTACCATTTTCTTTTAATGTATCAAATCCCACTCCCAACAGTATGTTAATTATAAATTACTTCCGTGCAGGTTCGTGGTGCCCTGGAAACTCTTGTAAGTGCATTGACTCCTATTAATCATGCAAAGGGGTCAAGTAATGAAGTTCAGCCAGATTTGATGAATACTGATTTACTTTCTAGAGAAGCAGAAAGTATCTCTCTTCTTCTAAGTTTGTTGGTAAGAATTTCTTTACTAAAATTGTGGGATGTATTGTCAAGTATATCACTGAAAGTTTCCTTGCCTTCTAGCCTTATCCAAATAAATCATCAGATTTTCTGAGCCATTTTTCCTTTGGTGTACTTTGACAGGAAGAGGATGATTTCTACATACGATATTATACTCTGCAAATATTGACTGCCCTTCTCACTAATTCTCCACAGAGGTATTAGTTATATAGCCTCCATGTTGGTTTGATTCCTGAAATTGTTAAATCGTCTAGCTTGGAAAGCACGCTTGCTGACTTCCTCTTTAGGTTACAGGAAGCTATATTGACTATCCCTCGTGGTATAACTCGGCTGATGGACATGCTTATGGATCGTGAGGTACAAGACTTGAAAACTCTTATATTATCAGTAATCTTTTCAAACTTAATTATTGATTTTTTTATATGTCTACACAAAATATACTTGTTTAACCTTTTCACTTATAATTACTTGTTGATACTTAGTTGTTATTGATACCGGGAAAATGATCAAATTTTACCTTCCAGGTAATAAGAAATGAGGCCTTATTGCTTCTTACTCATTTGACCCGTGAGGCTGAGGTAACCATTTTGCTCAAGTAGTAATCTTTTGTCCTCACTTGACCTTTTTAACTTATTCTTTTTTATTATGTGGTAAAATTTTGTTATCTGAATAAATTTAATGATTATAGGAGATTCAAAAGATTGTCGTCTTTGAAGGTGCATTTGAGAAGCTTTTCAGTATCATAGAGAGGAGGGAAATTCAGATGGTGGTGTCGTTGTACAGGTGAGCTACATGATGTAAGATATTAATCTATGATTTTGGTTTGCTTGGAACCTGTAAATTTAAAACTGCCTATGTTGAAGAGCATATTACATAGGAAAGTTTTTTTTTAATAAAATGCATATAAAAAGTATGTTAATGGCATGTTATTCATGTTATACTAGCACGGGTTTTCAAAGAGCATTCCTGCTTCAATATCTAAGTATCATAAGCAAATAATATTTGTGAATCAATATGCACACAAATATTTTTATTAACATTTTTTGTTTCCAATACCCAATCAGATTATCTGATATAGATAAGGTAAATCAAAATAGGGAGAACAAAACAAAAGATGCAGAAATGAACCGTATAATGTAGTCAATTTCATATAATTTGGCATCTTTTGTTGATACTAGGTGTTGAAAATTGCATTTTTATTGTTGACCGAAGCTTTTATATTTAAATCTTATTTATGTCATTATATTTTGAGCATAATTGTACTTTATATAGCTTTTTGTCTAAATAATTATTTGGTTACTGTGCAGGACTGTCTTGAATTGTTGAACAATTTGCTTCGTAGCAATGCATCTAATCAGGTTTGTTAACTCTGTTGCGTTTATTCAGCTCTAAACCTGGTGCTGATTTCAATATGCATGGTTCAGGTACTACTACGAGAGACTATAGGACTTGATTCATTGATATCAATTTTGAAGTTGAGAGGAAGTACTTACACTTTTACTCAACAAAAGGTTAGATTCTTTCAATTTTTACTCTTAGTTTATGCTATTAGTGAGCCCTTATAGCTAACTCTTGTTATAAATATCATGCCAGTAGACAATCAATCTACTCAGTGTGTTAGAAACTATTAAATTGTTACTAAAGGGAGGTTCTGAGGCTGATCCTGGGAAAGATATGAATAAACAGGCAATAAGACAACTCTGGTTCAGGTTTGTCAAGAACTTAGTCTCATGATGATTGCATAAAATAGCAATCAGGTTCTGGTGATCTGATATTTTGTTTTATGGAATTGGTTGTAGAAAAAGGTATTGGACCATTTATGATATTAGGTATTGAAAGTCAATGGGTACCTGTTGCAGTTCGTTGTGCGGTAAGATAAACTTTCCTCTCACAATTTATTGATGTATTTACCTCTAATATAAATAATCTGTAATAAAGTCATAATTATTTTAATTGCGTATGTGTATATGTTTGTGCTTAAAGAAATTGCTTTTCTTTTCTTGCTTACATTATTAGCTTTCATTTTGTACATTACAGTTTTCACATGACATCTAGATATGGTTGTATATCAATGCTCTGTTTGATGATGAGAAGCAATGTCCTTGTAATTGGGTAATAGTAATTGTTGTTCTAGGCACATGTAAAATATTATGTCAAAAACAATTCTTGTCAATAAATCAGTTGAACTTGGAGTGTACTTGAGTTACAAAATGGTCAATGCATCCACTTTTGATTCACATACATTTCAGAAGAGCATTTTAATTTTTAGTTATGGTAGTTTAGTGCCATTTCCATTTTTTGTTCTACGGCATTGATTTACCCTTTTGTTTGTTTTCGTAATGTGTTTGTAAGAAATTTTCTGTTTTGACAAAGTATGAAGGGGTGCTGATTATTAAACTGTTGAACTCTATCTTTGTTAGGCAATGCGATGTTTGGTGATTTGATTGCTGGAGATTCGAAGAATCATGATCTTCTCGCTAGCAAAGTTCTTGGAGAGGAGCCACAAGTAGAACCTGCTCTGAATTCTATTCTTAGAATCCTTTTGAGGACTTCTAGCATGCAAGAATTCATTGCAGCTGATTATGTTTTCAAAAGCTTTGTGAGGTTGGTTATGCATATTTCTTTCTTGAATCTTAATTTTCTTAAAAGCACTCCTTGTCATCATAAATATTATAATTCAAGGGTTATTAGATTTTGATCAGTGCTCATTAATGCTTTTTACTACATATGTTTCATTTCTGTTTCTTTTTCCCCTATTTTCATTAACCTTATCTGAATCAGAAAAATGCTGATGGCCAATCAATGCTAGCGTCTACACTAATTCCACAGCCGTACTCCATGAATCATGCATTCCTTGAGGAGGATGTCAATATGTCTTTTGGAAGGTTTGTTTAGTTAGTGGTTCTTTAATGACTTCACTTATTTATTATATTTGATAGTGTGAGATTTTAACAATACAACAAATCCTTGTTTGTGTTTGTGTCCTAAATTATCACACTTTTGTTAATATGCTATCATGAATCAGTTCTTAGATCGTCAATTGTTTCTCTTTCAGCATGCTATTACATGGTCTTACTTTGGGTGAAAATGATGGTGATCTTGAGGTATGTGATAGTTTCTTTATATATTTCAGATTTGTATTGCAGGCTAATGCCAGTGGAGCTGTTGCTAGAAATTTAAATAAACTATTGTGTTTTGATCTTTCTTACCTGTACAATGGAACTCCATTTTCATGACTTTTTACTTATTGTGCTAGAATTATATGGGTAATATTATGTTATGGATGTAGACTTGTTGCAGAGCCGCTAGTGTTCTATCTCATATATTAAAGGACAATCTCCAATGCAAGGAAAGGGTATGCAAATAATTCCCCACTTCATTGTATTTTGAGCTTTATTCTGCAACCAGTTTTAGCAGAGTTAATGAGTAGAGTCCATTGGGGTTAGTTTTTATGCATAAATAATTTGTTTTATGAATAGCTCATCTTAAATTTTAACATGATTAAATTCTAATTTATAGATTTTATTATTTTATACTACTATATAAAGGCATTTTACCACATTGGTATTTTGCATCCAATTTCTGTTTTCCTCAAAACTCAAATTTTTGCTTTTACTCTTAACTGAAAAGAGAGGAGAAAATTGTCCAAACTATAAAGACCCTTGTCTTGCCTCCACTTCATACTCCTATACATGTATGCACAATTCAAAATATTAGTACTTATAAGTTGATAATTACTGCTTTTCTTTCCTTTTTTTGGGTTCTTTGTGCTGTTAGCCATAAGCTATTGGTCCCGTTTCATGTTTCTTTTGCACTAGCTGTTTTCCTCAAATCATATATGTAACGATAATATGAACAGTGAGATTAAGAAAAAAAAACAGAAATTTTGGTTGTGTTCAGATAAATCTTATGGAAAAAAGTTGCAGGTTTTACGAATTGAAATTGAGGCACCAATGCAATCTTTAGGAGCTCCAGAGCCACTAATGCATCGAATGGTGAAATATTTGGCCCTTGCTTCTTCTATGAAATCCAAAGATGGAAAGTCTAGTACGTCAGGAAATTCTTATGTTCAAGCCATTATCTTGAAATTACTGGTTACCTGGCTAGCAGATTGCCCCAGTGCAGTGCAATGCTTCCTAGATGCTCGACCCCACCTTACTTATCTTCTTGAGCTAGTTTCAAATTTGTCAGAAACAGTGTGTATAAGGGCTTTCTCGGCAGTTATCTTGGGTGAATGTGTGATCTATAATAAATCCACTTATAGTGGAAAAGATGCATTTGCTATTGTTGATACAATAAGTCAGAAAGTTGGGCTTAGTTCATACTTTTTAAAATTTGATGAGATGAATAGAAGTTTTGTTTTTGCTAGCGTGGAGTCATCCCTGACCCATAAATCATTCACTAGATCTTCAGCAGCTAGCATGGCAGATATTGAAGATGTAGATGAGAATGATTTGTCAGAAAAGAAAAATATGGACCATCCAATTCTCTCTTCAGTCTTGGATTCTTACTTTGTGAATCTTGTCAAAAGATTGGGGGAAAATATTAGAGAACAAATTGTGGAGGTTTATAGTCATCCAAAAATCCAGGTGGCAGTAGTGCCGCCAGAATTAGAGAGAAGAATGGTGAAAATGATGGTGAGTATATAAAGCGGCTGAAAGCTTTTATTGAGAAGCAGTGCTCTGAGATACAGGTATTATTTGTACTTATCTGTTCCTCTTAAAATATTCTTATGAGGATAAATCATCAATCTGTTCTTTTTAGGTAGTCCACCTTATTGTAATTAGGAAGGTACAGGTTAAATGAACTGAAATTGTGTGGTTTTTAACTGGCATCATCATTTGTTCAAAGTGAAATGGTAGGTGCGCATGATAAGATTACAAATATCATTCTTATCAAGTATATTATGATGTACTGATGTTGACTTACATCTTTGTTGATTTGTTCGGTGAGTGAGGTTTGTTTCTGGGTTTTGTTAGTTAATCCATTATGGTCTACTAATACTAATACCTTAGTGTATTAATAGTGATTAGTGATTACTTTGACATGTTTATCCCATGAATGTGATGGAGAGCCCATTACAAGAATAGGAAGTATGTAGGACTGTAGGAGCCGTACACAACAAATATCAACATAGGATGTGTGGTTTGACTATCCTTGATATGTATTTGATTTGTTGATTCTTTTCTATTCTCATCATATCAGGATCTTGTTGTTCGAAATGCTACTTTGGCTGAAGACCTGGCTAAGACAGGTAGTAGTTTCCAGTCTGAGCAAAGAGCGAGTGGGGGCTCAGACAGAGTCCAAATAGAGACACTCCGTAGAGATTTCCAAGAAGCGTGTCAAAGGTTGGAGATGCTTAAGGCAGAAAAAGACAAAGTTGAATCTGAGGCAATAATGTATCGGAATTTAGCTGGAAAGATGGAAGCTGATCTAAGGAGTCTGTCTGATGCCTACAATAGTCTTGAGCAATCTAACCTCCAACTGGAGAATGAAGTGAAAGCATTGAAGAGAGAAGGGCATTCAACATTCCCAGATGTGGAGGCAATAAAAGCTGAAGCGAGGGAAGAAGCTCTGAAGGAGAGCGAGGGTGAACTGAACGATCTGCTTGTATGCCTCGGGCAAGAACAAAGCAAGGTGGATAAGCTTAGTGCTAGATTGCTGGAGTTGGGGGAGGATGTTGACAAACTTCTTGAAGGCATTGGAGATGATGTTGGGGTTGCTGAAGATGGCGAAGATGATGAAGACACTGAATAATAGATTTTCATATCTGCCTCACTTTATACTTTTCATGTTGAATTGTACAGTCTAACACAGTCTATGGAGAGTGAAGCAGAACGAATATTCCATGGTTGGATTTTAAATTATGATTCCTTCTGGACCTGTTTCTTGCTGGTTTTATTTTGCAATATTCAGGGGTGGTGAAATTGTCTCTCATTATTTCATTTTCTTTTCTTTCTCTCTTTAGTGTTAACCAATCAAATTTGTGAACATAATTTAAAGGTCACTATTTGTATTCTGTTTATATTTTTAAATGAGGATTCTGTTGCTACTGTATACAACTTTTTTGTTATGTTCTAGTTGTTGGTATTGTTATTTCAGTTTTTCTATCATGTGCAATATTGCACAGGATAATAAATCAAAGTGGAAAGGTTTTATTAGAAAATGCAGCTATCACAACCTTCAATGCATTGGTAATATCAAATGTTACATTTCCTAATAAAACCTTTTTACTTTTGATTTATTATCCCGTGTAATATTATACAGGTTAACAAAACCGTTATTTTTTTATATATGTGCAGTTAACTATTAATAATGTGTTCGGTAAAACTAGCTGAAAAGCTCGCTTAAAGCTTAAAGCTTAAAGCTAGCTGAAAGCTGAAAAGCTATTGAATGTGTTTGGTAAAACTAGCTGAAAATGGTAAAATGACATATAAGGACAATATTAATTATTAAATAATGATGATAGGGGTGGTTGAGGGCTAAACTTGTAATTAATTTTCATCTAGTGGCTGAAAATTGGAGTTTTTTTTTTAAAAAGCTACTCGAAGTACCTTTTCAAGAATGCTAGTAGCTACCCAAAAAAGCTACCTTACCAAACACAACTGAAATAGTTTCAGCTACTAATTTCAGCTTTCAGCTAGCTGAAATGGCTTATCAACACACTCTAAACTTGAAAAAAAGAGAATAAAGTTTAGTTCATGCGCTCTTTATGCTCAAGCCCTCAACTTTTGGAGCTTTCAAATAGCATGGTCCTACCTTGGATAATTTTCCTTTTCCTCTATAACTATAGCACGTATGACCAATATTTGTAATTTCAATCACCAAAGATTGTTATTTGATTAAAACAAATCCATAGATAATCTGTCTCCGAACTACCATAGATTTTGTCACTGTAAACATGAAAATGAAGTAATACAATAAAAATAATATGTTCATGATCACAGGGCCTTAAATTTATAAATTCTCCAAACAATAAGTGAGGATAGAAGCTTATAAAAAAAAAGTGAGGATAGAAAAATGAAAAAGTTCCATGCTCTTTTTCATAATTCACAAAGAAGTAAACTTGTATTCAATTCTGGAAGTCTGTCTTGATAAGAATGGCAAAGAAAAAATTGGTGTGATGGTTTCTCTTTTTGCTAACCAAGCTCTTCAGAAGCAGTTTCGACTTTATAGGTTCAAAGCGAATAAAATACTAGCTTAAACACTAGCATCTGAGCCATTGTTCAATAAAGATATGTTCATAGAAGTAATCTTACTTTTTACTGTTGCATCAAAGCATTGCCAATTTCCATTCGCTGAAGAATTTCATTAACAAACACATTGAAAAATTGCCAAGATATTTGACACTCAACATATAGGATAATACTATAAGAATTTCCATGGTATCAAGCAACTGAATTGGAAGAGGCATCCCTGAATTATTGTAAAGTGGCAAGAATAAATGTTCATATCTCTGATGCTTTTTGTTATTATGGTATCAGCATGATATTCATGCACAGCTGATTTCTGTCTTTGGGGTAATGTATGCCTATGAATAAGAACTAGACAAGAAAGTGCATGTACACTATACAGTGTACACCTAATTAGGCCACTGAAGTCCATACATATAAATCTCCATTGACTGCATCAACTAGGTGTCAGTGAAAGCCATAAAGAACCTTGCGAGGGTCTAATTGTCCACTGCAGTAGCTTGATAAACAGTAGATAACTCCTGATAGCCCCTCCATTCTTCAGAGGGCTTCAAGAGAATAGGGGTATCAATAGCTGCAGAATTCACACATATCATGATCTTGTAATCATCATCTCCCAAATCAGGGAGAGCCTTGGCCTTCCTGTCCCAGGGATTCCATACCACTGCACTCTCATTACAAATTAATAAAGTGAGAAATACTGGCTTATTTGTATCAAATGTAGATCAAAATAACAAAAAATATATATGATGAATGTGAAGGCCAAATAGATACATTGCCATACAAAACTTCTATCCTTAACTATTACCAACCTGTATCTGGCAATGCATTCTTCTGTAGTACAAAAGTTCTTTTCTTCTCATGGTCTATGATGGCAATTTTATTTGGGCTGCGCAAGTACACCCTGTCTGTCTGCAAGGTAACCAAAACTATCCTTAGAGAAAATCAAACATGAGAAAATCAATCAGAATATATTGCCATACATATAGATATAGACTAAGGATCCACTTATTCCAAAAGTATGGTCCAGTTTGGATTAACTTCTAGCTTATGGGAGTTTTTCAAACTGATATAAGTACTTAATGAGAAGTTTATCCAAACTGTCCCTTTAAGTACTTTAAAAGTTCTTACAGAGAACTT
Source organism: Sesbania bispinosa (assembly GCA_026901365.1). NCBI lineage: Eukaryota > Viridiplantae > Streptophyta > Magnoliopsida > Fabales > Fabaceae > Sesbania > Sesbania bispinosa. The sequence goes on from QLOH01000527.1 coordinate 542,308, forward strand.
AAATGAGGAAGCTTTTAAAAAAGTTTAGGTTCATGGACTAATTTTAACTTATGTAGGAAGTTATTATTTTGAAAACTCCTGGTTATTGCAAGATCATTTAAACTTTTCTTTCCCTTTAAGTACTTAAGGAGAAGTTTATCCAAACTGGCTTTATCTCTTGTTGAACGTACTAGTTACTCTGCTTAATAACTTTAGAAGTGTGTGCTTCTTGAGAAAGGTCTATGCTTATGATGTTAGTTTTGTCAGCCAGTGAGAAACCTCCAACCAATTGAAAGAATGGAGCAGAACATGAATTTATACCTCACCATCAAACGTAATTGCATCTGCCTGCTCTGTGAACCTTGATCTGTTCATCAGATTGTCAAAGTAATCAAGTGTCTCTAATCCCAATTCGCACTTCACTGCAGATTCATTCAACCTCTCTTAAAGACATTATTTAAGCAAGATCTTTCAAACTAATCTGCTTGAGTCATATCAGCCATAGGGTCCAAAAAGACTCCTATGGCATGATGATCTAATATTAAGTTCAAATGAACAAAATTAGTGGAGATTAAAAACTTTGGCAATACAATTGCAAGAAATCAACAATGATGATTTGAAACTTTTTAGGCATCATCTTAGAATAAAGAAAGCAGCTAATCGATTCCAAATGTAAAATGCACACCTGATATCTGATACTGATAAGTAGTTGCATAGTGCAAATGCAAAAGAAAAGGCTTTATTATCAGTGTTTCTGACTCGGGGAATCAGAATGAGCTTGCCAGCACTGAGAGAGATGCGAAGCCTCAACTCAAAACTGCAGAAACAGCAAGAAAAATATGTATATAGGTTTAGAAATCTAATGGTTCCCTTCAAAAAATACTTTATGTTTAAAGAGTACTCTTTCAGGTCCTATTTATAAGATCTCTTTCATGTCATATTAAGAAAACATGTTTTAATGCATTGATTTTTAAAAATCTCCTTTAACTACCAAATCTACCCCTATTTAAAATCAAACTCTATTCAATCTCTCACATTAGCCAGAACCAAATCTTGAAAACTACACAGGTTCATTAATTATGAGGGCTAAAGATGGAAATAAACTGATAAATGATTTTAAAACTTTGTAAAGGGTCTTATAAAAAGGACCAAAACAAGATTGTGTCATGAAAAAGACCCAAGGGAGTAGGATGGAAATGAAAAAAAAAAAAAAGAAGGAAAGCACAGTTTGAATCCATACCTACGGGGTGTCTTTAAGTCATTTCCTGTTGATTTCAATATCAGATCCACAGATGACTGATTGTCTAATGGGGGTAGAGGTGAAGGGTCCCTATCCAATGACCACAATCTGTTTCTTGCAAATCCATGGTGTTCAAGTAAGCCATGATCACCAAACTGCAAAAGAAATTGTAGTTGAAAATTTAGGACTAACAACAAGGACATAAGTTAATATGTTGCCACCAGTGTGATGAAAGTAAACTAACCTTACAAAGCAAGCTGATATACCTCCTCTGATTGCTTTATGCTGTTTCCAGCTAGCCTGTTCAGTAAAAAATCCCCATAAATACCATTAAGTATACATAAAGTATCCTAGTAAATGAAAAAATTCAAACAAGGCAACTTAATAAACTGACAACTTTAACTGAGTAGAGCAAAAGCATGGAAGTCACATCCTTATTTTCTTATAAGAATTTCAAGTCAAATTAAACAAAGAATATGATGATAATTAACAAGAAAATTGAACATCAATGAAGTTTCAAGATTGGCCATATCCATAATTAGAGAAAGAACATGAATTTAACTAAAAGAACTAATTTTGCTTTTGGCTGTTGTGCTTTTTATAGAAAGTTTTTAAAATTCAAATAACTACTGACTTTGAATGGACTACAAGTTATTGAAACTGGAAAGCATCTTGTGCACAGACACACCATAATGGCTCTTAAGTAAAAAAATGAAGCAAGAACAATATTCTTTACCTTTCTGCTCATAAAAAGCAGTTCTTCCTTCCGTTGATTCTTCCAAGAAATAATCTGTCCTCCATACAGAAGCACCTGAAACCATATATTTCAAACGGTTGAGATGAGAACTACACAAAGTGAAATTATCACTTCCATATGAGATCAATATTGTTAAACCATGGTAATTTTTATTTTAAAACTAGAACCATATTGGTCCAAATAAGTATTGAATATAGAAATTTATGTTTGTCAAATGATAAGGATTGTACCACAGCCTAAACATAGATTCTGTATTCTGAGTTGTGAGCACTGAGCACTAAGCCACTGAGTGATTTAGACCAAAGATTATTATTGAAGTCCAAAGATATTGCAAACTTAGAGCTTCTATAACCTATTTCTGAAGTTGATCATAAGCTACAAATCCATAATTAACAAATCAAATTCAAAGCATAATATGAGACTGAGCATAAAATATCATGCAGGGATGTTCCATTTTTCCAACACAAAAAACCCTTTAGATCATAAGAAAAAGAAGAAAAAAAAAATGCTGAAACCAACCTCTGCTGATGAACCATTTGGCTCAGTCAATATAATCCGAGGCAATCCATCTTTGTCCTGAAATATATTCAACGGCATCTGTGTTGGCTGTTGCAGCCTTGCTCTTAAGCTACTCACAAATGGGTTCACTTTCACTCTGCTCCAATCCAGCTGCAACCAATCAAACCAAAACAGATTTCACTTTTTATCTGCACCAACCAACCACCATAACATGAACAAAAGAGATATATTACTTAAAATATTGATCACCATGAACCCTTTTGCAGAACAAAAAGACCATTTAGAAATGAGTGAGATTTTCAAGCAGAAGAAAGCAAAAGAAGAAATTTCCTATTGAATTCTATGAAAAAAAATAAAAAATACAAAAGGGTTAGCGTACTTTGGTGGCTATCTTTTACTATAATAATATGAACTCTTTATCAGTTTGGAGTTCCAAGAGGCAGAGCCAAGAACTCTGTGTTTCTTCAAGAGACCATGTTATGTAAGGTTCTCTATGGTATATATAAAGCCTGTTATGGATATAAACCGTGAAGCAGAAAAGTGTGACCATGGTTAACGTTGAAGTTGGAGATATCCAACAGAAATCAACTATGCTTAAGATTCTCTGTTCCTTGTGTCTCTTTCAAGAGTTAAACGTCTGAATGTTGGACTCTGGTTGGTCCAGCTGGTACACATCACCAATATTTTGTCACTTCTTTGCCATGTCCCTTGTATCTATTACTATTACTATGATAAGTGTCAAAATTGAAATATGTGATAATATTTTTGTGTTAATTATCTTTTATTATTAGAGATAATCCTCTTCGTGACTTAGTCATAATTGAGACTCATTAGTTATTACCTATCTCCAAGAATTTGTTTAATGAGGATCGAATTTAAGAGCTCAACCTATGATGCAAATTATGAACGGTGGTGCAAATTACATAAAGTTGATGAAAATTAAATCAATAATATTGGATAGGTGGTATTAATTAATGGTACATGTTCTGTATAGATGATGTCAAATCACCCTCCCATCATGGATCATTAAGGACGGACCTACCTTCCTACACTAACACCAGCTTAGCATCAGCCTAATAAGATGCAATAGACCAATATCATTAATTGTATCATGTTTAACTCCTATATCAATCTACCATCTAATCGCCTTTAATCAAAAGTTTAAGATGTTTCGCGTTTACCCTAAACTCTAAACCACCATATAAATAGTTGAATTGTGTTAAGAAACTTAAATTTGAGTTTGGTTCATTACTTTTCAATGTGAAAACATACTTACACTAACTAACATCAATTAATAACAATCCAGTATAGAAAATATTCTTACATGACTGTTTCAGTTTGGACCTTATGCAAACTATTTAAATCCTTCACCATTCTCTAATCCCAGTGATTTATTTTATTTGTTTTTTTATTGTTTATCTTCCTATGCCAGCATGGCATAGGAAAGTTTTACAGATTTAACATTTTTATATTTTGTAAGCACATAATAGTTGTATATAGGGGTTCCTATCTGCAACTTCCTGCAAACTAAGATGCAAATATGCTTTTGATTACTACTCCATCTCCAAGATTACCTCCTGGTAAAAGCACTATTATGCACATCGATATTATTTGTGAAAGATATTATTAATTAAAAATTAGTATTTTGGTTTGGTGCGGTAGAGTCCAAAGGTAAGGTAGAAGTTGCTTCTATCTACGAATTTGAGTGGACAGAAGAAATTCTTGAAAAGACAAATGTGGGCCTTAAGCATCCCCATCTTAAATACTCCTATTTGCTGCATAACCTTACATAGGAATGGAAAATGACTTAGGAATGTAATGTTACAAACAAGTTTACCCTATGACATACAAGGGCGGTGAAGTGACCTAAGCATATATGGAAGCATATGTTCCACACAGCCACAGGAGTTTGTCAATTTCATGCTACAGAAGAAAGTTCCAAAGAGAAAACTCGTGCTTTAACAATTAATTACCACCACAAGTTGGCAAGTGTAATGAAGGATTAGACGATGGAACTTAAAGTGTGAAATGAGAGGTCCATGTTAAATATGAAACCAACCTTGAAGAGATGAGATTCTTTGAATTGCTTTGTCTTTTTAAACTCCAAGCTATCAAAACAAACATATCTAGCTATTCATGTTTTCCCCAGCTACATATATACTTCTTGTGATGGATATTCGATCATCTTTCACTTTTCAATCCTTCTCAGCTTTTATTACTCACTAGTTTAGGATTTTGTTCTCATGGACTGATCAAGTCCATATTTGATAGATGAAAATTTAATTTAGGATTAAACACAAAATTGAAAATTTTTAAGAATAGAAAATATATTTTCCTGTAATTTATTAGTGAATCTTAATATGAAGAAAATTTTTTATACGCTCATGGATTAATTTTTTTTCCTTGCTTATATAGTAATATAGTATATATCCATTGCTATTACATTTACAACAATAGTTCAAACCTTTACCTTACTACTTATATTATTGACTAGGAAAGTGATGATGGATTTTATCTCTGCAATGTTATTAAAAAAATATTAAATGAAAGTTATGACTACTATATATAGAGAAAGCCAAGAGTGAATACAAAATTGCTTTCCATACACTCACACTACACTTTTTACTCTCTCTCCTACTTTTAAGTTTTTTTTTCTCTCTTTTATAGCACTAACTTGTTTTATATTTTATATTTTTTATTTCTTTTTTTACTGTTTCATTTACCTCTATTATTACATAAAAAATATAAAATATAGATTAAAAAAAATAAAAAACGTGTTAATTTACATTAAATTTATTGTATTTTTTTCAATATACCATTTATCTTTCAATTTTATTCATTTAAATTTTCACTTATTATTTTCTCTTATTAAGAGTAAATGTAGAACACATAATTAGTATTCTCTTCAACTTATAAGTGTAACGGATAAATAGAAACAAAAAAATCTTCAAATGGAATAGATAAATAGGAATGGAGGTTTTACTTTTTTTGTTTTTGACAATGGTAGCGATGGATTACTACTACTTAATATTATTATTGCTTAATACCAACACTCTTTGTTCTTATAACAACACACCTATTTATTTAAAATCAATTTAAAAACTTTAGAGAAAGTCCAACATTACTTTGTACTGACAACAACGCTCATAGAAATTTGCTCCCACTCTTTATATTCATATTTTTTAATTAAAATTATGAAATTTATAATTATGTTATTTTCATCTACTTGCATAAAATTATTGTTTTACATTTGATTCATTGTATGTTTATTAGAGTAATTTTAAAAGTTAAGTTATTTTTTCAATTATAGGTTTAAAGTGATTTTATGAACCCACGTATCCTTCACGAGAGGTGTAAGTGCTTAAGTTTAGTGAATATATTGATAATTGGAGCACTTTTAGCTTTTAATTGCATTGAATTGTAACTCTAATCACCTTTTAATTTGTTGAATCTCAGTTACTGTTAGCTTTAGTTTATTTTGGAATTTGAGATTATTTTTATCTTGGTTGTGACTTTTACAGAGATATATAAAAGTTGTTGAGACTAGTTAGCTTAAAGGAAGCCTAGAAAAGAAAATGGAATTTTGAAGCATCAGAGTCCTCACTCAAGCGAAGGAATGCCTCGCTTGAGCGAGGAAGCCCAGAAACAAAAGGATTCCGCTTGCTACTCGCTCAAGCGGGAATTTTTCACGCTTGAGCGAGATTATTTACTCATCACATTAGGTTTCTTCTCGCTTGAGCGAGAGAAAAGTTCCGCTCAAGCGAAACTATTTTTAGACTTGAGGCGTGATAAAAGAAAAAAGAGGGAACTTTTGGAAGGTATTCTATTCTCTCTTTATTTTTGGCTCTCCTTGGCAGCTAGGTTCTTGCAAGAAAATCTAGGGCAACATTCCTTCTCCTCCCCATCATTTCATCATTTTGGGTTGCTAGCTACCATGAGTGGCTAGTCTCTGCATCCGGGGACTGAATGTAATCTTTGAACTCTGAAGTATTCCGTTTATTTTCTTGTATATTCACTTCCATGAACATTGGTAGTTTCATTTTGTACTTCACACTTGAATCTATAAATCATTAGTTTCTTGATTTCAAAACTAATTTTTAACTGGAAAGTATTGCTTGGATTTCGTTTTAAACGTAACTACTCGATAAGTTGTTCTTTTAGGAATAGATATCCATTTATCGATTGCTTTTGTAACTTGTTCTTAATGCTGGAATATTTGTTTTATACTTAAGGAATCGATATTTAAATAAATTATTCTTAAGAACCCTAGGTTTGAGGAATCAACTTAAGAGATTTGGTGTATTGCATCAATGTTAATGGAACATGTTCTATACAGTAAACTATCAGAATATATAGGAGGGAGAATGATATATGAAGTTCAATCCCATTTCACAAACACAGTTTTACTACCTTTATTTAATATTACAACCGTCTTATTTCGTTCTAATCAACAATCAACATGACAATGGAAACATCTTATTGTAAATATATTTAGTGAACCATATTGCCGAGAATTAATAGTAGTTACGAGTTCCTCGTGGGTACGACAACCCTTTTACTCTATTATACAAATGATTTTGGTACGCTTGACAGAGATCAACAAGAGGCAATCCTGCTCCTACCATGAACATATTTTTAAATTTATAATCATGGGAGCAATGGTTTTGAAACAATTTGACATTTGTATATATTATTGCTACTTGATACCAACATTGTGTACTTACTGCAACACTCCTAACAATCTACCCATACGCATTATATAAGCTATTTTATTTTGCTTTCTTTTTCAACACAAAAAGGATAAGAGCTACATTTTATCTCTCTATTTTATTCATTTATTATCTCTCTATTAAGTGTAAAAATAGAAAAACGTAATTAATACTCTTGAACTTCTAAATGCAAGAAATAAATAAAAACAATTTCTTTTTCAAATAGAATAGATAAATAGGAGGGGAGGTAGTACCTATATTGGGGTGGATTCTTTAGGCCGTTGAAGCAAATTGGGATCAAATATCACAATTAGCAATTAGACGAGGAGAATGCACTTATGGTTAAGTTTGCATATATTAGTGGTTAATTATTCAACCAAAATGGTTAAATATAAATATCATACAAAATAGTTAAGTGAGAGTTGATATATAGTTAATTATATATACTTCTTATTTGGTTAAAGCTAAAGTTGCCTTAAATAATTGTCAAATTGATAAACATTTAACTTCATTACAATTGAATGCAATAATGAGCCATGTGAACTGATGGATCAAAGTGAGATCATATATATTATAAATAGAAAAGTTTACATTTATAGTTAAATATCTATGTACAAATATGATTATTTATTATACCAAATCGGTTAATTACAAGTAACACAAAATGCGGTTAAGGATGAGTTTGTATGTGGTTAAACGGATTGCTCAGTTAACATTGATCGAAGTTACTTTAATTAATTGTTCAAAATTACACACATTTAACTTTTAGTAAAATTTAACGTATGAATTATTATTATATGATGGTTTTTTTGGACTGATGTAGTAAAATAAGATCATATCATAACTAGAATTTAAAAGAAATGAAATTTATATTGATGGTTACGAAAGTGTACATTTGTGGTTATTTCTTTTACTAAATTGGTTAATTGTGTAAAACACATAAGTTGGTTAAGTTTGAGTCTTTATATGGTTAACTACGTTATCTAATTGGTTAATATACTAAAATTAATTTAAATGTTCTTCAAGTTGATAAATACTTAACTTTTATTGCAATTGGGTGTAAAGGTCATTATCGTTTTTTTACAAATAAGGCAGTGGGATTTGAACCTAAAACCTCGTGCCAAACTATCCAAATCCCCCAACCACTAGGCCGACCCTAGCAGGTTAAAGGAAATTGTCATTATGGTTTCACATATAAAGTTACCCACATACAGTGAAGAATTAATCTTTATTATATAACATTACATATTTTAGCATTGTCACTGTATATTTTGGTAATTTAACTACTAATATTGTTAACTTAATCACATTTCTACATATTTTTAACCACGATATTTCTTCACATGTGAATTATACTTTAGTAATATTTTAACCACTAATATTGTTAACTTAACCACATTCTACATATTATTAACCATGGTAGATTGTTTGGTCTCACACAAAGTCTTGATCTTCCTTTTCGTGCCACGCGTTTTTTGCTTTGTGTGGATTTTTTTTTATCTAGATTGGACTTTTTCAGTTGGCATTTGCTCAATCACTTGGCTTCAACTTTTGATTTTTTAATGGGTGTTGTATGTTAATTTGATTGGTATATTTTGTTGGTAGCTATTTGGTGTTTATTTGGTTCATGGTCTTTTATTTTTTTCTATTTATCTGTTATGTTTAAAAGTTGAAGAGAATTTTATTATGTTTTTCAACTTTTACTCTAATAAAAGAGGTAATAAGTCAAGATATAAATGAATAAAATAGAGAGCTAAATGGTATATTGAAAAAAAAAATTAATGTAAATCAACACATTTATTATTATTTAAGAATTTAATAAGTATATTATGTCAATGTAAAAAAGTTTTACATTAACATCCAATGATGTGTTGTCACATCTTTTAATGATTTTAATAATACATGAGGTGTTATACTCATTAAATGATGTGATAATACATAATTAGATGTTAGTGTAAATTTTTTTACACTGACAATATATAGTAATTAAACTCATTTTTAATCTATATTTGTAATAAAAAACAAATAAATAAAAATAACGGTATAAACATGAAAAATATAAACCCATAAACAAAAAAAGATTAAAAAAAGAAAAAGGACAGAATGAATGGCGAGTGTAAATATAACACCCTAATTTCTAAACTCAGAAATAATGTCCGTTGGAGACACTATCCCTGAAGTTCTTGAAATCATTATGTTAAATTTTCGATATCGTCACACATTAGTTTAAACTTTCAAACGATTAGCTTAAGCAATTTCAATACAACATCAATTTCATAAATAATAGTAAATCTTACTTAACTTAGGGAAGAATCCACACTTGAAGAAGTGTGGTTCAATGAACTCATACCGGAAATCCGACAGAGTCTCCCTAAAAACCAGACTAATACCAGAATTCAGCTTAACCTGAAAGTCAGCAAAACCAGTATATTTCAATATTTAAACCTATCATAACATTAAAACTAGGCCTCAGTGACCAAATAAGGAATAATTACATTTATACAATATACAACATTAGACCTAAATGAATAACCAAATAACAGCTACAAATACATTAGGAAATAATCCTATTAATGAATCTTCCAACAGAAGTAAGATTCAGCTCTATCCTCACCATAACTGCCTCAACGTCCCTAAGGTACCTGCACAACTAAAGTAAATCCCCGAAACGTGGGGTGAGATAATAATCTCAGCGAGTATAACTAAACATGAATAAAGTGTGAGGGAAGATCAACGTAACTAACTAATATGAAGCCAAATATCATACTCATATTCATATCAAATAAAGATAATTAACATAACATATTCATAAACTTAATACTCAAATCATTATAATGCAATAATCATGCAACTCACTGCTGTGCCCAGCAGGCATGAACTTATTACTGAAACTGGAGTTAGACCTGAGCGCAGACTACGGGAAACGTCTTTCCTGGGGACGTATCCCACCCATTACTGGACCGAAGTCATGTTTTACTTAGTTTGCTTAACTTTTTACTCATAGCGCGAAGGCCGGCTTATATTACTCACGGTCGAAACAGGTAAACATGAATTGATAACCCAAAACTAGAATTTCAAGCAATTCTAGTGTTTCGAAACTTTCGTAAGTTTCGTAACTTCGAAATTCGAGGGATTATAATCAATTCCTAACATAAATTACTCAAAGTATAAACTTCATAAATCCAATCAAATTAACTAAATAGAAAGGGGAATCGAAGGGTAAGGTTCATGCATTGAACATTTCATCAATTTCGTAATCTCGCTATTTTCGTAAATCTCGCTACCCTAAGGGTTTTTAATAAAAATACTAACTAACTACTCAATTTCATGCATACATTACTAAACTAACCACAAATATGATATAGAAGATGAATTAAAGAGTAGGGTTCATACATTGGGGAGAAATCACACTCAAAGGGGTAAAGTGGGTGTGTGAGTTAAACTCACCAATCCTTGAGAATCAAAGGTAGAATTGAAGATTGAAGTGTTTCACTTGATGATTCTAGCTCCAATTCCCTTTTTAAGCTCCCAAATCAGCTTTCTCTCTAAGACCACTCTCTCTAAAACGCGTGAAGGAAGAAGAGGAAAATGAATAATATAGATTTTGCATGTCCAAGTATTTATACTGGACAGCTGGTAATCGATTACAGTAATGCTGTAATCGATTACCATAGGTGAAAATTACACTAGAAAACGTTTCTGGGAATCTGGTAATCGATTACAACCCTTGGTAATCGATTACCAAAACCTCAGTCCTCAGGTAATCGATTACGTAATCGATTACATAAAATTCATCTCTCGGGTAATCGATTACAAACCCGCTGTAATCGATTACCAAAAACTCAGCTCTCAGGTAATCGATTACAACCTGTGAGTAATCGATTACCTAAAAACTAGCTCTCGGGTAATCGATTACAACTCCTCTGTAATCGATTACCAGAACCCTCATTCCCTAAGTTCACTAAGTTAAAACTTAAAACTTGGTTTTGATACTTGAGTTTAATCCATATCTCCTTAAATTACCTTAATTCCTCAACTTATATTCCCTTAATTACTAATACATAACCCTCTTATTTTCAACCTAATAAGTTATTAAAGTTCCTAATATGCGGGATGTTACATTCTACCCCCTTTTAGTAATTTTGACCTAAAATTTGTTTAAGGAAGCAGAGATTAAAGACTACCTCAAGTAAAAGTTCTGGAAGTCGATCCCATAAGCCCGGTGAAATACATTCCAGAATCTAGAAATGAACCCAGTGTCCCTATCTGATATGATGTTAGAGGGAATGCCATAGAATCTGACAATCTCCCTAACATACAAATCTGCTAATTTTCTAAGGGAAAAGGTACTCCTAACTGGTAGGAGGTGAGCTGACTTAGCCAGTCAGTCCCCATTCACCCAGATGGCATCAAAACCAGCTTGGACTCGAGGCAAACCTATCACAATGTCCCTAACTATACTCTCCACTTCCACTCAGAGATTTCTAATGGTAAAAGGGTTCTTAATGATTTAGATGTTCTATATTGACCTGCTGACACACTAAACACTTAAAAAACATAATCTACTATATCACTCTTCAAATCCTGATACATCTTGGTAGAGCCAGAATGTACAGAAAACTTACCTCTATTAGCTTCCTCTAACACCTGCTGCCTGAGGCTACCCCCTTAAGGACACAGACTCTTCCTTGAAAGAGAATCATCCCATCTTCTGATTCGGAAAACCCTAACTGTTGTCTCTTCTCTTGGAGGCTTGAGTCCAAACTCTGAGTCTCCTGATTAGAGCTCTCAGCTCACTGATGATCTCAATTCTATGAGGTCTGACACTATACTCTCCAATTGTTACACCTAAACTTAGGTTCCTGAACTTCTCTAACAAACTCATTTTATGTATCTTCACGAAAGACACATGAAGAGATTCTCTACTCTATTTGGTATACTTGGTTGGTTTGGTTAGACAACATCCTTGATAAAGTCTAATCATAGAAAAAGATTTCACAAAACAACTAAGTAAGGATCCTAATTCCATACCCAAACCCATCAACTACCGACTGGTTCGAAGTCTTATGTTCTTAATGATCTAGCTAGTTTTGGGAAAATCCCAAGTGATTTACATATTTATATATTTTAAGTTCTACTATATTACTAACAATAAGTCATGCACATAGTATTACTCAATCCCCCGAATCACTACGTTTGTGTTGGCGAAATAGTCCAACACTCACGTCATGTTCGAGGGATTAAGTTCCACACAGTCACATAAGTAACATCAAACTAAAGTGTGACAAACGGTACACACTATTCTAAGAAAGCATTGAAATTTCTAACAACATACTCACGCCATGAATGTAGTTAAAATACCTCCGGTCATAGCATGATCGCGGTAAACTCACTAATTTCCTAACTTCCCTTAATGGGATCTTTCCCTATTTCTATCTCACTTTACCAGTTAGGCTCGTACTTAGCTTGGCTCTAAGTTTCTATCTCACTTTACCCACACCCTGGTTATCCTAGGGGTAAGGAATTCTAATTGTCTTGGCGTTCTGACCTAATGCGCGATCCCACAAACCTTCAATTTGCTCCTGACCCTCTGGGTTGAGTCTAATTACCCATTCTTGATCTAATTTTCAGGCTAGATATAATTTAGGTGTGCTAGCGTACTAAGTTCCCTTTATGAATTCCTATGTCCTTTCTATAAGGCTTTAGGCCCTCTCTAACATCCTTCAGGGTTCTAAATCTTAATTTCTCCACTGGAGGCGTCAAACTACATTCAATTTCTAAACTAATTCATGCTCCGCCCCTTCCTAAGCTCTAGGGTTATTTTTCATTATAAGGTGATAAAGAATTTCCTATTTCTGTTTGGAATACTGGCATAAAGGTTCCACATTACTTCATAAAGGTTGTTATGCGTTTTCCAGGTGAGTGCTGACCCAGGTAAGCATGGTTACAACTACAACATTAAACATGTATGATTTGGGTTTATGGTATATCCCTCATGGTACCTCACAATTAAGGTTAGGTAATTAGGTGGCTGGAAGACATTTGTAGTTACTTGATTATTCCTTGACTAATTCTAGTGTTGTCTATTAATCTATTTGTTCTACTCAATTCCCATTAGGACGTCAACCATAACTTTCTCCCCTTCTTTAATCAATTATAGGATGTCTATAATATTTCCGCTACTTTATTATTTCTAACTAAGATGTTTAATTCACTTACTATCTACCTAACAATTCCCTCAGGTGAGATCCCTAGTTCTTTCTATAAGGCTAACCCTAAATATAACTTAGTTAAAAACTTCTTTTTCTTACTTAGGTTCATAGGTAAATCTACACTACCTTATGCAATTTGTACTAGAACTCTTAACTTCCTTGACTAAGATCCCTCTCCCTTAAAAGAGTTGTGACTAAGGTTCTCTCCATTGGTACTAATAGTTTTTTAACCGTGTGACTATGGATGATATACCTACTGAGTTGGTTTTCAGAGAAACATCTGGTTTGTTCTCACTACCCTGACCATGGACCCTTACCTTACTCTTTTCCCTGAGTACTTCCTCCGAGTCCTCGCGGTTGAAACCGATATGGTTAAACTAAAGGTATGGATAAAGTGTTCTTATTTGATAATTTCTAGATTTTTAGGGTTATAAGACATTGCCCCTATAGGTTACTAAATACTCTCTAAGAGTGGAAAAGAAAAAGTTAAGGTATAATTGTCCGTGATAAACTACCCACTTGGTAAGGTTGAAAGACATCGCTGATTGCAAGTCATGGTAAGGCATAAGGTGTTAGGTAACTGAAACTCATTACCCATACGGCAAGTCTCCTGACTACCACAAGATGACTAAGAGGATACACTTATTCTTATATCATTTCAAAAGAAATCTCATTTCTTAGCCCTTCCTAGTTTATGTTTTTTAACGGCCCATGATACTCGCACTATGTTGTTAAATTAGGGTATATCTTGGACCTATATAATTTTTTTCAATCTCCTCATACCCTCCCCAATGGTTCGTGTTCCTCTCGTGTGCCTAAGCAAGCTCTGGTTCATTCTAAGTAGGGTAGTTATCCCATTATGGACTAATATTCCCATATCCCTTCTAGTGTGATCTTTAACAAGTGTATGCCTAAGAAATTTTAACTATGTGGACTACTACCTAACAAGCACACACACACTCTAATATAATATGCCATGAAATCATTCAACAAACCAACATTACAATCAATTAACAGGACACACAAAACATTCAATTATACAAGTTACACAATCAAGACCACATATAAGTCCAACAACAAACCAACCTTCACAAATAATGAATCTATCTTAACTAACTACCTTAGAGGTGCCTAATGTTCACTAGGCTCTAGGGTCACATTCTACAAAGCTTCTATGGTGAGTATACTGTTCTTAGGAATAACTTAGGTTACTTTTTTTCTAATACAAGATGGGGTGGCTCTACCCTTGTTAAGGAAGTATTCTAACTCCTTGACCAAGGTAACCTACTCACATAACTAACCATAATCTCAATGTACATTGCACACACTATAGGAGTGATCAGTTCCCTATAATGAGTACGTGTACTGCAAGATCATAATAAGTTAGGGGCAACTAGCCTAACCACAGTTCAAATGGATTGAACTGCTCTGATACCAAAATGTAACACCCTAATTTCTAACAGAAATAATGTCCGTTGGAGACACTATCCCTGAAGTTCTTGAAATCATTATGTTAAATTTTCGATATCGTCACACATTAGCATAAAACTTTCCAACGATTAGCTTAAGCAATTATATTTCAATACAACATCAATTTCATAAATAATAGTAAATCTTACTTAAACTTAGGGAAGAATCCACACTTGAAGAAGTATGGTTCAATGAACTCATACCGGAAATCCGGCAAAGTCTCCCCTAAAAACCAGACTAATACCAAAATTCAGCTTAACCTGAAAGTCAACAAAACCAGTACATTTCAATATTTAAACCTATCATAACATTAAAACTAGGCCTCAGTGGCCAAATAAGGAATAATTACATTTATACAATATACAACATTAGACCTAAATGAATAACCAAATAACAGCTACAAATACATTAGGAAATAATCCTATTAATGAATCTTCCAACAGAAGTAAGATTCAGCTCTATCCTCACCATAACTGCCTCAACGTCCCTAAAGGTACTTGCACAACTAAAGTAAATCCCCGAAACGTGGGGTGAGATAATAATCTCAGCGAGTATAACTAAACATGAATAAAGTGTGGGGGAAGATCAACTTAACTAACTAATATGAAGCCAAATATCATACTCATATTCATATCAAATAAAGATAATTAACATAACATATTCATAAACTTAATACTCAAATCATTATAATGCAATAATAATGCAACTCACTGCTGTGCCCAGCAGACATGAACTTATTACTGAAACTGGAGTTAGACCTGAGCTCAGACTACGGGAAACGTCTTTCCCGGGGACGTATCCCACCCATTACTGGACCGAAGTCATGTTTTACTTAGTTTGCTTAAATTTTTACTCACAGCGCGAAGGGCCGACTATATTACTCACGGTCGAAACCGTAAACATGAATTGATAACCCAAAACTAGAATTTCAAGCAATTCGAGTGTTTCGAAACTTTCGTAAGTTTCGTAACTTCGAAATTCGAGGGATTTATAATCAATTCCTAACATAAATTACTCAATTCTAGTATAAACTTCATAAATCCAATCAATTAACTAAATAGAAAGGGGAATCGAAGGGTAGGGTTCATGCATTGAACATTTCGTCAATTTCGTAATCTCGCTACTTTCGTAAATCTCGCTACCCTAAGGTTTTTTAATAAAAATACTAACTAACTACTCAATTTCATGCATACATTACTAAACTAACCACAAATATGATATAGAAGAGGAATTAAAGAGTAGGGTTCATACATTGGGGAGAAATCACACTCAAAGGGGTAAAGTGGGTGTGTGAGTTAAACTCACCAATCCTTGAGAATCAAAGGTAGAATGGAAGATTGAAGTGTTTCACTTGATGATTCTAGCTCCAATTCCCTTTTTTAAGCTACCAAATCAGCTTTCTCTCTCTAAGACCACGCTCTCTCTAAAACGCGTGAAGGAAGAAGAGGAAAATGAATAATATTAGATTTTGCATGTCCAAGTATTATACTGGACAACTGGTAATCGATTACACTAGAAAACGTTTCTGGGAATCTGATAATCGATTACAACCCTTACCAAAAACTCAGTCCTCAGGTAATCGATTACATAAAATTCATCTATCGAGTAATCGATTACAGACCCGCTGTAATCGATTACCAAAAACTCAGCTCTCAGGTAATCGATTACAACCTGTGAGTAATCGATTACCTAAAAACTAGCTCTCGGGTAATCGATTACAACTCCTCTGTAATCGATTACCAGAACCCTCATTCCCTAAGTTCACTTAAGTTAAAACTTAAAAACTTGGTTTTGATACTTGAGTTTAATCCATATACCCTCAAATTACCTTAATTCCTCAACTTATATTCCCTTAATTACTAATACATAACCCTCTTATTTCAACCTAATAAGTTATTAAAGTTCCTAATTTACGGGATGTTACAGTAAATTATTTGGTGCGGGAATATCGCGATTCTACAAAATATGGTTACTGTAACAAGTTAAGAAACTCAAAAGTTAAATATGCTTGTGTCAAAATTCATGCTTATATGCATATGGCATCGCTACGACCAGCAATTTGGATTTTATATATCACTAGACATAAACTCACATGTTGTACATGTGCAAATAAATTATAAATAACTACATGGGTTGATCAAGGCCTCACATACCACAAGTTGTAGGTTTGAACTCTCATTTCTTCTTTTAAATTGAAGTACAAATGTAAGTACTTTTTAATTCTGCTAGGACCAAGGCATCATTCATTTCACCCTAATTTTTTTAAAAGTATTAATTAAAATTAAAGTTCAACCTTCAATTTGATTTCTTATACTTGAGAACTACTTTATCTATTAGTTAAAATTTAGATCACATCTTAAATGTTAATGGACTATTTAAACTTTATAGCTTTTCAAATGGCATAGATTAAATGACTAGTGATTATTAATTCAATTGCTAAAACAAAGTGATAATGGTGTAATGAAATGATTTGTTGTTTGGAAGTTGAAAAGTTAAGAAAGGAGCATCTTCTAATTTTTCAAATTTGCATATTTGGCATGAAATTATAAGAGTGGAAAGAAATTAATATGGGGTTCAAATATGGAGTCATTATTTATGAAAGACTTTACCTAATAACCACCTTGATCCAAAAATTAAACCCAATTATGTGGGTGGCAATTCTCGATCACAGATCAAAAACTCACTTTAAATTAAATATATTATAAATAGATAATTCATAACAAATTATTATTACTCTTTTCCTCTAATGAGTATTAGCACAAACTCATCAAGCTCGTGTGGATATATCATTAACTAATAAATTGAGAAACTAACCATAATAAAATATGATAAATATATTTTTATCCTTATAAATATAACATTTTTATTATTTAAATCCTTATTTAAATTTTATTTATTTCTAATCATTATATTATGATAAAAATACCGTGTTTTAACCCCTCATTAGGTTAAAAACACATAATTTTTATAATGTTTAAGAGATAAAAATAAATAAAATTTAAAATAGAAATTAATTATAAAAAATGTCATATTCTCAGGCAAAAATGTATTTTATCCAATGTATGTCATATAACACTTAAGGTCGGCCAATAATTCAGCCATTTCAAATACATATGAAATTAATGCTTTCCTCTATTTATTTATTTACTTTTTTTTTGGGTTGGTCTTAAAGGGGACGAACGAGACATGAAGATCTTTAATAGACATAATCGTTTTGGTGCAAGACCACAGGCATCCTCCACGGGAGGCAATTCTGTCGAGCCGAGTAGGACCTTTATGGGTGACAAAGCTCTCCCTCCGAGTATTTAACACAGCTGCATTCCTAGGGCTCGAACTCGAGACCACTGGTTAAGCTGGAACAACCCCTTACCAGTTGATCCACGTGCTCGGTGGTTAATAGACATGATCTTTTCCAGTGATAGATATAATTTGTGTATTTAATAGCAGGCAATAGAGAGGAAAGTATCACCAACAAATATCTGAAATTTGATATACATAATTATGAAGGTAATATAATATGATTCAACAGTTAGATTGATCAAATTAATATTTTAAAAAAAAATTATTAAGTGGTGTAACTATTAAAGTTTGACATTTGGTGTCAACGGATCCTGAGTCAGGATCTGTAGACACTAGTGTCAAACTTAGAGTTACGCCTTATAATAACATTATTGTTGAGTCTCAATATAAATTAAGTATTCAAGTTAACTCAAGACTCATTTCCCATGGTTTTAATGTTTAACAAATTTGATTGCAAAAGAAGCGGATGCTACTGAGAAAGACAGTTTATTCCTATTGTTTCAGGAACTCAGAAAAGAATACATTCAAGCTAAAGCATCTACCTAATAGGATTGATCAACTCGCGGAAGAATTGAAGCAATCATCTGAAGATTGATCAACCTGCTGAAACGCATAAGCTTCTAGAAGTATGCGTATACTAAACCTGTACTTACTAAAGTCTATGGACCTACTGAACACATACTCTCTGAATCAACATTTGCTGACATAAGCAACATGAGAAAGTGAAGAACTCTCCGAAGTATTTGAAATCAACTAAAGAATAAATCAACCTTCTAAAGAGGCGCAAGTTGATAAGAAGACTTTCTGAATGACGTTCAACGAAAACTCTAACAAAGTCAGAAGACCCTATGCTCTATAGAATTAAAGGTTTCTAAACGTCTTCTGCAAAGCGTACGCAACAAGGAAGTCTACAAAGCTCTCTCTGCGCTTACGGAAAAATAGTACATGAAAAAGGACCTTTATGCCTGCTGTGTGTCAGAACGGTACAATTTCTGTACACCTACTCTGCACAAGATAAAGGCTATCAAAAGGGCTACTTGCTTATTCCTCAACAACTACTTTCTCAACGTCTATTTCACTGGATGTTATAAATAGCTTCTCACAAGTCCTTGATAGTGTTGGCAAAAATTCTGAAAATCATACTTTGAAGTTGCTGAGCGTAAAAAGAGAGAGAGCAAGTGATACAGAGAAGAATCAAGAAAGTAGAACTCTCCAAAAGGAAGAAAAGAAGAAGAAGAAAAGAGTTCAGCTAAAAGGGTGAAAAAGGGCAAGACAAAAGAAGAAGTTATTCAGCCAGAAAGCCCATAGGAATTTCATTCCTTGTACTTAGAATTTATTTTATGTATCTTGAGTTATACTCAGTAATCCCTTTGTACAAGAGAACCTGAGTTTAAGTTTCCTGGAAACCTAAACTTATCAGTGTAAACACTCTCAAGTGTCTGAGAGCCTGGAGAGGCTTGGAGGAAGAAAGAATACTTGGTTAAGCCTGGAGAGGCTGTGGTAAAAGAATACTTGTTGAGCCTGGAGAGGTTTGTCTGAAAAAGAATACTTGTTGGGCCTGGAGAGGCCAGGTGTGCAAACAATACTCGATGTTGAGCCTGGAGAGGCTTGTCTGTGAAAGAATACTCATTGGGCCTGGAGAGGTCAGGTGTGCAAACAATACTCAGTTAAGCCTGAAGAGGCTGGGGTAAAATAATACTTGTAATCTTGCGAGATTAGTGGAAATCCCAGTGGTGGATTGCCCTGGGACTGGACGTAGCTCACTGGGTTGGTGGGTGAACCAGGATAAATTATGTGTGTTGTTTTCTCTTTACCCTTAACTCTTTAATTTCCGCTGTTATCTGTTTTATCTAACAATGGAGGGTTAAGAAAAGTTGTTTTATTAATCTAAGCAGAACACTATCTTTTCTTTAAGAGAAAATAATTTTAGAAAGGTTTTATTCAACCTTCCGATTTGCATTAGCAAGTTGCTGAACTCTCCAGTTTCAGAAGGTTGATCAAATATTTTCAAATCGGTTTTGCTTGTTTCGAAAGGTTTTCCAAAAATCTGTAAAGATTATTAAAACACTATCCAACCCTCCTTCTAGTGTTTCTTGTGGCCCTAAAAGTTGGTATCAGAGCTCAACTTCGGGTTGAGCATCTAACAATGCTGAAGGAGTAGATCCAGATGGAAACCTCTACAAGCTATGGTATGTATATCTCAGAAGGAGCATCTGTGACAAGACCACCAATCTTCAACAGAGAAGATTATCTTTTCTGGAAAGAACATATGAAGCTGTATATGGAGAGCTATAATCTTGATCTCTGGGATATAGTTACTGATGGTAATTACATTCCCTTGAGAAATGGAATACCCATTCCTAAAAATGAGTGGTCTCATGAGCAGAAACTTAAAGTTCAACTTAATGCTCAGGCCAAGTTCTACTTAATCTGCTCTTTGAACAAGATTGAGTATGAGATGGTTAGAAGAATCAACTCTGCTAAGGAAATATGGGATTGGTTAGCTTCATATGCTCTCATAGAATATAAGATCACATATTCCCAGAAGAGCAATCCATCGAGAATGATGAAAATTCATCAGTAGAGGAGAACCTATGCTTCATGGCAAATCAGTCTGAAGACTCTGATCCTAAGGTAGCATCCTTAACTCTTCTTGATGAATATGATGATTTTGTTGATGGTACTAAGGAACTCTTCAGAGAGTATAAGAAGCAGATAAGAACTTATGATGTTGCATGCACTAAAAATAAGAACCTTGAAAAAGAAAACCTTATACTTAAAGAAGAGCTTCTGAAGCAAGAGAATGGTAAGCTCAAAAGTCTACTTGAAGAAAAATAGGGTCTTCAAGGACAGATTTTGGATTTTACTATAGATATAGCCAACTTTACTGAAGGAACCAATAATCTTGACAGATTATTGAAAACTCAGAAAAGATTGAATGATAAAAGAGGCTAGGATTCTCTGGAAAATCATCATCTAAGACATCAATTTATGATAATCCTAAAAAGGAAAAGAAAAAGGTTGATGGGTGTCCTCACTGCGATAAGCATGCATTATTCAAATCTAAATGTAAGCAAAATGAGGAACCTATTCCCATAACTGACCCTGGTGGACCCAAGAAAGTATGGGTACCAAAACTGTCTGTTGTTTTTCTTACAGGTGTTCTCAACAAAGCAAAGAATACTCCAAAAGTAACAAAATAAGAATGGATGAAAGGAGAACTAAATGGAAAGAAAGTATACATGCTGAAAGCTCTAAGTGCAACCTGCTGAAAGTTAATCATCATCCTCCTCTCGGAGAGCAATGTTGAGTCTCAAGCTTACTAGAATCCCATTTTGTGGTAACATCATCCTTATCTCAGACTCTCTGAAAATTTATGCATTGCTTGTGTGAAAATATCTATGTGATGATTCTGTTGTAACTCGTATTTACTGAAAAATTATTTAAAACAATTATTTTACTAAGAAAATTGAAAAGTTTTTTTAAGTTCAACCATTTTTGAAAAATGGCGTAAACTGGCTCTTGGCAACTAATGGCTCATTACTTGCCCACTCAAGGCGGCACGACGCACGACTCTCCATGCCCGCACAGTAAATGTAACCGCTATCTTCAATGCTTCAAATTGTCTATTTATAGAATCTGAAGAATGATCATGAGGACTACACTTTCCCTGCAATCAAGAAAATCCTCCGTGTGTCTAAGAGAATTTACTCTTGCTCTTTCTCTTCAAGAACCTCAAAGAGTTTATCAAGTACAAATCGCCCACACAAATGGCTAATGAATTTGTTTCCTCATGCTTCACTGCTCCAACCTCATATGATGAACGAATTATTCCCACTAAGGTGGTAAATCTCTCAGAATTCGATGAAGTTGGATATCATATCTCTGAGTATTTCGAGGCTGTAGGGTGGACCCCTTTCTTCAACAACATTTCCTCTTCATGGCATGAAGAAAGTGTTTTGGAATTCTGGAACAACTCTGAGGTATTGCAAACGACCATTCTACAGGAAGCTAAAGGCAGAGAAGGATGATGCCAATGCTGCTGAGACTGAGCCTGCTGATAGCCATTAACTCTTTAATGATCCATATCACAGTTCTTATCTTTTAAAAAAAACACTTGTTTTAAATTTTCTTAATGAACTTTTCAACTTCTCCAATGATCTCTCATTTTGTGATTCTATCTGTGCTATTTTCTGCTGCTTATTTCCTGATTTCATTGAACTCATCTATTGGTTGCTTGAATCTATTGCTCTCATACATAGCCATCGATTGCCTAAGTTGTCTGAATCCTTTTAAATAATGACAAAGGGGGAGAAGAAATATAAATAACAAAATCTAAAATTTCTTGAAGTCTTGTGTTCAGAGGGAGTTTAAAATTCAATCAGGGGGAGAATAATTTCTCTTAAAAAATTCTCTTTAAAGTTTTTAACCTCTTCATATATTTGTTAGTCATATCAAATTTGTCATCATTAAAAAAGGGGAGAATATTGAGTCTCAATATAAATTAAGTATTCAATTTAACTCAAGACTCATTTCCCATGGTTTTAATGTTTAACAAATTTGATTGCAAAAGAAGCGGATGCTACTAAGAAAGACAATTTATTCTTATTGTTTCAGGAACTCAGAAAAGAATACATTAAGCTAAAGCATCTACCTAATAGGATTCATCAACTCGCGGAAGAATTGAAGCAATCATTTGAAGATTGATCAACCTGCTGAAACGCATAAGCTTCCAGAAGTATGTGTGTACTAAACCTGTACTTACTAAAGTCTGTGGACCTACGGAACACATACTTTCTGAATCAACATTTGCTGACGTAAGCAACATAAGCAAGTGAAGAACTCTCCGAAGTATTTGAAATCAACTAAAGAATAAATCAACCTTCTGAAAGACGTTCAACGAAAACACTAACAAAGTCAGAAGACCCTCTGCCCTATAGAATTAAAGGTTTCTAACGTCTTCTGCAAAGCGTACGCAACAAGGAAGTCTACAAAGCTCTCTCTGCGCTTACGGAAAAATAGTACATGAAAAAGGACCTTTATGCCTGCTGTGTGTCAGAACGGTACAGTTTCTGTACACCTACTCTGCTCAAGATAATGGCTATCAAAAGGGCTACTTACTTATTCCTCAACGACTACTTTCTGAACGGCTATTTCACTGGATGTTATAAATAGCTTCTCACAAGTCCTTGATAGTGTCGGCAAAAATTCTGAAAATCATACTTTGAAGTTGCTGATCGTAAAAAGAGAGAGAGCAAGTTATACAGAGAAGAATCAAGAAAGTAGAACTCTCCAAAAGGAAGAAAAGAAGAAGAAGAAAAGAGTTCAGCTGAAAGGGTGAAAAAGGGAAAGACAAAAGAAGAAGTTATTCAGCCAGAAAGCCCATAGGAATTTCATTTCCTTGTACTTAGAATTTATTTTGTGTATCCTGAGTTATACTCAGTAATCCCTTTGTACAAGAGAACCTGGGTTTAAGTTTCCTGGAAACCTAAACTTATCAGTGTAAACACTCTCAAGTGTCTGAGAGCCTGGAGAGGCTTGGAGGAAGAAAGAATACTTGGTTAAGTCTGGAGAGGCTGTGGTAAAAGAATACTTGTTGAGCCTGGAGAGGCTTGTCTGTAAAAGAATACTCGTTGGGCCCGGAGAGGCCAGGTGTGCAAACAATACTCGGTGTTGAGCCTGGAGAGGCTTGTCTGTAAAAGAATACTCGTTGGGCCTGGAGGTCAGGTGTGCAAACAATACTCGGTTAAGCTTGAAGAGGCTGGGGTAAAATAATACTTGTAATCTTGCGAGATTAGTAGAAAATCCAGTGGTGGATTGCCCTAAGACTGGACGTAGCTCACTGGGTTGGTGGGTGAACCAGGATAAATTCTGTGTGTTGTTTTCTCTTTACCCTTAACTCTTTAATTTCCGCTGTTATCTGTTTTATCTAACAATGGAGGGTTAAGAAAAGTTGTTTTATTAATCTAAGTAGAACACTATCTTTTCTTTATGAGAAAATAATTTTAGAAAGGTTTTATTCAACCTTTCGAGTTGCATCAGCAAGTTGCCGAACTCTCCAGTTTCGGAAGGTTGATCAAATATTTTCAAATCGATTTTGCTTGTTTCGAAAGGTTTTCCAAAAATCTGTAAAGATTATTAAAACACTATTCAACCCCCTTCTAGTGTTTCCTGTGGCCCTAACAATTATATACGATTTGAATTTGACCAATTCAACCGTTGAATTGAAAGTTCTTATAGAGTAGATCAAACTTATAAAATTTTATAAAAATGGAAAACTAATTTATTTTAACGTATAATATGTTCTTAAAATATAAGTAAAAGTTCGATCACTATTAAATAACATACATAAGAATGTCCAAATTACCTGAAATTTGATATACATGATCATAAATATAGTATAATATGATTACGGTTAGATTGATCAAATTCACATTGTACAAAATGTTATTAAATGGTGTAATTCTACAAGTTTGACACCTGGTGTCAATGGATCCTGACTATATATATATGTGAGGAGGGTTATAATTACACCGGTGTAAGTTACACCAAGTATTACACCGCTAATAACTACAAATCGAATATCTTTTTTAGTAATTCAACCGTTGAATTATGTTTGTTCATCATCATTATCATATGTGCCAAATTTCGTAAAATTTTGACACTAATAACTTGATAATCAAATGGTTAGATTTTTCATATATTTCAAATGTATATATAACGTTAATCTTGATATAATGACAAATCAAATAATTTCGGATTAATATATATATAAGGACACTTAGAATTCCTGACCAGTGACATATTTCAACGTCTGGCGACTGTTTAAACGTGCTGGCCAGAAATTAAAGTAGTGTTGCTCATTATTCTCAAACAAGAATAAATGAAAAAGTGAGTTGAAGATGGTGATGCCACTTGTTTTATACAAAAAAGATAATACAGAAAATCAACAACTTTATAATAAAAAGCAAAGATTCCAAATGAAAATGGAAGATATAGATGTAGATATATGAGCGACAATAATAGAAAAAGGGACAAAGAAATTATTGCATATTAATTAATTTATCTTTTCGAAATGCTCTCTCTCATTTATCTTTGGTCTTAGCAACCATTTCTAGTGCCAGCTCTACTAAATAAATAGCCCCCTCTTCTAATAAAACAAAAAGAAGGGGTTAATTTGTGTGGTGCCCTTTTCTTTGGTACATTTACGTGATGTCTTTGTTCTTGGGACTGGGAGAATGTCTTCATTGTAACATTTTAACACCAAGGCCATTCCTCTCCTTGGTGACTCCAGCTGCTACATCACTCTTCTTATAGCTTGTTTCTATTTTTGCCTTGGATATTTTTCATCTTTTCTTCCGGCAAAGCTTAATTTCAATCCGGTAAATGGAACTGTCAATAGGCAAGTTCGATACATGGTTTCTTGTCATCTTTGTTTTTTTTTGGGGGGGGTTAAACCTACCTATTCTTCTCTGCCGATAGTTCTGGTCAAATGTAGATCATAAGGAATTTGGATTTTCTCGTGTAGTTAATTAAATAATATATTGTAGTCTATTAATGAGAAAAGTATAATTTTAACATGAAATGACTTACTATGAGGTAAATGTAAGTATGTGTTTGTTGAGCTTGGAAGCCTTTCTTGGCTTGGACTGGGGCGCATCTCCTCACCCTGATTTTTTGTAAAAAAAAAACTCACTATAATTGGTTTGTAATATCCATATTTATATTAAAATATATTGTCTTTTTTCTCTATACAAAATCATATACTCTATTATTTCGAGTGAATCATATACTTATTAAATGATATAATCACTTTAATACTGAAATTAATATAAAAATGATCATAATAATAATTTTCATTTTCGAATCACTAAATGATTAGTCATGTATCTTTCAAAGGTGAATTTAGTGTTTTACTCTATTATTGTAATTAACCAAAGAATGTCTAAATTAATTTGAAACTAATTATTACCTCCTTTTTATTAATCTATTCCGATAATACATATATTAAAAAATATAATAAATATATTAATTTATATTAAATTTATTTTTTTAATATATCATTTTTATTAATTTTTTATATATTATCTCTCTTCCAAAAGATAAAATTAGAAAAAACATAATTAATATTTTTTTAATTTTTAAATGAGATAGATAATTGAAAAAAATGGGATAGATAGATAATAAAAAGGGTAATACTGAGGGATGAAAGTAAATTTTAAAATTGATAAAAACTCGTATATAAAAGCAACGTGTCTCACCTTTTGGAGTGCTGCACACACTCATATTCTCATGAAGTCATTCAGCAGCGCCTTCATTATTACTCCTTCCGATATATTTACAAAACAATTCAAATATATATATATATATATATTTATTAAGAAAAGTAATTAATACATTGATTTTTAAAAAATTATTCTATAAGATTACAATAAATTCAGGGCCGTATCTAGGAATTTTGGGGCCTTAGGTAAAAATTAAGACAAGGGCCTATGTTAATATAGACTAATAATTTTTATGTTATTTTTCTGGCTTTTTCAGCTGTAAAATTATTTAGTAAGGTTTTATAATCAAGTAATTCTAACATCTCACTCTCAATAAAGAATATAGCTAACTCATTCAATCTATCTTGTAGCATAGTTGATGTTAAATATGATTTAATCAATTTTAATTTTGAAAAATTTCTTTTAGCGGTCGCGAAAGTTACAAATTAATGTTTTTTTTATGGATAGTTACATATTAATGTTAATAATATTCTATAAGCAATGTATGTATTTAGAAAAGAACCTAATCTTTTTATATAGTTCAATATTTTTAATGGTGTGTTAATTTCATTTGTTAGAATTTCTTTCAATAACTTTAATTCTGAAAAAAATCAAGACCATCAATATCATAATGGTCCTCAAAACTTAAAATCTTTTCAAGATTAATACAATATTTTTTCAATTCATCTTCCCCTAAAGTTTTAAATTTATTTGAATCAAATAAAAAACTAAACATGTTTTCATACTCAAATCAACTATCAATAGAAGAAATAGATGGATCTAATATATACAAAAAATAATGAGATAGCTCATTCTTTTCTATGATCTATGGGCTCAGCAATTTTACCGATACAAGGAAACTCGCTGTTGAGGGTTGAGTGACTTTTCATTTGAAAAAATTAATAAATGGGCTATGGACTTTTAAGTAGTTTAAATGATGAGAAAAAAAAAGAGATATAAAAATGTAAGATATAGGTCTTATAAAATATTGGGCGCTATCTCAAACATTTTAAAAAATAATTTATATCAATAATACTACTATTAAAAAAAATTGGGGGCCTTATAAATTTGGGGGCTCTAGGCAATGGCCATAATTGCCTTGTTGAATGTCCGGGCCCGAAATAAATTTACCCCTATTTAAAATTAGACTTCACTACAATAGTAACTGTGTCACTTTAAAACCTTTAATATTCAACAAGAACAAATATGAGAAAAAATAATAAATACTTTTAGATTTGTGTATTTTGTCTTATAAATAGAACCATGAAAGAACTTTAAACGTGGTCTCATAAATAGAACATGAGAGAGTATGAGCTAATCAATATTTTGCATGGTCAAGTTGTTGACGTCGCAATTAATTATTAAGCTTTTTTTTACGGATCAATTAATTATTTAGCTAAGCGCATTACTTAGGATGATACAATTATTATTTCAAGGGAGTTGCTTTTAACACCCTCTTTTTACTATTCACATCTCCCATAATGTTTATAACTTTTAAAATTTCCACCCTACCCCTCCCTACCCCACCTCCACTTCCACCTCTCAACACCCCCAATAACTCTTAAATTTTTTTCTCTTTAAAAAACACTTCCGGAAATTAATTTTCAGAAAAAATAGCTTTCTGACGTATATTTTCTGAAATTACCGGAAAAAAGTGGCTTCCGGATGTATACTTCCAGAAATATATAATTTATTTTACAAATTTCAATTTTAGAGACGGAACAGAATCTGTCGCTAAATTCCGTCTCTAAATCAGAGGTGGAATTTTTCCCTTTGCATAAAGAAGGAAAAATTTCATCTCTGCTTTAGAGACGAAATTTAGCGGCGGATTCTGTTCCATCTCTAAAATTGAAAATTTGTAAAAAAACAAAATATTTCCGGGAATTTTTGGAAATATATATCCAGAAGCTATTTTTATCGTTTGGTTTTCGAATATTTCCGAAAATTAATTTTTGGAAGTATTTTTTTCGGAAATTAATTTCTAGAGTGTTTTTAAAGAGAAAAATATTTAATAGAGTTATAGGGGGTGTTGGGAGGTGGAGGTGGTGGTGGGAGGTAGGGTGGAAAGTTGGGAAAGGCAGGGAGAAGTTAGTTGAGGGAGGTGATGAAGGAAAGGCAGCGGGTGAGGGAAATGTAGGTGAGGAAGGAAATGTAGGGGTTGAGGGAAATGAAGGTATTGAAAGAAAGGGACCGGGTGAAAATGTTGTCAATGTGGCTGCTCCACAGTCTGCTGAAGGTGAGTTATGTTCTTTAATTTTCTAATTTGTTAATGCTTTGATTTTAATCTAATGTTATGCAATGATTAAATTATTAAATGACAGGGACAAGAAGTGGAACTCAGAGAAAAGGGTTGAGGCTGAAATGTCCAACCAAGAGGGGGCAGTCAAGTGCAAGGAGTGGAGTAAAGAGTGTTCCTATTGTACAACTGTTGAGATCTTGGCAAGCGTACCAACATCGCAGCAGTATAATAGTTTAAAAGTAGGGTTGTCGTACCCACGAGGAACGGTACAAAATAAATTCTTAGGACTCACGCTTATTGAGTAAAAATGATTGCAAATGGTTGAGATTGTTTGGTAAAAAAAATAAAATCAAAGATGCAATAAAAAGACTTCAGACAAAGAGAATCTTGGATGAAATTGAGCAATAAAGAGAAATTAGGATTGAACTTCGTCTATCGCACCCCTCTTGTATTTTGGAAATCAATGATATCTAGAAATGTATAATTATCAATATTGAAGCACAAATAGATTTCATTCACATTGATCCCTCAAGTATGAAATTCTTAGAACAATTCCCTAAACACCGATCCCTCAGATATTTAACAAATTGCCTAACTTTAAGATCAGTTGTTAAAAGCTATCAATAAATTGAACCCTATCCCTAGGAATTCAACCTATTCAGTGTTTTTACTCAAATCGGATTTAGAAAACTACTTCCCAGCTAATTCAATAAATCAAATCATAACTTCGTTACAAGAAGGAAGTTAAGCATTAAGAATGGAAATAAAAACACCAATATTATAAAAATAGGGATTCCTAAATAATAAAGATCCAAAATACAATCGGGGATTGAATCGACTACGTTCAATCCTAAAGAGAAATTTAGTTACTCATGGTAGTCATTACAATCCAAAAGGATTAAGAAGAAAAGTAACAGCGAAGCCTTCCAGCTCTGTTGTTGTCTCCCTCTTGCTCCAGACTGGTCTCTAGAGACTTTCACACTCTTCTCACAACTCTGTATCTGCTCAGAACTTCAAATCTCCAGAAGGCTCCCTAAAAACTTTCTGACGACTCTTTTAAATGCAAGGGTTACGTTTCCTGCGCTTAGCGCAGGAAACGACAACTGGCTCCTCTGAATTTTCATCCTTTGAAGCTTGTTCTACACTGCTCCTGTCCTTGCTCACTGTCCTCTTGATACTTCACTTGTACCTTAGCTTATCATATGTAAAAATCAACATTTTCCTCATCAAAACAGCATCAAGTTCAGATTTAATTTCAATAACTATAAGAGCCACAAATTAAGCAAAGAAGGGTGGAATTGGATTATAAATTCAACAATTTATAGTCAATAAGTGTTGTAATTACATAGAAAGTTACTTAATTCTAACACTTATCAACAACAAAGTCTGGCGAAAAAAAAGCTTTTCAAGCCTATACCTGAAGAGAATACAGGTGTTAATTTTTTTTTAGTTTGTCAATTGTTGCACAAATTGTTATGTTCTGATTTTAAGTTGTTTATCAAAGCATTATTGTGATTGTTATGGTTGTCATGGGTCCTTTTTACAGATTATGTAAGCAAAGGAAATGAAGCAACACAAAATGAGGGACTTAATATGTGCACAAGATAAAAAAAAACCTAATGAAGCAAACATTAGCAGATGATAAAGGTAAAGACCCAACTACACTAAAAGGTGGGGTAGGAGAACAAGTAAAGGGAAAAGAAAAGAGTCAAGCAGTGGGACCATCAATTGAGGATGCAGTTGTTGAAAAGGTTGAGGTAACTACTCAAAATGATGAGGCAACGACTGAAAATGTTGAGGCAATTGGTGACAATGCTAATGCAGTTGTTGAAAATGCCGAGGCATCTACTAAAGGGAAACCCGGAAGGAAGTGGAAAAAGGAAAAAAGGAAAATCAATGTGAAAGAGGATTCAGAAGAGGATGAAGGTTTAAGAATTGAAATAAATCCAATAGCTTAAGTTGAAGATAATTACTCTTAGCTATCTGAAGAACTGGAGACAACTACAAGTACAGATGACGAGAATAGTGGGTTGGAAAAAAGTCAACAACCAGAGGTGTTTGCCCAGTTTAATCCACGGGTACGTTTTGGACAAGTGGTGTTGGAAGTTAGAATGGAGTTCACCACTAAAGATGCATTTAAACAAAGTGTGAAGGACTTCACTATCAGTCTTGGAAGGGAGATCAAGTAGGTTAAAATTGACAAAGACAGAGCTAGAGCAAAATGTAAAAATGAAGAATGTAGGTGGGAGATATTATATGGATATAGTCATGTAAGAAATTTATTCCAAATCAAGACATTCAGGAATGATAACAGTTGTTGCAGGACATTCAGAAACAGTCAAGCTGACCAGGCGTGGGCTATTGGAAAACTGATGTAAAACCTAAGGAAGAATCTGTCAATGAAGCACAGAGAGGTTTATGACTATTTCAAGAAAAAATATAGATTAATGTTGGAGGGAACTGATGGGTTTCTAGCAAGCAAACCAAAAATCCAGTAGTATAATAGTAAGAAAAGTTATCGTATCCACAGGGAACGGTAAATTCGCGTATAGTCGTGGTCTATTTATCAAGAGAAAACAACGGGTTTTGTGAGAATATTGTTGTGCGGAAAATATAAATAGCAATTTAATAATCAAAAGCAATAGAAAGAAAGAGTTGGAGACACTTTACTTGGATTAGGATTGAACTTCGTATCATCACACCCTTCGTGCATATAAAAACTATTTATTATTTTAGGTTTACTCTATAATACCGTAGACAAACTAAATTGCTAAGACCCCTAGTTACCAGTGACCTCACCACTCAAAGATAATTCGTGCGGGCTCTCCTAAGCGACAAACTTACCCTCGGCTTATTTTGGTTTTATTATTCCATTTGTAAAGGAACTGATTGATGGACCAATGCCTAATCCTGTAGACGCATCTTCATTTAGGATACTCACATTACCCCTCAATCCTTAGATACGACCATGTGTCGGCCACTGGAATTACTATCAACTAATCTTTGCTATCGATAAACAGGCCTAATCCTATGAATACCCTTCGTTATGGTACTCACACTACCCATCACTCATTAGTAACGCTCATGTGTCAGTTTTCTGATATCGAGTCCTCTTATTCACTCAGAGTTTGAGTTTCCTATGTCTAGGCTCCCTCATCCTCAATCCTAGTCGAAACTAGCCTATAACTCCGGCGCAAGCGCGGAAGTTAGGAATTATGCACAAAATAAGATTACCAATATTATACATAGGGAGCTTAGAAATAATAAGATAGAGTTTACATACACTCGGGGATAGAATCAACTACATTCAATCCTAATGGAGAGTTAACTACTCATGGTAGCCATACAAACCACCGAAGATGCTGTCACCATCTTCAATTCTCGTCCAGCGCTCCGCCTCTCCTATTCTAAAATTAGAACTGGTGCATTATCATTGAAATATAACTGAATTACAATAATCGTGCAAACCTGATCTGGTGCAAGAGGGTCCTATTTATAGGCTAAGGAAAGATAAAGAAAATTGGGGAGAAATCTATCTAAAAATGGCAACAAGGCAAGAATCACGTATCCTGCGCTTCACCCTGCGCTATAGCGCAGGTTGAAGCGCGCAACGCGTTCTGCACAGCTTCAATCTTTCTCTTTTTAACTTGATCTCTCCCCGAGACTGGTTTTGGTTGATTTGTCTTTCCTTGTTTCCCTTTTCTTGATGAAATCTTGCATTTATTGAGCATCTTGGATTTAATTGGGAAGGTTGTCTGCAGAATCCTTGTTTAATTGGCAGTGATATCTTCATTAATTGCTCTCAAATAATCTTCAAATCTTCATTAAATGTCTTCAATTAAACTTCAAATCTTGCAGATATCTCCCTTTTTTAATGCTATCTTTCCTTCATATCAAATCCTTGCAATATTCTGCAAAAATCAGCAATATTTATATCAAAATAGCATCAAATTCAAATCCAAGATTAATAAATATAATTTATCTAATATTAAATAAAAAGGGATTAAATTGGGGCAATAATACCATTTTATCCTTGATAAGTGAACTAAAAAGTGCTCTAATTCATCATATAATTTTCACTTATCAAAATACCCCCAACTTAACTTCTTGCTTGTCCTCAAGGAAGAGAACTCTGAAATAAAAATCAATTCTATCCCCTATATAATTCAAACAATTCAAAAACAAATTCAAGGAACTTTTCATCATCACCTTGTTAGGCAGCAGTCACTTTCTAAATATAAGAAAAAATCAGGATTAAGAGATGTTACCAATCCTCAATCAGAATAGAACACAAACATCAATCAAACTTCTCAAGAATAGCAATTAAAGCAATAAGTGATAAACCAAGGAAATCTCTCATTCTCACGGGTAAGTGTTTCCCTCAATCTTTGTCACCACTGTTGAACAACTAGAATTGATAGTCGTTTCCAACTTTTAAACCTGCAAACAGTCAATATGGATCAAAAGGTCTTTTCTTTGGTTGTAATGAGGCTGGGCTATCAAGAACTCATGGTTTTTCTAGATATGCAAAGAACACTTTGAATAGAGAGCATCTTGTGATTGTGCTTGGGACTTTTCTCCATTCACCTGGTCATTCTTTAATTGTCACCCCCTTTTCAACTTGGCCTCTTTATTTGAAGAAGTACTCCCCCAACTTATTCAATATCCATACTTTTGTGCAGATTTTTTTTTACTAATAAACAATAACAGAGAGAATTTATTTATGGGGGAGCATTCTTCTTTGTGATTTTCTTGTGCCGGCTCTTTGAATCACTTTGACCTTTCAATTCACCAACCTCTTGTCCCATCTTGTTGTGATGCACCTTGCTCTCTATCCCCAGTGTTAAGGGACAGGATATAATCATTGAATATGGCTAGGGTGCATCAAAGGAAATATTCAAGGCTCAAATGGGCAAGCAATAAACGAAAACATTTAATCAAGGTTGGCTATTTGGCACTGAGCAAAATATTATAATCACAGAATATGCCTTTGTGACTTCCATATCTTCCACTAGCAAGACAAAATCCAGAAACTCAAGCAATAACAGTTGACAAGCAGCGGTAAAAAGCTCTCAATTTCAGTGTTTGGGCTCTCAGCTCACCGGTTATTGGCTAAAATTTCCTTGATAAAGCACTTAATGGTTTTAATTAACTATCCTGATAGGTTCTCCTGCGAAGTATCCTAATCCTCACTGATTATGGAATTAATCACAAAACCCTATCATCTTTCCTAATCTGGTTAGTTAAACTACCTAACTACAGAGAATTTTGAAAAAGTTGCCTTAAATCCGAATTTCCTAAAGTCTTAAAAATTCTGAAAATTTTAAAAAAATGAAATACAAAACAAAAATCCTAATTAACTAAACTAAAAAAATTCTATAAAATAATAGAAAATAAAAGAAAAACTAAAAGAAAGAAAACACCAGTATCAATCTTCATCCTCTGTATCCTGTAAGTCTTTGTCCTGTTGCTGCTCCACCTCCCCCTAGATGAATAGGCCTGTCCCCAGGTTACTGCAAGAATATTCGGAACTCTTCAAGTAACATGCCTGAGTATGGGTCTGGTACTTCTGATTGGTTTGAGGTCAACTAGTCTTTATACTTTGCAACAGTCTGTGCACTTTTGATTCTCATGGGATCATATTCTTTGACCCTCTTCACAATTCCTTCTCCTCGTGAGCTAAAGCCACGAGAAAGACCAACAATTTAATTCTGACATCTGAAAAGTCAAATAACAACACATTCAATTCAATGATGCCTTATTGCAAATATCAATTTCATGAAGAACATGGAAGCCTATCATTAACCATTTTGCATGCATAATTCGAAGAATTAATATCTTCACAACAAAAGTTCAGTGCACTTGGTAATGTCTTCCTTAAAAACAAAACATACTCATTTGTTTTGCAAGCATTCAATTAATCCATGGAAAGTGAAAGTTTAAATTTTTTTTTTAAAGAACATAGCATAACACTTTCAAATTTAATAACTCACAAAACAAAGAGCATTCCAATCAAGCAATTTGTTCTTCATGTTCCACATAGCCAAAATCACATTCAAGATAACAATAATCAATAATATTCACAATCCTCAGGTTGCTACCCTAAAGTGCAAATCATAAAAATAGAGTAAATGAAGATTTCAATTGGTAAAAATTAAGGAAAACATAACTGAAAGTTTCAAAATTGATGGAAGTTTGTGAGTGGAAATAGTGAAAAGAAGAGCTTAGGAAGTAGAGAAACAATATATGAGAAAATAGAAGATTTTTAAAATTTCGTACTGCTGCGCTACAGCGTAGGTGAAGCATAGAAGACAATGACTAAAATTGCATTCCTGCGCTTTACCTGCGCTACAACGCAGGTGAAGTGCAGATAACAGAATGTAATTTTGCAATTTTCAGTCACGTTTTCTGCTGCTTCCTATTTATTTAAAAATTTTATTTTCCACAAACTTATTCCAATCAATTTTAAAAATTTCCTAAATCCTAAAAAATGAAAAATCCTAATTAACAACAAGAAAATAAAACAAAACTAAAATTAATTAAAAACTTTAAAAATCTCTGGGTTGCCTCCCAGAAAGCGCTTGTTTTGTTGAGTCTCAAAAATATCATAAGAAACTTTATGATGTTTTAAGACAACAATATTTCCAAGTTTTAATGATTAACAAATTTACAGTATTTATTTTCACATATACTCTTAAGTGTTTAATTATCTATCTGTGATTTCAGCAAGCCACAATACGCTTTATAAGTCTTTAAGAAGTTCTTCAAGTCATCTGAGGGAAACAGGCCTTCGAAAGTGGTCAACCTGTCTTAAGCGTTGAAAGCTGTCTGAAGAGACAAGCCTGTCTGAAGACTGGAACCTGAAGCCGTCTGAAGTTTTATTAATGACGTGGCATCCTTGCTGAAACCTTGCGTGAAGACTATTCTGAGTCTCTGCTGCTCGTACGTTTTGGAACACGTTTATGGCAACAAACACAGAGGGCTTTCCTGGTACATTTGAATTTCATACACCACTGAGGAAATCTCTGAAAACGCAGCAGCGCAGCAATTCCTGAAGCAGCCTTTTTGGCAGATACAACCTTGTACTGTGTCAGAAATATCAGGATGCTCAGAAGTATGTCTCACAACGGATTGAATAGCATTTAATGCTATCTCTAAACGGTGGTTTTTCAACGGATTAAATTCTGGGTATAAAAACCCCTTATGAAGACCATCACAAGAAGAAGCAACAAGAACAGAGAAGAGCATATAGAAAAAGAGAATCATCGCTGCAAATTTTCTTCAAGAAAATCACTCTGATAAATTTCTTTGTACACTTTATATTTTCATATCCTGAGTATATCTCAGTTTTTAAGCTGTACATTGTAATTGGTTTTGAGCTTTAAACTTGTGTAGTTTAAAAGCTTAAATTCCTTTTAACTGTAACTGTTGTAGAGCCTGAAGAGGCTTGACAGAAAAGAATACTTGTGTTGTAGAGCCTGAAGAGGCTTGACAGAAAAGAATACTTGTGTTGTAGAGCCTGAAGAGGCTTGACAGAAAAGAATACTTGTAATCTTTGTGAAAGATTAAGAGAAAATCCAAGTGCTTGTTGGCATTGGGACTGGAGGTAGCTCACAGTGGTGGTGAGTGAACCAGGATAAATCCTTGGCTAAGTTTTTCTATCCCTTATCTCTTGTCAATTCGTTTATATTAATATCAAGGGTGTTGAAAAGCTATTCTAAATATTTTAAAAGCAAAGAAACCTTTTAAAATATATTTTCAGGAACCTTTTAAATACTTCAGACAGCCTCGATAAACCTGTCTGAAACTGTTTATAATTTGTTGTTTTCAAAAAGCTTTCAAAATATAAAGAAACACTATTCAACCCCCCTTCTAGTGTTTCCCTGTGTTTCTACATGTTTAACATCTGATAGCTCGACGCCTGTTCTCTCAAGGTGGCTGAAACTGAAATATTTTGGTGAGCTTGTGAGCTGCACCCTTCCTTTCTTTGGCCCATAAACCTCCCCATAATCTTGCCTTGGGACAATCTGTAATGTGAAGCTTTGATGATTTCCAATTGATTGCTCTCAATTTCTTTGCTTCGTGGGGGTCTTTGATGTGGAACACACCTGACCACTTGATCTTCAATCTGGCTCTAGGATCTTAATTTGATTCTAGGTTGACTTTTCTTCTCTTTTCCTTGTCCTGGTCAGTGTGATTGCAGACCTTTCTTTTGTGAGGTCTGGAAGGTTTATCACTTGCACCATACCTTTCTTGATCTTCTTTTAGAGGTCTGGTTTGATAAGGCAAGGTCTTTGATCTTGATACCACTTCCCTTCCTTTCTCGGGCTTTGATTCACCATCTCCCTGTTCAATCTTTTTCTCATTTTCTTAATCTTTTTCATCATGTACACCCCCATATGTGTTGTTTTCTTTCTCCCTTTCACAGTCAGGCTCTTCTGCAAGCACAATCTTTTCTGTTTCATCCTCTCCTTTCTCTTTTTCTTCTTCTGCTGAACCTTCTTCTTCTTCCTTTTCTTCATCAACTTCTTCTGATTCTCTTTCTTTATCAGCCAGATTGTCATTAGTTTCCTCCCCTATCAGCTGAACAATGTCGTCACACTGTTCTTCAGGGTTGGGTTGTGCATGTGCTGAAATTTGCTTGTTCCAACAGTTGATCATATTGTTTATTTCATCTAGTACGAGGCCAACAGTTAGTCCTTCTCTTTCACAATACTGCTGAAATTGTATAAATCCGTCCCACTTGTCTTCAATAAAATCATCCCTGTCTGAATGTCTTGTTGAAATTTGTTCTGACTGTTGGTTGGTTTCTGCTTCTTTGAATTGCTCCAACAAGGCGTCAGTGTTTCTTCTGGCTTCTTCTCTTTCCTCCTGAAAATGTATATTGCCTTAATGAATTTCTTCGATATGCTTGTGAAGTCTTAACTCCCTTTGTTCAGCCATCTGCTTTAACAAAGCGTCAGTGTTTCGTCTTCGCTCTTCGCTCTCTTTCTGAAATTGTATATTGCTTTGATTGAATTCTTCCAAAAACTCATAAAATTGTGAGTCTCTATGTTGATAGGAAGAGTAACTTTGCTGCTGTTGAAAAGAAGGTTGCATACGGAGTGAAACATCATATTGGTGCCTCCCAAAATTTTGGTTCTGGTAACTTCCCCAATCCTGTGAAAAATAGTTAGAATAATTGTTGTAATTAAAGAAGTTACTTTGAATCGGTGCATGAGAGGAGTAACTTGGTTCTTGCCACCTAACATAATCTCCAAGGGTTCTTCTTGGTTGATTTTGCCATTCATAAGCCATTTAACATTTACTTCACTTGGGGTGGTAGAACAGAGAGTGTTGAGATTGTCTCCTTAAGCTTGGCCTTGCCCTTTTTCTATTACCTGTCTTCTCAAGAGAAATAATCAAGAAGCTCAAACAAATGTTAGCTCAGGAGAGAGGAACAAAAAATATTCTTTTTTTAATTAATAATATATATTTTTAAAAAAATAATTAAAATATTTTTTTAAAAAAATAAAAAATAATAATAATAATATAAATTTTTTTTAAAAAAGATAATAATTAAAAATAAAATATTTTTGTTTTCTTCTCGACTTCTCCCCCGTCTCCTTCACTTGTTTCTACTTCTGTTCTTCCTTGATGTCCTTTCTATTTCCGGGTCGAATTGTAACTGATTGGGGGACACCTGGCCTCTCAAAAACAGAAACAAGAAACCTTGAAAAAGGTAAGTGTGGAAGAAAAATTAAATAATAATAAAAAACTATAAATTTCCTAAATAATAAAAAGTACTAAAAGAAGAAGAAGAATAAATAAAAGAAATCCTAAGATAAATATCCTTGATAATTAGACCGCCAAAGTTTACACGAATTGGAAACCGTTCCCCGGCAACAGCGCCAAAAATACTTGATGGGTTTCTAGCAAGCGAACCAAAAATCCAGTAGTATAATAGTAAGAAGAGTTATCGTATCCACAGGGAATGGTCAACTCGCGTATAGTCGTGGTCTATTTATCAAGAGAAAACAACGGGTTTTGTGAGAATATTGTTGTGCGGAAAATCTAAATAACAATTTAATAATCAAAAGCAATAGAAAGGAAGAGTTGGAGACACTTTACTTGGATTAGGATTGAACTTCGTATCATCACACCCTTCGTGCATGTAAAAACTATTTATTATTTTAGGTTTACTCTATAATACCGTAGACAAACTAAATTGCTAAGACCCCGAGTTACCAGCGGCCTCACCACTCAAAGATAATTCGTTCGGGCTCTCCCAAGCGACAAACTTACCCTCGGATTATTTTGGTTTTATTATTCTGTTTGTAAAGGAACTCATTGATGGACCAATGCCTAATCCTGTAGACGCATCTTCATTTAGGATACTCACACTACCCTTCAATCCTTAAATACGACCATGTGTCGGCCACTGGAATTACTATCAACTAACCTTTGCTATCGATAAACAGGCCTAATCCTGTGAACGCCCTTTGTTATGGTACTCACACTACCCATCACTCATTAGTAACACTCATGTGTCATTTTTCTGATATCGAGTCCTCTTATTCACTCAAAGTTTGAGTTTCCTATGTCTAGGCTCCCTCATCCTCAATCCTAGTCGAAACTAGTCTATAACTCCGGCGCAAGCGCGTAAGTTAGGAATTAAGCACAAAATAAGATTACCAATATTATAGATAGGGAGCTCAGAAATAATAAGATAGAGTTTACATACACTCGGGGATAAAATCAACTACATTCAATCCTAATGGAGAGTTAACTACTCATGGTAGCCATACAAACCACCGAAGATGCTGTCACCATCTTCAATCTTCGTGCAGAATCCTTGTTTAATTGGCAGTGATATCTTCATTAATTGCTCTCAAATAATCTTCAAATCTTGATTAAATGTCTTCAATTAAACTTCAAATCTTGCAGATATCTCCCTTTTTTAATGCTATCTTTCCTTCATATCAAATCCTTGCAATATTCTGCAAAAATCAGCAATATTTATATCAAAATAGCATCAAATTCAAATCCAAGATTAATAAATACAATTTATCTAATATTAAATAAAAAGGGATTAAATTGGGGGCAATAATACCATTTTATCCTTGATAAGTGAACTAAAAAGTGCTCCAATTTATCATATAATTTTCACTTATCAAAATACCCCCCAACTTTGAAAATGGACACCATTCCCCAGCCTGTGGTTAGTTGTTAAGATGCAATCCTGGATCAACAGTGAAAATAGACACCATTCCCCAGCCTAAGGGTGATCCAATCTTCCATAGATTATACATATGTCTTGAGGGGTGTAAGAGTGGCTTTAAGGCTGGTTGCATGTCTATGATAAGTCTAGATGGACCATTTTTGAAAGGTTACTATGGAAGACAACTATTGTTTGCAATGGGCAGGATGACAACAACCATATTTGGCATATAGCATATGCATTTGTTGATGTTGAAAATAAAGACATCTGGAAATGGTTTTTAGGGTTGCTACATGAAGACCTTGGAAATTACAGGTAGCACAAGTTACATTTTATATCAGACATGAAAAAACAGTTTATACCTGCTTGTGTTTTTAATTTTATAGGGACTTATATGTTTCTATTTTTTATTTGTTAGGGACTAATCTGAATGGTTTTTAATTTGTTACGGACTAACATGAATGGTTTTAAATTTATTAGGGTCTAATTTGAATTATGTGTTGTAGTGCAGGGACTCATACTGACTTTACAGGAAGTGATGCCTGGGGCCAATCATAGGTTCTGTGTGAGGCATTTATGGCAGAACTTTACGAAGCAGTGGAAAGATAGAGAGCTTAGAAACCTTCTGGGTGAGTGTGCAAGATTAATAAAAGTTGTAGAATTCAATTTAAAGATGAATGAAGTGAAGAGGGTAAATGACAAAGCTAGGAAGTATTTGGACAAGTGGCTAAGAGAAAGTTGGACCAAGAGCACATTTAGTGACAGGCCTAAGGTTGATGACAATTGTAACAATAATTGTGAAGAATTCAACTCTAAAATAGTAGTTGCAAGTGTAAAGCCTATTATTACTATGCTTGAAGAAGTCAGATGTAACATCATGACTACTATCACAACAAACAAGTTGAAGTTGGAAAAACACCACACAAAGATATTGGCCCCTGTCCAACAAAGAAGACTAGAGAAATAGAAAAAGGATAGAAACCAGTGGAATCCCATATGGTCAGGTAATAGTTACTAATAAATCTTGTTCTTAAACTTTAACATATATATAAGAACTGAAAGAAATCCACTAGCTGAAGTTGAAGATAATTACCCTTGGCTAGCTGAAGAACTGAAGACACTGACAAGTACATATGATGAGGATAGTGGGGGAATGAAAGTCAACAACCAGAGGTGTTTGGCCAGTTTACATTTTGGACAAGTGGTGTTGGAACTTGGAATGGAGTTCACCACTATGGATGCATTTAAACAAGGAGTGAAGGACTTCACTATCAGTCTTGGAAGGGAGATCAAGTGGGTTAAAAATGACAAAGAGAGGGCTAGAGCAAAATGTAAAAATGAAGAATTTGGGTAAGCAAAATTTTGTGGATGTAGTCATGTAAGACATTGCTTCCAGATGAAGACATTCAAGAATGATCACAGCTACTGCAGGACATTCAGAAACAGTCAAGTTGACCAGACGTGGGTTATTGTAAAACTGGAAAAAAAAACTGAGGAGGAATCCATCAATGAAGCATAGAGAGGTTTAAGACTATTTCAAGAAAAAATATGGAGTAATGTTGGAGGGTACTAGGATTTTTAGGGCTACTATCAAGGCAAGAGAGATAATTGAAGGCAGTGAGAAAGGTCAGTTCCAAAACTTGTGCGATTATTGTGGTGAGTTGTTAGGATGCAATCCAGGATCAATAGTGAAAATGGACACCATTCCCCAGCCTGAGGGTGATCCAATCTTCCATAGGTTATACATATGTCTTGAGGGGTGTAAGAGTGGCTTTAAGGCTGGTTGCAGACCCGTGATAGGTCTAGATGGAGCATTTTTGAAAGGTTACTATGGAGGACAACTATTGTCTATAGTGGAGCATGATGCCAGCATTCATATTTTGCCTATAGCATATGCAGTTGTTGATGTTGAAAATAGAGACAGTTGTAAATGGTTTTTAGGGTTGCTGCATGAGGATCTTGGATATTACAGGAAACACAAGTGACATTTTATATCAGACATGCAAAAGGTAGTTTATATCTGCTTGTGTTTTTAATTTGATAAGGACTAA
Source organism: Sesbania bispinosa (assembly GCA_026901365.1). Lineage (NCBI taxonomy): Eukaryota > Viridiplantae > Streptophyta > Magnoliopsida > Fabales > Fabaceae > Sesbania > Sesbania bispinosa. The sequence goes on from QLOH01000527.1 coordinate 584,248, forward strand.
TCTGTTTCTGTTTTTTATTTGTTAGGGACTAATTTGAATGGTTTTTAATTTGTTAGGGACTAGTTTGAACGATTTGATGAAATGCAGGGACTTATACCAGCTTTACAGGGAGTGATGCCTGGAGCCAATCGTAGGTTCCGTGTCTGGCATTTATGGCGGAACTTTATAAGGTAGTGGAAAGATAAAGAGCTTAGAAACCTTCTGTGGGAGAGTGCAATATCAATAACAATTGCAGAATTCAATCTAAAGATGAATGAAGTGAAGAGGGTAAATGACAAAGTTGGGAACTAGGAAGTATTTGGACAAGTGGCAAAGTGAAAGCTAGACCAAGAGCTCATTTAGTAACTGGCCTAAGGTTGATAACATTTGTAACAATAATTATGAAGTATTCAACTCTAAAATAGTAGGTGCAAGTGCAAAGCCTATTATTACTATGCTTGAAAAAGTTAGATGCAACATCATGACTACTATCACAGCAAAAAGTTGAAGTTGGAAAAACACCACACAAAGATATTGTCTCCTATCCAACAAAACAGACTAGAGAAGCAGAAAAAGGATATAAACCAGTGGAATCCCATATGGTCAGGTAATTGTTACTAATAAATCTAGTTCTTAAACTTTAACTTATATATATATATAAGAACTGAAAGAAATCCAATAGCTGAAGTTGAAGATAATTACCCTTGTCCAGCTGAAGAACTGAAGAAACCTATAAGTACAGATGATGAGGATAGTGGGGTAAAAGAAAGTCAACAACCAGAGGTATTTGCCCAGTTTAATCCATAGGCACGTTTTGGACCGGACAAGTGGTGTTGGAACTTGGAATGGAGTTCACCACTATGGATGCATTTAAACAAGGAGTGAGGGGCTTCACTATCAGTCTTGGAAGGGAGATCAAATGGGTTAAAAATAACAAAGAGAGGGATAGAGCAAAATGTAAAAAAGAAAAATGTGGGTGGGAGAAATATTGTGGATGTAGTCATGTAAGACATTGTTTCCACATCAAGATATTCAAGAATGATCACAACTGCTGCAGGTGATGAGATTCTGACAAGCGTACAAAAATTTCAGCAGTATAATAGTAAGTATGCGTTTATCGTATCCACAGGGAACGGTTCACTTCGTATTTACTTATGATCAGACTATCAAGTAAGAAACAATATTTGAGAGTTTGTGATGAAGAAAGTAAATTTGCATATAGTTAAGAGACAATTGAGAGAAGATAAAATAATTTACTTGGATTAGGATTGAACTTCGTATCATCGCACCCCTTATGCATGCGAATCCCAATATTATTTATGAATATATTTTTATAATACCTTAGTCAAACTATGTTATCCCCTGCCGGTGTCCCATATCACGAGATACTCAAAAGTAATTCATGCGGGTTCTCCCAAGCGACAAATTACCCTGGCTTGATTGCTCTATCTTTCCGTTCTTTGACACTATCAATTCGCCATATAGACCTATAGTGTCAGCTATGAAGAGATTGCCTACTTCTTCTTCAATGGTCACTTTCTCCTATAACCCTATAGTAACTACTATGAGTACTTTTACCAATCAGAATTTTAGGTGTCCTATGTCTAGGCTTTCCCAAACTCGCTGTTAATTTTATAAAAACATCTGTCACCTGAATCCTAAAATTAACCTATAACTCCGGCACACAGGCGGAAGCTACGCATTAAGCAACGTATAAAAGTACCGATATTATAAAATAGGGATTCATAAATAATAAAGAGAATTCGCATACACTTTGGGGATTGAATCAACTACATTCAATCCTACTGAGACGTTTAGCTACGCATGGTAGCCATTACAACCCAATGGAGAAGCTGTCACCTTGCTCCAATCCTAGCTCTACCTTTGTCGTCTCTCTAATCTCCTTCCTAAATGCTCCTTTGCTAACTTGCCCTCCTTCTTTACAAAGGGTCCTATTTATAGACTAAGGAAAGCTATCTTAAATCTGAAAGAAATCTGATTTGAAAACAGATCTAAAACTAATCCGCGCAGCTGCACTTCATCTGCGCTCAGCGCATTTGCAGCGCAGGAAACAGAAAGCAATTCTGTTATTTGCGCTTCACTTGTGCTAAGCGCAAGTGAAGCGTGGAACGCATAACAGATTACTTCATTTCTTCTTTTAACAGCTTGATCTCTTCCTGATCTTATCCTTGTTTGCTTGGCTTTCCTTGTTTCCCTTTTTTTGATTTGATTCTGTGTTTATTTTGCCTTTGAATTTAAATTGGGAAGTTATCTGCAGAATCCTTGTTTAAATGGCAGCTGATCTTATCTTTATTTGCTTTGATTTAAACTTCAAATTCGCAGATCCTCTCCTCAAATAATGCTATCTTCTTTCCTCATTCAAATCTTCTCATAAATCTGCAAATTTAATAGATTTTCTATTAAAATAACATCAAATTCAAATTCAAATCAAATAATCACAATTATTACAATTATTACTAAAAAGGGATTATTTTGAGGCATAAATTACTCTTTTAACCTTGATAAGTGTAGTAAAAATACAAGAATTTATCATATAATTTGCACTTATCAAATACCCCCAACTTAACTTCTTGCTTGTCCTCAAGCAAGAGACCTCTTTGCAATCAAAAATCAATTCAATCCCCTGTACAATTCTAAAAAATTAAGGACAAATTTTCAACATCTCTTTATTAGGCAGAAGTCACTTTCCAAATATTAGAAAAAAAAATCAGAATTAAGAGATGTTACCCATGCTCAATCAGAATAAAATACAACAATTCAGTCAAACTTTCTTAGAAATAGCAATTAAAGTAATAAATGATAAATCAAGGAATTCTCTCATGCTCACAGGTAAGTGTTTCCCTTAATTTTTCCACCACAGTTGAACAACTAGAATTGATAGTCGTTTCTAGCTTCTAAACATGCACATGGTCAATATGGATCAAAAGGTCTTTTCTTGGTTGTAATGAGGCTGGGTTATCAAGAAATCATGGTTTTTCTGGATAAGCAAGAGAACACTTAGAATAGAGAGCATCTTTTGATTTTTCTAGGACTTAGAACTTCTCTCCATTCTCCATCTCATTCTTCATTTGTCTCATTCAGCTGGCCTCTTTCTTTATTTGAGGATGCACTCCCCCCAACTTATTCAATTCATGCACTTTTTCTTTTTGATTTTTGAGGGGTTGATCCACTTTTGTGTGCCTGCTCTTTGTAATTCTTGACTTTCAATTTACCAACCTTTTCTTCCCATTATTTCCAGTTGCACCTTGCTCTCTATCCCAAGTGTGTAAGGGACAGGATATAGATCTCAATTATGGCTGGGGTGCATAAGAAGAAACATTAAAGCTCAAATGGGTTACCAAAAAATTGGAAAAATTTAATCCAGGGTTGGGTTTTTGGCACTGAGCAAATAATGTAAAAACAAACATTGCCTTTATCACTTCCACATTTTCTACGAACAGAGTAAAATCTGAAAACTCAATCAATAACAATTGACAAGCAGCAGTGAAAACTCTCAATTTAGGTGTTTGGACTCATAACTCACCGACTTTTGGCTAAATTCCTTGATAAAACACTTACTGGTTGATCGAGGCCGTACTCAACCAAATAAAATGAATTAAAGTGCAGTAGGTTGATTAACCCAAAGTCATCTCTCTCAAGGAATCCAATTACAAATTCAGAATTTCAATCTCATAGCAATTCACACACACATTCAGGGGATTTTGTTTGTTCATGATAGTTTCCAATTTTCAAAAACAGAATTCAAAATTCCTAATTCAATTCAACAAAAACAGATTGATTCACAAGCTCATTCACATTTGGATGTCTCATGGATTTAGAGATTTATTTCAATTTCCTTAGAAAATCCGAATTAATCAATGAAGCATCAATCAATTCTTAACAATCTCATACAAAGATTAAGCAAATTTGTATCAAGAACCTAATCCCTAACCTATTGAATTAAGCAAACAGTAGATACATTTTAGGATTAAGCAAACTAAAATGTGAATTTCAGATCATGAATCAAAAACCGAATTCAATAAGCATTCATCCAATTCAAGATTCAATAACCTAGAATTCTAGAGATTAGGAGAAGAAGGAATTTGCATAGAAAATTAAAATTCGAAATTCAATTAAAGAACCTCAACATCCAATGCTCATGATACTTGAGAATCAATCCTCAATGCTCAACCTTCCATGGAGGAAGTGGAGAATCCGAAAATACAAGAAGAAGAAGAAGGAGCAAAAATGTGTGAACCAAAGAAGAGAGAAAAAGAGAGGGAAAGTGAAGAGTCTTTTTTCTAAAATCTGAAAAATGAAAGGAAAGTGTTCAAACTACTCAGCAACACACCTATTTATAGAGCCTAAATCACTAACAATCTGATTAGGCCTGGGAATCGGTTCTTGAATAAGTGTGGGGGTGTACTTGAATTTCTTATCTTATATCCTCATGTGGATATTATATTGTTGACATTTGGCTAGATACAAAAAGAAAAAAATTAGAAAAAGGATAGAAAGAAAAATAAAAATAGAAAAGAAAAAAAAGAAAAGAAAAGCTCAAAAGAAAAGTATATAAAAAAAGCAAAGAAATAAAGTGTACTTGAAATAAATAAAAAAAATTGGGTCAAAAGGTGGAAAAGAGGAGTTTAATTGTAATCTTGAAATGTATGCTACTTGCATTCATGAGTTTATTCCCCATTGCTCCTCTATTTTGGTCTATAGCTTCTTATCCTTCATTTTCCCTACCTTTACCTTGGCCCCATTTCATCCTATTTGAAGTCCTCTTGATCTTTGCTTGCATGTGCTTCAATTGTTGTGGATATTAGAGTCTTGCCAAGCCAATGGTAGTGTTTGCTTACATGAGTGCTTTGAGTGTGTATACACAAGCCTAAACACTTGAGAGTTAGAGAGTTTGTCTTGTGAGGATTCTATCATTCTTGATTCACCCCTTTGATTTGATGAGCCTTCTTGTTTGCTTAATTATTGGGAATTCCATTCATATATTTCTTGACCTCATGTTTCCTTGCTTGTTGCATTTTGCCTACTCCTATGCATTCCTTGGATCTCTTGACAATTATGCCATTTGTATTTGCATCTTGCCTCTAATTAATCTTTGGTTTCATGTGGTGTTCGTTTTGCTTGGAGTGCAAAAGGGCAAGTGTGGGGGAATTTGATGAGCACAATTTTATTCACACTTTGCATACTTAATCTTAGCTTTCTTAGACTCTAATTGTGATTATATCCACTGTTTTAGATGGAATTTACCAAATTGGACTCAATTGGGCTTTAACTAGAAATGTTGTTTAAATTCGGATTTTTAAGCCTACTGACCTACCTGTCTTGTTTTGATGATATATGGAGCTAAAGGTATCCGATTTGAGTGATTCCAGTGGCATTGGAAATCTAACTTCCGGGGCTTTAATTTGATATGCTATATGACTATATTCCACTGAGCCACGAGGTGCAGTTTTCAATTTGAAGTTGACGTTCAAAAGCTGTCTGAAGTTCAGCAGAAACAACAACCTTCTTAAGTAGTTGCTGAAGTAGTTTTAGTCTTTTGGGCCTGAAACCTGTTAGTCTGGGCCCATTTTACCTCTCCCATTAGATTAATCTTGTGGTTTAAGAGAATAGTATAAATAGGTGCAGCTACAATTCTGTTAGGAAGCTTTTACTCATTTTTACACAGAGGGAAGTTTTAGAGACGCTTGCTCTCTCTTCTCTCTGGTTTTTCTAGGTTTCGTTCTTCTTCTTCTTCTTGCATTTTCGTTTGTTGTTGTTCCTCTCATGGAAGGTTAATTTTCTTAGGATTGATTCTTGAGTGATTTTACATTGGATTCTGAGGTTTATTTCTATTCAAATTCATATCTCAAATTCTGCAGTAGATTCAATTTCATCTTCTCCTTTAGAATTCTGGTTTTGAATCTTGAATTGGATTTGAACGCTTGTTGATGATTCAATTATGTTCTTCACTAAGAATTCTGGTTTAGTTTGCTTAGTTCTAGACAACCACTTGTTTGCTTAATTGAAGAGGTAAAGGATTAGAAATCTCACACCAGTACGCTTAGTCTGGTCTCGCAAGTTCGCTTAGTTCTTGAGTGAGATTATTGTTGAATTGATTCACGCTTGTTTGGTTAATTCAAATCTGTTCTGGAAATTGAGATCGATGTATTTTAACTGATGAAGTATCCAATTGTGAATGAACAAGAGAACCAATCTATTTTCTTACATCATTTTATTCCTTTTTCTTTACTTGCGAAACTTTGTTCTCGAACAACCAAAGAACCCCTTGTTTTCTGTTACGTTTCTGCAATTTTGTGTTGTCAAGACAGTCCCTGTTTTAAGACAGTCTGAAGTCTTAAGACAATCTGAAGTGTTAAGACCGTCTGAAGTCTTAAGACAGACTGAACTCTTAAGACAGTCTGAAGTCTTAAGACAGTCTGAACTCTCAAGACAGTCTGAAGTCTTAAGACAGTCTGAACTCTTAAGACCGTCTGAAGTTATGTCTTAAGACCGTCTTAAGTCACTTGCCTTAAGTTCGATATGAAGTTCTGGTTCTGAATTTTTGGTCTGAAATCTGATATTCTGAATTGTTATTGAATTCCTTGAGAGATGACTTTGGGTTATCTAACCCTCACTACACTTAATTCATATTATTTGATTGGGTACGGCCTCGATCAACAGCCTCTAATAAAAATGGGCCTTCAAATCAAGTTGAAGCTGCAACAACTAATGTTGCCCAAAATGAAACACCAACTGCATCAATTGATGTTAGGCCCATTCAATGTGGTCCAGAGGAAATAATCACAGCCCCACCAATCATTCAGAGTCTATCAAAGACCCACACAATGGTGACAAGATCAAAACAACCTATCAGGAAACCCCACCCCCACCAAGACAAAAAGGACCACCAGCAATTGCACCTACTCAACAGGAGGATGATTATGGAAAGGTACATCAGTGTATGCCAACTCCTGGATTGAAGAAGAATGCACCTTGATCTCCAGTGATATTGGGCACATTTTTTTTTTTGGAGTTGATGAGACTACTTACTTTATGAAAGTGTCTTGAAGTCACTTTTATTTTGGGGTCTTGGATGACATTAAAGTGGCTTAAGTTATATTTTGTGTACTTTGGATAATTTAATTTACATGTCAATTTTAAGTAATCTTTTTGTATATTGTGTTATTGGGTTATATATCTCAAATGTAAGATTGATTTATGTTACAATTTCATTTACTTATATTACTTGAGTATATTTGTGCTAGAATCCAACAATCCTTTTGCTGGATTTATTCATTCCAACATATATTAAACCAATAAGCTGAAGTTTTCTTTTCTGGATATTAGTAATATGTCAAATTACTAAGTTTATAAGTTCAAATATATATCAACCAACTTTGCTATATTGAAAACAAACCAAATTCTCAATTTCATAATGCTTTAATGTTGTTCAACATCAGATACTACAAAACAGAAACCCACCCACATAACATATCACATACTCTATGACATTCCAGACTAAATATCTTTTTTTTTTTCAACAATACAACAATCATAAATCCTAGCACCATAACACAACTAGTTAGGCAACTCAATAACATAATTACCAAACATAAACTCCTAATTTGACATTCTAATTTTTTCAGCTTCTTGGTCACATTGCTCTTCCACTCTTCATCTTTAGTTCCAGCAATTGTAAAGGTTGATGATGATTCATTCATGCTTTCTTCTTCACCTTGATTATTATCCACCCACAAGAAGAATTGGCATCTATCAGCAATCTACAAATAGCAGTAAGTTATGCTTAAACAAAAAACAGAGAAATAAACATCTACCACAACAAACAATACAAACCATTACCATTAGGTTCAGGCAGCCATAAAACCATCTCCCAGGATTTTTTTTCAGTGGTTGAAACCCTAATCACTGCTCTCATATTGTAGTGGCATTTTGGCCCACCACGTCCCCTGTGCAAAATTTGTGAACCCCTTGACCCACCACCATTATTCATCCTCTTGTTGTTGCTATTCATATGCGACTCATTTTCTATTTTCACAAAAATAGGAAACGAGCACAACACACCACAACAACTGGAGCGACCAAGATCGAGGAAACCAACAGGGATGAAAGGGAATAACAAGAAGAAAAGGAAGAAGGGGAATAACGAAAATAAAAGGTTAGGGAAATCTACAGTTGAAGATGATAACAATAAGAAGGGGAAGAAGCTGAATAAGAGGAAGAAAAGAAAGAAGTGGAAGAAGTATAAGAACAGAGTGGAGGGGAGTAGAGAAGAGAAGAGGATGAAGAAAATTGATTGTTATTCCCTGAGGCTTCATAACAATGAAAAACCCCTAAAACGACGTCGTTGTGAGTCAAAGGTGCATGTCAGTCAAAGGTCCACAATGTCATTTAACGTGACACGTCACTCAATGTTTAACGAAAAGGACCATTTCAGACTTTATAGCTTGACGGAGCAATGTATCAAGGATTATTTGGGAATTTTTGCTTTCTCAGGGACTAAACTGCATGACCCCTAATAAGTCAAGGATCAATGTGCTAGTTTAGTCATAACTTTAACTATGCAATAGCTAGACTCAGCTGCAGAACTACTAAGTAATGAAAATAAGCAGTTAATTCTTGACTATTCCGTATCTGATATTGCTTAATAGACTTGACAACTAAAGAAAGTCCTTATATTGTTCAAAATGATTTATTTAAAACAACAAGACTAATCATTTGGTGGATAAGATAAAGGACACTATATAATATTAATATCTCATCATATTCTATTTTCATTGTTTATTGAAACAATAAAATAAAATAAGTTTAATATATTTGGCATAACTATTTTTTTTTCTCCAATGTAATTTTAATTTCTTTTTCATTTTCATGTTAGTCTTCTCTCAATATACTCTTCTTTCATTATCTTTTTTGTCATGTTCTTACTAACTCTTTTATCCTTTCCTATTCCATTTTAACTATCAAACAAGCCCTAAATTCTAAAAAAAAGTCCAATGACTTTGAAATTATAGTATTTATTATATTACTTCTTATTTGAATTTTATTTATTTGTATTTTATACATTTAATAACAAGAATAATGTTTTTTTAGTTCTTATAATAAGAAAAAATTACATGTTTTTAGGGATTAAAAACACTTTTTTTTATAAATGTAGAGATTAAAAATGAATAAAATTTAAGGGTAAAATATATTTTTGGTCCCTGTAAAATAGGCGACTTTTGCTTTTAGTCCCTATAAAATTTTTCTTTAGTAAAGCGTCCTCCCAATTTTTTTTTTGCAATTAGTCCCTCCCTTAAATTGGCATGTGCCAAGTGTTGAGGTGGCACGTTTTCTCTCTCCTAGGTGTCCATTATTGTATTTCTGGCGGTCTTAAACCGCCAGAAACGTTGCTGGTGACCGCCAGAAACACTCTTCTCCCCCTCCCCCTTCTCCCTTCCCGCAAAAACTACCCACCCACCCACCATTTTCCCCACCCCTCTAACCCACCCACAAACAGAGAAATTAACATGAAGTTACCCCTTCTCAAATGAATATTAAAACAAACAAAAGAAAATGAAGTTACCCTTAGGATTTGCGAGTGTCTTGAGTTTAGACTTGTCTGCCTCTGCTGTTGCCGCTCTCTGCTGCCTCTGCAGTCTGCAGCAACAATCTCTTCCCAGTTCTTACTCTTCTCATTGTCTGCAAGTCCCCAAACCTCATCAGACTCTGCTCTCCCTCTGTTGCCACCAAGCAAGACCTCTCCAAACATACAACAAATGGACCCTGTTGTGCCCCATTTGCAACAGTGCTATTTGCTTTGCCCTCAGTTATTGTCAGCCACTTTTATTCTGTATTTTGACCGCAAGGAGAAAGCTTGAGAGTGAGGTTTATCTGCTCAGTATGTTAGTAAGTGAAGCAGGTGGAGCATGTTGATCTCAAAGATGGAGTTTTGGGAGAAGCTGCAGATGGAAATTCTGCAGAGGATACTGCCAAAGATGACATGTTTGTTGATTGCCCTGATGAGCTAACCACATTTGCTGGTAGGCAAAAGGAAGAGGAAGGTGCAGCTACAGAAAATGAAGGTGACATTGACAAGTCAGAGGAAAATCAAGTTATGCATCAACAACAGAGTCATTTTGTTGAGTTGAACAATGGGGAAGGAGATGGTTACCCCACAGGGGAGCTGGAACAGCTACGTCTTTCGCTGGAGAAAGCTGTTGCTGAGAAAGAAAGAATTGTGAAGGAATACCAGGTGTGTGGTCTATGATTGAGAATAGTTTTAGCTAGTCTAGTATAGATTGAATTTATCATCAATTACTCATATTTTGCTTTTTGGGTTGGTGCAGGAAGAAAAAGAAACTGTTGCCCAAGGAGTGTTTGATCTTCATTATCGGCTAAAGACTCTCACTTGTTATTAGAGGGAAGGGGCACGTGTCAACTAAAAGAAAAAGGAAGCTGAGACAGAGACATATTCCTTTTGCTATTTGCCTTCCTTGCAGATTTTATTCTTGCTGCTGATTCTTTTTGTACAGCTGTAGAGTAGTAGTGGGATACCAGATTTTGCATATCAAATTCTGTTAGGATTAGCCTGATTCTTTTTTTGTGTATAAATTGATACCTTACCTCTGTATTTTTTCCAAGAGAGTAATAGAATATTCTTACAATCACTCCATTGTTTTTCTACTCTCTCAATTGCTATTTTCTGTTATGGTATCAGAGCTCTGAATTTCAGAGCTCTGGTTGATACATTCTCATGGAAGAAATTCGCAACACTGACCCTTCCTTAGACCCCAGCTCACCCTATTATGTTAGTGCATCAGACAACCCATCTTTTCTTATCGTCCCAAACCTCCTTGAGGGACCAAACTACCACCATTGGTCTTGATCCTTCCGCATGAGCCTTATTTCCAAAAACAAAATAGCCTTCATTAATGGAACCATAACTATCCCTAGTCGCACTAATCCATTATTTTCCATCTGGCAAAGAGCCAACATGTTAGTTGTCTCATGAATACTGAAAGTCGTGTCACCTTCTATATCTCAAAGCATTATTTGCATGGACAATGCTTTTGAGATATGGAATGATCTTAGAGAAAGGTTCTCCCAAGGGGACATGATCAGGATTTCTGATATTCAAGATGTGATATCTTCTTTCAAACAGGGAGAGTTGAATGTCACGGATTATTTTACTCAGCTAAAAATCCTTTGGGATGAGCTTGACCTCTTTCGCCCATCACCTGCTTGTTCATGTGCCATCAAATGCACCTGCAATGCTCTTGTCAATGTCAACAAATACAGAACACAGGATCAGATTATTAAGTTTCTAAGGGGGCTGAATGATAACTTTGCCACTGTTAAGACCCAGATATTGCTTATGGATCCCCTTCCATCCCTTAACCGTGTATTCTCTTTAGTTATTCAGCAGGAGAAACAGATATTTGGAGAGGTAACAAACCAATCAAAGGCCATGGCTGTAGCTGGTGCAGGGAATTTTCAGAATAACAAAGGTGCTGGAAGAGGAAATTATCCACAATCCAAGGGCAATTATGGGCGAGGGAATAACACAAAAGTCTGCACTCACTGTGGTAAACTTGGTCACACAGTAGAGACATGCTACAGAAAGCATGGTTTTCCACCTCACTTTAAATTCAAAAATCAGAACCGTGACCAATTCCATGCCAATGCTATTTTAAAGAGTGATGAACCTGATGATGATCAGAAAGGGGCTGAGAGCTTAATGGAAAATCAGAAGTTAACCCAAATTGGTTTTACAGCAGAGCAGTATCAAGGTCTATTGGCCCTTCTACAACAATCACAAGTTAGCAACAATGTTTCCAACCAAGTTTCAGTTGCTCATCCTCCTCCTCCTTCTGTGCAGTCCAGCCACAATGGTAAAATCTCTTCTGTTTCATTTTATAGTTCTTGGATTCTAGATAGTGGTGCCACTGACCACATTTGTTCCTCACTGTCATATTTTGCTTCATTTCACCAAATCAAACCTGTACATGTCAAATTACCAAATGGTAATCAAGTTGTTGCAAGTCATTCTGGTAGTATTTTTCTCACTCAAAATCATGTTATACATGATGTTTTATATATTCCATGTTTTTCTTTCAATCTTTTGTCAGTAGCAAAATTGACCAATAATTTATCTTGTGTTCTTGCTTTTGATTCTACTCATTGCCTTATCCAGGACAAGAATTCATTGAAGATGATTGGTTCAGCTGAAATGCATGATAGACTTTACATATTCAGGGTCCCTTCACACCAAACACTACAATTTACCAAGATTCCAAAGACCTCATCCCATTTCACCACTGCTATTAATGTTGCTTCTGTTGATCATGAAACTTTATGGCATTTTCGCCTTGGACATGCTTCAAATAGATGTGTTGATGTGATAAATAGTGACTTCCCTTTTGTCAAAAGTAGTAAATCTCATGTTTGTGATATTTGCCATTATGCTAAACAAAGGAGACTTCCATTTCCTGTTAGTATTACAAAATCTGTCAAATGTTTTGATTTAATACATACTGATCTTTGGGGTCCATATTCAATTCCTTCCATTCATGGTCACAAATATTTTCTTACTATTGTTGATGATTACTCACGCTATACTTGGATTTTCATGTTAAAACAGAAATCTGAAATGGCAAAAATATTGCAAAATTTTGTAGCCTAAAAGAAAAAGGAAGCTGAGACAGAGACATATTCCTTTTGCTATTTTCCTTCCTTGCAGATTTTATTCTTGCTGCTGATTCTTTTTGTACAGCTGTAGAGTAGTAGTGGGATACCAGATTTTGCATATCAAATTCTGTTAGGATTAGCCTGATTCTTTTTTTTGTGTATAAATTGCTACCTTACCTCTGTATGTTTCCCAAGAGAGTAATGGAATATTCTTACAATCACTCCATTGTTTTTCTACTCTCTCAATTGCTATTTTCTGTTACTTGTCAACAACAGTCATTGTTGAATGAGGATGAAGTTGGAGTTAGGGGGTAATTCGGTGCAGTTACTGTTAGTATTTAGCTTCTCAGTAAAAACTCCCTGCAAAAAGGGGGGAAAACACTATAGTTAGTTTTATTTTCTAGTGTGAATTAATGAGTAATTTCATCAGCTTTTTTTTAGATTTTTCACCTCCATTGAAATCCAAGAGAATGATGAAATGCTTGAAAAAATGTCTCCCTCTGAAACAAAAGGAACAAACAAGCTAACACAAAATTTTGGATAAATGGTCACCTTCAGTAGTCATAGAAATGCAATGAAGCAAGTACACGCAGCAAGCGGTTCGCAGACAAGGAAATAGAAGTGGGACCTGAGGTGAGTGAGAAGTTAACAGAGGGCAGAGGCAATTTGCTTGTTTGTTGATGCTCTTGGGCTGTGCTACTTAACAAGAGTGGGGGAAAATGGTGGGTGGATAGTTTTGCGGGAAAGGAGAAGAGGGAGGGGAAGAAGAGTGTTTCTGGCAGTCAGTAATATGTTTCTGGCGGTTTAAGACCGCCAGAAATATAATAATGGACACCTAGGAGAGAGAAAACGTGCCACCTCATCACGTGGCACACGCCAATTTAAGAGAGGGACTAATTGCAAAAAAGAAAATTTTGGGAGGACGTTTTACTAAAGAAAAAATTTATAGGGACTAAAAACAAAACTCACTCATTTTATAGGGACAAAAAACATATTTCACCCAAAATTTAAATATTTTAAATGAGATTCAAAATTGCTGGACCCTATTGTTCTTTTAGAATTTGCATGTGATCGTGTCCCAAGGAGGCCTAACACCATTTAAGGAAGATCTGCTATTGGACCCAAAAAAATAAGAAAGAGAAGATATGGTATTCTTTTTAAACTGTAGATGATTTGTGTTCTGAGAAGGCCTATATAACACACATTTAAGGAATAATTTAATGACATCATTGAAATTTTGAAATGACGTGGGAATCAAATATGTCTCCAAGGACCCTTATAGGTTCATCCTAGTTTTGGCTAATTTTTTTACCCATGAACAATTTGGTTTCAGGGTGCATTTGAGTGAAAAAAATTAATTAAGAAAAGTTCTACACACGAAAAATAAATTTATGAAAGGATGTGACACAACATGGTTGGTATGTACCGATATTATTCATTAATTTCACATGTGATTTCCGTTCAAATACAAAGTTGATTTATCAATATATACACTATATATTTTCGAAAAATAGCCAAGCTCTTTAATTAATAAATATTTATCACATAATAACTTAGGTCATAAACATCTTTTTCATAAGTTATCTTTCATAATTTGTTTAAGAAAATTATCCAAATAAGCTCAAAAGAGCTCACAGCTATTTTTTTTTTTTTTAAGAAAAAATTTAGGGTGAGGGGATGGTGCCCCAGTCAGCTCATAGCTATTTTGATAAGCTTATTAATCAAACACATGTTTAAATGTCATAAAATAATTCTTAATAAACTTCAGAAATGTTCTTCTATTGCCCCTTTCAAGGAAATCATTGCCATATCATAACTTTTAAAACAAATCTTTTTTTTTCATATCATGTTGAAGTTTCTCTCTCTCTATTTTTTTTTTGTTTTATGACTCCAAAAAAAATATTTTAGGGTATATGGAGAGACCAAAAACACAAACAAAATAGTGTATTTTCTATGCAGATTTATTGATGGCTTGGCTTCACGAGAAGTAATCAGATGCAAATTTGAGTGTATTTTTTTAAATATTTATGGATAGTCCAATAATCGAAACAGTTACCAACGGTCAAACTATAAAAAAAACACAAACACACACACACATATATATATATATATATATATATATATATATATATATATATTGGATACATTTATCTAGAAAAAGAAGTGCAATAAATAAGAAGGTAAAATGAATTTAACTTATTAAGTAAAGTGAGATTAGTCTCTGGAACTCTACTTCTTCATAAGCTCTTTCATTTAACTTCTCCATGAATAACTAATATTAACTTATGGAGGAAATTAAATTTCTTTTACCTCTCGTTGATTCATTCTTTTTTTCTCCTAAATATTGTTCTACAGAAATTTATTCAAACTGACTCATGGTTTAGCTATTTATCAACAACTTATGGTCCGTTTGGTTTACAGTTAAGTAGAATTGATTCTAGAAATCAATGGTTGAAAATTAGTGTGCACGCTTTACGAAACACGTTGAACGGAAGTAATTTAAAATCAATTCTGCAGAATTGATTCTGAAGAAGTCAAAATCTTAACCAAACAGGTAATTAGTGGTTGCTATAGGTATTCTTACTATAACTGATTTAGCTATCGGTTAAGTGCATTTTAAAGCCATTGGTAAAGTTAAATAAAATACGTTTCAAAACCATTCTCTCCTCTCACTTATGCACCCACTTCCTTTGGTATGCAAATGACGCTGTCCCCTCTCAAACTACCCATTTTCATACCACTTCCTCGCAATTTCAATACCACCATCCCATATCTACACCAAATTACCAACTACTGTCATTATGTGTTTTGGTTCATCCATGTCACCCCTGGTCCACATCATTTCTAGTAATTTTCAAGATGAGTTAAAGATTGTTAAGAATTGAATCAAGTGAAAAAAGTTGGTGGAGGTTTTGGTTCACCACCTCAATTACCCATGCAAAGAGTTATGCTTCATGTAACATCCTGATTTTCATAAATCAAATTATAAATGAGATTAGGAGTAGAAAAGAGTTTTATAAAAGAAACTATGTGAAAAGGGAGTTAAGACTATACTAGAGGGCATAACACTGCCCCTTGCTCGCTCAA